>OY992539.1:211003872-212203872 GCA_963921195.1 Pegoplata infirma | reverse complement strand
ACAGTTGTTTTACTGAGATACCAATTGCCCCAAGTTTTTCCTATAGAAATGATTTTTTTTGGGGGGGGGGGGTTGGGGAACAAAAGAACTTGGTACTGATTTGAGTTCAGAAAAAAACGGTCACCCTAACTTTGGTACATTTTCTGTCTTCTAAGATAATAGTCATAAAAAGTTGAAATTAAAAAAGTACGATCCTATAGAAAGTACCGTTTAGAAGAAAAAGTAAATTTTGGATCTAAAAATGGGAAAAAAATATACTTTGGTACTTTTTCTATTTCTGAAAAAAAATACTTTTAAAAAGTGTACTTTGGTACTTTTTCTATCTTCTAAAATAATAACAATAAAAAGTTGAAAAAATAACCTTTGGTACTTTTTTTATTTCCTAAAAAAAGTACTTTTAAAAAGTGCAATTGGTACTTTTTCTTTCTTCTAAAATAATAATCATAAAAAGTTAAAATTTAAAAAGTAAGATCCTACAGAAAGTACCGTTAAAAAAAAATTACCTTTTGGAGGTAAAAATGGAAAAAAAAGTATACTTTGGTACTTTTTCTATTTCTAAAAAAAATAATTTAAAAAGTGTACTTTGGTACTTTTTCTATCTTCTAAAATTATAATCTTAAAAAGTTTAAATTTAAAAAGTACAATCCTACAGACAGAAAAAAAAATATGAAAAATATACTTTTTGGAAAAAATGGTACTTTGGTACTTTTTCTTTGTTCTGAAATAATTGCCCTAGAAACTTGAAACAGAGAATGAAGGATCCTCTAGCTGGTAAAAAAATTTTACTTTTTGGAAAATCCGTTTCTAAGGAGTAAAGATGGGGTGAACAAGTGTACTTTGGTACTTTTTATATATCCAGAAATAATGGTTTTAAAAAACTTGAAGTTGAACTGCAGGATCATGCTGCGGAAAACAACTTTAAATTTCAAATGTACGACCCCTCAGCTTAAATAATTTGATAAAGTCTATTAGAAATTCCAATTAATAATGCAAAAAGTGTACTTTGGTAGTACCCGTGTAAAAAAATAATTATATCAAAACATATCTCCTTTGATAAAAACATATATGGATTATATATAAATAGATGTAATCAGATCTACTCCATATACTTATATTCATATCTGCTTTAGATATGTTTTGATCCGTAAATTGAGTATATCTGACAATTTTACATATATGGTGTGCTACAAACTATATTTCATTAAATATATCAAAATCAAAAGCGGTTGACTTTAGTAACAAACTAGGAAACGTTCCTAATATTTTACTAAATAACACTCTTTTGGAGTTTGTTTCCTAAGATATTAAAACTCTTGGTTTCTATATTGATGAAAACTTATCATTTACTTAACATATTAATTTTATGGTACATCGAGTTTTGATAACTTTACGTAGAGTATACAGCATTCCTTGCCATCTACCGATTAACATAAGAAAGCAAATTGGGCATACTCTTCTTATGCCACTAATTGTGTATGGCTTAGAAGTTTACAGCGGAACTTCCTCTGGTAATTTTTCAAAAATAGAAAGATGTTTCAATCGAATTATTAGGTACGTGTATGGTCTACGAGTTCGGGATCACGTGTCGTCATCTGTATATGATTTTTTGGGATGCAGCTTTAATGATTATGTAAATATTAAACTATTGACTCTATTTTATAAAGTATTTAAAGGTGCATCGCCATCATATCTCGTTTCAAGATTTGAGTTTGCACATTCAACTCGAACTCATTGTTTATTATTACCCCGTTTTTATACACTCTTTATACAACAATCTTTTGTAGTTCGAGTTACCAGACTGTGGAACTCAATTTTAGACTACGAAGAAAGAAATTTTTCGCTATCTGTACCGCAATTTAAAAATTTATTATCATCAATAATTCATTAAGGAAGCTACATACGTGTAAACACATATGTGTTTTCTTATAGCTCTTCTTATATTACTCCGTTTTCGGTGCATTCATCATTAGTTGCCACCTTCATGGGGGAAAACAGATGAACCATATTCGTGTTAGGGAATTTTAGGAATTTTATAGATGCATTTGTTTAATATAGATGTAAAAGTATAGATATACTATTAATTTTAAATAATGTTAAGAAAATAATATGAACTGTCAAAAATCTACTGTAATCGGTTGGCCTTAAGTGGCTTCATGATTATTTAATAAATAAATAAAAAAAAAAACAAGTAGAAAAGTTAAATTCGACTTTGCCGAATCTATAAATACCCTCCACAATGCATTTTTTTAAAGGGTACTACATTTTGTAACCTGAAATAATTAACAATTTTGATTAGAAATATTTTATTTTGAGTAAAACACTCTTTTTTTATAATTAAAAAAAAAAAAATATGAAAAAATACTATTTTTTTTTTTTGAGTGTAAAATTTTTTTCGAGTGTAATGTTTTTTTACTGTACAAATATTTCTGAGTGAATGCACGAATGTACACATAATATTGTAATTTTTGTAAAAAAAAACTAAATTTTTTTTTTGAGTGTAAAATTTTTTTGAGTGTAAAATTTTTTTTGAGTGTAAAATATTTTTCAAGTGTAATTTTTAAGTTACCAATGCTTTTAAAACTAAACAAGTTTAAAAAGCATTGCTTTAAAATTAAACAAGTTTGCAAAGCATTGTTTAGTTACCACCAATGCCTTTAAAACTTGTTAAAACACGTGGCATTTTAGATGAAACTAATCTGAAATTCAGGGTTTTCCTTATAACTTTTGAACCACTGGACCGATTGAGCTGAAATTTAATACCAAATAGACCCCGGGAACGGCAAAGATACATGCCAAGCTTCAGTAGTCTCATTATTGTCTTCCGAAAGTTATCGTGTTTTTTATCTTGGAAATTCGGGAAACACCCTTGCCGAAATTTACTCTCTTGCTCATAACTTTTGAACCACTGGACCGATTTGGCTGGATTGCAATACCAACCTGACCAGATAAATGACAAACATATATGCCAAACTTCAGTAGCCTCTGTAAAGTCTTTCAAAAGTTAGCGTGTTTTCTACGGACAGACAGACAGACAGACGGACGGACGGACGGACGGACATCGCTAGATCGTCTTAAAATCGATCGAGGATCATGAATATATATACTTTATGGGGTCCTAGACCAATATTTCGAGGTGTTACAAACGGAATGACAAACTTATATATACCCTCTATCACTAGAGTGGAGGGTATAATAAATAAATATATGAACATATCTGAAAATGTCTGATCATATATGCCATATATGCCAGATAGACTCAATTTACGGATCAAAACATATCTGAAGCAGATATGAATATATATGTAGTAGATCTGATTATATCCATTTAGATATGATCCATATATGTTTTTATCAAAGGAGATATGTGTTGATACAATTATTTTTTTACACGGGTATTGATATTTCCTGAAATAATGTTGCTAGGTTCGGTGGAAGACGTTGGGGGACACCTTCCGCCTTGCCGTAGGTTTTATAAAATGTATTTATTATGATTCTTGCAATTACTTAATCCAATTAATTATTATTAAAATACATTTTTTATATCCACGCACACAAAAGGGACAGATCAAACTTTTTTATTTTTTTCTCCTCTGGATCCACTTCCAGGATTTTAAGCTTCTTTTGACACAAAAATGTTTCATTTGCTTAACAAAAGTACAAAAAACCCTGCAAAAAAAAGGCGGTTTTATGAGGTTGGTTTAGTTCTCCAAGGGGGAACTTTTTTCCCTTGGTCCGATTTTGTCCATTTCCGAACTTAGCCAGCCTATGACCATAAGACATATTCGGTGAAAATTTTCCAAAAATCCAAAAGTTTGATCGAAGGACGTCTCTGGTTAAAATTGTGGGATTTGTCCCAAATTACGTTTAAATGAAAGATTATTTGAAGCTCCAAGAAAGGGTCAAGGGAAGGAAGTTTTGAGATTTAAAAAAAAAAATAAAAAAACGTAGGAAAAACTTCTAAATTTATGCAAATTTCAAATAGTATAGGTATAGGTATACAACCCGTCTCAAAAATGCCCAAAAACACGTTTTTTGAGAACTTTGACATAAATTTGCTCAAAAACCAGGCGTCAAAGAAAAATTTGGGAACCATATTCGGAATCAGCATCGAAAGATTAATCAAAAACAAGTGGTCAGATCTCAAAATATCAAAAAAATACGTTTTTTGTGAACTTTGACCTCAACTTTCTTGAAAACCTGACTTTATGGAAAACTTTGGAAGCCAGATGCCGAGCCAGCATTGAAAGGTTAATCTAAAACGAATGTCCAAATTACTAAAATTTGGCGTACCCCCGTGGACAGTTTCGCGTACCCCCTAGTGGTACGCGTACCATAGGTTGGTAACCGCTGCTCTAGCTGATACAAAATTTGAAAACAGTACTTTTTGGAAAATCCGATTCTAAGAAGTTAAGTTGGTGTTAACAAGTGTACTTACTTTGGTACTTTTTGTATCTCCTGAAATAATGGTTTTAAGAACTTGAAGTTTGAACTGTAGGATCATCCTGCGAAAACAACTTTACATTTTAAATACACGATCCCTCAGCTTAAAATATCTGAGAAAGTCTTAAGAAAATTCCAAGTAATGGGGTAAAAAGTGTACATAGGTACTTTTTCTATTTCCAGAAAAAATAGTGCTAGAAACTTGAAACAAAACATCCTGTAGTTGAAAAAACATTTTGTAAAAAATACTTTTTTGAAAATTAATTCTTAAGCGGTCAAATGGGGTAAAAAAGTGTAATTTGGTACCTTTTCTATCTCATAACAGTCAAAAAAACTTGATATTAAAAATGTACGATCTTCTAGCGAGAACAAAAATAAGAAAAATGTACTTTTAGAAAAAATGGTGCATTAGTACTTTTTCCAATTCATGAAATAATAGTTCTAGAAATTTTTAAGTTGGAATTAAATACATTCTGTAAAAAGTACTTTTAGACAAGTATAATTTTTAATCGGTAATATGGGGTAAAAAGGTGTACTTTGGTAATTTTTCTTTGTCGTCATTGTCATTAAGACTTGAAATTTAAAATGTATGATCTTCCAGCGAAAAAATATTAAAAATTTACTTTTTGGAAAAAGGGTACTTTGGTACGTTTTCTTTATCCTAAAATAATAGTCCCAGAAACTTAAAACAGGGAATAAAGGATCATCTAGCTTAATAAACACCCTGTAAGAAGTACTTTTAGAAAAGTTTAATTCTTAAGCGGTCAAATGGGGTAAAAAGGTGTACTTTGGTACTTTTTCTATATCTTGCAATTATAGTAATTTAAACTTGAATTTTAAAATGTACGATCTTCCAGCTAGAAAAAAAAATATGAAAAATGTACTTTTTGTAACAAATGTTTTTTGGTACTGTTTCTTATTCCTAAACTAATGGTCCTAGAAACTTCAAATAGGGAATGAGATTCCTCTAGCCGAAATAATATTTTGAAAACAGTACTTTTTATAAAATTCGGTACTTTTTTGGTACTTTTTGTATCTGCAGAAATAATGGTTGTAAAAATCTTGAAGAATAAACTGTAGGACCACCCTGCGGAAAACAACTTTTAATTTAAAATTTATGATCCCTCAGCTAAAAAAATCTGTGAAAATCTTTTGGAAATTTGGAAAGGGGGTAATAAGTGCACTTTGGTACTTTTGCTATTTCCTGAAATAATGTTGCTAGAAACATAATATTCGGTAGCTAAAAAAAACATCTTGTAAAAAGAAAAGTTTAAAGTTAAAGCGGTCATATAGGGTAAAAAAGTGTAAAAAAAACTTTAACTTTGTAAATTGCGATCTTCCAGCAAAAATAAAATATGAAAAATGTACTTTTTGGAAAAAATGGTACATTGGTTCTTTTTCTTTTCCCTGAAATAATGGTCCTTGAAACTTAAAACAGGGAGTGAAGGATCCTCTAGCTCAGCGGTTACCAACCTATGGTACGCGTACCATTAGGGGGTACGCGAAACTGTAGGCTGGGGTACGAAAAATTTTAGTAATATCGATATTCGTTTAAGATTAACATTTCAAATTTTTCTATAATGTCAGGTTTGTGAGCAAATTTATGTCAAAGTTCTCAAAAAACGCTTTTGTGGGAATTTTTGAGACGGGTTATGATAGAGTGGAAATTTTGGTACAATTTTGTTAAGCTCAAAATGCCCTTTTACAGTATATACGAGGGTGTTTCATTAGAAATTTCATGGAAACATTTAAAATAAATTAAAAACATTATATTTCTTCCCCTGTGTTGGGTTTTTCGAACTTTTTTAAAGAGTTCAAAAAAGTCTGTTGTTTTAATTTTTGGTGTAGAATTGAGTGGTGAAATCAGATTTGCAATATTTTCAGCTCAAAATTCGCGTTTTCAGATGCATTGAACCACCCCAAGGACTGAACATTTTTCCAAAAAAATACCACCATTGTTTTGATCTCCCCTTTGATCCCTTTGATCTCCCCTAAATCCCTTTGATCTCCCCTAAATCATTTCAAAACTAACTCTAATATATATATGTAAAAATTAGGGGTACGTGAGCCAAAAAGGTTGGTAACCGCTGCTCTAGCTGATAAAAAATTTGAAAACAGTACTTTTTGGAAAATCCTATTCTAGGAAGTTAAAAGAATAAGTTAAGCTCCTCCTGAAGCCAAAATAAATTGAAATAATGTATCGCAATAAAGTTTTTTATATTTTTTTAATTTTTAAAAAATCTAACTTTTTTTGGAAAATTTTCAAAAACCCAAAAGTTTGATCAAAGGGCGCAACGGGTTAAAATGATCAGATTTGGCTCAAATTAAATTGTCAGAAAGTTTTTTATATTCATATTCAGCATGCACACAAAAAAATGCCAATGAATGACTTTCATAGTATTAATGAACAAATTCGTAAAAATTTATTAGCTTTTTCATAATACTTAAAAATACTTATAAACTTTTTCATAGTATTTATGAATCAATAATAATATGTGAAATTTAAAAACTTTTTAACATTTTTTAATAAATACTATGTTCAAAAATTGTTCAAAAATTTTATGAAAAAGTTCATAATTTTTTATGTATTTGTTCATAAATACTATGAATTTCGTTCATTGGCAAAAAATCCAAATTTTTTTTGGCAATTTTTCTAAAATCCAAAAATTTGATCAAAGAGCGCAACGTGTTAAAATGATCAGGTTTGGCTCAAATTAAATTGTCCGAAAGTTTTTGATATTCATATTCAGCATGCACACAAAAAAAAAATGCCAATGAATGACTTTCATTTTATTAATGAACAAATTCATAAAAATTTATTAACTTTTTCATAATACTTAAAAATACTTAAAAACCTTTTCATAGTATTTATGAATCAATAATAATATGTGGAATTAAGGAACTTTTTAACATTTTTTAATAAAAACAATGAAAAAGTTCAAAAATTTAATGAAAAAGTTCATAATTTTTTATGTATTTGTTCATAAATACTATGAATTTAGTTTATTGGCAAATATTTTTTTTTTTTCTGTGTGCCAAAATACTAAAAACATTGTATCACAAGATAAATATTTTCAAAAATTTCGGTGGAAATTTTCCCAAAAATCCAAAAGTTTGATCTCAAATTACGTTTAAATAAAAGATTATTTGAAACTCCATGAAAGGGTCAAGGGAAAGAAGTTTTAAGATTTTTTAAAAAAAAGCTATGAACGTAGAAAAAAACCTCCATTTTTGGCAAATTTCAAATAGCGATATCTCGAAAACCGTTTGACTGATTATACGTTTTTTTATATTCGTTTTCACCACATCAAAACAAATATTTTTTGTGTCGGAATTGTTCGACGCTCTCAGAACCTAGTTTCCATACATAGAAAAGAGATGTCATTTGATATTCCGGGTCAGTACTGAAATACCAAAAATACTACGTCCTGAATATACTTCTAAAACCGTTCACGTTACTGGGCCAGTATTGGCCAGCTTGTATTTTTCTGAGTGGGTTGATAAAACTTTTAATTCGGATCACAAAATTTAAATAATACCAATAAATATTTAAAATAAAATTTTTGATAACTTACCTTACCGATGAATCCTGAAAGTAAAAAGAAAATTTTTTTATAAATTTTTTACTAAAAATAAAAATTCTTTTATTCAAACTTTTAAATATTACACCGTCCGACAAAGAAGAAAAAATGTCATTAAACACGAACTGGATAATATATACAGAAAAAAAAATTGTCAATACAATTAATTTCATTGTTAATACAATTAAACATTTAATTGAAACTGAGCCTACATTGAATTTTGTCAATAAAACATTGGATTTTGTAACTTGTGAAAAAAATATCAACTTAGTTTTGTCAATTAAATTCATTGTTGTATCAACAATGAAATTAATTGAAAAGTTTGTAGTAAATTATGTTAACGGAAATAAACGTGCTTTAATGTCAATTTATTTAAAAAAAATCTAAAAATAGCACAAAAGATATCTAAAAATTAAAAAAAAAAACATTAGCCGGCAGCGGGAATTGAACCCGCAACTAACATGATACGAGTCTAAAACACTACCACCGTGCTATTCCTCATATATACTTGTAGTTGACTATACGCGTATATTAAAGGAAATAAACTGTTTTTAATGGCATTTAATTTAAAAATAAAATAAAAAAACTAAAAAAAGAACAAAAAAAAATAAAAAAATCTGGCGGCAGCTGGAATCGAACCGGCAACGAACATGGTACAAGTCTAGCACACTACCACCGCACATTGGTTCCAAATCAAAATCTAGCAGGACAAAAGTCCAAAAATTAGTGTCCTTAAAATTGGGAATTAATAGTGCTAGGGGCAAGCTAAGGGTGTGTTCTGATCAAACTAATAACCATTTTTTGGAATTAGGTCTTTAACTTTGTTAAATATGCGAATGAAATAACATTTTTGGTATCCAATATTTAAAAAAATAATATATGTATATATAAATGTTCAACTAATAACATCATATTATCCATGTTACATCAATGGTTTCAAAACGGTTTATGTACAAGGAAGCTACAGATTTATACTTATTCTGGACATTAATAAGAAATTTATTATCGATCTTCTTCTTACATTTTTTGTACTTTGAAGTATGGTCAATAATAACAATATTTTTGAGGACTTATGAAACTTCCGCAGCTTGCCAAAACCGAATCCAGGCATATCATGTCGAATTACTACATACAACTTATAGGTAATTTATTACTGAACTTTGTCATGCAGACATTTCTTGCAGGTTTTTGCAGGTTTAAAATTAATCACAGTTTATATGAAAATAGATTTTCGCGTAAATTTTTTTTCTAAATAAAGTATCGAATTTTTGTAAGTTTTTGATAGCTTTTAAGTATTATAATTATGCTTAGCTTAAAAAAAGCATTAAATGTGATGTTTCCTATTAAACCGCGGCCAAAATTACACACTTCTACTAAATTCAAAAATGTCCGTCCATCTGTCCGTCTGTCCGTCTGTAGAGGACACGATACAGTCCAAAATAAAAGAGCTAGACTTCCGAAGTTTGGCACGAATATGTCTTATATTACTAGGCAGGTTAAGTTCGGAAATGGATAAAATCGGAACAAGGGGAAAAAAGTTCCCCCTTGGAGAACTAAACCAACCTAATAAAAATCGCATTTTTTGCAGGGTTTTTTGTACTTTTGCTAAGCAAATGCAACATTCTTCTCTCAGATGAAGTTCGAAATCGCAAGGGGAAGGTGCTCCCTAACGTCTCCCACCAACCCCCCCCCCCCCCCCCCCCAAAAAAAAACAACCCCCCTGGATTTTTTTATATTGTTTTTTTTACATTTTGGGGGGTATAAAAAATTCGGCACAGCCGAATGTAACACTCTAACTGTTTTTTTTATTTTTTTTTTTACATTTTGGAGGGTATAAAAGATTAGGCATGGCCGAATTTAACGCTCTCACTTGTTTTTTCAATTACACTTCTCGACAAAAAAATTTTTTTTTTTTTAGAGATTACAAAACTTTAAAAAAATAAGTTTTTGCATTTCATATTTCTGTTCTGCATATAAACCATTTTTGACATTAATGAATTACTGAAATTAGAAAAAAAAATAAAAAGTTGTCGATTAGTGTAATCGACTTAGAAAAATTTAAACATGTTTTTTGAACTCAGCGACCCCAAAAACATATAAAACGGTGATAAAATAATTTTGTCCAGCTAGATTTGGACTTGGAACCACTGTGCACCGTGCTATTCCTCATATATATTTGTAGTTGACTTAATGCGTATAAAAGGTGTCTGCTGAATAGCAAAAACAAAATACTCCAAATAAAAATAAATAAAAATAAAAAATGTTTCCGCCACCTGGCAGCGAACCCGCAATGTTCATGATACGAGTCTAGCACACTACCACCGTGCTATCGTCACATATTTTTGTGCTTCATTAAATGAGTTCATAAAGTGTACTTGTTATCAATAAGCATTTTGTGCGTTTTTTAACAATGATTTTAATTGATGCATTTAATTAAAAATTAAAGTGGATTTTTGTCATATTAACAATATACATTGTTGATACAATTAAAAACGTTGTTGAACTAGAAATTAGTTGCTAACAATTTGTTTAGTTACTTTTGATTTCACGATATTTTTTTCTGTGTACGTTTGAAACTAGAGACTAAATGTAGTAAAACTGCATTTACAGTTTTTGATTTCGTGACCCTGAAACCTTTTAAAAGGACTTTAAAGTTTTAGAGGATTAAATTTTATAAAATATTTTTTTAATATTTGTACTTGTACTAGAATCCCACTGAAAGAGGAGCATCTCCCCTAATTTTCATATTTTATTATTTTTACATATCAGGAAAAAAGAGGTAAGTTACGTCCTTTCAAAACTTTATCCTTCAAAATGTTCAACAAAATATATTGATAAAGCTTTCAAAGGACATTAATAAATAATCTTTTTATCCTAATATAAAACAAATGGAAAAAATTTGGGGATACATTTGCCATCACCAGTGGCATCCTAGGATAAGTACAAATATTCAAAAATATTTTACAAAATGTAGTCCTTTAAAGCTTTGAAGTCCTTTTAAAAGGAAACAGGATCACGATATGAAAAACTGCAAATGCAGTTTTACTCTATTTGATCCTTACTTTCAGAAGTATATCATCCGGGTTATGTTTAATATATGCTGTAGGACGGTGTTATATTTTGAGTGGGTTATTTTAGCTCGAGGTCATTTTTGTTTGACAATCGTGTCAAACTAAGAGAAGATATAATTTTTCTTCATCTAATGATCAATGAGTATAGAATTGAATATATATTAATATTTTGGTTTTGGTGATTGTCATTTAAATACACTATGCTACTTGTAGTATAGAATGTTTATATTTTGCTTAGATGCCGAGATCGTGCAAAAAAAATTTAAAAAAAATATAATTTTGTTGAAAATTATTCTACAAGTAAAAATAATTTTAATTAGTAAAGAAAATGGCCTCGAGCTAGTATAACCCCACTCAAAATATGAAATTTGAAAAATTTGTTTTCTATGCCAAAAATTTTGTAAGTATCTAAAAATTGTTCTATAGCTTTTTTTTTTAAATCAGAGAAATTTCTTTAATGAAAAAATGTTTTAAAAATTTTCTGTATAAAAAATGTTTTAGAGTAAGAAGATTTTTCTTAAAAAACAGTGTCTCTGAATATGATAATTTTTTATATAAATATGACACAGAATCATAAATTTTTTTATAGGAAAAATGTTTCATTATATAATATATTATGTTGTCAATTTGCTAAATACTTTTGACAATGAAATCTGACAAATTTCGAAACACGTATCGAGTAAGTTTTGCAAAATGACCAAGCAACTTTACAAATAGTTTCTTGAAAATTGTTACTTTGACAATATCATCGTAATGATTAATAAAAGAAATATGACCTTGAGCTAGAATAATATTTCTCAAAAACAAAGTGTCAGAATCATTGAAATTTTCTAGTGCACCAATTTCTCAGAGTCTTAAAATTGTTCGATAGAAAAAAAATTTCAGATTCTGAAAATTTGTTTAACATTTGTTATATTTCCTTCTAGGTTTCTTAACATATCTACCAACAAATTTTATTTTCCTTTTTAACAAGTGCAACAAAAATTATTACAAAGTTCGCCTATTATCATTAACCATAGAAAATTTTCTTGTTAATACCATATAATGATTGATCTGATCTCTCTCACTCGAAATTCACAAAAACCAAAAACTCCACAAAACAAAATATGAAGTTATTGAATACCACTTGATGTTTATTATTTTTTTTTTGTATTTCACACAAACTATATTTTTTTCATAAATGTAGCGATTTTTATTTCTTTGTATATTTTCTAGCAAATGATGAGCACGTTTTCTATATATTTTTTTTTTTAGTTACAGATGATGATCAGGTTTAGGTCAATTTAATAAGGTTAAAATGATTTTTTTTTTTTTTTGCTTTTTTGCTGTTCAATTTTATATATAATGATTTTCAATAACTTGCTTAAATATATTTTTCAATGATTTTATGGTTTGAAGATGTTTTATCGCATGCAAATTAAATATTGCATGCACGAACATGTTAAGCTTATAGTATGGCTAGTTTTTTTAAATTTTTAAATTATAATTAGATGGAATTTTAGTTTTAATTATGATTAGATTTTGGTTATGGTTTTGAGATAAAAATATATAAATAAAAATATTTAGATAGAAAACTTGTTTTTGACATGAATTTTTAGATAAAAATAACAACAAAATATAATTATGAACAATTATAACAAAAAATTTATTAAAAATTTATATTAAAAATGATAAATTATCATATATTTGATTAAAAAATTGACAGATTTTAATTTTAAGTTAACATATTAAAAGACAAAAAGAATGGATTTGCTATTAAAATTTATTGACACAATGGCAGAAAATTGTTTTCCTAGCATTGTCGTAGTAAAATTCGGCAATGTGTGTAATATTACACATTTCATGTGTAATAATATACAATGTGTTAATACGTTTATGCTGGTAAAAATACACAATGCTTTCAAATTTAAGATGTAAAATATTATTTTACACAATGGATAATTGAAATTACACACTTTGTAAATTTTTTCTATGATAATGTTGCGATGTTTGTAATTTTACACAATAAATGTGTAAAAATGTGTATAAAATGTGTTACTATGTTTATGTTTAAAAATTGCACAATACATAGACATTTAACATGCAAAATATCATTTTACACATTAAATATCAAAAACTACACACATTGTAGATCGTTAAAAACATTACACATTAAATGTTTAAAATTTTCCCAAACCTCATGGAAGGAAAATTCTACAAAAATTGATATGATTGTAAATCCTATTGCCATTTAAATATTTTATCCCTTAAAATTTAATATGTGTGTAATTTTAAACACTGAATGTGTAAAAAAATTAAAAATTATTACTACCTTTATGTTTGTGAAAATACACAATTATATAAAGTATTATTTTACACATTAAATATTAAAAATTACACACATTAAAGATTGTTCAAAACATAATAAAGACATTGTGTAATTTTACACATTAAATGATCATGGAAGGAACAATTTATGCAAATTGAAACGATTACAAACCCTATTGTCATACATATATTTAATTCTTTAAAATTTATGTTATTATGACCAAACTTAATAATCGTTTAAAACCACTATAAAATTTGTTATAAAACTTGCTATCAAATTATCTATAAAACTGATAACATTAATATAGACTTGCAGATGATGATTTAAACCAGTTAAAAGCAATCATTCAAAATCAAACAAAGTTCGAACTCATTCATCAAATATACAATCTAATAGGAAATTTAATAATAATAAATTTTCTGTTGTACACCCATCTAAATACAAACAAATAAAAACACACATCATTAACTAATTGTGGTTTTAATTTTATTTATTTAAGGTTATGCGGAAAAGGTCATTCATTAAAATTTTATATTAAAATTTAAAAGAAGCTTTTAATATTATAAATTTCAATAAAAAAAAGTAATCAAGTTAAAAAATTCTTAAATAAGGAAAATTCTTAGATTATGAGACACTTTTTTAAGAAAATAATATACACTCCGCATCATAACTATATCCGCATTGCATTTTTCGGTTTGTTTAATGTTCAAGAAGTATTTTTATGAAACCTATTATGGTATATTACAGTGTTATAACAGTTCTCTTGTTTTTGTAAATTTGAGCCATCAGCTGTTTGAATTCAGAAAACGGCGACCAATAACTGTATTTGTCAGTGTTTCATAACTATAGCCGCATTTCAATAAAATCAGTTGAAATGAGTTCAAGTCAAAGTTTCGTGGCCAAATTATTTTTTTTTTTGGTAAAATTCGTTCCTCTATTAATTTTTTAACAAAATGCCACGTGGTAAATTTTTAAATGAAGTCGAACAAGTGAGAGTGTTACATTCGGCTGTGCCGAATCTTTTATACCCTCCGAAATGTAAAAAAAAAATCCAGGGGCGTTTTTTTTGGGAGGGGGGTTCGTGGGAGACGTTAGGGGGCACCTTCCCCTTACGATTTTGAACTTCTTCTGAGATAAGAATGTTGCATTTGCTTACCAAAAGTACAAAAAACTCTGCAAAAAATGCGTTTTTTCTTGGGTTGGTTTAGTTCTCCAAGGGGAAACTTTTTTCCCCTTGGTCCGATTTTGCCCATTTCCGAACTTAACCTGCCTAGGAATATAAGACATATTCGTGCCAAACTTCGGAAGTCTAGCTCTTTTATTTTGGACTGTATCGTGTCCTCTACACACGGACAGACGGAAAGACGGAGAGACGGACGGACGGACGTCGCTAGAATGTCTTAGAATCGATCACTGATCAATAAAATATATACTTTATGGGGCCTAGACCGATATTTCGATGCGTTACACACGGAATGACAAAGTGAGTGTACCCCCATACTGTGATTGGAGGGTATAAAAAGTCAAAATTATAGCCTTTTTAGAAAGTGGTTTAAGTTATCGCGAAATTGGACGAAAAATTAAGCGATCTGACAAAGTTATCCAAAATTTTGTAAAAAATAAAAGTGGATACGGGATGAACAAAACAGGGGGTCGAAAAAATGCTATCTGAGAGAGATCATCGCCGTATTATTAACGCTGCTAGCAATTCTATGAAAACTCTTTCGCAGATTGGTAATGAATGCGGCTTGAATGTGTCCAATTCTACAAAAAGTAGAGTCTTAAAGGAGTCTGGAACGATAACAAGACTTTTATTTTTTACAAAATTTCGGATAACTTTGTCAGATCGCTTAATTTTTCGCCTAATTTCGCGATAAATTAAACCACTTTCTAAAAAGGCTAAAATTTGGCCTTTTTCGACTTCATTTAAAAATTTACCATGTGGCATTTTATTTAAAAATTAATAGAGGAACGAATTTTACCAAAAAAAAAATTTATTTGGCCACGAAACTTTGACTTGAACTCATTTCAACTGATTTTATTGAAATGCGGCTATAGTTATGAACAGTGTTACCGTTGAGAATTTTTAAAAAGTCGCACAAAAAGTCGTTTTATACAAAAAAAGTCGCACAAAAAAGTCGTTTTTCCAAATAAAAGTCGCACAATTTTTTTTTGAGGGTTGAAGATTTTTTATTTTTTTCCCCCCCTAAGGGAGCTTCTAAGGGGAAGCTTCCTTAGGGAGTAGAGTTAGGGCTTACCCGACTAAAAATAAATATACAGGTCCATACATAATTTGAAATTGAGCAATACATAATTTGATATGGCCCAACACGTATTTGGATAAAATAAGATGATGAAATTGGTGGATCAAAATAGCTCAAAATTTGTTATATTAGATTAAATATGATCGTTTTAGATCCGAATATTGGGTTTATCTAATTTGATATAATTGTATATAATTTTATATCATAAGATAAAATATGAATAATATATATGACAGATATGAATAATATTTTTTTATGAATATATATCATTAAAAGCAACATTACAACTAAAACGGTTGCTTGTCAAAACTAAAAAAAAAAATTTTTAAAAAATTTTTACTGTAGGACCCCAAAAGCTCTAAATTTTTTTTTTCGAAAAATTTTTTAGAACTGAAAGCCTCATCCCACCAAAATCAAATTTTTTGTCGTGAATAAGCTAACCAAGTAATATTATAATTAATAACAAAAAAATTAAAAATCAAAAAAAAAATTTTTGGTTTGTATGGAAAAATGATTTTTAAGGCCCCGTTCTTTAAGGCCCCGTCGCGTAGGGAAGGCGTGGTCGTAGGGGCGTAAAATTTTTCCTGAGTTATTTTTTAGTCAAAAGGAAATAAATGAGGGGGTACCGTCTCAACATTTCCAACATTTCCAAAATAAGGGACACTCTAATGGCCATATATAAATATATTAAATAATATGATCCTATATCTAAACTTTTTTAGTCGGGTAGGTATGTTTTGGAAAAAATTTTAATTTTACCTCATTTTTGGCGAATCCGTGGCAGTTGTGGGCCTTTTTGTGAATTTTTACACCTACACACCTACACGCCCAAACAGAGATAAATTGTGAAATCGACCTCCATTAATTTGTCCTCCCAACATTTTTTGCAAATAAACCTTATCCCTATCTTCAATGCAAGTATAACAAAGATAAAATTTCTCCTACCTCTAACTGTACCAGGGGTGCCTCTGGAGGAGTCAAATGTATGGCCGACCCCCCAATAGTTTTTTAATCCCAACATTTTTCAGAACACACTTCAACCCTTAAGGCGGTCCCCATACAATGCTTTTTATTTGTTAGAACTTTTTTTATTAAATCCGCTCCTACCGCTCCAAGGGGACCTCCTAGAGGGATGAAAAGTGAGACCGACCCTAATTAAGTTTTACTCCCCAACATTTTTCTGAACATACCAACAACCTATCTCCATTTCATAAAGGTGTTTCCATGTAATATTTCACGATATTATGGGATGTATCTAAAGGAATGGGCTATATCTTATGAAATGGTTTATATTTTAATTCTGTTTTTTGATGATTTTTTGTTTGATTTGACCGCGAGAGCGACCTTAAGATTTATTTTTAAAATTCCAAACGTTTCAAAAATATTTGAATTATATTTAATTTCGCAGTGTATGTCTTTAAAAGTAAAAAAATATTTCACTCAACAAAAAAGGGGAAAAAAGTCGCACAAAGTTGGAAAAAGTTGCAAAATTAGACAATTTTAAAAAGTCGCACAAAAAGTCTCAGGGCGTCAAAAAGGTTGCAAATTGCAACTTAAGTCGCACAACGGTAACACTGGTTATGAAACACTGAGAAATACAGTTATAGGTCGCCGTTTTCTCAATTCAAACAGCTGATGGCTCAAATTTACAAAAACAAGAGAACTGTTATAACACTGTAATATACCATAATAGGTTTCATAAAAATACTTCTTGAACATTAAATAAACCGAAAAATGCAATGCGGCTATAGTTATGATGCGGAGTGTATAATAATGTAGTAAAACTGCATTTACAGCTTTTCATTTCGTGATCCTGTTTCCTTTAAAAGGACTTCAAAGTCTGGGAGCACTAAATTTTATAAAATATTTTTGTAATATTTGTCCTTTTCCTAGGAGGCCACTATTGATATCAAATGAAAGAGGAGGATCTCCCCTAATTTTCGTTTTTGATTATTTTTTCATGTCAGGAAAAAGGAGGTAAGTTACGTCTTTTAAAACTTTATCCTTTAATATCATTCAAAATGTTCAACAAAATATTTTGATAAAAGTTTTCAAGGGACTTTATTCACATCCTTTTATCCTGGTAAAATAAAAAAAATTAAAAAATTAAGGGAAATCCTCCTCTTTTATTTGCCATCACTATTGGAAAAATATTTCAAAATGTATCCTTTAAAACTTTGAAGTCCTTTTAAAATGAAACAGGATCATAAAATGAAAACTTGTAAATGCAGTTTTACTTAATTTGATTTCCACTTTCAGACGTGTATCATCCGGTTCATGTTTAATATTGGCTGTTGGACGGTGATATTTAACACTTTATCTGTTCTACTTACAACATTTTTTAACCTGATTAGAAGTTATTAATCGATATATCTATAATTTTGCTTCAATTTTACTGGAATTCGGAAAATAAGTAAATTCTATGGTAAATTTCAGATTTTTTTTTTTTATTTCATTTTTTTTTAGTTCAAGTCTGATCTATTACGAAGAAATTCTTAGGCTTTTTAAAAATATACGTTGAAAATTGTACAAGTAACATGCATTTGAGTAAAAATGCAGAAAATCAGTTTTCATACAAATACAATTATATTAATGTGTTTTTACCTTTGGCACACCCGAAATAAACAAATACAACTGTTTTTATATAAAACTAAATTTATCCATTTATGTTCAAATGCATGTAACTTCTACATTTTTTGACGGATTTTGTTAAAAACCCACTCTTTAGAATAAATTAAAATTGAATTTTACATACAAAAATAAATTTTTTTTTTAACTTTCATGGGAAGTGCCACCTCCATAAAAAAAAATTGAGTAAAAAAAGTGTGAGTAAAAAAAAATTGAGTGAAAAAAAAAATTATGTAAAAAAAACTCAATTTTTTCACTAAAATTTTTTCCAATAAAAAAAATGAGTAAAAATAAAATTGAGTAAAAAAACTTGACTAAAAAAATTTTAAGTGAAAAAAATTTGAGTAAAAAAAATTTGAATAAAAAAAAATTTTAGTAAAAAAAATTAAGTAAAAAAAATTTGAGTGAAAAAAAATGTTAAGTACAAAAAAATGTTGAGTCAAAAACTTTAGTGAAAAAATCTTTCGCCTTAGCGGCGGAATTTTCAAAAAATACTTTTCCAGAATGTTCTTTTCTGCAAGACGATCCTAAAGTCTGAATTTCAAGTTTGTAGAAACATTATGTCAGTAGAAACAAAAAGTAAAAAAGTGCCCTATTTTCTCCCTTTTCCCACCATCGAATCGGAGTTTTTAAAAAGTTCTTGTTTCAGAATGTTATTTTCGTGGCAGGATCCCGGAGTTCAAATTTCAAGTTTCTGGGACCATTAGTTGGCGACACGAAATAACTCACACATGAAATAACTCCCACGAAAAAACTCCCAATGAAATAAATCCTACCAAAAATGAAATATGTCCCAATGTAGAAATAAATGAAAAAAGTCCCAACTGCAATGAAATAACTTCCACCTACAAAATGAAATAAGTGCCAATGAAATAACTCCCATTAATAATGAAAGAAGTCCCAATAAAAAAATGTAAAAGTCTGAACAAAAATTCAACAAACAATAAGGGAAAATATGTACATGGGTGAAATCAAAAAATGTCAACCAAACCATGTAATCGTGTAATATCTTATACATGGGTTAAAGTATTCGCATATTTTTTAATGTACAACGTCGCATAGATTGGCGTTCTACATAACTAACAACAATCCGGATACTAGTAAGCTATTTTAAACAAGTTATTTTCATTTTTGTAGGCCAAATGTAAACTCCGTCGCCAGTAACATTTTCATTTTTTAAACTTTAACCGGTTATATCTTAAAAAACAATAACCCAAACTCTTAATAATTGACTACATTTTTAAAGAGGGCATGTTGACGTTCTTAAAAAATATTTTTGTATAGTCATAACTATCTCTTTTACCCATACAAACACGGCTTCAATTGTGTAACGATTTTTCGACACTTTTTTTAGACATTATGGAACCTGACAATTTTGTTGTTTTTGACGTATTGTGTTTAGAAAAATAATAGGTTATTGCCCCATTTATTAAACGCGAGGCTATAAAGTATCATTTTGCATCATTGGTTTCAAGTTTGCTCCCTGCATATTAATTTCCCTGTATGAAAAGCTAAATCATAAATGAAAAATCGAAAAATGCTGTAAACTCCGTCTCCAAGTTTACAACAAAACTACTTAGCGTGCATCTGAAATATCGTCATATTTTGACGTATCTAGTTGACATCTAATGATTTTTTTTCGGAAACCAATTTCCGACAAATATTTTTCGAAAAAAAGGGCAAAAAGTGACGAAATGTAAACTCCGTCTCTGTAAACTCCGTCAACTTTTTTTTTTTTTTTTGCAGATTGCATTAAAAAACCTTATGAAGTTGTTAAAACCGACGCAAATATTAACACTAGTCATTCAAAAAAGTAAAAAAACTTATTTTAACAGAAATAATAATAAATTTATTTTACATTTCCTTAGAAAAATCCTATTAAAATAAAAAATAATTGTAAAATCTTTAATAACAAAAACCAGAAAAAAATCCTAATTACAAAAATTGTTAGCAATTACATAAATAAGTGTTTTAAATTACAATAAAATGTTTTCAAAGAAAATTAAAAAAATTTAATGTATTTTTCTAAGGTGAATGTAAACTCCGTCACCAAAAAAATCATAAAAATGTCGATAAAATTTGTTTAAAACAGTTTATAGAAGAGATCTTTTATAGTTATATTAGTAGTGATGTAACATATCGATTTTAATAAAAAAATTTACCAAAAATTAAAATTTTTTGTTTGTACAATTTTGGCTCAAAAACACTGACATTTTTTGATTTCACCCACATATATCAGATAAATCTAGCATGAGGATCCCGATCTTACTTTCGGTACAATGCAAACATGTTATAATTGCCGAATGCGAAAGTTGACGGCTGATTTTTTTAAGAGTTATTCGATAACATGCAAAAATACACTGATTGCGAGTGTTCTGTTTGACTTGATTCGGTTACCTACAAACATCGCTGGATGTGCGATTTGCGGCGATTTTTAGTACCAATTTTTCGCCTGCGGTGCTTTTTGCGACAAATTTGTATGTTACCGAAAATTTAAAAGATTTAATTACAACCTGTTGTAAATAGAGCCGCAGATGAAAATTTGTTTGTTACCAAAAATTTAAAAGATTTAATTAGCAGTTGTTGTAAAAAGCGCCGCAGGCGAAAATTTGGTACCAAAAATCGCCGCGATTTGTGGTACAAAATTTTCGCCTGCGGCGCTTTTTTTTTGCCTCCAAATTTGTTTGTTACCGAAATCGCGGCGATTTTTGGTACCAAATTTTTACAACAACTGCTAATTAAATCTTTTAAATTTTCACCTTTTTCCAACAATCTTGTATGTTATCGAAAAACACAACGCGTTGGATATTTTCAATTGAACCGTTTTTATTAACAATTTTGTATTCTAACGAAAATATTTTCGGCTGCAGTGCGCTCTTAACTCAAAAATTCTTGCCAGTTTTGGTAGAAAATTTTCTGAAATATACAAATATGTTAGAAAGCACTGCGTTCAAAAATTTGGTACCAAAATCACAAAGAATTTTATTTTATTAATAATAATATTCTGTAAGTCAAAATGTTCAAGATACATCCACCAACAATGAAATAATAGTGGGAGTTATTTCATTGCTATTGTAGTGGGAGTTCTTTCATATGAAAGAACTCCCAACGAAAATTATGAAATAACTCCCAACAAAAATGATAAAAGTCCCACTAAATTGGGAGTTACTTCAAATGAAATAACTCCCAACTTTGTATGGAGTTTTTTTTTGGGACTTTTATTCATTTTTTAGGTGGGAGTTATTTCATGTGGGAGTTATTTCGTGTCGCCCCATTAGTTCAGAAAAAACAAAATGTACCAATGTGCCATATGTTCCCCCTTTTCTTCCCATTAAAAGGGAATTTTTCAAAAAAAAAATCGCGAATGGATCCTATAGTCCGCAATTAAATTTTCTAGGAACTTTAGTTTAGAAAATACAAAATGTATCATATTGGCATATTTTTCCCTTAGTTCAGAAGATAAATGTTCCAAAATGCCCTATTTTCCGCCTTTTGCGGATTTGTATACCCTTCAACCACAGTATTGGGTTATACTCAATTTGTCATTCCGTCTGTAGCAGATCGAAATATTTTAAGACATTCGAGGACAAAATAAAAGAGCTAGATTTCTTAAGTTTGGCACGAATATGTCCAATGATCTGTTAAGTGTGAAAATGGGCAAAATCGGATCAGGGGGAAAAAGTTCCCCCTTAAGAAATAAACTAACATTTAAAAAAACCGCATTTTTTCACAATTTTTTCAAAATTTTGCTTAGCATATGAAACATTTTTTTGTCAGAAGAAGTTCAAAGTCTGGCAGTTGCATCCAGGGGACTAGAAAATGTAATTTATTTTGGTCCGCCCCTTTTGTGGGCGTGGAATAAAAATGTTTAACTAAATAATGATTAAATTGTATAAATATAGTGAAAAATTAATGACAAATAAATTATTAAACATTTATTTCGAGGGGAAATATGTCATCCCCTGCCTCCGCCCCCTCGTCTAAAAATACACACCTGCATTTTTCTATTTTTTTTAGCATGTTAGAGGGTATAAAAGATTCGGCACAGCTGAATTTAACACTCTCGCTGGTTAGGAGTAAAAATCTCTTAGATTCTTAGAAATGTTCTACAGAATGTTCACACTTTTTGTGTTAAATTCAGTTTAGAAATTTTATTTAAAAATTTTGTTCTCATAAAATTTATTACATTTAACATATTTTATATTTATAAATAAACTAAACCTTTGATTTGATTTAAATATACCACTCCCATCTCTAACACATCATTTATAACAATTTTATGTTACCAATGAATTTAACGATTAATTCGTAAATTATTATCTAATTATTTATAAGCTTAAAATTACATATTTTACATTGACAAGATACTAATTCTTTTACAAAAAAAAACATACTAATTATAAACGCCCTCTAAAACTTGATTTCTATTCAATATTAAATACTACTATGAAAAAAAAAACTACACTTTAAACAAGAAGAAAATGACAAAACTTGTTTAATTTAAGTTTCAGAAAATTTACAAAAAAAATGGGTGGACACAAAATAAATATTCCAAAAATAATAGTTTTATGAATAAGAATAAGGGCGTAACTAAAGTAACTGCTTTGGAAATCATATAAAGAACAGTTAAATAGAACACTTAATACTTGATATTTTCAGAAGATTGAAAATGAGAGAGATATTCGAGATGTCTACAACCAAATTTCGTAAAAATTGCATGTAAGGAAATGGCAATAGCGAGAAAATGGCAATAGCTTTAATAAAGCTGTTGTTAAAATTTTTTTAATTGATACAATTAAAAAAATATCAAAATTGACAAATTAATAGAAAACCTCAGTTATTTTTTCAACAACTACAGTAATTGAGATGAAATGCATTGTTGATTAATATTTTATTTGAATTAATTAAAAATCTAACTAAATATTAACTTTTATCCGACAAAAAATTAAAATTGATTGAATTATTTATTTAAAAAAGTTATCAAAATACGAAATTTTCGTAAAACACTCAATAATTTTTTTAACAAATACATTAATTGTAACCAACTGCAGTATTAATAACTATTTTAATTAAATCAATTAAAAATTATAATTAAATATGAATTTTTATTCAATAAAATTTTTAGATTCTAAAGGATATGAGAATTTTAAATTTTTATTCAAAATTTAGTGCAAAAAAACTGCTAAAACCATTTTTTTTTAATTCAAAAATTTATATATAAAATTTAATATAAATCACCTTTGCCCATCAAGTCTTAGGTGTTGCCTTAATATGTTTTTTTTTTCAAAAATTTCAAATATTTTAAAAGTGTTACAAATTTCATCTGCTTTGTTTTTTTTTTTTACTTAATAATTTTTTCCAAGCAATTAAATTTTTATTCATGTTAACCTGTTAAATTTTGTATGTATTTCTTTTTTATAGAAGATCATCATAATGTTCACACCTGGCTAAATCGATTTGTTATGCTTAAATACAACAATAAAAATAATATTGTGTCTTATCTGAAAATTATATTTAATTTGCATAAATAAGTTTCTCTAAAAGACCTTAAAATTGAAATACCAGATTTTGATTTAACTTAATCTAAATTTAATTATATATTTAACCTAAAAAAAAACTAACACTTTGCATAAAAATATTCAAAATTGCCTCTAGGGGAAATTAAAGAGATTAGAGGAAAAGTACGCCGAATAAATTGTGATTAAGTTTAAAATGCAGGCGTTTAAGTTGTGGCGGTTTCTAATTCATCGAAATAGAAAATTTTTCTGAAATATTTTTCCGAGATAAAATAGACATTTTTCTTCTAACAGTTTGTGTGCAGAAAAACTGTGTCAGATTTTCAAAAATTTTTTCTATAGAAAAATACTTAGATTATGAGAAAATTTTTCAAAAAAAGAATTCAGAGACAGTTTTCTTTAAGAAAAATTCGAAAAAACTAAGATATTTTTTATAAGGGTTTAAGTTGAAAAAATGCAGAAGAAAAATTGAATTTCTAAAAATTATAGACATTTTTGGTATTCCCACACCGGTTTCAAACACTCTAGTTAGTGTTATCACCAGTAGGATTTTAAATGTCGGTTTGTCTTGTCAATGGAAATTGTTTTTTATTATGTGATTATTTATAGTTTCTACAGAAAAAAATTTAACAGTTTCCAACACTACAATTCTATTTCCAGCAATCTCATCCGCACTTCATAATTTCTTTCAACTTTTTTGTCTCTTACATTTTTTTGCAAGGGTTACCAACATGATCTGGAATTGCAGACTCAAATAAAGGAATTTGCATGTTCTGTTTCAGAGACGTTCCTAATGGCGACATATTTTGTCAGTAATTTTATTAGTGTTTTTTCTGCAAGTACAGATCGAGCTATTTTCTTTAAATCTTTAAAAAGCCTAATTTATCTAGAAAACAAAAATACTGGCCTCGAGCTCGATTATTTTTTGTTTATTTAATAAAAAATAAAGTTTTTATTCTTTGACCTTTCAATTTTTAATAAATAAAAATTTTTTGAGCTCGAGGCTAGTGTTATTTCGTATTCAAATATTCCTCCATTAAAATTTTTAATTACTTTATAAAGTTTGCCGTTCATATAAAGTCCCTGATGATGACCCTTAATGAAATATTAAAGAAGATTGAAGGAATATTTGTTTACCAAATAACACTAGCCTCGAGCTTGAATAATTTTTATTTATTAAAAATTGAAATGTCGAAGAATAAAAACCTTAATTTTTATAAAATAAACAATAAATAATCGAGCTCAAGGCTCGATTTGTCTTGAAGATAAATAATCCTTTACTCTATTCCAAGATTTCGACTAGAGATGGGAGCTGGTCACGTGAATTGGAGCATCATGCGTGATTCACGCGTGAGTGTGAGTGGTTTTAATTTCAATCACGTGATTGTGAGTGAGCGTGAGTTAAAAAAAAATCTGAGTGAGTGATTAGTAAGTGAGTCATTTATTTTTAGCGTGAGTTTGCGTGATTAGATTTTTTGATTTGCCCAATATTTTTTTCATTTTTTGTATAAAATTTTTTTTTGGCGATTTTGCGCGACTTACGTGTGAGCGTGATTGAATTTGGCATTAGTCACGCGTGATCGTGAGTAAGTTTTTTATTACTCATGTGAATAGTGAGTGAGCGTGAGTAAAAAAAAAAATTGCGTGAGTGATTAGTGAGTGATTCGTTTATTTTTTGCGTGAGCGTGAGTGAGTGTGAGTCAAAATTTACTCACGCCCCCAAAAAAAAAAAAAAATTTCTTGTGATAGTTTTTTTTTTTGTAAAACTTCTTACAATCTTATAATGTTTAATAAAAACAATTAAAGTTGTTATTATTCGACCTTTCCAATATTAAAATAATAAAAATTAATCAAGTTCGAGGCCACAATTTTTTTGTAGGAGATAAATAATAATAAATTAAACGACCATAAATAGTTTCTGGAAAATTGTTACTTTTACAATATTATCGTAATAATTAGTAAAGAAACGTGACCTCGAGCTGGAGTAATCTTTATCAATGGAATTTATAGGTCGAATAATAAATAATTTTTATTAATTTAAAAATCATAATCAGAATGTAGATAAATAATACTTTTCTCGATTCCAATATTTCGACCTTCTGTGAAGATCATCATCAGGGATTTTTACAGTAAATTTTTAAAGACACTAAAACTTAAAAATTATTGCATGCACGCATTTCACTTAATATTACATTGATAATATTACGATGACAGTGCATGTGCACAACATAATTTTTAAGTTTTTGTTGCTAAAAAATCCCTGATGATGGTCTTCAAAGGCCAAAATATTGGAATAGAATAAAGGAATTTTGGTTTACCAAAAAACACTGGCCTTGAGCTCAACGAATAATTTTTTATTTGTTTCAAATTGGAAAGGTCAAAAAATAACAAATTTATTTATACTACACCATTTACAGATGTAATTCGAAAAAGATCAATTGTAATTCGAAGATTCTATTTGTAATTCGAAGATTCCATTTGTAATTCGAAGATTCCATTTGTAATTCGAAGATTCCATTTGTAATTCGAATACTCCAATTGTAATTCGAAGATTCCATTTGTAATTCGAAGATTCCAATTGTAATTCGAAAAAGATCAATTGTAATTCGAAAAAGATCAATTGTAATTCGAAAAAGATCAATTGTAATTCGAAAAAGATCAATTGTAATTCGTAAAAGATCAATTGTAATTCGAAAAAGATCAATTGTAATTCGAAAAAGATCAATTGTAATTCGAAAAAGATCAATTGTAATTCGAAAAAGATCAATTGTAATTCGTAAAAGATCAATTGTAATTCGAAAAAGATCAATTGTTATTCGTAAAAGATCAATTGTAATTCGAAAAAGATCAATTGTAATTCGTAAAAGATCAATTGTAATTCGAAAAAGATCAATTGTAATTCGAAGATTCCATTTGTAATTCGAAGATTCCAATTGTAATTCGAAGATTCCAATTGTAATTCGAAAACCAACGAGTAAATCAACAAAACACAATGTTTTTAAAGGCGTAAGAAACAATTTTACTCGTTGGTTTTCGAATTACAATTGGAATCTTCGAATTACAATTGGAATCTTCGAATTACAAATGGAATCTTCGAATTACAATTGATCTTTTTCGAATTACAATTGATCTTTTACGAATTACAATTGATCTTTTTCGAATTACAATTGATCTTTTACGAATTACAATTGATCTTTTTCGAATTACAATTGATCTTTTACGAATTACAATTGATATTTTTCGAATTACAATTGATCTTTTTCGAATTACAATTGATCTTTTTCGAATTACAATTGATCTTTTACGAATTACAATTGATCTTTTACGAATTACAATTGATCTTTTTCGAATTACAATTGATCTTTTTCGAATTACAATTGATCTTTTTCGAATTACAATTGATCTTTTTCGAATTACAATTGGAATCTTCGAATTACAAATGGAATCTTCGAATTACAATTGGAGTATTCGAATTACAAATGGAATCTTCGAATTACAAATGGAACCTTCGAATTACAAATGGAATCTTCGAATTACAAATAGAATCTTCGAATTACAATTGATCTTTTTCGAATTACATCTGTAAATGGTGTAGTTTATAGAGATTTTGACTCACGACAATTTGCATTTATTTTCAATGTTAAATCTCGGCTGTGTCCGAAAATAAAATCCAAAGCTTCAAAAAAGAACAGTTTTCGAGATATTGCAAACTTTGAAAAAAATTCTCAGCTTTTAGAAAAAGTAATTTTACTTAAATAAAAATATCTCCAGACCAAGTCCTTAGACCTATTTTTTTTTTTTTGGTTCTAAATTAGTAAACAGAGTGTAATATTAGTTGACAATTCGAGCAAAATATAATTTTTAAGTTTTGTGTCTATAAAAATTCACTTAAAAATCCCTTATCATAATCTTTAAAGAAGGTCGAAATATTGGAATAGAATAAAGGATTATTAATCTACAAAAAAAACATTGGCCTCGAGCCTCGAATAATTTTTTGTTTCAATAAAAATGCACTAAAAAAATCACTGATGATGACCTTTAAAGGCCAAAATATTGGAATAGAATAAAGGAATTTCGGTTTACCAAAAAACACTGGCCAAGAGCTTAATAATTATTTTTTATTTATTTCAAATTAAAAAGGTCAAATGATAACAACTTTAATTACACTAGTTTACAGAGATTTTGACTCACGACTAATTGCATTAATTTTCAATGTAAAATCTCGGCCGATTGTTAGTCCGAAAATAAAGTCCAAAGTTTCAAAAGTAAAACGATTTTTTAGATATTGCAAAAACATTTTCAAATTTTTAAAAATAAGGTGTTTTTGTGTCTATAAAAATGCACTAAAAAATTCCTGATGACGATCTTTAAAAAAGGTCAAAATTTTGGAATAGAATAAAAGATTATCTACCAAAAAAATAACAATATCCTCGAGCTCGAGGAATTTTTATTTATTTAAGATCGGAAAGGTACAAGAAAAACAACTTGTTGTGAAATAAATAAAAATTAATTAAGCTCGAGGCCTTTTTTATTTTTTTTTTTTTTGTAGATACATATTCCTTTATTCTATTCCAATATTTCGACCTTCTTTGAAGATTACTTGATTCGAGGTAAATCCGATCATTTTAACCTGAGGCGCACTTCAATCAAAGTTTTGGGTTTTTGAAGAATGTTCACCACAGCTTAAAATTTTTGAAAACCAAAAAAAAAATATCTTGCAATACATTACATTAATTTTAGAATGCTGAATGCGAATATATATTTTTGAAATATTTCGAACAGTTTTTGAGATATTGCCATTAGAAATTTGGCAAAAAATTTCCAAAAATGTGGGGTTTTTCCTACATTCAAGAAATTAAAAACAAGTTTCATTTTTTTTTTTTCTTGACTGTTTTATAGAGATTGAGACAAACTTTCATCTAAAATTAATTTGAGCCAAATCAGACTATTTAAA
Organism: Pegoplata infirma; assembly: GCA_963921195.1. Taxonomy (NCBI): domain Eukaryota; kingdom Metazoa; phylum Arthropoda; class Insecta; order Diptera; family Anthomyiidae; genus Pegoplata; species Pegoplata infirma. The sequence continues at coordinate 212,175,110 of OY992539.1, read as the reverse complement.
CCCATAGTGCCCTTCGATCAAAGAATAGAGTTTTTGGTGAAAAATTTCTAAAAAACCAAAACTTTGATCTAAGGGCGCCACAGGGAAAAAAAATCTGATTTAGCACAAATTAATTTTAAATGAAAGCCTGTCTCAAGCTCTATAAAGGGACAAGAAACAACATTTTAAAATTTTGTTTTTAAATTTTTTTACCTTAGGAAAAACTTGTCATTTTTTGCCAAATCCAAATAGTGATATCTCTAAAACCGTTTGACCGATTTTGAAATTATTTAATATTCGTGTTCAGCGCATTGAAATTAATAAATTTGAAGTATCATAAGACATATATTTTAGTTTTTATTTTTTTTTTTGTGCTTATGAAACTTTACTGCACAAATCTCTTAAGACGATCTTCAAAGAAGGTCAAAATATTGGAATAGAATAAAGGAATATTTATTTACGAAAAAAAAATAGCCTTGAGCTCGAATTAGTTTTTATTTATTTAAAACTGGAACTGTCGAATAATAATAACTTTAATTATTTCTATAACACATTATAATATTCTAAGAAATTAAAAAAAAAAACCTTCTCATAAAAAAAACTCCCAGACAATTTCCTAGAGACTCCCTTCGAAATCTGTAATATTTTCGATTATTCTTCCGTATATCTATAAATTTTTGAACTCTCTCTTTTGAAATATTTTCATACGGCTTAAAAAAAAATCATAAAAACAAAAATTCTAATTTTCCCAATTTTTTTTTTTTCGTCATATTGTGACTTTATACAACCTCATATTAACCTACGACCAGTAAGAAAATAAACAACATAAAAATCAAAATCGCCTATAATATGGCAAAAAAAAAAAACACTTGTTGCTGCCATTTGTGAAAACAAGTTGTTGCTGTTTTCCCATTACCCCGAGGCAAGTATCTGAACTGTATCTTGAGCACATTCTCACGCATTTCAAATTTCAATTGGTAATAAATGTAATGCAAAGCAACACATTAAATCAAACCAAAAAAAAACTATATACAAAAGATAAAGGAATAGATTTGGGAAGAAAAACAACAACCAACCCAAGATGTCTTAAGGAGAGCTTAACTATTTAAAACAACAACAAATAAACATAAAGTTCTTTTAAAAATGAATTACAGAAAAATTTCAAACAAGAGGCTTGCCGAAAATACAAATACTAGTTGAACAAAAAAATAATAAAAAAAAAATTAAAAGAAATTGCTAATAAAAAAAGATAAAACATCTTTGGAAACTTACAACTTGTTGATGGTATCTTAAGCGAAATTGTTTAAAGAACACTGTAAAAATAATAAAATTTAAAAAGTTTTCTAAAGAAACAGTTTTGTTAAGCTGAGATATTTTTTAAATGAAACATTTCTTAGAATCTGAGAGTTTTTCTGTATGTATTACGAAATAATTTCAATTAATTGTTTTAATCGATAAAAATATTTTTTTAATTAAATCAATTATATTTTTCATTAATTTCATATGATTTTTATTGATTCAATTAATTTTTTAATTAATTTAATTCTTTTTTTAATGGATTTAATTAATGTCTGTGAGACCAAAAGTTTTTAATTTTATTAATTGATTGAATTATATTTTTTAAAGATTCAAATAATTTTTTATATGCAATTATTTTTTTAATACATACAATTAATTTTTTTATTGAATCAATTAATAGTTTTAATTACTTTTTTAATTGAGTTGACAATTTTTTTTAATGACTTTATTTTTCGAGTAACTAATTTAATTAAAAAATTATTGTTTAATCGTATTTTTCCTGTTATCTTCTAGTTTTCCTTTCAATTTTTTTACCGTGTAAAAACCAATACATAGTTTAACATTGTTGCCATAGTGTTAATACAAAAAATTTCTGAATTGCAAAAAAGATGATCGAAGAAAACCAGATGGAAATTTTTACAGTAACTTTTGCTCAACACAAAAAAAAATATGTTTAATATGTGTAATAAAATTGTATTATATTACACGTTATCACTAGATTATGATTAAAAATCAATAATTTACATTTGTCAAAATGTGTTGATTACTTTAAAGAAACAAATGACAAAATATAAATGAAGAAATTGGATTTAATTTCAGAGGGAATTTTATAAAGAGTGAAGAATTTCTAGGAGACTGATTTGTTTTAAAGCAAATATTTAAAATAATTTAACTTTGGAGAAGGGGCTCTAATAAAGTCCTAAAATCTTTTGTTTGTCTTAAGTCTCTTGTTAAAAAAAAAAAAAAAAACTTAGGATAACCATGTACTCAATCCTGTAAGAAATTTATTAGTTCCAGAGGACCGATTAACCTTTTCCCATGACTGGTTCAACGCAAACTAGTCACTGAATACCAGTTTCATGACCAGAAAAAAAGATGTCAACTGATCTAAAATTCCCTTTCGCGACTAGTCCTGTGACAACCCAGCAAATTTTTGCATTACTAGTAATGAGTATAGTAATTAGTAATAATTATTGGTATGTACTTACTCATTGCATGAAACACTACTTATTCTATAAAGGCCGTGAGACAAAAATAATTAGTGCCTAGAAGCTTACGAGTAGGGAGATAAATAACTACTTACCTATAACGAGTAAAATAAGTAGTTACTTATAAGGAATAAAATAAATAGTTGCAAACAGAGTTTGAAATAACTATTTATCATTAGATTATTCGTTTTCGCGAAACTTTAAGCTAAAAATGTAAAACAAATATTGTTTTTTTCTGATTGGGCTTAATTTCCCAAGTGAACTTGCAAATAAGTATTTATTTTTAACATTCTCAATAACTTATTATTTATATTATTGCAAATAAGTACTTACATATCTATATATATAAAAGAGTAATGTGACTGACTGACTGACTGACTGACATACTCATTCATCATCGCCCAGCCCAAACCGCTGAAGCTAGAGACTTGAAATTTGGACTGTAGGTCCACCTCCCGGAATATAGATCCACTAAGGCTGGATTTTTGCCAATGTTGATTCTAAGGGGGTAAAAAGGGTAAAAAACTGTACTTTTGGTACTTTTTATATCTCCTGAAATAATGGTCATAGAGACTTGAAATTTGGACTGTATGTTCACCTCCCGGAATATAGATCCAGTAAGGCCGGATTTTTGTCAATGTTGATTCTAAGGGGACAAAAAGGGTAAAAAACTGTACTTTTGGTACTTTTTATATCTCCTGAAATAATGGCCACAGAGACTTGAAATTTGGACTGTATGTTATACTATTGGAATATAGATCCAGTAAGGCCGGATTTTTGCCAATGTTGATTCTAAGGGGGTAAAAAGGGTAAAAAACTGTACTTTTGGTACTTTTTATATCTCCTGAAATAATGGTCACAGAAACTTGAAATTTGGACTGTATGTTCATCTCCCAGAATATAGATCCAGTAAGGCTGGATTTTTGCCAATGTTGATTCTAGGGGGGTAAATAGGGTAAAAAAATGTACCTTTGGTACCTTTTATATTTCCTTAAATAATGGTCCCAGACACTTGAAATTTTGAATGTAGGTTCAGCTCCCGGAATATAAATCTACTAAGGCTGGATTTTCCAATGTTGATTCTAAGGCTGGATTTTTGCCAATGTTGATTCTAAGGGGGTAAAAAGGGTAAAAAAATGTACCTTTGGTACCTTTTATATTTCCTTAAATAATGGTCCTAGACACTTGAAATTTTGAATGTAGGTTCAGCTCCCGGAATATAAATCTACTAAGGCTGGATTTTGCCAATGTTGATTCTAAGGGGTTAAAAGGGTAAAAAACTGTACTTTTGGTACCTTTTATATTTTCTTAAATAATGGTCCTAGAAACTTAAAATTTGCAATGTAGGTTCACCTCCCGGAAAAAATATTCACCAAGGCTGGGTTTTTGCCAATGTTGACTCTACGGGGTTAAAATGGAAAAAAGTGTACTTTTGGTCACTTTTTGTAAAAGGTGCTTTTGATAATAGGTACTTTTTAAAAAAGGTACTTTTTATAAAAGGTACTTTTTATAAAAGGTACTTTTTATAAAAGGTACTTTTCATAAAAGGTACTTTTTATAAAAGGTACTTTTTATAAAAGGTACTTTTTATAAAAGTTACTTTTTATAAAAGTTACTTTTTACAAAAAGTACCTTTTATAAAAAGTACTTTTTATAAAAAGTACCTCTTATAAAAAGTACTTTTTATAAAAAGTACCTCTTATAAAAAGTACCTTTATAAAAAGTACCTTTTATAAAAAGTACCTTTTGTAAAAAGTAACTTTTATAAAAAGTAACTTTTATAAAAAGTACCTTTTATAAAAAGTACCTTTTATAAAAAGTACCTTTTATGAAAAGTACCTTTTATAAAAAGTACCTTTTATAAAAAGTACCTTTTATAAAAAGTACCTTTTTTAAAAAGTACCTATTATCAAAAGCACCTTTTACAAAAAGTGACTTTTATAAAAAGTACCTGTTATAAAAAGTACCTTTTATAAAAAGTACCTTTTATAAAAAGTACCTTTTATAAAAAGTACCTTTTATAAAAAGTACCTTTTATAAAAACTTAAAATTGGGTAAGGTTCGCCTCTCGGAAAATAAAGGGATTAAAAGGAATAAAAAAGTGTACTTATTTATTTCCTGATATAATGGTCCCAGAAACTTAAAATTTGGAATGTAAAATCCTTCAGTGAAAAAAGAGATTGGGAAAAGTTCTTTTTTGGAAATTCCGTTTCTTAACGGGGATAAAAAGTACTTTTAATATTTGCTGAAACAATGATCCTAGATAACTGATATATGGATTGTAGGATCCTTCGGTGAAGAAAAAACATTCTGGAAGAGGTACTTTTTTTAAATTCCGTTTCTAATGGGGGTAATAAAGTGTACTTTTGGTACTTTTTTTGTTCCTATAATAATGACCTTTGAAGATGGGGATGGAATTGGAATTGAAATGGCGTAGAACGGGGAACAATATGAAATAGAGCAGGGAACAATATGGAATGATATTTTCAACTCAAATTTTTGGTGTTTAGCTTTTTTACTCCATATTTTTTTTATTCCAATTTCTTTTTTCACTGAAATATTTATTCACTCAAAATCCAAAATCCCGACATAAGGGCTCGAAAATTGTCATTATATTTTTCCCCCGGAACGAACATGATAACGTACCAGCAAAGTTATTCAAATTTTATTGTTTAAATTATTCATTGAAATATTTTTATATGGAAGACTTAAACGTCCACAAGTAAATAAAACAAAGACTACGTAGGGGAATTTTTTTGAAATCGATAGAATAATTCTGATCCTTCTATTATCCGGTATTCAATACAACCGGTAACGAAGTACCGGGATTGTAAGCTAGTTACAATATAAGCCACTAGTTGCTTTTTGGACTAATGTAATGCAGTGAGTAATGAATAGTTGTTATAAGTAATGTAATTGGCAGTCATTACTTTTCACAACACATTACCTAGGTTTTGCTGGGAAGTAACAATAGACTGGCATTTTTTTGTATGGCAAAATTTTTTTTCTTCCGATTTTGAAAAAACTCAAATTTTTTTTTTTCACTGACTATTTCATGGAGATGGAGACAAACTTTTATTTAAAACTAATTTGAGCCAAATCTGAACATTTTAGCCCATGTTGCTTTGCGATAAAATTTTAAAATGTTTGGTAAACATTTTCTGAAAAACCAAAACCTTGATAGACGGGCGCTATGGGTCAAAATAATCGGATTTCGCTCAAACTAATTTTAAATAAAAGTATGTCTTGAGCTCTGCACTCAAAAGAAAAACTCTGTCAAAAAATTCGTAAAACGACTTTCAATTTGATTTAGCAAACTTTCAGCAAATTTTTCTGGTAAAATTGGTATTTCTACTTAAATCTCTCTCATTCAGTTTTACAAAATAATAAAAATTTTACTGCGTTTTTACTGGTTCTTTTTGCCGAATTTCAAAATATTGTTAGAAGACTATTTTAGTTAAACAGAAATAGTTTGCTGTCATCTTTTTTCAAGAAAATTTTCTAAATCTTTTTTTAAATTGTCAATTTTTTTTTTTGTTTTTTTATGCAATCAAACCTATATTATTTAACATATTTTTGAAAATATTTTTGGCAGATTATTTTGTAATTTTACAGAAATAGTTTGCTGTCATCCTTTTTTCAAGAAAACTTTAAGTTTTTTTTTCAAATTGTTAATTTTTTTCGTTTGTTATACAATTAAAACAATTGAGACTAATCAGTAGATTATATTGCTAATTTTCAGAAACGCCTTTTTTTAATTTTTTTTAAAGTTTAATTAAAAAAAAAACTATTATAGTTTCCAATAAAACAAATTCATTAAAAACCAAATTTTCTAGAAAATGTCTTAGCAGATTTCTTTTCTGTTTTGCCAGATTTCTCTGCTGATGTCACTTAGATAATCATGACAGATTACACTGTGGTTCAAAAAACACAAAATCGAATATACTTTTAAAATGAGGTAGTTAGGGTTGTAGCTCTCGTCAAAAAGATCACAAAAATGCCCATCAAGCTTGCCAGACACTCTCAAATTTTAAAGTTATTGTCAAAAAACTTTTTTTGGGACTTTCTCACTAAATTTTTCAACTGTTGTGGATAGAAAAAGGATAGGGCTTTTCATGTGTGTGAATTGGTCTATACATACAGTGGGCGACAATACATTGGAAACTTTTTTATAGTAGATGAAATTTGTTAAAGACAAAGTTAACAAAACTAAACGTTATATTTATCAAACAAGGATTATAAAAAAATGTGATGTAGGTAATTTATCAAGCTTTAATTTAAGCTTAATAGCGTCCAGATTGGGAAAATAATGAATGTGTTACGAGGGTCGATGTGGAAAATGAAAAAATTTATAGACATTTTTCAGAACATTTTTAAAAAATATTTCCGAGTAGATTTTTTCCAAGTTAAAACATTAGAAATTTAAAAAAAGGTCTATAGCAGTAAAAAATCGATAAACTCAAAAAATTTTCAAAAAATAACAAAAAATTAGATATTGTTGAAAAAATCAATACATATCTTTCTTATACAGTGGGCGACAATACATTGGAAACTTTTTTATAGTAGATGAAATTTGTTAAAAACAAAGTTAACCAAACTAAACGTTATAATTATCAAACAAGTAATATAAAAAAATGAAATGTAGTTAATTTATCAAGCTTTAATTTAAGCTTAATAGCGTCCAGATTGGGAAAATAATGAATGTGTTACGAGGGTCGATGTGGAAAATGAAAAAATTTATAGACATTTTTCAGAACATTTTTAAAAAATATTTCCGAGTAGATTTTTTCCAAGTTAAAACATTAGAAATTTAAAAAAAGGTCCAATAGTTTTTATTCAGTGATCAAATAATTTTTTCAGCAACCCAAGCAAACAGTGGAATTTTTTAAGTACAGTAGCAAAAATCCACATTTTTTGACCTCCAATTCTTTTGACCACCAATTTTTTGTTATCAAAGAGAAATTAAAATTATCTTAATATATCCTTAGCATATACTTAAGTGTACTAAAATTAATAAACAATAACATCTTTTCTTTGTTTATAAAAAATTGGTGGTCAAAAGAATTGGAGGTCAAAAAATGTGGATTTTTGCTACTGTACTTAAAAAATTCCACTGTATGTTTGGGTTGTTGGAAAAATTACTTGATCACTGAATAAAAACTATTGGACTTTTTTTTAAATTTCTAATGTTTTAACTTGGAAAAAATCGACTCGCAAATATTTTTTAAAAATGTTCTGAAAAATGTCTATAAATTTTTTCATTTTCCACGTCGACCCTCGTAACACATTCATTATTTTCCCAATCTGGACGCTATTAAGCTTAAATTAAAGCTTGATAAATTAACTACATTTCATTTTTTTATATTACTTGTTTGATAATTATAACGTTTAGTTTGGTTAACTTTGTTTTTAACAAATTTCATCTACTATAAAAAAGTTTCCAATGTATTGTCGCCCACTGTATAAGAAAGATATGTATTGATTTTTTCAACAATATCTAATTTTTTGTTATTTTTTGAAAATTTTTTGAGTTTATCGATTTTTTACTGCTATAGTTTGTTCAACAACATTATTTTAATAAACGTATTCGTAAAGAAAATTTAATTATGAATACGATGAGCTTTATGCCAAAAAAATCCGATAACAATTGACAGAGTTGTGATAATTTTTATAAAAAAGAAAATTAAGATTTTGTATGAAATTGCCGTGCGGATAACCCAGGTAAAAAAAATAATAAAACAAGTAGAAAAGTTAAATTCGACTTTGCCGAATCTATGAATACCCTCCACAATGCATTTTTTAAAGGGTAGTACATTTTTTAACGTGAAAAAATTAACAATTTTGATTAGAAATATTTTATTTTGAGTAAAAAACTCTTTTTTTATCATTTAAAAAAAAAAAAAAAATTACTATTTTTTTTTGAGTGTAAAATTTTTTTCGAGTGTAATATTTTTTTTACTGTAAAAATATTTCTGAGTGAATGCACGTACACAAAATGTACACAAAATAACTAAAATTTTTTTTGTGTACATTTTTTTTGAGTGTAAAATTTTTTTTTGAGTGTAAAATTTTTTTTGAGTGTAACATTTTTTTCGACTGTGGTTTTTAAGTTACCAATGCTTTTAAAACTAAACAAGTTTAAAAAGCATTGCTTAAAATTTAAACAAGTTTGAAAAGCATTGTTAAGTTACCACCAATGCTTTTTAAACTTGTTAAAACACGTGGCATTTTAGATGAAACTAATTTGAAATTCAGGGTTTTGCTTATAACTTTTGAACCACTGGACCGATTGAGCTGAAATTTAAAACCAAACAGACCCGGGGAACGGCAAAGATATATGCTAAGCTTCAGTAGTCTCATTATTGTCATTCGAAAGTTATCGTGTTTTTTATCTCGTAAATTCGCGAAACACCCTTGCCGAAATTTACTCTTTTGCTCATAACTTTTGAACCACTGGACCGATTTGGCTGGATTGCAATACCAACCTGACCAGGTAAATGACAAACATATATGCCAAACTTCAGTAGCCTCTGTAAAGTCTTTCAAAAGTTAGCGTGTTTTCTACGGACGGACAGACAGACAGACGGACGGACGGACGGACGGACGGACGGACGGACGGACGGACATCGCTAGATCGACTTCAAATCGATCGAGGATCATAAATATATATACTTTATGGGGTCCTAGACCAATATTTCGAGGTGTTACAAACGGAATGACAAACTTATATATACCCTCTATCACTAGAGTGGAGGGTATAATAAACGAACATACTGAGACGTCGCGTATCATTATTTTAAAGGTTTTTGACCTCCTGAATTCGAATTTAACCTTGAAATTGCGCTATCTTATTAAGTTTTTGATATGTCAATTTATGTTAAATATCTCAAAAACCTGACGAGATAGAGCAATTTAAAGCCAGATTCGGATTCAGCGAGCCAAAAACCTTTAAAAATATTGTACATGACCATTTATGATAAATTTATTTTTTTTTGCCTGGGTTATCTGAACGGCGATTTCCTGCAAAATCTTTATTTTCTTTTTTAGAAATATTATCACAACTCTGCCAATTTTTATCCGTCTTTTTCAGAATAAAGCTTATCGTATTTAGAATTAAATTTTCTTTAAAAAAACGCTTATAAATATAAAGGTTGTTAAACGAACTATAGCAGAAAAAAATCGATAAACTCGAAAAATTTTCAAAAAATAACAAAAATAATTGATTTTATAGAAAAAATCAATAGATATCTTTCTTTTACGTATTGACCAATTTACACACATGGAAAGCCCTATCCTTTTTCTATTCAAAACAGTTTAAAAATTTAAAATCGGTTGAAAATTTTCTGAATTACACAAGGTTTAGTGAGAAAAGGAAAAAAAAAAACGTTTTTTGACAATAACTCTAAAATTTGAGGGTGTCTGGCAAGTTTAATGGGCATTTTTGTGATCTACTCGACAAGACCAACAACCTATACTATGTCACATCAGAGGTATTTTTTCACTGTAACACAGTGTTATCAGCGAACCGTGTCTACTAACATCAGCAGATTGCTCAAATGGCTCAAAATGGGTGTATTTGCAGTAGATTTTTCTGCTGATTGGACAGAGAATTTATTTTGAGTTTGTGAAATAGTAAGTAGTTTCTCGAATGTAGAAAAACCCGCCATTTTTAAAAATTTTTTCACAAATTTCAAATGATATTGCGAATATCAAGGGGTATTTCAGAAATTTTATATTCATTTTCAGCATGCCAAAATAATAAAAATAATGTATCGCAAGATTATTTTTTTTTTAATATTTTCATTTTTCAAAAATTCAAAATATTGGTGGAAATTTTACAAAAATCCGAAACTTTGATCGAAGACCACCACGGGTTAAAATTATCGGATCTAGTTCAAATTACATTTTAATTAACGACTGTTTCAAGGGAAAAGAAATTTTGAGATTTTTTATTTTTAATTTCTTGAACGTAGGAAAAACCGACAAATTTCAAATTAAGATATCCCGAAACCCGTTTTACCGATATAATTTCTTTCTTTTTGATATTCGTGTTCAGTGCATGAAAATTAATAAATAAGATGCATCGCAAGACATACTTTTTTTTAAATATTTTTTTTTTTAATTTTCTAAAATCAAAAACTTAGATCGTCGGTCGCCACGGGTTAATTTAATCTGAAAGACCTCAAATTTCTAACACAAGACTTTTATGTCTAGTGGAATAAAACTTTTCCCGGACTCTTGGGAAAATCCAAAGTTGAAGAAAAAATGTGACTCTAATGTCCAAAATTTTTAATTAACGCCGTCCTAGAGCAACAGTTACAGGTCCCTTTCATGGTCCCCTTACTCACAGGGTACATACAAATGCTGCGTCATTCGGTAAATTTTTCATAACTATTTTACTGCTTAACCATTTTCGGGTATGCGGCTTAAGTCTTTTATTTGTTTTGTTTTTTTTTTGTATTTGTTTTTTTTTTTTTGAAGAAAATAATGATTTTTTTTAGAAATAATACCACCTTCCGCAGAAACATAGCAAAATATCAAATTTTTCATTTATTTTCCTTTAAAACCATTTTCATTGAAATCTCTTTTTCAAAATTCTTTTCCTTATTAAACCATTATCGGTTATGTGTTTTAAGTCTTTTGTTTTGCTATTTTTTTTTTGTAAATTTTTTTTAATGAAATTATGACCACATTACGCAGAAATATAACAAAATAAAAAATTTTTCATTTAAATCTATTTCCATTTAAATTCATTTTCATTTTAATTCATTTTTCATAACTATTTTCCTATTTAATAATTTTCGGGTATGTGTCTTAAGTCTTTTGATTTGCTATTTTTTTTTTAATGCAAATTTTTTGTTTGAAGGAAACTATGATCTTTTTCAAAAAAATATTACCACATTACGCAGAAATAAACAAAAATAACAAATTTTCCATTGAAATCCCCTTTGCCCCTTGTTTTTTTTCACCTTTTAAAATTTTCATCATCTTTTCATATAAATTATTTTTTATTTATTTTATTAATATTTCTTTTTTAATTGTAACTTGATTCCATAACAAGTGAAACTCATGTCTCAACAACTACAACTATTTTTTGTTGTTTTTGCAAATTTTTCTATCAATTTTTTTTGCATTTTTTTAAATAAATTATAGACATACAACGCCTTTTAATAATATGGTTGAGGTTTTAATTTTACATATTTTATGATTTTCAACAAAACCAGATTTTTATTAAATTTTTTTATTTATTTTAACTTCAACCAATCAGTTTTTTGCAAACTTGGTTTGGTTTGTTTAATTCATCTAAAAAAAATTGCCATCATTATAAAGAAAAAAAAAATTGATTTGCTTGCAAACAAAAACAAAATAAAAAATTAAAAAAAAAATCACATAAAAGCCACAACCACCATTAAACTAACAGACTAACACATTTTTAAAATAAAGAAGATACGGTGGCACTATGGGACATGAAATTTAGCGCTTAAAAAATTCTAGGTTTTTCTTAAGAAAAACTAAAACTAAAATTTATCGACAAATTTTTAGCTGTTGAAATAATTTTTCTGTAAAGAAATTTGGCCTGTCGACAGAATCTAAGATTTTTTTATAAAAAAAAATGCCTCAGAATCTGAGAATCTGAGAATTTGATGAACATGTGTTATAATCTTATTTTTTTGACAAATTTTTCCATATCAAAAATTTTTCTGATTTTTGTACATTTTTTCTGTAAAATGATGACAAATTCTAAACAAAAAAAAGTAAGGAAATTATAGTCGGTCAAGACCGACCATATAACACCCTACACCAGTGTTTCTCGGAAAATGGGCACCAAGTCCAAACATCTCCCGATCGGATCAATCTTTTGCCAAATCTTTAATATTTATTAAAGATTTGGCAAAAGCTTGATCCGATCGGATCTACACTTAAGTGTAGAAAACACTCACAAACCAAATTTGAGTGAAATTTGCTTGTATGTGTTGCCAATGAACCGCTTTTAGTAATATCGGTCGAAATTTTTATATGGACCTGGGCCCAAAAATGTTCCGATTATAATCGGATTTGATTGGGTTATTAAAGTAAGCGTTAAACACACACAAACAAAATTTTAATCAAATATTTTTTATTTTCAATAAATTTTAGAGGTTTATGTGAATATCGGGAGGGTGGTTTGTGTGGGGCTACAATAAGAACTGGTCCGATTCCTTTGAAATTTGGAACAGTGATTTGTAAATACAAAAAAAGTTTACCTGCCAAATTTTGAAAAGATACCTATTAAAATACGGTTGTTAGGGTCGTATGACCCAAATTTAAAGGGGACGTTTGTATGGGGGCTAGGTGAAAATATGGACCGATTTTTTCCATATTTTTTTTCCAATAGTTCGTCCTTGGGTCAAAGGAAGCTTAAGTTTCAAATTTCAGACAAATCGGTTAAAAATTACCTGTATCGTGCGCACAACGTTTACATGGACGGACGGACAGACGGACGGAAGGACGGACGGACATCGCTAAATCGACTCAAAAAGTGATTCAAAGTCGATCGGTATACTTGAAAGTGGGTAGGACCAATATTTCAAGCAGTTACAAACATCAGCACAAACTCATTATACCCTGTACCACAGAGTGGTGTAGGGTATAAAAATCGTATAAAAATAATTTTACCTGTGAAAAAATTTCAGATTCTAAAAATTGTTTTTCAATCGACAAATTTTTAGTTTTTGAAACAATTTTCCTTTACAAAAATTTTTTTTTGGCAATTTTTTAGTTTCTGAAACAATTTTTCTATAGAAAATGTCCGCTCCTGCTTTTGTCCCTCTACAAATAAGCTTTCCTTCAAAGTCCCCTTTTTCATAAAATTATCCATAATCAATTCTTTTCTCTTACACCCACCCCATTGTCCCCTTATTTCATTTGCACATGTTCAGTGGCATCTTTTTTTGTTTTATGTAAAAAAAATTTTACATTGCTTGCATATTCAAAGGGGGTTCGACCATTAGCAGATTAGTGTGAAATTCAATATTAGTGCATAACACAATACAAATCATATAAATATTTATATATATTTTTTTTTCATTAAGTCAAGTTTTTTTTACACATAATTTCAATTTTCTTGTGTCTCTTTTATAGCATTTGGTTTTTTTTTTTAGTTTTTCATCATGTATTTTATGACTTTGCAATACTACTGCTGCTGCAATTAGCACAAAATTTGCCAATATGGCTGGGTTGTTTAAAGTTAGTTACAAGTGTTGTTTGGTTTTGTTGAACAAAAAAAAAAATTCATATATGTAAAAAAAAACATAAACTACACATCACCTGCTACCAATTGTTGTGGTTGCTTTATATCACACAAAACGCAAAACAGGGGAATCATCGGGCAAGGGACATACATTTTTTATTGATGCAAATAATTTTTTACTAGAATATTTATTAAATAAATGTAATTAAAATAAAAAAAAAAAATTCAAATGGATAAATTTTTAGTTGATTCAATTAAAATATTAATTAATATTGCAATTTTCAAAAAATTTTCTTAATGAAAAAAATAATCAAATCTAGTTTTTTATTTAACAAAAATTGTAATCAATTTGTATATTACCACCTTTTCTCCTCTCTTAAGACATTTCCCTGTTTTTTTTTTGTATAGCATCTCTATATTTCAATCTCTAGCTTTAAAAAAACATTAAATAATTTTGTTTCATTTATGTTTCTATATTTTTTTTTAATTTTTTCCAACCATAAAATCTTTGATTTCAGTTTATTAACTTCAAAAAAAAAAAAGCAAAATAAAAAATTTAACGCCTCTAATTTGGTTATTCGTTTCACTCATAAAATAAACGAATCTAGTAAAAATCAGCAGTCAACCAGTGCTGCCATTTTAGCACTTTTAGTGCTAGATCTAGCACTTTTTTTTTTGGACTTAGCACTAAAGTTTTGGAAAAAAGTGCCAAGTGCTAAGTTAGCACTTTTTTAAAATTTTTTAGCATTTTCAGCATTTTTTTTACATTTTAATTTGTTTTTTTAAATCTCTTGTAAAAATTTTTAGCCTGCGGCGCTTTCTTTGCACCTGTATAATGAAATAGTTCCCAAATCGTATGGAATTTATTTAATGTTTTTTCTTGGGACTTATTTCATGGCGCCTAATTGAAAATAAGGAATCCTAAGAAATTAAAAAAGTATAAACTAAAATTAAAAAATTTAGAAAATATAAGTTGAAATTTAAAAATTAAGAAAATATAAATTAAAATTTAGAAATACCAGTTAAAATTCAGAAAACCCAATTGAAATTTAAAAATCCAGATAGAAATTAAGAAATTATTGAAATTAAAAATACCAATTGAAATCCAGAAAACCCAATTTAAATTTAGAAAACCTAGCCGAAATTTAGAAAAATGAAATTGAGAAAAACCTTTTTTAATTTAGAAAACCCAATCAAAATCAAGAAAACCATTGGAAATTCAGAAATCCATATTGTAATTAAGAAGATTTTTAATGAAATTCAGAAAACCCAGCTTAAATTAAGAAAACGCAATCGAAATTCAGAAAAAAATTTGAGTGAAACCGCAACAAAAAAATTTGTTATGGTTTTTTTAAGCCTGATCCTTAACTAAGATAACAAAGTCGGTTTGATGAAAATCTATGGGTTATCACCGAAGTTATGACGTATTATATGAAAATACACACAAAAAAACTATGGTATGTAACCCAGTTTTTATTCTTGTATTTTAAATACAAAAAAAATTTAAGGAAATTTTTATGCGTAGTTTCAAAAAAATCATTATAACTTTGGTGATTGCCCATAGATTTTTATGAAACCCATTTTGTCATATTTTTATAGGTTTAGGCTTTTAAGCTAAATAAAAAAACTTGTTAATTTGCAACGATTCGTTAAAAAAAAATTATAAATCAACAAATTAATTTTTTTGATAAAAAAAAATATTTTTTACAATATATTTGTCTATCGCGCGTAAACTATTGAACAGATGGGAAAGTAACGTGTGTAAAATTTGTTGAAAATTTTATTAACTTTAATTTGGTTTTTATCACGAGTAGATCGGAGGTACATTACTCAAGATATAGGGAAAACAGTGAAAATAACTCCACAAAACGCAAAAAAATTCATTAGAAGTATTTTTTTCGATAAAATTTTTAAGTTTAGCGGTCAAAAAAATATGTAGACGCAGTTAGTGCGCATTTTCGTTGTAAACTAGAGTTATTGAGCGTGTTCAGCAGAGAAACCTGCTACTCAACAGTTGAGATGTAGCATGTTTTGATTAGTTGACTCTGCTGAACGCATTTTTTTATGAATGTTTTAAAATATTGGAATAAATTATTATTTTTTTATATTTTCATTTATTTTTTCTGTGGAAAATACTTTTTTATTATTTTTTTGTTTATTTCCTTACATAACGTCAAAAAAAATAAATAATTTCATTAAAACAGCTTATTTATCAGTTTGTGATCAAATGTAGCATAATTTTTGTACGCTACCAGTAATGAGAAGCGCTCACTCAACATGTTGACTGAAATGTCAAAAATTAAACCGTTCAGCAGAATGTTGTGGAGCAGCTGAGTAGCAGCTTTCTCTGCTGAACGTACCCATTGTTAAAAATTATTATTTGTTAATTTAAAAAATGAAAAAAAAAATCTAGCACTTTTTGTTTGGTCTGTAGAGCATTTTAGCACTTCTTTTCTGCCATTTAGCATTTTTTCAAAATTCTCTTATGGCAACACTGCAGTCAACATTCATAGAGTTAAACTACCAACTATAAATGTTTTTCATATTTTACAAATTTTCATATTTGGTTGTATCAAATGAAAAAATAAACAACAACATAAATGATTAATTATAATATAATAACTTTGAAATGATTATAAAGAGGTTTTCACTGTTATTAATATCGGTTAGTTTTCTAGTCATTAAGATTTAAATGTATATTAAATTTTTGGATAGACAAAATTTTGAGAAAAATAATTTTAATAATCTGTAAAAAATTTTGTTTTTTAACAAAAATAAAAGTTTTGTGGAGAGTTTGTTGTAAAAATATATTTTTTTGTAGAAAAATAAAAAAGTTTGTTGGGAGTTTGTTGTAAAAATATACATATTTATTTTTTTTTTTTTTTTGTAGAAAAATAAAAAAGTTTGTTTCTTAAGTCTTTAGTTTTGTAATAAGAAATTTTCATCAAATCACTACAGCTACATTCCTAAGGGATTGCGCAAATATGCCTTACTAGTAGGCCCGCACGGTACTTTGTTACCGGTGATATTATTGATATTTAAAGAATGTATAGATATTTAAAGAAAAAATTTCCGAGTAAAAAAATTTTTTGGTGAAAAAAATATGCGCCAAATTACTTTTTTGTAAAAAAAATTGTTTAAGAATTTTTTCAAAATTCTCAGGCGAATTAAATAAAACAAAGTTATTTGATTTTTTTCTTCTTTCTTAAATTTCTAACAATTTCTGTGTTTTGTTAGGTTTTCACCAATTTTTTTACCATTACATAAGCCTAAATTATATTTTTCTTTTATTTTCTATTCATTATGATTTTAGTTTATTTATCACAATTCAGATGAATTAAATTTTAAGAAGAGATTTTATTTATTTTTTTGGTTTTTAGTATTTTTTTAACAATTTAGATCAGCTGAATTACATTTTTTACATAACTTTTATAAAACCTACCCTTTTTTAATGATTTTTATAAATTTTATTACAATTCAGCTCAGCTGAATTAACTTAAAAATTATTTTTTATCATTTCTTTGGATTTCGCCAAATTTCTGACAATTCAGCTAAGCTGACGTACATTTTCGTGGAATTATTACATACAATTTTTATTTTTACATAAATTTGTTTACAATTTAGTTTAGCTGAATTTATTTTTAAAACAATGTTGTTTGTTGTTATTTTAGATTTTTAATTTTCCATCAATATCGTTTTTTTTAGTTCTCAACCATTGTTTTGCAATTCATCCTGAATTACATATTTGTAATTCGAAAGTTTTCTATTTCAAAAGATTTTTTAATTTTTAAAAGAGATTTTGTTTTCTTTCAGTTTTCTGTAAATTTTTTACAATTCAGCTAAGCTGAATTTAATTTTTATGTAATTTTTATAAAACTTTATTAATTTTTATTGATTTTCATCAAATTTTAAACAATTCAGCAAGGCAGGGTTAACTCAAAAGCTGAATTTAATGTTTATGTGACTTTTATAAAATTTTCCTAAAGCTTTAAACAACTCAGCAAGGCTGAGTTAACTCAAAAACAAAGAAATTCAGCAAATTTTTGACAATTTAGGTAAGCTTTAATAAATACATATTTTGTAATTCGAAAGTTGTCTATTTGAAATGATTTTTTTTATTTTTAAGATATTTTGTTTTCTTTCAGTTTTCTGTAAATTTCTTACAATTCAGCTAAGCTGAATTTATTTTTTATGTAATTTTTATAAAATTTTCCTAATTTTTATTTATTTACATTAAATTTTAAACAACTCAGCAAGGCTGACTTAACTCAAAAATAAAGTTTCTTAACATTATATCGTGATTCAGCAACTTTTTGACAATTTACCTAAGCTTTAATAAATCTTTATGTGACCATTTCATACAATTTTTATTTTTAAAAAAGTTTCTTAACAATTCAGCCCTGCTGAATTAAATTAAAAACAACATTACTTGTCTTTGTTTCAGAGTTTGGAAATTTTCTAGCAATATCTGTTTTAGTTTTTATTTTTAACAATTTCTAAAAAACTTTCGCATACATTTTCTAATTAAATGGTTATCATAAATTTAAACAAATTAAACTGATATGTATAAAATTAACTATATGAACATTTTATACAGATCGAGAGGTTGTTTAAAGGCCTATCCAATGCCCGAATTCGTCTTCGTTAAGTCCTTATCTTCAAAAATATAAAAACGTTGGTGTAGTTTGTAAGGAGAGGTATATACATACGTACGACCGCCAAAATCATATCAAAATTAATCTGGTCCGTATTTTTGCCTTTGGCAAAATTCCTGCTAAATCGTATTTTATTTGGATTTCCCCGAAAGACTTAATTAATTCATAAGGTGGCAACTCTTTTTTAAATTTGAGATTGGGCAGCTAAAAAAAAAAAAAACATGTTCTTCTTATTTTTCTCCCCTCGTTCCCATATTCAAGTTTAACGACAATCGGTGGGTGCCCTCTAAAAGACCTTCCTTGTAAGCTGAATTGCATTTGTATGATATTTTTATATGAATTTCATGTCTCTATATGATTTTCATTAAATTTAGAACAATTCAGCTAAGCTAAATTTAATTTTTAAAAGCAGAAGAAAAAAATCTTAATATTCTTACAATTCAGCTGAACTGAGTTACAGTTGATTTTTTCTGTAAGTACAGATCGGGCACGGGCTCTAACTATATTTGTTATAAGGGTTCAAGTTGAAAAAATGCAGAAGAAAAATTGAATTTCTAAAAATTATAGACATTTCTGGTATTTCCTATACCGGTTTCAAACACCCCAGTTAGTGTCATCATCAGTAGGATTTTAAATGTCGGTTTGTCTTGTTAATGAAAACTGTTTTTTATATATGTGAATATTTATAGTTTCTTCAGAATAAATTTTGACAGTTTCCAACACTACAATTCTATTTCTAGCAATCTCAACCTCACTTCATACTTTCTTTCAACTTTTTTGTCTCTTACATTATTTCGCAAGGGTTACCAACATGATCTGGAATTGCAGACACAAATGAAGGAATTTGCATTTTCTGTTTCGGGGACGTGTCTAATGGCGACATATATTGTCAGTAATTTTATTTTATTTTTTCTGTAAGTACAGATCAAGCACGGGCTCTAATTACAGTTTTATTTAAATTTGTTAAATTTTTAGTCTTATGAATTTAATCATTTTTTAGCAATTCAGTTCAGCTGAAATATATTAAAACACTAGTTTTTTGTTATTTTCAATTTAATTTTTGGGTTATAAAAATCTTAGAAAAAAGTGCAGGAAACAAAAAATCCTTAATTTTCTTACAATTCAGCCGAGCTGAACAGCATTTTTACTTAAATTACTATTTAATGAATTTTTTTTTTTTAAGAATTCAGCTCAGCTGAAACATATTTTTTGGGTTATAAAATCTTAGAAAAAACCGCAGGAAACAAAAAAATCCTTAATTTTCATACAATTCAGCCGAGCTGAATAACATTTTTACTTAAATAACTTATATGTTCAGTTCTAAAATTGTTTTCATCGATCTTTTTACAATTCAGCTAAGCTGAATTATGTTTTTAAATATTAAATATTTTGAACAAAAAAAATAAAAAATTTAGTAAATAAAAAAAACCTTTTTTAAAAATGTTTGTAATTGTTTAAATACCATTCGGTATCCAATTCTGTCAGCAGAATTAAATGCATCTCCCCCCTACTCCAATCACTTTTCAAAAAAAATAATTTTCTGATTTTTAAAATGGAATACCCCACTTACAAATACGTTCAATTTTACAAACGCACTCTTTTCATTATTGGTCATAAAAAAAATTATACAAATGCAAAATAATTTGTAGTGTTTAAACGACGCCATTTTCAATACAATGAACAATATTTTCTATATGTTTTTTTTTGTTGGCAACTAATAAAATGTTGTAGTTGCGGTTTGTTGTGGCAGCTAAAATGATTATACATTTTAAGGCGGTGTTGGTGGCGTTTTCTGTTGCTATCGCTTGAAATATTAAGGGGGACTTTTGAAGATAGTAGAGTGCTAGTTTTAGTGATGGTTGTTAAACAAAACTGTACAATATAGTATGTGAGATTGCGAATTATTTTTTTCTTTTGAAAAACATCTTGAAAATTGTCTTAGTAAAGTTTTGAATTTTTATTTTTTAAAGCCACCTGTTGTTCATTTATGCTTTAGGAAAATAAAATGAGTTTGCGACAAATAATTTCAAATCATTAACACAGCTACATGATAAGCTATACAAGATGATGATAATAATGATCTCGCGGTGGTGGTGATGATTTTTGGTAGAAAGACAAACAAAACAAAAAACTAATTTATTAAGAGTTGCCAACCAATTTAATGACAATCGTAAATCTTAGATGTGTGTTTGTTTGTGCTAAAGCCTTAAGGCCTAAAGGTTTTGCCAATACAAACCGTTGACAATATCATTTCAGACTCTCGGCCATTAATGTTATTTTTTTGTTTGTTAATTTTAAACAATGGCGGTTGGTTAAAACTATTAAAGGCATTTAGTTTAATAATGGGTGTGTGTGTTTGTTTTTGAGTCTGTATAAGTAAGTAGAGTAAAATTTTTCAAATACTTTTGTAGTATTTTTCCTAAAGCAAAAACACCAAAGAGTATTTGTTGTAAATATATTTTTTACTATAAATCGTAAATTTTTTACGCTCATTTATATTTAGTTTTTTTAGTGTAAATGTTTTTATATATATTATTTTTTTATTTATATGTGTGTTTAATATGTGATTGCTAAGTTATTGACCAAACCCGTCCCGCGTTTAAGTTTGAGGTGATGATTTCTGGTTTTTTGTCTATACGATATTTTTTTGTTTGTTTATAAACAATTTGATCGTCTATTTGACATAAAGCTTTAATAAACTTTATTTGATTTTACTTATTTAAAATTATTTTTTATGTGTATTAGTAGTTTGTGTTAAATATTTTTTTTATTGAATTGACCAATAAACTAGCAGCTTCATTTTAAAAAGCCTGCAATATTAAACTAAACTAAAAACAACTAAAGTGAATTATTATGGAAGGTATCCCTAGAGATATAGTTGTATAATTTAAAAAAAAAATATTTAGGAGATCATTAATTTACTAATAGCAATAGGTCTTCAAACATTCATTTGGAGAAATATTTCTAAAATGTTTAAAGAAAATTATATAATTAAGATATCAATGCTTGATTTACGCCCAAGGGTTCTCTAATATTCTAAATTTTAAATGAGGCTTTAAGTTTTTGTTTATATATATAATTTTTTTACGGTTTTCAACTATTAAAAAACAATTTAGCTCTGCTGAATTAATTTTAAAACAAAGTTTTTTATCTTGATTTAAAAATTCAGCAATAACCTTACAATTCAGCTGAGCTGAATTAATTAAAAAACATAATTTTTATCTTTATTTGAAGATTCAGCAATAAACTTACAATTCAGCTGAGCTGAATTTGCTTTTTTATACTACTTTTATTACCATTTTCGAATTTGAAATGATTTTCATGAATTTCAATACAATTCAGCTAAATTAAATTGAAAACAATTTGCTTATATGAGTTCTTTTTTAATTTTCAGCTAGTTCTTAACAAATGAGCAAGTTTTTAGCAATTCAGCTAGGAACAGCATAATTATTTTAAAACAAAGTTTTTTTATTGATTTAAAAATTCAGCAATAATCTTACAACTCATCTTAGCTGAATTAACTCAAAAACATAACTAATTATCTCTTTTTAAAGATTAAGCAATAAGCCTACAATTCAGCTAAGCTAAATTGGTGTTTTATACTACTTTTATTACCATTTCCGATTTTGAAATAATTTTCATAAATTTTAATACAATTCAGCTAAACTAAATTGAAAACAATTTTGTTTATTTAAGTTCTTTTTTATTTTTCAGCTTGTTCTTAACAATTCAGCAAGTTTTCAACATTTTCCAAGCTGAATTTAATTTTATATTTTCATAAATTTTCTGTTGAAAACGATTCTCATTATTTAAAACCAATGCATCTGAATAAAGTTTTATAAAAAGATTTGTTTCAATTTTCAAAAAAAAAAAAATACAATTCAGCTCAACTAAATACAATCTCTAAATAACTTTTTTGTACATCTATTGCTTTCAAAATAATTTTCATTGAATTTAAAACAATGCAGCTCAGCATGCTTTTTAGTGATAACACTGGGCAAAATTTTTTTTTTCCCGGGTTCTGATAACTAATTTTGGGTAATAGGGGTACGCTGATTTCAAATCTGGGTACCGTTTTTTTTGGATCAGCTCTAGTTTTTGAGATATAGCCTAAGGAAACTTTGAAAATAGGCTATTTTTGGCATATTTGTTAGTCTATATTTACCAACACTAGTCTTACATCCAAAAAGTGAATGACGATTTTAGGTATGATGGATATGCTGATTCCAAAAATGCTCTTACTTTTGTTGAGTCATCTTTAGTTTTTGAGATATCGCTAAAATAAAATTTTTCAATTTATGACCTCTGTAATTTTGTCTGAATATTTATGCCCATTTTAATAACTCGAAAACTAAAGCTGTCAGAAAAAACCTTATACCAGTTTTGGAATCCTGGTATCCAATATAGTTAAGTTCGTATTTAAAACTGATGCACTAAATTTTTTTTTTTGGAAATTATAGCCAAGAAAAATTGGTAAAAAACGCACTTTTTTTACTCTTTAACAGCGATTTGCTCGCGAACACGAGCTGATAGAAACAATTGGATAACAGATTCGAAATCAGCACACTAAAATCCATATAAATCAAGTGTCAAAGGTCAGGCAAATTGGAAAAGTTCAAATTTTGTGAACCAGTGAAATCATTGAATTTAAAATCATTTAGATCGTCTGAATTAGTTTACAACTTAGTTACGAATCCTTATTTTGGATTTAAAAAAAGCTTACAATTAAGCTTAGCTGAATTGCATTTAATTTTTTTTTTATTGCTTTTTCTATTTAAAAAAGATTTTTTTCAAAATTCTGTTAAGCTGAATTAAATTTATCAAATTTCTAACAATTTCTGTGCTCTACTTAAGATCAGCTGAATTACTAGTTTTACCTAAATTTTATAAAGATTTCCTACTTTTGAATGATTTTTATGAATTTTGTTACATTCAGCTCAACTAATTTACTTAGAAAGAAATTTGTTTATCTTTTCTTTGGATTTTACCAACTTTCTGAGAATTCAGCTAAGCTGACCCAGCAAAACTAAATCGAGATTTTGGCTGCACATCTTCTTTTTTTGCATACCATAGCTCATCCACAGAGAGCTCGTATCGTACATCGTACATTTTCTTACAATTCAGCCGAGCTAAATTTCATTTTTATTATAATTAATGTTACTTTTAGTCCTACAATTGTTCATATTGATTTTATTACAATTCAGCTCAGCTGAATTATATTTAAAACACGTTTTTTTTTTTTTTATTTTCATTTTTATAAAATTTTTTGCAATTCAGCTGAGCTGAATTAAATTTTTATTTTAATTTATGGTAATTTTTTTAAAAACAAAATTGTTTTCTGAGCTGAATTACATTTTTAAGAAAAGTATGTTAGGAAAAAATATTCCTTAATTTTCTTGCAATTCAGCTAAGCTGAAGAATATTTGTATTTAAATGGGTGATATTTTCCAAACATTTTCGATCCTAGAATTGTTTTTTTATAAAATTCAGTTCAGCAAAATTAAATTTATTACGTAGGTATTTGGATTTTTTTTTTTGTTTTTATTAATATTCGTGCAATTTAGCCAAGCTAGACTACATTTTTGACAACAAAATCTTAAAAAAAAAACAGCAGAAAACAAAAAAATTAATATATTTCTTTCAATTCAGCCCAGCTGTATTATTTTTTTATTTGAATAAATATATTTGCACATTTTTAGGCTGTAAATTGTTTTTATAAATCTTCTGACAATTCAGTTAGCTGAATTACATTTTTAAATGATTTTTTTTATAAATATTTTTAGTTTTGTAATAGTTATTTTTATTTTGAAACATGTTTTATTGGTTTTGATTTAACTTTGCCTTTATTTGTGTTTTTATCAATATTCGTACAATTCATCCCAGCTGAATTACATTTTTGGTAAGAAAATCTTAGAAAAAATTACAGAAAACAAAAATGTCTTATTTATATTACAATTTAGCCTAACTGAAATAATTTTTCTTTTAATATCTTTAGTCCTTGAATTGATTTGAATAATTTTCTTGCAATTCAGCTAGCTGAATTACATTTTTATTTAACAGAATGTAATTTTTTATAAATATTTTTAATTCTTTAATGGTTTTTATTATTTTTTTTACAATTCAGCTGAGCTAAATTTATTTTAAATTACTCGAAATTGGATATTCATATTAATATTGTTCAAGTTCTTTTCTAAATTATTTTACGTTTCGGAATTATTGTTAAATTCTAAAGAATAGATTTTAAAGTTGCACAGCATTCTCTACAAAGTTTACTTTGATTTAAGGGCTTAAGATGCATTTATATAAAATTTTCAATATGACATGTTTGGTTTCTAAGCCTCTTATTTTACAGGCATATCCACATGTATTTAACTTAAGAGTTAATGGGAACTTATTGATGTTATTTTAACGGTTGAATTTTTAAATTCCGAGAATTTATAACCCATACACAGAAAAAACAGTTTAATTGTGCCAGCCGAAATAAGAGCCAACTGCATTGTTTAATTACAACAGCTGAAATTTTCGGTTGCAATTACCGAAATTTATTTTGACCAACAGAAGTTAAATTTTCAAAACAAATTTTGGTTATGGCAACCGAAAATTTCGGTTTTTGTTATTAAACTATGCAGTTGGCTCTAAATTTGGCTGGCACAACTAAACTGTTCTCTCTGTGTACATCCTAGAAAAATCGTAATGCCTGTTAGCCTACCTTCCTTGCAAGCTTTTAAAGACAGCCTTAGTCTAACTTACTCTAATGTTGGCTTATATATCATACGAAGTATTTTTTTGTTGTTTGAAAACCGCATTTATTTTTATTTAACGTATTTGTTTAAGTTTTTATAATAGTGTGTATTAGTTAACTGTTTATACCCTACACCACACTGTGGTACAGGGTATAATGAGTTTGTGCTGATGTTTGTAACTACCCGAAATATTGGTCCTAGACACACCTTTAAGTATACCGATCGACTCAGAATCACTTTTTGAGTCGATTTAGCGATGTCCGTCCGTCCGTCCGTCTGTCCGTCCGTCCGTCCGTTTGTCTGTCTGTCCATGTAAACGGTGTAAACACGATACAGGTCGCAATTTTTAATCAATTGACTTGAAATTTGAAACTTAAGTCTCTCTTGGCCCAAGGACGAAGCCTATTGAAATTGGAAAAAATCGGTCCATATTTAGACCTAGCCCCCATACAAAGGTCCTCTTTAGTTTTGGCTCAAATGACTCTAATAACCTTATTATAGAAGGTATCGCTTTGAAATTTGGATGGTAAACATGTTTTGTCTTCACATATCATTCCGAATTTCAAAGAAATCGGACCAGTTCTTCTTGTAGCCCCCATACAAACCACCTTCCCGATTTTCACATAAATGTAACAAATTTCATGAAAATAGAAAATATTTAATTAAAATTTTGTTTGTGTATGTTAAACGCGTACTTAAATAACCTTATCAAACCTGATAATCATCGGACCAGTTTTGGACTCAGGCCCCTTGTGAAAATTTCGCCCGATATTCAGTTAAAGCGGTTTATTGTCAACAAATAAGTAGATGCCTATTTCACTCAAATTTGATTTGTGAGTGTTTTCTTCACTTATTAAAGGTTTTACAACATATAGATCTAATCGATCCATGGGACCCATTTTCCGGGAAACCTTGGTGTAGGGTATTATATGGTCGGTCTTGACCGACTATAATTTTCTTACTTGTTTTTTTCTTATTTTTATTTATAGGTAGGGGCGGTGATTTTTTTCGTCATGCATAAATACATTTTTCTGTAGACTTGTTTATAATCCTGTATTAGTAGATTTTTATTCCAACACATTTTTATTTTTTTTGTAATTATCGTAATTTTTCATTTACAAGTTGTGTGATCAAAACAAATGAATAAATATTAGTTTTGTCATAAAAAAAATCCGTTTTGCATTTTAAATAAGGAAAAAGTGAAATTTTATTAAATCAAATTAAATTACTAGTCGGGCAACATTAAATTTGTGTACACATTCCTGCATTTTATTATACAAATTTTAAATTCCGAGACATTTTTTTCTGTATAGAAAAATTTTAAGATTCTGAGACATTTTTTGGTGTGGAAAAATTTTTAGATTCTGAGACATTTTTCAGTGTAGAAAAATTTCCAGATTTTGAAACAATTTTACCTACAGAAAAATTTTTAGATGTAGAGACATTTTCCGTATAGAAAATTCTCAGTTTCTAAAATATTTTTTTTGTATAAAAAAGTTTGGAAAGTCTGCGATATTTCACCGTCCGACAAAAATGAAAAAAGTCGTTAAACACGAACTGGATAATATTCGTTCGAAACTAGAGACTAAATGTAGTAAAACCGCATTTACAGTTTTTCATTTCGTGAGCCTGTTTCCTTTTAAAAGGACTTCAAAGTTTTAGAGGATTAAATTTTATAAAATATTTTTTTAATATTTGTACTTGTCTCCTAGGATGCCACTGGTGATAGCAAATGAAAGAGGAGGATCTCCGCTAATTTTCCTATTTTATTATTTTACATATCAGGTAAAAGGAGGTAAATTACGTCCTTTAAAAAATGTATCCTTCAATATTATTAAAAATTCTCAACAAAATATTTTCACATGATTTTATTTACATCCTTTTATCCTGATATGGCAAAATGGAAAAATGAAAAGATTGACGGAGATCCTCCTCTTTCATTTGCCGTCACCAGTGTCATCCAAGTACAAATATTTCAAAAATATTTCACAAAAATGTTTTTGTAAATGCAGTTTTACTCCATTTGATTTCTGCTTTCAGACGTATATCATCCGGTTCATGTTTAATATTGGCTGTCGGACGGTGTTTTGTGTAAAGAAAAATTTCAGATTCTGAATTAATTTTCCGTATATAAAAATTCTAACCAACTAACTATAAAAATTCTAAGATTCTAAGAAATTTTTTCGGTATTGAAACATTCTCAGATTCTGAGATATTTTTTTTCGTTTTAAAAAAATTTTCAGATTGTAAGATTTTTTTTTTTTTTTTTGTGTACAAAATTCTTAGATTCTGAGACAATTTTTTCGCTTTATTAAGATTTTTAGATTCTGAAATATTTTTTCGTTTAGAAAAATCCTCAGATTCTGGGGCATTCATTTGTCTTAAAAATTTCATTAATTCTGAGATATAATTGTATGATGTTCGTGTCTTAAATCTTTTGTTTTACCTGAATATAACTATCGACAAAACCTTTTCACTCTCTAATTGTACATCTAATACAATTGGCAAGTTTGTGTCGTAAGTCTTTTGTTTTAATTATTTCTAAGAAATTTTTTCGGTAAACAAAAATTTTCAGATTCCAATATATTTTTTTTGTGTAAAAAATTTCCCAGATTCTGAAAATTTTTTTCTCCATATAAAAACTTTCGGATTCTAAAACATTTGTCCATTTAGAAAAATCTTCAAATTCTGCTACACATCTTAATACGAAATTTCCTAAATTCTGAGACATATTTCGCCTCATGTTTGTTTCACTTGAATATAGAAAAAACCTTTGCACTTCCTTATTTTTAATCTAATACAAATGGCAAGTTTCTGTCTTAAGTCTTTTATTTAATTAAATCAAAGAACTTTTTCCGTATATAAAAATTCTCAGATTCTGAAATATTTTTTTCATATAACAAAATTCGCAGATTCTAAAACATTTTTTCTTTACATAAAAATTTACAGATTCTTAAATATTTTAAGATTTTGAGACATTTTTTTCGTAAAAGAAGAATCTTAGATTCTGAGAAATTTTTTTTCGTATAAAAAATTCTCAGGGTTTGAGCTATTTTTCCTATAATTTTTTTTTCGTAAATAATTGTAGTTATTTTCGACCTTTAATTAATATTCAAGCTCGAGGTCCTGTTTTTTCGTATAAAAAACTCTGAAATATTTTCCGTATAGAAAAATTTTCACATTCAGAGCAAATTTTCCGTATATTAAAATTCTAAGATTTTTTTTATATTAACATTTTCAGATTCTAAAACATTTTTCCGTTTAAAAAAATTTCTCAAATTCTGAGGCATTCATCTGTATAAAAAATTTAAAAGATTTTGAAATAAACTTCGTCTCTAGTTTGTGTCTTAAATCTTTTGTTTTACCTGAATATACTTATTACAAAAAAAACCTTTATACTTCCTGATTTTCTAATACAAATGTCAAGTTTGTGTCTTAAGTCTTTTGTTTTAATTAACTTAAATTAACAAAACAAAAATCCTTGCATTATTTTTCCTGGTTGTCACAAACAAAAAAATCATAGAAAATCCATGTTTTAATATTCTAAACAATAAAAAATTTTATTTATATTTTTTTAACGGCACTTTTTTTTATGATTTCAACATAATGAACTTTGTTTTCCAGAATTTTGTTGTTGTTAATTTGTATGATTTTTTTGTCTTCAAATTCTTTACCAAACAAAAACATCTAAGGATTACAACCATATGTACATGTGTGCACTGACCAACATAATAAATAATCGACTGTCACTCATAATGTCAATATTGCTGCCAACATTTTTGTTATCTCGCAAAAATTTTTACCAAACATATGCGGTTCTATACATAAAACTTATGTGTGTGGAGGACATGGGAAAATGTATAGAAGTAGTTAAGAAAAAAATTAAAAAAAAAACTAAGATGACTATGATCATGATGATGGTGATGCCGTGTGGCTGTTTCGGATGATGATGATGGTTCAGAGTAAACAATTGCCACACACAATAACAGCACACTCTTTTTTTTTTGTTTTTTGAGGTTAGGTAAGCATTAAGTATGATCAAAGATTCATATATGAATGGTGGAGTAGAACAGTGTTTCCTAGTTTAATTTAAAAAAAAATTATTTTTTAAATTTATAAAATTTTACTTTTAAAAAAATCTTGTTAAAATTTAAAAAAAAAAAATTGGTAACGTCCAAAAAATATTATTTTTTTCAAGTTTGTATCTTAAGTCTTTAGTTTTCTTACAAAATCTAATTTAAAATTCAAAATAAGGTGTTTTAAATTTCCTTTAGACACAGTGTTACATCTTAGAATTTATACGTATGTGTTTTCCTAAACTATTGCTTTGCAATTCAATTGCTAGCTGGGATGGGAGTAGTAAAAAGCAGCTAAACACAACAAAAAAACGCATAAGGTATAGCATATTAGGCTCACATATGCTTTAGACTACTGTTAAGAATTTTTTCCAACAATTTTTTTTGTTTAGCTTTGACATTTTACAGATCAATTCATGATAATCGTTGGACCACCACAACGTAATGTATACGATCGACCATTTTTATGAAAAAGTACCCAACAACAGAAAAACTACACTTTAAAAAGAAAAAACATCACAATAACAGCATTAACAAAATGATACGATGATACTTTGTTGTTATTGTAAATTTTATATTGAAAAAAAAGTTTGGGTAAGCTTAAGCCTAATGGGTGGTTGAAAGAAGAAAAGGAGAAGGAACAGGAGCTTAACATATGAGAGGGTGGGACATTTGTTTTTGGAATAAAACAATTCTGTGACTTGTATATGACCAAATCGGGCTCAAAAATTCGGAAATTTGGCGCACGTTATTGGAAAAATATTTAAAAGAATGCCAAAACCGCGATTTTGGTCCACAAAAGCAGATTTTTAAACATAAAAATTATTTTTTATTCAAATTGGTCTCAAAAAAAATTGGAAAATGTTAAGTGTGCTATCTAAAAAATACTAAAAAATATAAAAACACGATTTACATCCGAAAATGCTGATCAGCATCTGTGGAACAAAATCGCAGATCAGCATTTTTGGATCAAAATCACGTTTTTTTTATTTTTTAATATTTTTATCTAACACACTTAACATTTTCCAACTTTTTTATCTAATAAATATTAAAAACATATAAAAAACCGATTTTGGTCCGAAAATGCTGATCAGCATCTGTGGACCAAAATCGCAGATAAGCATTTTTGAACCACAAAATCGTTTTTTTATTTTTAATAATTTTTAGATAACACACTTAACATTTTCCAAATGTTGAGACCAATTTGGATAAAAAAAAATAATTTTTATGTTTTAAAAAAACATAAAAATTATGTTTCCGAAGTTTTGAGCCAGATTTGGTAAAAAAATTCGGACATGAATTTTGGTCGAAATACGTAATATTTTTCAACTTTGACTGAAGATGACCTTGCGAAATTTTTTCATAAATTTTCCCACAACCAGCTCTAACGTGGCCATCGTTTGGCAGGCATTACGACCAGAAAATCGAAAATTTAAATTTGACAGGACGCCCTAACGAACAACTTACATGTCCGAACGGTACTTCTTTGCCGGCAATATTAAATAATGAACCCATTTTAAAAACAAGTAAGAAAATTATAGTCGGTCAAGACCGACCATATAATACCCTACACCAGAGTTTCCCGGAAAATGGGTCCCAAGTTTAAACATGGACTGATTAGATCTATATTTTGTCAAATCTTTAATAAGTGTAAAAAGCACACACAAATAAATTTTGAGTGGAATAGGCTTGTTTTTGTTGACAATAAACCGCTTCAACTGAATATCGGGCGAAATTTTCAAATGGGGCGGGTCTAAGTCCAACAATGGTCCGATGATAATCAGATTTGATAAGGTTATTAAAGAACGCGTTTAACGTACACAAACAGAATTTTAATTAAATATTTTCTATTTTCATGAAATTTGCGAGATTTATGTGAAAATCGAGAAGGTGGTTTGTATGGGGGCTACAAAAAGAACTGGTCCGATTTCTTTAAAATTCGGAATGGTGATTTGTGTGGACATGATTACCTGCCAAATTTCGAAAAGATACGTGTTAAAATGAGGTTATTAGAGTCATTTGAGCCAAAACTAAAGAGGACCTTTGTATGGGGGCTAGGTCTAAATGTGTACCGATTTTTTCCAATTTCAATTGGCTTCGTCCTTGGGCCAACAGATGCTTAAGTTTCAAATTTCAAGTCAATTGATTAAAAATTGCGACCTGTATCGTGTTTACACCGTTTACATGGACAGACAGACGGACGGACATCGCTAAATCGACTCAAAAAGTGATTCTAAGTCGATCGGTATACTTAAAAGTGGGTCTAGGACCAATATTTCGGGTAGTTACAAACATATACCCTACCACAGTGTGGTGTAGGGTATAATTATCCCCATAGAAATCCTACGTTTTTACTACCTCGCTCTTAATAATAATTTCCAAAAATCGTTGATGATTTAAAATAATTTTTCTGGTAAAAGTAAGCTAGGAATAGGGTCACAATTCTTCCTTATATCTAAAAATCCCAAAAATTATATTTTTAAAGATATTTACTAAAAAAAATTATGAGTAAAAAAATTTTGAGTAAAAAAATTTTGAGTAAAAAA
Organism: Pegoplata infirma; assembly: GCA_963921195.1. NCBI lineage: Eukaryota > Metazoa > Arthropoda > Insecta > Diptera > Anthomyiidae > Pegoplata > Pegoplata infirma. The sequence continues at coordinate 212,143,374 of OY992539.1, read as the reverse complement.
ATTTTTGTGATAAAGAAATTTCCAATGTAAAAAAGTTTGAGTAAAAAAAAAATATTTAGTGAAAAAATATTAAGTGAAAAAAATTTGGAACAAAACTTTCCATTTCATCCCAGTTTTATTAAATTTCATTTCCCATTATATTCCATTTCATTCCCTATTCCATTTCATTTCGTTTCATGTAAGTTTCTTTCTTTTCCATATAACATGCTTTTAAAAAACAAAAAAATTCTAGAGTTTTCATCTCAAACAACTTTTTGTGTAGTTGTTTTAAAAATAAATACAAAAAATTATTACATTGTAGTAGCAGTTGTTTTATGTATGTGTTTTAAGTCTAAAAAAAAGAAATGCTTAGAAAAACAGATTTGTTAATTTGTTATCCGCTAGAGGATTCTGCATTTAAAATTTCCAGATTTTATGACCATTATTTCCGCACGCTTAGAAAATTGTTACAGTTACTACATGACGATGTTTTGTGTAGTAAGTAGTAGTTGTTGTTTTCAACTACAATTTCAGTTGTTTTTGTACGAAAAATCTCAAACAACTATTTTTGTAGTTGTTTTTAAAAAAAATATAAAAAATTACTACATTGTAGTAGCAGTTGTTTTATGTAGCTGTTATTAGTAAAAAAAAGTTGTATTTTTCTAGAAATGTTTAGAAAAACGGATTTGTTAAACGAATTGGAATTGTGGAGTGCAGCAGGAACTGTTTCCAAATAAATAATACCTAACTTAATTTAATTATAATTTATAAAATGTAATAAAAATATTTTTTTGATTTTTAAACAATTTTTAACGTTTTTAACGTTTTAGAAGATTTTTTTGTTAATAAAAAATCAAACAGTTTGGGTTACAGTAAAAACAACTGTAATTTGATGTTGTTTTTACCGTTTTCTGTAGTTTTTAATCAAGAGTTAAAAACAACATTTTTTGGCTGATTTTACCGTAAACTGTAGTGGACGTCTAAACAACAACAAATTTAGTTGTTTTTACTAGAGATGGGCACATGAGCAGATTAGAGCGTGATCACGCGTGAGTGTGACTGAATTCAATTTTACTCACGTGATTGTGAGGGGAGAACAAAGTTGCGTGAGTGAGTGTGCGCGAGTAAGAGTTTTTGCGTGAATGAGTGTGAGTGAGTCGATTTTTTTGCGTGAGTCTGCGTAATTTATATACTCTACATATTTTCTTTTGTATCAAAAAAAGCAACAAAAAAATTGTAAAGTTTGGCTTAACATAAGATTTTGTCCTGCAAAAAGCAAAAAAAAATTATAATTTCGCTGAACTTTAAATTTTGTAGAAAATTTTGAAAGATTTTTGAAATTTTAGTTTTTGAAATTTTTTTTTGTATGAATAAGAGTTTCGTGAGTGTGAGTCAACGTGAGTGTGAGTGAAGCTTGCGTGAGTGCACGTGAGTGTGAGTTGTATTAAATTCACTCACGTGATTGTGAGTGAGTGTGAGTAGAAATAATTTGATCGTGAGTGAGTGCGCGAGATTCAAAAATTTCTGTCGTGAGCGTGAGTGTGAGTCTTGTAGTGAAATCTACGAGTGCAGATGGAAAGAGTACTAAGGCACACACTTTATTATTATTTTTTTTCATCCTCTTTTTTCAGAATGCTTTTGCACTGAAGGATCCTCAAATTCTATATATTAAAGTTTTATGATCATTATTTTAGGAGATCGATAAATTATCAAAGTACACTTTTTTTTAACTTTTAGAAAAAGTATCAAAGTACAATTTTATACTCTTTTTGCCACTATAGCGTAGGAATTTACCACAAGTACTTTTTTGATAAAGGTTTTTTCGCTTGAAGAAGGTTCCTTTATATTAAATTTCTAATCTCTAGGGTAAATATTTCAAGATATCCCGAGTAAAAAAGCTTATATATAATTATATATAATTATATAAAATTATATAAATTTATATAAAATTATATATAATTATGTATAAATTTATTTTGATTAAAATATCATTATATATAATTATATATAATTATATATAATTATATATAATTAGATCTGCTTTATATAATTATATATAATGTTATGTAAATCTTTTTTAATGCGAGAAATAAAAATAAAAGAACGTGTATGCAAATGTTATATTTTTACACCCTCCAACCACACTCCGACGAAAACTTCTGCGTTTTTTTAATTTTTTGAAGACATTTTTTTGAAGTGAGATAAAAAAAACATAAATTTATATTTTTTACGTCATTTTACATAATTTAAAATTAAATTCGCGCTGTTAATTAAAAAAAAAATATTTTTATTGTACAATACTTTTTATTTTTACTTTTTAAAAAAACTAAGAGCGGATTACTCAGTGTAAAACGGCGCATGGAGTAATCCAGCCTAAATCGTAAGAATAAGGTTTAAACAAATAAAATTTACGACCCTTATAACGTGTTTAATACAATTTATGTTATTTATCTTAAACATCAAATAATTGTTTGATTCATCAGCAGATAAAATATGATCATCTTTGGATCCTGTTGTATTTATTGATAAAATAGTTGCTTTACTGTTCAAATCTTTAAAATTCCCTAATAATAAAACATTCTTTCAACAGTAAATGCTGTAACCATCATTGCACATAGGGGCTTGAAGCAGGACGGCAAAAATTTTTGTTCTTAAAAAAAAAATACTTGACAATTTCAAAATGTTAAAATTTCTTTTAGAAATTTAAGCTCTGATTCATCATTTTTGACCTGCAAATTAATGTTTAATATTATATTTTTCGCATCAATAAATAATATTTTGTTTTTCATATTATTGTCAAGTATACAATGTCCTGTCCTGGCCCAATGTGCATGATTTTAAATTTCAACACAAAAAACATTTTTTTTTTTTGAGTGACAACTTTTGAAATTAATTTTTTATGAAATTTTAATGTCAACCGCTGAAAAAATTATTATAAATTTTATATTTAATTTACCATCAAAATGGATTCTGGTAAGAAAACGTTTGAATTATATTTTACATAAATAATTATTAACCATTTTATTAATAGTTTCAGAAAAGAAGATTGTTAAAAGTGCAGTCTCTACCAAGAATGACAGAAGAGTTCGCAATTATATGGAAAGAAGTGAATGAATTAGATTGCGTAAGTAACATTTATATCCCTTGTATTTTTAGGTGCTAATTTAAAAACGTTTTTTTGTTTTGTTACTCATTGGTTTTTATATCTTTTTCAGATTTTTGTAGTTCGATATTTTGCTGGAATTATTTTAAATAATGCACTGGGTCATCGAACAGAGTGACCCGTTTGGTATGTAAAATTTTATCGTTCTACAAAAATGCCGTTCCCAAATCAAGGAAAATAAAATCCTGTCGGTCATGCAGTAAAAACTATGCAGGAAAAACCGTCATGCACTAGGTAGTGCAGCGACCCGTTTGGTATGCAAAATATCAGCATTCTACAGAATTAATATTTTCAAACTAACTGGTATGCCATTCGCAAGTCAAGGAAAGTGAAAACCAGCTGGGCATGCAGCGACAACCATGCAGTAAAAAACGTCATGCAGCTATTTAAACGTCAGATCACCAATAAAAGGTAGTTATATTTAAATATGTGATTTTATGTGTATATTATAATATACTTAGACCGAATTTACATAAGGCAATTTTAATTGCGGCAATTTTGATTTTCTAGTGTATCAGAGAGAGAGGGAAGAATCTTAGATCTCTCTCTGATACACGATAAAATCAGAATTGCCGCAATTAAAATTGCCTAATGTAAATACGGTCTTATGTACATATTTACATACATATATGTTTTTTCAGATTTGCCAATAAAAAATGCACTTTGCTACATCTGCACTACAAAATTATAAAGAGTTATGTCCAACATGTGTGTGAGTTCAAAAGACGACGACATCAATAAAATCATCGATTTACATGCTGTTTTTATGTTGTAATTGTTATTATTATTTTATTTTTGATTCGATTATTGTAACATTATTTTATTTTTGCTTTGTTTTTTTCTTTCTTGTTATGTTATTATTTATGTTTATATTTATGTAACAAATAAATTAAAAAACACATTATTGCTTCTAACATAATTATTTAATACAAAAATATATAAATTATATCAAATTGGATAAAATTATATCAAATCATGTGTGGGTTGCTTCATATCTTATTATATAAAATCATATCTATTTTTATAAAATTATATCAAATTGTATAAAATTAGATAAAAAAATTTTTCGGATATAATTATATCAAATTATACATAATTTTATCAAATTATATATAATTTGATATAATTTTATCTAATTTGATAAAATTATATCCACCAATTCCTGGATATAATTATATATAATTTTATCAAATTATATATAATTTGATAAAAGTGGTTTATATCAAATTATATATAATTATATATAAAGTTTTTTACTCGGGATGTAAAAAGTATAAAAAATTACCAAAGTACACGTTTTACTCCGTTTTACCCACTTACAAGGGAAGTATCTCAACCCATATGAACCGATTTGCATGAAACGTAAAATATATATAAAAGGGACAATTCTAAGGTTGGGGTGTCTCGGCTTATCGGCCATATCGGGGACTAAAGGGTTCAAAACATGGGTCAAAAAATGGCGAAAAAAACGTTTTTTGGATTTTTCACCCATTTTTTTCTAAGAAACTATATGATGTTTACATATGAAAAGAAAGGTTTTTTTAATGCCTATCTAACGGTGGCATAACCTTGTAAAAGTTCGGCTTTCTTAAATACTTTTTTCACGAAAATGTGTAAATTTTGGGGGTATTTATATGAAGACATAGACCTACGATGTCCATATGATTACGAAATAATCTTTATTAATTTTTAGTCGACACGTATTTTTGTCCTAGAGGATATTCCTATTAGTTGGGGAGTTATCGAAATTTTCCCGAAGGTCCACTTTGTTTCATAAGGGGACAACGAAATTTTAAAACTCTGATATGGCCGATAAGCCGAGACACCCCAACCTTAAAATCGTCTTTTTTATATATATTTTAAGTTTCAGGCAAATCGGTTCATAAGGGTTGAGATACTTCCCTTGTTAGAATAGGAATCCCCAAAAACCCATCCTACACAAAAAAAAAATTGCCAATAAACGACTTTTATAATATTTATGAACAAATTCATAAAAATTTATTAACTTTTTCATAATACTTATAAACTTTTTTATAATACTTTAAACTTTTTCATAGAATTTATGAATAAATCATATTATGTGGAATTTAAGAAATATTTAAAAAAAAAATCATAAATACTATGAAAATTTCAAAAATTTAATGAAAAATTTCATAACTTTTTATGTTTTTGTTCATAAATACTATGAATTTCGTTCATTTGCCACATTGTTTCAGGAGGTAGAAAAAGTACCAAAGTAAATTTTTACCCCATTAAAATCCTATATTTAAAATTTTAGGTTTCTATTTCAGAAGATAAAAAAGTACCAAAACACAATATTATACACCCTTAAAATCAAAATTTTCAAAAAAGGACTTTTTTAAAGTTCGTTTTTTTTTGCCGGAGGATATTATATTCTAAATTTCAAGTTTATAGGAAATATTATTTTAGAAAATATAAAAAAGTACCAAAGCACAATATTTTACAACTTCTGCACCTAAAATCCGAATTTCCAAAAAGTACTTTTTTAAGAATGATTTTTTCGCCAAACTTCTATGACCATTTTATAAGGAAATATAAAAATGACCAAAGTATCATATTTAACCGTTTATACGCTATTAAAATTGGATTTTCCAAAGGGTACTTTTTTTAAAAGGTACTTGTTAAGATTTTTTTCGGCAGCAAAATCTAACATTTTATTTCAAGTTTCTATGAACATTATTTCAGGAGATTAAAAAAGTACCAAAGCACAATATTTTATACCTTTTTGTCCCATTAAAATCGAAATTTTCAAAATTTTCCTTTTTTCGAAGGGTTTTATATCAGATAATATAAAAAAATCCAAAGTACATTTTTTATCCGCTTAAAATAGGAATTGCGACAAAATGTTTCAAAATCGGAAAAATTTAAAAAAAAGTACCAAAACACAATATTTTACACCCTTAACCCTTAAATGCGCAGTGTATCTTTAAAGATACAACCATTAAAAAAATTCTCACATCTTTATTTTCAGTTCAAATTTAATTTTGTAAAGCAAATTTTATTTAAAATATTCAAACCATTTTTTAAAAAATATGTTGTTATGAATATTTATAGAAATGTGTCTTAAATTGACGACGAAAGTCAAAAAATGTAAATCATGTAATTTTTACGAAAATTTTCAAAATCTTTTTTTTCAATAACAATAAAAAAAGGGTAATAGGATTTCGAAAATGTATAATCAAACTACATACATATAAAGAATAAACTATAAGCAATTTGAAAAAAATATTTTTGAGTTCCTCTGTTGGCTACATTTCTGTATATTGGGTATCAAAAATTTTTGAATTTTTTAGTTTTTCACATATAAAATCTTTAAAAAAAATTATTTCGAAAAACGTAGTACGCAATAGTTATTTGTTCGTCATTCTGCATATAATATGTTATTTTCATCAAAATCGGCATCGTTGTGCATTTAAGGGTTAAAACCAAAATTTCCCAAAAATACTTTTTCAATGTTTGTTTTTTCGCCGCAGGATCATATATTCTAAATTTCAAGTTTATAGGAAATATTATTTTAAAAAATATAAAAAAAGTACCAAAGCACAATATCATACCCCTTTGCACCCTTAATCAGAATTTTCAAAAAGTGAGGGTGCTGTGGCTTAGTGGTTAGCGCGTTGGACTACTAGCCAGCCAGCCTGGGTTCGATTCTCAGCTCATGCAGAACAACATTTTTTTCAGATATTTATTAGTTTCTATTTATAACTAATATCTATCGCAGCACCCTCCTTCGTTGATAAATAGCACTAAAACGTCAACGAAGTAAAATAATAAAATAATGGCTATAAACACAGCTTCAAAAATAATTCGCCAGATCAATAGCAGATGGCGATGCAACAAACTGTACTCAAAACTATCAACACGGGCAATTACAGTGTTGCCATATTGAAGCCCTTCTATCTTTCAAATCTTTCATCTCTCTTCTATCCCCTTTCCGAAAGAAGCATCACGGTTACATTAGTAATTGATAGGCAGCACTGCCTGAGTGTTGCTTCTTTTTTAAAAAAAAAAATTACTATTTTTTTAAATTTTTTGAAAAAAATTTATTGTAATTTTCCAATCTTAAAATCATTTCTACTGCTCCAATGGTGCGTCATAGAGGGGTCATTTAAAAGACAGACCCCCATTAATTTTTACGTCTTAACATTTCTTTGGAACAAACTAATACCCTATCTCCAATTTCTAAAGGGGCTCCCACACAAAACGACATTTTTTTAAATTTTCTCCAACCGCTCTAACTGCCCAAATTGTGCCCTTAGAGCAACAAAATGTATGACCAACCCACAATATTTTTTTAGTCCAAACATTTTCTCTAAACACACCTACCCTCTATCTCTAATTGTTAAGGCGGTCCCCATATAATTTTTTTTTATATTTTGTAAATTTGTTTTATTTAATCAGCTTCTACCGGTCCAATGGTGCGTCCGAGAGGGGTCATTAGTGAGACCGACCCACATTTATTTTTACCCTCCAACATTTTTGTAAAATATACCTACGCCCTATCTCCACTCCCGAAGTAGGCTCCCATACAAATAACAGTTGGAGCAAATTTTATGCTTTACAAAAATGTTACAAAAATGTTCGTTTAACCATTAAAGTCGGAATTTCCCAAAGGTTTTTTATTTCAAAAGGTACTTTTTAAGATTTTTTTCGGCAGCAAAATCCAACATTTCATTTTAAGTTTCTATGAGCATTATTACAGGAAATTAAAAAAAAGTACTAACCCAATAAACACAAGAACGATATGATAGCGTAAACGTTATTACCTATATGATACTTGAAGCGAATAATGAAAAAATAAATTCCAAACAACAATTGGAATATTTAGATTTGAAATAAACTTCAAACATTTTAACAAATTATTTTATTTATTAAAAAAAATATTGTGAATATATAATGTAATTGTTTTAAAAGCAAAAACGTGCTTTTATGGTATTTTTTGTCAATTATCTCCGATATACTCATGTTTTATTAATATATTCAATAAAATGCCGCGGTCAAATAACATTATTGAAAACATAATTGCTAATAATATCGATAATTATATCACCAACGATATCACCAACGGTATCGCCAATGATATCACCAACGATATCGCAAATGATATCATAATCGCCTGGAATAACGATATATTCTCGATACTAGACTGGACAAAGGCGATTTTACTATCGTTCTACCGATAGCGAAAACGATATCACTTTTTCATTGGAAAACGATATCATAAGGAAAGGTACACTTTAGAACGAAAACACTATCGTTTTCGTATCACTTATAATAATCACTTATGATAATGAATATCACCTAGGTGATATTGCTTCGATATCATAACGGTATCGTTTGGTTTATTGGGAAAGCACAATATTTTGTACCTTTTTTGCGCCATTAAAATTAAAATTAAAAAAAAATTCGAAGGGTTTTTATCATGAGATATAAAAAAAGTTAAAAAGTACATTTTTTATACCCTTAAAATAGGAAATGCGTAAAAATGTTTCAAAAACGTGAAAAATTTAAAAAAAAAGTACCAAAACACAATATTTTACACCCATAAAACCAAAATTTATTAAAAGCACTTTTTCCAATGCTTGTTTTTTCGCCGGAGGATTATATATTCTAAATTTCAAGTTTATAGGAAATATTATTTTAAAAAATATAAAAAAAGTACCAAAGCACAATATTTTACCCCTTCCGCACCTAAAATCAGAATTTCCAAAAAGCACTTTTTAAAGAATGATTTTTAACCAGATTTTTTAGCTATAAAAAGTACCCAAGTACAATGTTTAACCGTTTATACTTTTTTAAAAGGTACTAAGATTTTTTGGCAGCAAAATCCATCAACTTAAATCCCAAGATTCTATGAACATTTTTTGAGGAGATAAAAAGGACCAAAGCACAATATTTTATACCTTTTCCTCATTAAAATCGAAATTTTTAAAAATTTCTTGTTTCGATGGGTTCTTATATCAGGAAATATAAAAAAGTACCAAAAATTACCCCAAAGTACCCCTTAAAATAGGAATTGCGCAAAAATGTTTTAAAAATCGGAAAAATTGTGTTAAAAAATCTATTTTATAATCAAATAATAGTATTGAAAACTAAATTTTTAAATTCTTGTCTTTAGTATTCCCTTGCTCCCTATTTTTTCCCCTACGTCTCTGTTTTGCTCAACTGAAGAAGATGCTGGTAATTTTTCTTATATTATTTTTTGCAGAATTTTTTATTTTTTTTTTTTAATTTCCACTTTAATCCCATAAGCTTTAAACACTCTTTTGGTAAGTAATAGTTGTATTAAGTGTTAAATTTTGCCAAACCGTGTAAATTACAAGTTATACTTTATCATTGTCATTGCTTTATGGTCAAAAAGGGTCAATCTTAAAAAACTTTAAATGTTGCTAAACATAAATTAAAAACCCCAGAGCCACTGTTTAGTTTTTTTTTCTAAATATTTTTTTTTTGTTGTAGAGATAAACTATTTCCCAGTAGCTAAAAAGTGTTGTATGTTTAATTTTAGCTGATGTTGTAGTTTATTTAGGTTAGTTTTTGAATATGTATTTCACGCATCTTTACAATCTTAAGTATTTTAAATACAACAGTGATGTTGTTGCTACTAATGTTGTTGTTTGACTGTGTAATGTTGCATGTAGCTGCGATGCTTTAAACAAATATTAGCAGCTACACAAAACATTAGCTACTGGTATTTGTAATCATCATCAGCAGCAGCAACAGCAAAATGTATTATCATCATCAAAATGTATTATCATCATCAAAATGTATTATCATCATCATTTTTATTTACCAAAGTGTATTGCGTGTCAGATGTCACAGATGTAAAGGAGAATAAAACACAAACAAAAAAAAGCGTTTACAAACACCACACCACACTGCTTAAATACTCTTAGATATGTTAAATTTAAAATCCCGCAGCCCCATTAGTACACATATTAAAGTGTAATTAAATGTTAGTTTATAAGTGTAGTAAAATCTTATAGTTTATTGAATATTTATAGTGTTGAACAAGGGTTAATAAGGTGAGAAATATAATAGTGCTGTTTTTTTTTATAGCAATGACATAGAAAATATTGTAAGTACCTTGAGAGCAGACACAAGTTTTAAGAGAAAGAAAATAAAATTTTGTAGTTTATTGGAGAGGGGGATTGTGATTTTTGGTAATTTGTTTAATGTGTAATGTTTGTGTCTTAAGTCTTTTGATTTTCATTAATGACATTGACATTTTTTGTGAAAAGAAATTTTGAATTAATAAAATTTTGACAAAAAATTGTGGATTTTAAGAAAATTTAAGAATAATTAATTTTTAAAATTTCAATGAATACACTAGTTTACAAATTAAAAACAAAAAATGCGATCTACGACATTTTGCGTTTATTCTCCATGTAAAATCTTGCTCTGAATCCGAAAATTAAGTCCTAACTTACAAAACTAGAAATTTCGAAATATTTCTAAATTTTTAAATTTTAAGAAGTAGTTTTACTTAAATAAAAATATCTCCAACCCAAATTAGTGGATTTCATTTTTAGGGGGCCCGTAGGCTAGTTGGTAGTGTGCTAGCCTTTAAACGTGGGAGTCGTGGGTTCGATTCCCACCAGAACCCTTGATTTTTTTCGCTACAACGAGACGACGGTCATTGTTACCAGTTCTCGGTTAGGTTGAATTTATTAAAAATGAGTTGTAAATAACATGGTCATGTGATCAAAAATATTATTTAACAAGTAGAAAAGTTTAATTCGACTATGTCGAATCTATGAATACCCTCCACAATACCTTTTGTAAATAAAAGTACATATTTTAACATGAAAAAATTAAAAAAAAAAAAAAAAATTTTGGCATTTTGTCATTAAAAAAAGAAAAATTATTATTTTTTTTAGTGTAAAACTTTTTTCGAGTGTAATGTTTTTTTTTTTGTTGTAAAAATATTTCTGAGTGAATGCGCACGTACGTATGTACACAAAATTTTGTAATTTTTGTAAAAAAAACTAATTTTTTTTTTTTGAGTGTAAAATTTTTTTTTGAGTGTAAAATTTTTTTCGAGTGTAATTTTTAAGTTACCAATGCTTTTAAAATCAAACAAAATTAAAAAGCATTGCTTTTAAATTAAACAAGTTTGAAAAGCATTGTTAAGTTACCAACAATGCTTTTAAAACTTGTTTAACACGTGGCATTTAATATGAAACCAATCTGAAATTCTCATTATTGTCTTTCGAAAGTTATCAGTTATCATGTTTTTTATCTCGCAAATTCGCGAAAAACCCTTACCGAAATTTACTCTTTTGCTCATAACTTTTGAACTACTGCACTGTGGCCGAAATCACTGATCTAGCGGCGCTTAAGTCAAAATTAAAATATTAAGATCGATAAATGTTTTTGCACTGGATCGTTTACCTATACTTTACAGAAAAAATTTACGTTTTTACTTTTGTTTTGCTTTCAATATTCGCACAGCTGTAAGCTGTCAAATATACATGTTCTGCCGCAAGTGCATTAAAGGAATTTGTGGCTTAATTACTCAGTGAGTTTTTCTTGACACTTTTAAGTCAATTGTTTATACATTTTGAGCCAAAAAGTTTTAATTGAAAGTAAAAAGTATGTTTTAACTAAAAAATAAATGTTTGTGGCCTGTGTGTATCTAGTTTATTATTAGTGCATTATAGAAGTTGACATTTGTGATATAAACTATAGTTTCATGGACTGCAACTTTTGAAATTCGATCGTATTCGGTCCAATTCCTGTTTTGTTTATTATTTTGGGATATTTTTGTTGTGACGTTTCAGTATGGCGTGCTAGTTCGCGCAAGTTGTTCGGTTTTTAGGGTCCATCTGCCTGTCCAAATAAACAGTATAAACGCGATACAGACCACAATTTTCAATCGATTTGGCTAAAATTTGAAATTTAAGATTTTTTATTTATCAGACCACCCTCCCGATATTCACATAAATTTCCCAAAATACATAAAAACACTGAAATAAATAAATATGGTTAAAAATTAAATTCTTTTTAAGTTTTATAATCACAAATATCCATTGGGCTTTGTTATTTTACATTTCCGAATTAAGCGCCGCTAGATTGGGTGTTTCGGCCACTGTGTACTGAACCGATTTGGCTGGATTGCAATACCAACCTGACCATGTAAATGACCAACATATATGCCAAACTTCAGTAGCCTCTGTAAAGTCTTTCAAAAGTTAGCGTGTTTTCTACGGACAGACAGACGGACGGACGGACGGACGGACGGACGGACGGACATCGCTAGATCGACTTAAAATCGATCGAGGATCATGAATATATATACTTTATGAGATCTTAGACCAATATTTCGATGTGTTACAAACGGAATGACAAACTTATATATACCCTCTATCACTAGAGTGGAGGGTATAAAAAGAACAATTGTAATTCGAAAAGTATCAAATGTAATTCTACAAAGATCAATTGTAATTTAAAACGATCAATTGTAATTCAAAATAATCAGTTATACTTCAAAATAGATCAATTGAAATTCAAAAAAGATCAATTGTAATTTGAAAATTTTAATTGTAATTCGAAAAATATCAACTGATATTTCCATTGATATTTTCCATTGATATTTTTTTTGATATTTTTCAAATTACAATTGATCTTTTAAAAATTTCAATTGATCTTTTTCGAATTACAATTGATATTTTCGAACTATAATTGATGTTTTACGAATAACAATTGATATTTTTTTAAATACAATTGATCTTTTACGAATAATAATTGATCTTCTTCGAATTACAATTGCTTTTTTCGAAAAGAATTGGAATCCTCGAATTACACTTGATCTTGTTCAAATTAAAATTAATCTATTTCGAACTATAATTGATCTTTATCGAATTACAATTGATCTATTTTGAATAACAATTGATCTTTTTCGAATTTCAATAGATCTTCTTGGAATTACAACTGCAATCTTTGAATTACGAATAGCCATTTTTGAATTACAATAGATTTTCATGCTTTTTTTTAAAAAAAGAAAAACAATTTTTTATTATTGATTTTCAATAATTATGTATTTTTTCAATATTTTTTCACATTCCTTTGAAATTTGATTTAACTTTACAATGATCTGCATAAACTTGAACTAATTTACATAAAAGCATTACTAAAAAGATTGTCAATATACATATTCAAATACACAAAGCAGACAACCAGAAGAAATCCCAAGACAAAACATCTGATCAAGCAGAACATTTATGTGAAATACACTAGAAAACCTTAGGGAAGAGACATTATGGCAACCAAAAATAACAAATAAGTAAAATACAATCAAAGCAACATGATGTGTGATGATGAGTAACGAACAAAAACACTTGTTTGGTGGAAATAGAAAAAAAAAAACAATGAAAAACCTAATGGTGTTCCATGAACAACTAACAAACTTGACATGTTTTTTTTTATTTATACTGGAAAAGAAAAAATCTTAAAGTCTTCTTAAGACTAGGAAAACTTTTTAAGTTTTGAGAACTATTTCAAAGCAAACGTTTAAAGTAGCTACTTCAGTAGCTGCTTCAAATATGGCTAAAAGGCAAATGATGCCAAGTCAAGTCAGCCGTCATCAAAAAAAACCACCAAGTATCTGGGTAAATATAAATGCTTACTTTACTTTTTTGTTTTGTTTTTTTTTTAGGTTGATTTTCAAAACACTCTCATGATGAAGAAAAATGTGAAGAAATAAATTCAGTTTTCTTGTTCAAAAACAGACAGCAAAAACACAGCAAGACGAATAAAAGCGTTACAAAAAAAAACCCTAAGTTTTCGATTTGCATGGTTAAAATAAGCGTTAAATAATGCCAAAATAAAATAATACAACTAAAAAGCATCTTGCACTTCATGGGTAAGGGCAAGCAGCTAACACAGCTGAGATATATTGAAAATTATACTATAGATAGACCTGTAGACCAGAAACAAAACTGCACAACAATTGTATTAACATTTGCTACGACATTGTGCTCATAAAAATCACGAATTGATGGAGTGTCTAAAACGATCAGCAAATCATTTACATCTTCAAACACAACAACAGCAACAAAAACAGACGAATGGATGGATGAACGGACGGTAGGACAGACAGACAACAGCTTCAAGCATCTTTGTCTAGCAACTGCAGCAGCTAAAGCCTCAAATTTACTACCACTACTTCCATGGTCTTAAAGAAGCTCCTTTTTGGAGTAGAAAAAAACACAAAAAATAAACTTATAAGCATATGAGACTTTTTTTATGCAAAAAAGGTCTATACAGAAAATCAATTCACACTCGTTTATATTTAAGAGTCATAGTCATTATTTTTTGGAATACAAAAAATTCGAAACGAATTCAAAATACCCTATTGATAATATGAAAAAACAAAATTATTAAAAAAATTACAAAAAAATATCTTAAAATTCAAGAATATTTCTCTACGGAAAAATGTCTCAAATTCTGAGACATTTTTCTTATAGAAAAAAGTTTCATATTTTGAGGCATTTGACATTATAGAAAAATTCCAAAATTTTTCTTACTTTTTTCCTTATAGAAAATACTCTCAGAAAAATGCTTCTTTAAGGAAAAATGTCTGAGAATCTGAGACTTTTTTCTATAAGAAAAAATGTCTCAGAATCTGAGACTTTTTCTTATAAGGAAAAATGTCTCAGAATCTGAGACTTTTTCTTATAAGGAAAAATGTCTCAGAATCTGAGACTTTTTCTTATAAGGAAAAATGTCTCAGAATCTGAGACTTTTTCTTATAAGGAAAAATGTCTCAGAATCTGAGACTTTTTCTTATAAGGAAAAATGTCTCAGAATCTGAGACTTTTTCTCATAAGGAAAAATGTCTCAGAATCTGAGACTTTTTCTTATAAGGAAAAATGTCTCAGAATCTGAGACTTTTTTCTATAAGGAAAAATGTCTCAGAATCTGAGACTTTTTTCTATAAGGAAAAATGTCTCAGAATCTGAGACTTTTTTCTATAAGAAAAAATGTCTCAGAATCTGAGACTTTTTTCTATAAGGAAAAATGTCTCAGAATCTGAGACTTTTTTCTATAAGGAAAAATGTCTCAGAATCTGAGACTTTTTTCTATAAGGAAAAATGTCTCAGAATCTGAGACTTTTTTCTATAAGGAAAAATGTCTCAGAATCTGAGACTTTTTTCTATAAGGAAAAATGTCTCAGAATCTGAGACTTTTTTCTATAAGGAAAAATGTCTCAGAATCTGAGACTTTTTTCTATAAGGAAAAATGTCTCAGAATCTGAGACTTTTTTCTATAAGGAAAAATGTCTCAGAATCTGAGACTTTTTTCTATAAGGAAAAATGTCTCAGAATCTGAGACTTTTTTCTATAAGGAAAAATGTCTCAGAATCTGAGACTTTTTTCTATAAGGAAAAATGTCTCAGAATCTGAGACTTTTTTCTATAAGGAAAAATGTCTCAGAATCTGAGACTTTTTTCTATAAGGAAAAATGTCTCAGAATCTGAGACTTTTTTCTATAAGGAAAAATGTCTCAGAATCTGAGACTTTTTTCTATAAGGAAAAATGTCTCAGAATCTGAGACTTTTTTCTATAAGGAAAAATGTCTCAGAATCTGAGACTTTTTTCTATAAGGAAAAATGTCTCAGAATCTGAGACTTTTTTCTATAAGGAAAAATGTCTCAGAATCTGAGACTTTTTTCTATAAGGAAAAATGTCTCAGAATCTGAGACTTTTTTCTATAAGGAAAAATGTCTCAGAATCTGAGACTTTTTTCTATAAGGAAAAATGTCTCAGAATCTGAGACTTTTTTCTATAAGGAAAAATGTCTCAGAATCTGAGACTTTTTTCTATAAGGAAAAATGTCTCAGAATCTGAGACTTTTTTCTATAAGGAAAAATGTCTCAGAATCTGAGACTTTTTTCTATAAGGAAAAATGTCTCAGAATCTGAGACTTTTTTCTATAAGGAAAAATGTCTCAGAATCTGAGACTTTTTTCTATAAGGAAAAATGTCTCAGAATCTGAGACTTTTTTCTATAAGGAAAAATGTCTCAGAATCTGAGACTTTTTTCTATAAGGAAAAATGTCTCAGAATCTGAGACTTTTTTCTATAAGGAAAAATGTCTCAGAATCTGAGACTTTTTTCTATAAGGAAAAATGTCTCAGAATCTGAGACTTTTTTCTATAAGGAAAAATGTCTCAGAATCTGAGACTTTTTTTTATAAGGAAAAATGTCTCAGAATCTGAGACCTTTTTTTATAAGGAAAAATGTCTCAGAATCTGAGAATTTTTTTATAAGGAAAAATGTCTCAGAATCTGAGACTTTTTCTTATAAGGAAAAATGTCTCAGAATATGAGACTTTTTCTTATAAGGAAAAATGTCTCAGAATCTGAGACTTTTTCTTATAAGGAAAAATGTCTCAGAATCTGAGACTTTTTCTTATAAGGAGAAAAATGTCTCAGAATCTGAGACTTTTTCTTATAAGGAAAAATGTCTCAGAATCTGAGACTTTTTCTTATAAAAAAAAATGTCTCAGAATCTGAGACTTTTTCTTATAAGGAAATTTGTCTCAGAATCTGAGACTTTTTCTTATAAGGAAAAATGTCTCAGAATCTGAGACTTTTTCTTATAAGGAAAAATGTCTCAGAATCTGAGACTTTCTTCTATAAGGAAAAATGTCTCAGAATCTGAGACTTTTTTCTATAAGGAAAAATGTCTCAGAATCTGAGACTTTTTCTTATAAGGAAAAATGTCTCAGAATCTGAGACTTTTTCTTATAAGGAAAAATGTCTCAGAATCTGAGACTTTTTCTTATAAGGAAAAATGTCTCAGAATCTGAGACTTTTTCTTATAAGGAAAAATGTCTCAGAATCTGAGACTTTTTCTTATAAGGAAAAATGTCTCAGAATCTGAGACTTTTTCTTATAAGGAAAAATGTCTCAGAATCTGAGACTTTTTCTTATAAGGAAAAATGTCTCAGAATCTGAGACTTTTTTTTTGTAAGGAAAAATGTCTCAGAATCTGAGACTTTTTTTTTGTAAGGAAAAATGTCTCAGAATCTGAGACTTTTTTCTATAAGGAAAAATGTCTCAGAATCTTAGACTTTTTTCTATAAGGAAAAGTGTCTCAGAATCTTAGACTTTTTTCTATAAGGAAAAATGTCTCAGAATCTGAGACTTTTTTCTATAAGGAAAAATGTCTCAGAATCTGAGACTTTTTTCTATAAGGAAAAATGTCTCAGAATCTGAGACTTTTCTCTATAAGGAAAAATGTCTCAGAATCTGAG
This sequence comes from Pegoplata infirma, assembly GCA_963921195.1. Classification (NCBI taxonomy): domain Eukaryota; kingdom Metazoa; phylum Arthropoda; class Insecta; order Diptera; family Anthomyiidae; genus Pegoplata; species Pegoplata infirma. The sequence goes on along the minus strand of OY992539.1, from coordinate 212,125,950 downwards.
ACTTTTTTCTATAAGGAAAAATGTCTCAGAATCTGAGACTTTTTTCTATAAGGAAAAATGTCTCAGAATCTGAGACTTTTTTTTTATAAGGAAAAATGTCTCAGAATCTTAGACTTTTTTTTATAAGGAAAAATGTCTCAGAATCTGAGACTTTTTCTTTTAAGGAAAAATGTCTCAGAATCTGAGACTTTTTCTTATAAGGAAAAATGTCTCAGAATCTGAGACTTTTTCTTATAAGGAAAAATGTCTCAGAATCTGAGACTTTTTCTTATAAGGAAAAATGTCTCAGAATCTGAGACTTTTTATTATAAGGAAAAATGTCTCAGATTCTGAGACATTATTCCTTATAGAAAATAGTCTCAGATTCTGAGACATTTTTCCTTATAAAAAAAGTCTCAGATCCTGAGACATTTGTCATATATTCCCTTTATTTGTGTAGGGTATGCTTAGAAAATTTCAAAAAAAAAACTGGCATTGGAATTCCACTTGACTATTCAAACAGCAGTCTGTTTTCATTTTTACTGTTTGTGTGCTATTTCGTTTTGCTAGTGCAAGTTCTCTATTCAAATCTTCAAATGGTTTTGGGAAAACAATTTATGTAGGGTTAGAGGGCGCATTTTGGTGTTTACTCATTTTACTACGGCTGTTCGATGTTTTGGTTGTTCTAGCCAGGTTTTAGAGCATTGCAAAATGATTTACATTTCTTTAACATTCAACACTCTGTTTTTTTTCTATACTTTAATTTTGTACTTAAACTTATTTTTATTTGAAAATATATTTTGTATTTTTCTTAAATCTTTTTTTAACTGATTTTTTTAAGTAATTTCTATTTAAAAGGCATGATGGTTTGGTAATTGTTTTGTTTGTTGGTGTTTTGTTGTTTGTGTAGTTAATGGTGTATTTCTTGTAGTCGGTTTTGAGGTGGTATGGTAAAAAGTAATTAAATTTAATGCATTTTCAATTTAATGTTAAAGTTTTTTTTTTTTGAATATAACATTATTTAGAATGAAACAAGTATATTTTAAGAGAAAATCGATTTTTTAGTTGTTTTTAAGTTTTTTCGAAGGAAATTAAAAAATCAAAAAGTTATAAAAATATAGTGTAAGAATAAAAAAATAGACCTCGAGCCTACTTATTTACTTAATTTATTAATACAAAATAGTGTAATTTTTGATTATTTGTTACAAATAAAACAAAAGATTTAAGAAACAAACTTGAATAATTGTTTTTACTTACAAAACAAAAGACTTAAGACACGAACTTTATACACAGTTCTCGGAAACAAAGATATAAACATGTAGTGTTAAAATAAAAAAATAGTGTAATTTTTTATTATTTGTTACAAATAAAACAAAAGACTTAAGAAACAAACTTAAATAACACCAATCAACAAATCAAAGGTTTTTGGCTCCGGTTTAAAGTTTCATATAAAATTTTAAAAGACTTTGACTCGCTGATTCCAAATCTGTGCTCCAAATTTTTCCATCACGTCTAGAATTTTAATTATTCGCGGTTGAAAATGCGAAAAAATCCGATTTTTGCATTTTTTGAAAGCTTGCACAGCAGCCACTGGGTGGAACAAAAATCTGGTATAAAGCGTTGGAGTAGAATTGAACTATGATCTCAAATATATGATCAAAAAAAATTTGAAGTTGTTGCACTATTATTGGCCAAACATGCATTTTAAAAAAACACTGTGAAAAAAATTAGAAAAAGCATAATTTTTAAAAGGCTCTAAAACAAAAACCAGATGATCAATCTTTACCGTGATGGGCTCAAAATTTAGGCAAAAGTTCATTCTTTCTTATAGACTTTTAAACCCATTAAAGTTATCTTGCGGTTTATACGAAAAATAACACAGAAAACTTAAATTTGTATCATTTTAAAACGCAAGTGTAACCCAACCAAACGCAATAATTAGAAAAAAGTTGTTTTCTATGTTGGAGACCATAGACAAATAATACTTTTGCGCTTTATACCAGATTTGTATTCCACTGAATGGCTGCTGTGCAGGCTTTCAAATAATGCAAAAATCGTAATTTTTCGCATTTTCAACCGTGAATAACTAAAAATCTGGACGTGATGGAGAAATTTGGAGAACAGATTTGGAATCAGGAGATCAAAGTCTACTAAAATTGATCACCAGAATTCAAACCGGAAAATGAGTGTTGAGCGGTGTAATTATTTTGTTTTTGTATAAAACAAAAAACTTAAGACACGAACTTGGTACACAGTTCTGGTAAACGATGATATTATAATGTAGCGCAAGAATTGGAAATTATGTAATTTTTACTTATTTTTTATAAATCGAAGAAAAGTTTTAAAAAACAAACTTAAATATTAATTTTTACTCAAAAAACAAAAGACTTAAGACACGAACTTGATACACAGTTGTGGTAAATATCAGACGATTAACCCATTAAATTTTTTTAAACCGAATTAAACGGCATTTCCTTAGTTTTTTGTTTTAGTGTTAATTACAAACATATCTAAAAAAAATCTTATAGCCCTAAACTTATGTTTTTCTAAACATAAAAACTAAATGACTTCAAATCCTAACTAACCAAAACTCTTTATAAAAATATTTTTTTTTTTATTACCATCATATATTGTAGGCTTGTTAAATTTTAATATATACAAACATTTAATATTAAATTAAATTAAAAACATAAAAATATATAAGAAAAATAAAAATTGCCTTCAAATCTCCCAAGGAGGGCCTTAACAAAAAATGTTAATACCATTTTAAAACCATTTACATTTGACAAACAGTAAATATAAATGTTTATAGCAATTTAAATACAGAACATTTTAGTACATGCTACATGTAAAAAGAGGACTATAAACACAAAATAAAAGCGCCTATAAAATTTTAAATGCATTAGAATTAATTTTATGAGTTTAAATAAAAACATAAAAATATATAGAAAATCCACTGAAATCAACAAGTTAATGAGAATAGGATTAACAAATAGTATTTACAAAAGTAATCAATATGGCTGGCGCCTAATTGTAATAACTAAGGAAGTTTTAGAAAAAAAAAATATTTATTTGAAATAATTTTAAATCGATAAAAATTTATTTATTAATGTTTAGTTTTATAAGACGATAAAAAAATTATATTAATAAAAATTATTTTCAAAGAGTTTAAAGTTTTATATTCAGAAAATTGTTGAGAAATTTTGGGTGGTTTAAGGATTTAATTATTTTTTAGTAGGCGCCAATTTTTTATGGAATTTTTTTTTATGAAAATTTATGAAAAATATTTATCATTCTATAAATTAAAAACATATAAGGAAGATAAAAACATTAAGATTTATAAGAAATTTTTGTGAAAAATAAAAAAATTTTAAATAGTTTTTTATGGAAAAATTGGCGACACGCATAAAAAATCTGAATAAGTGAATATATATTTATGTCACTTCGATTAGAGTTTATTAATTTAGCTCGAGGCCCAAAAAATTCTATTTATGATATACTTATAATAAAATATTTATTTTTTTGCTTTAAATATTTTACTCATCTCATAGTGCATCTGTACAGATCTGTTTCCCCCTTTCCAAGAGCACCGCAAAATATAATAGAATCTATTTTGGCTACAGCGTGGTCGACCACAAAGCAAAATATTCAATTACTTAGAATATCCTCCTTCCAAAATCTGTTATAAAACCGCTTATAAATTTATTTTGTTCCTAACATTTACACAAAATATTTAAGATTCTTAAACATAAATTTGCTCAAGATTTTTATCTCAAGCCAAAAAAAATATTAACCCATTTTGATCCTCTGTTCGATTTTTCGAACAGTAGAGAACACCTTTTTCAAAAAAATATTTATGTATGAAAGAGCTGGAATTTCGGGTAAATGTGGTTATGAAAATTAATTCTTATCTTTCTGCAATTAAAAAAAAATATACCCGCTTGATCACCGCAATTTATATGTCCATTACATACAATGCAAATCAGCACAGAAATTGAATCAAGCAAAAACGAAAATTTAGCATTTTTCGATTTTCGGCTTTTAATTTTTTTGACTAATTTAAAATTTTTCTAGATTTAATTTATTATCAAATTCCGATAATTTGAATTATTTTGAAACTATTTACTTTGAAAATAATGAAATGCATTAATAAAATAGCAAATAAATCCAAATATTAAAATTACATAAAAAGTTGGAATGCAGGCTTTTCTGGGAAAACGGCACATTGAAAATTTTTTTTGATAGGATTTTTAAGATCAGCGGGTGCTAATTACCTTAAACAAGTACCTTTTTCCAAAAAAGAAAAATAAAATTGAATCTTGGTCCAAAATGGGTTAAGAAACATTTTTTTTAAATATTTTTGTATATATAAAATATTTTGATCGTCTTAAGCAGTCAATATCTTAATATTTAAATTTATAACAATATGAACAAATTGAGGTTACATATGTTTACAAATTTACGATATTAACAATAAATATTTGTTATAGGTTTTTGTAATTTTTTTTGTGTAAACAAACAAAAAATTCTGCACTGCATGTAACGATTTGGTTAAACACTTGACCCTGCAATAACAGAGTTATTTTGTAAGCCAATGCAAATTTTTGTTTGTTTATTTTTTTAAGAAAGATTACGCTAGCTCTAGGTCACGTTTCTTTTGCTCAAGGTCACATATCTCGAGCTAGAGTAATCTATTTAAAAAAGAATTTATAAGACAATAATAAATATTTTTTATTAGTTCAAAAATTAAAACAGATTCCAACGCCAGACACGGATCCAGCTTTTGGGTTTGAAGAGAGAAAAAATTGTGTACTCAAAAATTTGCCTTACAGGGAAATTTAAGACGGATTTGCATCATTACTAAAGATATTAATATTAAAAATTTTCTGCTACAGAAAAGATTCCCTAAGAAGATTTTTGAAATTTTGAAACAAAAGAAAAAGTCTCAGATTCTTTAACATTTTTCTAAAAGTAAAAGTACCAGATTCTGCAATAAGTTTTCAATAAAAAATATATCAGATTTGAGAAACGTTTCACTCAGAAAGATTTCTAAAACATTTAGCTTAGAGAAAAATTTTCAAATTCTGAGACATTTTCCCGATAGAAAAATTCAGACGTTCTGAGGTATTTTGCACATTAAAAAGCTTTTGGAATTTGTGAAATTCTTGCTATAGAAAAATTCTCAGATTCCGATACACTTTTATGTAGAAAAATTGCCAGATACTGAGCCATTTTACTCACCGAAAAATTCTAATATTTAGAAAATTGCCAAATTCAGAGGCATCATTCGACTAGAAAACTTCTCAGGTTCGGAGTTTTTTTCCTATTGAAAAATTTGCACAGTCTAGAAACTAGACATATACTCGGATTCTGAGATATATTTTTTTTAAAGAAAAATTCTGAGATTCCGAAACGATCTTCCAACATTATAAGTATCATTTTCTGAGGCAGTTTTTCGTTAGAAATAGTCTAAGATTTTGAAACATTTTCTGAGACATTTTTTTCTATAAAAATAAACCCAGTTTCTGAAACATTTCTTATAGAAAAAATCTCAGATTCTGCGATATTTTTCCTATGAAAAAATTTTGGATTCCGAGACATTTTTCATAAAGAAAAAGTACGTATCAGATTCTGAGTCACTTTTACTTAAGCAAAAGTTCGTAAAATGTTAATGAAGAAATATCTCAGATTTTTCACATAGAAAAATTCTCAGATTTTTCCTACAGAAAAATTTACAGACTCTTCCTATAGAAAAATTCTTAGTTTTTTCCATTGAAAAATTTTTAGTTTTTTCCTGTAGAAAAATTCTTAGATTTTTCCTATAGAAAAATTCTTAGATTTTTCCTATAGAAAAATTCTCGATTTTTCTTATAGAAAAATTCTCAGATTTTTCCTGTAAAAAAATTCTTACGTTTTTGCTATAGAAAAATCACGGAGTTTTCCTATAGAAAAATTCTCAGATTTTTCCTATAGAAAAATTCTCAGATTTTTCCTATAGAAAAATTCACAGACTCTTTCTATGAAAAAAATATTTTTTTTCTTGAAAATTTATTATATTCTGAGCAATTCTTTTCTATAGAAAATGTCTCAGATTCTGATACAGTTTTTTACAGAAGAATTCTTCAATTTTTCTTAAAGAAAATTATCAGATTCTTCCTATAGAAAAAAACTCAAATTTTTTCCTGTAGAAAATTCTGTGACTTTTCATATACATAGATTCTCAGAATTTCCTATAGAAATTTCTCAGAGTTTTCCATAAAAAAAATTCACAGAGTTTTCCTATAGAAAAATTCTTAGAGCTTTCCTATAGAAAAACTCAAAGATACCGAAAGTTTTTCCTGGTATAAAAAATTTAATATTCCCAGAATTTCTTTTTAGAAATTTTGTAGAATAAAATATTAAACTCAATTAATTTGTTAATTAAAGAGCTTACTACAAAAACTTGATAAGCAAACTTTTATTTTTTGGTGTTTTTCGCCTTCTACTGATGTGCCATTGACAGATTTTTGGCAGAAGTCTTGCTTAAACCCTTCGTACAAGTATCGTGAGAATAAAAGTTCTGCAAAAGTTTTTTTCTACACCATTTCTTAAAGTTTTAAGGCAAAAACCACCATAAAATGAAATGTTGCTTATCGAGTTTTAACAATAAGCCCTTCAATTGATTTAAGTAAAATATTAATAACAACTCAAGTTAATCTAAACAAGTGAGAGTGTTAAATTCAGCTGTGCCGAATCTTTTATACCCTCCAAAATGCATAAAAAATTTATTTTGGGGGGTGGTGTCAGTGGGGGACGTTGGGGCACCTTCCCATTGCGATAAATATACCAATTGTTTCATTTATTTAACAAAAATACAAAAAAAAAAACATGTAAAGAAAGTGTATATTTTCAGAGGTTGGTGTAGTTCTTCAAGGGGGAACTTTTTCCCATTAGCCCGATTTTTCCCAGTCACGAACTTAACCTGCCTATGAATATGAGCTGTTTTATTTTGGACTGCATCGTGCGGACGGACAGACGGACATTCATAATATGTCTTAGAATCGATCATGGATTAATAATATATATACTTCATGGGGTCACCGACCGACATTTCGACGCGTTACAAACGGAATGACAAAGTGAGTACACCCCCTTTCTGTGGTTGGAGGGTATAATTAATTGGTTGCTGCTCCAAAAATTTTGTAGGTCGCAGTGCATGGGACAAAAGAGCGGCATTTTTTTGTATCTTAAAAAATTGTTCTTCCGATTTTTAATTTCCGGGCAAATTTTTATTCTACTAGGCCTAAAACGTATGTGAAACAAATTTAAGGCCAATTGGATTAAATTAACCCGTGGCGCCCGGCGATCAAAATTTTTAATTTTTAAAAAGTTAAAAAAACACGTATTTATTAATTTTGATGCGCTGAACACAAATATCCAAAAAAAAAATTTAAAATCTACGAAAGGTTTAAATATTGCTATTTGAAATTTACAAAAAATGGCGGGGTTTTCATACATTTAGGAATTCTAAAGAAAAAAATCTTAAAATTTTTTCCATTGTCAATTTCGTAGAGAATTAGAGCCAAATCGTATCTTTTGAACCCACGGCGTCCTACAACCAAAGTTTTTGATTTTTTAAAATTTCCACAAAAATTTTTTGAATTTTTGAAAAATTAACAAATAAAAATATCATGCGAAACATTCTTTTTACTCATTTTGGCATGGTGAATACGAATGTAAAAAAAAAAATCTGAAATCAAATAGTGGTTTTCGAGATATCTCTACTCGAAATTTTGACAAAAAATATCCAAAAATGACAGTTTTGTCCTACGTTCAAGATTTTTTTTAAATAAAATCTCAAAATTTTCTTCCATTGAGTATTTCACAGAAATTAAGACAAACATATATTTAAACTAAATTTGAACCAAAACAGACGATTTTTACCCATGGCGCCCTTCGATCAAAGTTAAGATTTTTTGGTAAAAATTTTCTAAAAAAAAGCAAAACTTTGATCGAAGGGCGCAACAGGTTGAAATTATCGGATTTTGCTCAAACTAATTTTAAATGAAAGTTTGTCTCAAGCTCTATAAAAATGTCAAGTGAAAGTGAAAGAAATTTTGAGATTTTTTTTTAATTTTTGAAAGTAGGAAAAACCACTATTTTTTGGAAATTTCGAATAGCGATATCTCGAAAACCATAAAACCGATTTTAAATTTTTTTTTGATATTCCTCATGATTTATCGCAAGAAATATTTGTTTCATTCTTTTTTTTTTAATTTTTAAAAATTGAAAAGCTTTGATCGCCGGGCGCCACGGGATAAATTTTCAGATTGTCCTCCATTGTGTACCACATAGTTTATAGGTGTAGTAGAATAAAAAATTTCAAGACATTTAGAAAAAATCAAAACTTAAAGAAAAATAATGGGACAATCATATTCAATTATTTTTATTATTGATTCAATTAAAATAATAATTAACATTAAGAAACATTTTTAATTAAAATTAATCTAAATTAAAGTAATTGTTAAAACATATAAATGACCGGTATTATAAAAAACCCCAACATTAATTTATAAAATAAATCAACTGGTAATCATTTTTTAATTAAATCAATCAAACAAATAATTTAAATTACTTTTATATTTAACAAAAATATTAATCACGGTTTTTTTTTTAAAAAACGTTTCAGGTATCAAAAGAATCTTTCTGTACCTAATTTCTTTAAAATACCACATTTGCCCCGCAAATCAAGGGATTGTTAAATACATTTCCATTCTGTATGCAGATAATATTCTGGCTTACAAAAAAAAATAATCTTAACTTATACTTATGATTTAAAAGATGAGTACCTTACTTTGCTTTAGTTGAGTGTGTTTTTTTTTTTTAATTCTACTAAAGCAAAAACCATGCACTAACTCCAACTTCATACTCTCCACACAAACCTTATTATCATTCAAAATAATGTACAATTTATACATGAATTTTTATTAATATTTGGCATATAAATTTCATTTATACAGAACACAGCGATGCAAACAAAAAGTGTCCACTTTAAGAAGCAGCAGCAGCAGCCGCTACAGTTAGTAGTATTTTGAATGTTTTCAAAATTATGAGTGCTAAATAAGAAATCGTTGTATAATAAAAATAAAATGTATAATAAAATTTTATGATAATTGTTTTTAAGACTAATAAATGAACTGATTTCAAATATATGCTATTATAAATTTAAGGATAAACTAAATGGATTTTTTTTTGTGTGTGCAAAAATTATGGATGGTTATGAAGGAGAGAAGTCATGAGGAAAAAAATTAGGGTGAAAATGATAATAAATAAGCAAAAGCGTTAATATTTAATACACTTCACAATGGTGAAAAAAATAATATTTTATTAAAGTTAAATTCGGCCTTGCCGGATGTATGAATACCCTCCACAATGTAGATTATTGAAATAAACTTTATTTGAAAAAAATGTTGGTGTAAAAAATTTTTAAAAGGAATTAATTTTGAGAAAAGAAAATCCGCGGAAAAAAAATTGGAGAAAAAATGTTCTGAGAAAAATTTTGGAATTGGTATCGGTTTTCCGGTTCTTGGTTAATTCTTGTTATTCTCAGGAATACCGGTATTCTCTGTTCCGGTTCCCGGAATACCGAGAACATTTATGTAATCAAGACCTGTTTGGTTGTCCGAAAAAGTTAGTTTTATTAGAGTTGTGTCGTTTACGAACGAACTAGTTCGATTGAGCTCATTTTAGTCGTTTCGTTCATTCAGCTCAATTGGTCATTACTTCATTTTGATCTTTCAGTTCGGTTTTTCAATTTTTGTCATTAGGAGTTAGTTTTTTCTCCTCTTTTGGCACGCTTCGTATCATTATGGCCTTTAGGGTAGGTTATTAAAAATAATGAATAAATTAAATAAAAATTTTGTTTTTTTAAATTAATGTTCTTATTCAACGTTTTTGTATTTTTTGAACGAAAGCCAAAACAGCAGATATGATCAAAATGATTCGTTCAGGAAATGTTGAACGAAAACAACAAATGAGCGATTGAACTAGATGAACGAACTAGGTTTTCTATCTGAACTGAACGCAAAGGAGCTCTCACTCAATTGAACTATTAAGCACAACACTCAAAAAATTATGTCATTAACTGTTTGTAGTTTATTTAAAAAGTTTTACGTTTTGCCGTTTTTAAAAGAAAAATCATTTGTTTAATGTTCAGTTTTTTTCAAATGACTATTTCTGTTCTCTGTTTCAAAAATAACAACATAAAAAATAAAGACTTCTATTAGCATTCAATTTTTAAAGTCATTTATTTTTGATCTGTAAGTGAAAATAAGTGATTCTTCTTTAATTTTTAATGATTTGTGTACGTTATTTTTTTTTTTAATTTTTGGCATTTTTTTAAGAATAATCCTTAGTTTTTACCTTCTTGTGTGGGTTATTTTTTTGTAGAAAAAATATGAAAAAAATATTTATAGAAATATAAAAACATGTTTGTATCAAGTGACTTTGGCTCGATGGGTAGAGTGTCTGGCCAGAATGTAGTTGATTGCGGGAACGATTCCACAAAATGTTATTAAAATTTTTTAAAAAATAAATCAATAGAAAAATTGTAAAAATAACCAACGAAATCATTAATTTTTAATGTTTTCGTAGGTTATTTTTTTCGAATTTGTTGGTAAAAAAAATGAAAGTGATGTTATTTTTTAATGTTCAATGTTATTTATTTTACAAAATTTTATTAACAGTAAAAAATAAATGTTGATGTTTGTTAAAACAAATGAATAATTACTGGGATGGTTTTCAAATGTTTTATCACTTGTTTTAAATATGTTTTTGATTTGTTTTTGCCTACAAAATATTTTGAGTGAAGTCTAACAGAGTTTTTAGAATGGACCAAAAAAGTGTACCTACTTTGGTACTTTTTATATTTCCTCAAATAATGTTCATAGAAACTTCGGCTAAAAAAATATTCTGAAAATAACACTTTTCGTATATCCCGATTCAAAGTATGCAAAATATGGTTAAATAGTGCTCACAGCACTTTTTCTTTAAATTTTAAATGTTGAATTTTCTTTGCACAAAAAACCTTCTAAAAAGAGTACTTTTTGGAGATTTCGATCCAAGGGTGTCTAAAAATGGGCTTTGGTACTTTTTATATTTTCTGAAATAAGTAATGGTCCTAGAAACTTGAAATTTGGAATCCAGGATCCTCAGGATCGAAAAAAAACATTCTGAAAAAAGTACTTTTAGGAAATTCCGATTCAAAAGGGGGAAAAAAAGGGGGAAATTAGTGCACATTGGTACTGTTTCTATCTCCCCAAATAATATTCATACAAACCTGGAATATTAAATGTCAAATCTTTCTGTCAAAAAAAGAAACATTCTAAAAGGGTAAACATTTATACTTTTTTACTTAGTCTACCTCTTGCAATAAAGGTCCTTGAAAATTTAAATGAAAAAGGTATTCTTTAAGAGGCAAAAAGTGTTTTTTGGAACTTTTTCCATTTTCTGATATAAAACTTACCTCTTGAAAAACAGATTCACTAGAACTGGGTTTTAATTAATTGCGGATCTAAAGGTACACTTCGTTATTTTTTTTTTAATTTTCAGAAATAGTTCTTCTAGAAACATAAAATTTGGAAGGTAGTGATCAGGAGAAAAACATTTATGAAAAAAGAACTTTTTGATAATTCCGATTCTAATGGGGTAAAAATGGTACTTTATTCAGAATATTTTTAAAGTTTCTGTAACCATTATTTCTGGAGCTAGAAATAGTTTTAATGGGGTAAAAAAAAAATTAAAAAAACTGTACTTTGTTATAATAAAAAAAAGTACCTTAGTACTATTTTTATCTCCTTAAATAATGGTCTTAGAAACTTGAAATTTGAAATGTAGGATCTTCCTGCCTCAAAAAAACGTTTATATCCTTTGGATCCTTTGTGGTCAAAAGTTTTAAAAATTCTATTTTGGTACTTTTTTTATGAAATAATGGTCCTAGAAACTTAAAATTTAAAATAAGGGATCATCCACAGAAAAAAAATTCTTACAAAAGTACTTCTCAGAAAGTTTTTATTCTAATAGGGGAAAAAGTGACCTTTAGTACTTTTTCGATCTCCAGAAATAAATCTCACACTCTGGGAAACATATCCACCAAGACTGGGGGTTTTTTTAAGTGTTCTTTGGTAGTTTTTTATATTTACAGAAATAATGTTTCTAGAAAAGGGTGCTTTTTACAGAATGTTGTTTAAGTTAGACAGATCTCACATTTTACATTTCTTCCTGCCGAAAAAAAAACTAAAATAACCCAGCAAAACTTAGATTACCAAATAAGGTATAAAATAAGGTATAGGATCTCTTATTTTATACATTGCAGCATTGATGATTTTACCAGGCGATGAGACTCAGAGTAATGCATCCACATTATCACAAAGAATACCAGTAAGGTATAAACTAAGTCATAAATTTATAACGAAGAATACGAGTAAGGTGTAAAATATATGATATCTTATAGGTTACGAGAAATGAAATAATATAGCATACCAGAAGAAAATATATAAGGTGTTACGAGTAGTGAAAAAGTAATTTTGTATTAAATTTACTCACGTGATTGTAAGTGAGTGTAAGTAGATAAAATATGCTCGTGAGTGTGTGTCGTTAGAAGTTTCCTGTCGTGAGCCCATCTCTAGTTTAAACTTATGCATTTTTTTATAAAATAAATATTTTTTATGCTATTGTAATGCATTATGCATCCAATTATAAATAATGCATTATTTTAAACTTTCAAATAATACATAATGTAACCAAATATAAGTCATCCATGATTTAATGTTTAAAAATAATAAATATGAAATACATTTTTTCCAATAATCATGCATTACGTTGCAAATTATTAGTAATGCATTATTTTTCACTTGAAAATAATACGTTGTGGAACAAATGTTTGGTAAGACATCCTAAAATAATGCTACAAATAAGGTATATACATTACCTGGTAATGTGCTATATAATCACTACCCATTACCAAAGTTTTGCTGGGAAGTACCTTTTCGAAACTCGGATTTTAATAGGGTAAAAAATTGTACTTAATTATAATTAAAAAAAAAAAGTACGTTGGTACTTTTTTACTTTGGTACTTTTTATCTCCTGAAATAATGGTCATAAAAAGTTGAAATTTGTAGAATATTTTTGACGCAAAAAAATCTTTTAAATCTTTTTGAAATTTTAGATTTAGTAAAAAATGTATACTTTTGTACCTTTTCGATCTTCTAAATTTTTGATCATTTCTAAGTAGACAAAATGGGAAAATTGGTACTTTTTATTACTATTGAAATAATGGCCCCAGAATCTCAAAATTTGATATGTAGGATCTTCCTACTAATTCGAAAGAAGGAAATGTTAAGAAATCAATGTTTTTATGGTAAAAGGGAAAAAATGGGTAAAAGTATGGTAAAATGGAAGATTCAAGATTTTTTTATCTCTATGTTATACAGCAAGAAATGAGATCCATATGAAACAAATTGAAATGGAACAGGAAATAAAATGGAATAGAATAAACTTTTTATAAAGTATTAAGATTTTTCTGAAATTTAATTTATTATTTCCTAAAAATTCAGACAGTTAGTTATAAACTGTATAAAATTTTATTATTGATTTTTTATTTTTTTATGTCTGTCAATTTTTTTTAATTTATTTTTTGTTATACATACAGTATATTAAAGATTTTTATCTTTATATTTTAATAGGTATTTTGTTTTGTTAAAACTCCATTTTTTGTAGCAAAATACTTATTTTTTTTTTTGTTAAATTTTTTAAAAACTATTAAAAAAATATATATATATTTAGACAAACAGTAGCTACTGACACGATTTCTATACAAAGGTATTTCAAAGTTTTATTTAAGCATAGAAACAATTTTTTATAAAAATTTATATTTTTTGAAATTTTGACATTTTATCATAGTCATTATGCTGATTTTATTGACTGATTAATTTTGGCTTTTTTGTAGTAATTTATTGATATGTTATGCTATCAGCAGTGGTGGTGAACCAGCTATAAGTAGTAGATTATACATTTAAACACATTATGGAAAATATGACTTTTTTTTTGTTAATTCTCTTTCATAATAACGTTTTTGCTTGATGGTTAATTACCTGTATGGCCAAAGCAAAAAAAAAACAAAACTGAAAGATTTCTATGTCAAAAATGTTTTATTAAACCATTTGAAATCATGCGATGTTTAATTATAAAACAAAACACTTCAAAAAGTTGAAAATTTAAACATGTTTGATTAGATAAATAAGGTTTTGATTTTTGAAATGTTTTAAAGATTGTTGTATGTAAATTTTAGGTTAAGGAAGTCATTATAATAACCTAAAAAAATTTTAGAAAAAGTTTCAAAAAAGAAGAACGTTTGTTTAATTTGAAATTAAAGATTTGATTGACCTTAATAATTTGATTTTTTATATTTAAAGAAAAAATAATAATAATTTTTAAAATTTTTGTAAAGTTTGTTTTCTAAGTCTTTGGTTTTTGAAGGCACAATTAGCATTTAACATTGTGTTTCCTTAGTTTTGGACTAATTTGGCATTTCCGAAACTCGAATTTTAATAGGGTAAAAATTTGTACATAATTACAATTAAAAAAAAGTACATTGGTACTTTTTTACTTTGGTACTTTTTTACTTTGATACTTTTTAACTTTGGTACTTTTTTAACTCCTGAAATAATGGTCATAAAACCTTGAAATTTGTAGAATATTTCTGCCACAAAAACAAACTTTTAATTTTTTTTTTGTTAAAATTCTGATTGTAATGGGGAAAATAGCAAAAAAATTTATTTTGGTACTTTTTATAACTCCTGAAATAATGGCTCTAGAGAATTCAAATTTGAAATGTAGGACCATTAAGCAAAACAAAAAACATTTCGATAAAGGTAGATTTTAGAAAGCTTCAAAAAAATTGTATTTTGGTACTTTTTCTATTTCCTGAAATAATGACTCTAGAGACCTGAAATTTTTAATGTAGGATCATCCATGTAGCATCATTATAATAACCTAAAAATTTTAGAAAAAGTTTAAAAAAAAAACAACTTTTGTATAATTTGAAAGTAGAGATTTGGTTGACCTTAATAATTTGATTTTTTTTTTTTTAATTAAAATTTTTTTTTTTTGAAATGTTTGCAAAGTTTGTTTTTAAGTTTTCTAAAGTCTCAGATTCTGAGTAGAGTTTTTCTTTTCCCGGACTTTTTCATTTCCCGGGAAAGCGGGATTCATTTTCAAATTTCCCGGGATCCCGGGAATTCCCGCAAAAACTAAAAACCCAAATTTTTTGTCAAAAAAATATATAAAAAACCTTCTGAATGCATAGTGTAATATTTATAATGTTTATTTACACCATAAAAATCATATTTAGTACCTAAAAAAAATAAGTTTCTAGAAAAAAAAAAAACAATTTTTGTTACACAGTCTTTATAAAAAACGGTAAAAATATGTCGAAGTATTTTAAAAGTACTTTAAGTTTTGTGGATGTTTATTCTGACTCGAGGTCATTATTTTTTTTACTAATTAAAACCATGATATTCTCATAGCATAATTTTCCAGATTTTTTTTTTTTTTTAATTAATGTTGGTCATTTTTTTGTTGGTTATTGACAATCGTTGCCTTACTAAATAGTATAGTAAAATTTCTTCGTCTTTCTAATTCCCATTGTGGATAGAGGCGAATAATTATTAATATTTTAGTTTGTGCACAAACGATTTGTCATTAGACTCGTTTGCTATTTTGTAGTAAATAGTTTCTATTTTTGCTAAATAATCTTGACAATGGAATCTGACAAATTCCGAAACACGTGTCGATTAAGTCTTGCAAAAATTACCAACATAAATAAATTTAAAACAGAAAAATAGTGTTCTAAAAAATTATGCTAGAAGAATATCATGGTTTTAATTAGTAAAGAAAATAATGACCTCGAGCCAGAATAAACATCCTCAAAATATAATATTTTAAAGGTCAAATAAATTATTTGTAAATTATTTATAAATAATAAATTAATCAGAATTTGAGTATTGAATATTAAAATGTTTCAAAGAAATGAAATTATAAGAAACTTTACCCAAAAAATTATTAAAAAAATTTTAAAAATTTAAAAAATTCTGGTTTCTAGAAGAAAAACCCGTTAATTTCAGAGTCATTCCTTACACAGATTTTATATCAATTTATCGATTTAAAAAGAATCATGTCCAGGGACATAAATATTTTTTACAGGTCTCAGAAAGAAAATTTCTCAGCTTCTAAAAAAAATTATCAGGTTCTGATAATTGTATCCTATCGAAGATTTAGATATTGTGAGACATTTTTCATTTCGTAAGTCTCAGATTTTATGACATTTTTTAGTTAGAAGGTCTTTCTTGGAATACTTTTTGGGCCCTCCTGGTCCCTGCGTACGTTTCTGCCATCAATTATCAGGAATTTTAATAAAATCTCTAAAAAAATCACATACAAAATAATCAATAGTAGTCGAAAAATCATCAATTTCAAAGAAACGGCAATTCCCGGGAATTCCCGCTCTATTTCCCGGGATTTCGGGATCGAAAATTTACGGGAATTCCCGGGAATTCCCGTCCCGGGAATTCCCGTGAAAAACTCTAATTCTGAGACATTTTTCCTTATAAGAAAAAGTCTCAGATTCTGAGACATTTTTCCTTATAAGAAAAAGTCTCAGATTCTGAGAAATTTTTCCTTATAAGAAAAAGTCTCAGATTCTGAGACATTTTTCCTTATAAGAAAAAGACTCAGATTCTGAGACATTTTTCCTTATAAGAAAAAGTCTCAGATTCTGAGACATTTTTCCTTATAAGAAAAAGTCTCAGATTCTGAGACATTTTTCCTTATAAGAAAAAGTCTTAGATTCTGAGACATTTTTCCTTATAAGAAAAAGTCTCAGATTCTGAGACATTTTTCCTTATAAGAAAAAGTCTCAGATTCTGAGACATTTTTCCTTATAAGAAAAAGTCTCAGATTCTGAGACATTTTTCCTTATAAGAAAAAGTCTCAGATTCTGAGACATTTTTCCTTATAAGAAAAAGTCTCAGATTGTGAGACATTTTTCCTTATAAGAAAAAGTCTCAGATGCTGAGACATTTTTCCTTATAAGAAAAAGTCTCAGATTCTGAGACATTTTTCCTTATAAGAAAAAGTCTCAGATTCTGAGACAGTTTTTCTATAGAAAAAGTCTCAGATTCTGAGACAGTTTTTCTATAGAAAAAGTCTCAGATTCTGAGACAGTTTTTCTATAGAAAAAGTCTCAGATTCTGAGACAGTTTTTCTATAGAAAAAGTCTCAGATTCTGAGACAGTTTTTCTATAGAAAAAGTCTCAGATTCTGAGACAGTTTTTCTATAGAAAAAGTCTCAGATTCTGAGACAGTTTTTCTATAGAAAAAGTCTCAGATTCTGAGACAGTTTTTCTATAGAAAAAGTCTCAGATTCTGAGACAGTTTTTCTATAGAAAAAGTCTCAGATTCTGAGACAGTTTTTCTATAGAAAAAGTCTCAGATTCTGAGACAGTTTTTCTATAGAAAAAGTCTCAGATTCTGAGACAGTTTTTCTATAGAAAAAGTCTCAGATTCTGAGACAGTTTTTCTATAGAAAAAGTCTCAGATTCTGAGACAGTTTTTCTATAGAAAAAGTCTCAGATTCTGAGACAGTTTTTCTATAGAAAAAGTCTCAGATTCTGAGACAGTTTTTCTATAGAAAAAGTCTCAGATTCTGAGACAGTTTTTCTATAGAAAAAGTCTCAGATTCTAAGACAGTTTTTCTATAGAAAAATTCTCAGATTCTGAGACAGTTTTTCTATAGAAAAAGTCTCAGATTCTGAGACAGTTTTTCTATAGAAAAAGTCTCAGATTCTGAGACAGTTTTTCTATAGAAAAAGTCTCAGATTCTGAGACATTTTTCCTTATAAGAAAAAGTCTCAGATTCTGAGAAATTTTTCCTTATAAGAAAAAGTCTCAGATTCTGAGACATTTTTCCTTATAAGAAAAAGACTCAGATTCTGAGACATTTTTCCTTATAAGAAAAAATCTCAGATTCTGAGACATTTTTCCTTATAAGAAAAAGTCTCAGATTCTGAGACATTTTTCCTTATAAGAAAAAGTCTCAGATTCTGAGACAGTTTTTCTATAGAAAAAGTCTCAGATTCTGAGACAGTTTTTCTATAGAAAAAGTCTCAGATTCTGAGACAGTTTTTCTATAGAAAAAGTCTCAGATTCTGAGACAGTTTTTCTATAGAAAAAGTCTCAGATTCTGAGACAGTTTTTCTATAGAAAAAGTCTCAGATTCTGAGACAGTTTTTCTATAGAAAAAGTCTCAGATTCTGAGACAGTTTTTCTATAGAAAAAGTCTCAGATTCTGAGACAGTTTTTCTATAGAAAAAGTCTCAGATTCTGAGACAGTTTTTCTATAGAAAAAGTCTCAGATTCTGAGACAGTTTTTCTATAGAAAAAGTCTCAGATTCTGAGACAGTTTTTCTATAGAAAAAGTCTCAGATTCTGAGACAGTTTTTCTATAGAAAAAGTCTCAGATTCTGAGACAGTTTTTCTATAGAAAAAGTCTCAGATTCTGAGACAGTTTTTCTATAGAAAAAGTCTCAGATTCTGAGACAGTTTTTCTATAGAAAAAGTCTCAGATTCTGAGACAGTTTTTCTATAGAAAAAGTCTCAGATTCTGAGACAGTTTTTCTATAGAAAAAGTCTCAGATTCTGAGACAGTTTTTCTATAGAAAAAGTCTCAGATTCTGAGACAGTTTTTCTATAGAAAAAGTCTCAGATTCTGAGACAGTTTTTCTATAGAATAAGTCTCAGATTCTGAGACAGTTTTTCTATAGAAAAAGTCTCAGATTCTGAGACAGTTTTTCTATAGAAAAAGTCTCAGATTCTGAGACAGTTTTTCTATAGAAAAAGTCTCAGATTCTGAGACAGTTTTTCTATAGAAAAAGTCTCAGATTCTGAGACAGTTTTTCTATAGAAAAAGTCTCAGATTCTGAGACAGTTTTTCTATAGAAAAAGTCTCAGATTCTGAGACAGTTTTTCTATAGAAAAAGTCTCAGATTCTGAGACAGTTTTTCTATAGAAAAAGTCTCAGATTCTGAGACAGTTTTTCTATAGAAAAAGTCTCAGATTCTGAGACAGTTTTTCTATAGAAAAAGTCTCAGATTCTGAGACAGTTTTTCTATAGAAAAAGTCTCAGATTCTGAGACAGTTTTTCTATAGAAAAAGTCTCAGATTCTGAGACAGTTTTTCTATAGAAAAAGTCTCAGATTCTGAGACAGTTTTTCTATAGAAAAAGTCTCAGATTCTGAGACAGTTTTTCTATAGAAAAAGTCTCAGATTCTGAGACAGTTTTTCTATAGAAAAAGTCTCAGATTCTGAGACAGTTTTTCTATAGAAAAAGTCTCAGATTCTGAGACAGTTTTTCTATAGAAAAAGTCTCAGATTCTGAGACAGTTTTTCTATAGAAAAAGTCTCAGATTCTGAGACAGTTTTTCTATAGAAAAAGTCTCAGATTCTGAGACAGTTTTTCTATAGAAAAAGTCTCAGATTCTGAGACAGTTTTTCTATAGAAAAAGTCTCAGATTCTGAGACAGTTTTTCTATAGAAAAAGTCTCAGATTCTGAGACAGTTTTTCTATAGAAAAAGTCTCAGATTCTGAGACAGTTTTTCTATAGAAAAAGTCTCAGATTCTGAGACAGTTTTTCTATAGAAAAAGTCTCAGATTCTGAGACAGTTTTTCTATAGAAAAAGTCTCAGATTCTGAGACAGTTTTTCTATAGAAAAAGTCTCAGATTCTGAGACAGTTTTTCTATAGAAAAAGTCTCAGATTCTGAGACAGTTTTTCTATAGAAAAAGTCTCAGATTCTGAGACAGTTTTTCTATAGAAAAAGTCTCAGATTCTGAGACAGTTTTTCTATAGAAAAAGTCTCAGATTCTGAGACAGTTTTTCTATAGAAAAAGTCTCAGATTCTGAGACAGTTTTTCTATAGAAAAAGTCTCAGATTCTGAGACAGTTTATCTATAGAAAAAGTCTCAGATTCTGAGACAGTTTTTCTATAGAAAAAGTCTCAGATTCTGAGACAGTTTTTCTATAGAAAAAGTCTCAGATTCTGAGACAGTTTTTCTATAGAAAAAAGTCTTAGATTCTGAGACATTTTTGTTATATAGAAAGAGTTTCAGATTCTGAAACATGTTTCCTATTTAGAAAGAGTTTCAGATTCTGAGACATTTTTCCTATATAGAAAAAATCGCAGATTTTGAGAAACTTTGATTCTGAGACATTTTTCTTATAGAAAAAGTCTCAGATTCTGTGACATTTTTCTTTTTTAGAAAAAATCTCAGATTTTGAGACATTTTTCTTATATAGAAAAAGTCTCAGATTCTGAGACATTTTTCTTATAGAAAAACTTTCCTGTATAGAAAAATTTTAAGATTTTAAAAAATTTTAGATTTCGCCAAATTTTTCTTCTGAGAAAGTGTTTAAGAATTTTTTTTGGATTCCTAATTTAACTCTATGGCTCATTAGAAATTCTTAAAAATTTCCCAAAAAAAAAAAAAACGTGTGCTTAAATTTCAAAAAAAATATTCTTAATCCAAGTTCAAGTTTAAATATTTTTTTTTTTTTTGATTTGTAATATTTCTTCTTGTCTTTTACTTAATTCTAAATAATTTTTTAAAAAAACAAAAATTATACAAATCTTTGAATTGTATTAAACCAGTTTGATTTGTTAATTTGTTTGTCACTTTTTGTTTCAGGTTTGTGTCTTAAGTCTTTTGTTTTCTGCATGCTGTGATTTTTTAAATACTCATTTGAATATTTCCTTAAATTGACATTATTAATCAAATGTTATTAATTTTGCATTTAAACAAAAGATGCCAACCAAAAAAAAAAAATTAAGTCTTTTAAAAAAATAAAAATTCAAATCCATACAACTCAACTACTTACAAATAAAACAGATGACTTCATTATGTATGAAAACAAAAAATATACAAAAAATTAAAGAAAACCAGAAATTTTTAAAAGAATATACAAATTCTTATATGAGACTACAGATTCCAAAAAAAAAAATAAATAAAAAATATATATATTCATATGTGGACTTTAAGGCATGTGCAACAGTTCCAATTTAGGCGACAAATATAAATTCAAATGGAAATTAAGGCATAAAGATAACAGCCAACAACCACGACATATAAGATGAGTATACTACACTACAACACCACTCATGAACAAAAACTTGTGAATGTTTTAAATTTAAATTAATGATAAGTAATTTGTTAAAGACAAAATACGATCTGTATACATACTATCATTAAAACTACTATACAATACTAAAACAGGGGCAAGCGAAGGGGGGGACTAAGGGGATCAGACCATGGGGATTATATGTATTTGGACCAAGGGGATTAGAAAAATGTTTTTTATTCGTAAAATATGTTAACCCTTTAAATGCTCGTTTTAGTTAACTTCTATGACAGTTTTTACAAAAAAGGACTAATATGACCCCCTAAAATTTTTTTTGGTCTCAAGCCAAATACATTTTTGTGTTGGACAGTGTAATCTATCATGGATCAATTATTTAAATACTTTATGGGTCCCAGACCGATAATTTGATGCTTTACACACGGAATGACTAAAAAGGTATCCACCATACTGTGGTTCACAAGAAAAAAAATTGTATGGTTGGCTCATTTTCAATTAAATCGTTGTTGTATTAGCAAACAAATTAATTATATTGACAAATAAAATAATTGATATTTTATTTAACAACACAATTTGTTAATACAATTAAATTGTTTGCTAATACATTAACGTTTTAATTAAAACGAGCCAACAATGCTAAAAAAATTTGCTGTGTTGAACACAAAAAAATTATTGGCTAAAAATTTTCAATTAAATCTATTGATCAACAAAATTTAAATGAGTCAATCAATGTTTTAATTAAAACTGTTGTAAATTTCTTTAACTGTCAAATTACAAATTTTCAATTAATTTATTTGAATAGATTGATTCCAGAATATGCAAAAAATTCGGGTTTTACTTTTTTACTGTTGGCAACATATTGGAAAGCAAAAAAGATTAATTTTTTGACAATTTTGTCATTAGCTTACAATTCGTTTGTTAAATCAATCATTATTTTGATTGACTATAAATAAAATATTGATCAAATTTTTGATCAAAATCGAAAATAATGTTTGATTGAAAAAATTTTTAATCAATCACCTACAATTTGATGATTGGTATAACAATTTTCTTAATTGGAGGAATTTCAATAAAAAAATTTATTGAATCCGCGTTTTTGTTGATTGAAATTCGTTTTAAATTCTTTCTTTGAAGGGCATACAAATTTTAATCAAAATGATCAAAAAGTTTTACTTTTAAAAAAATTTTAATGATAAACTCCCCTTTAAACAAATTTCTGTCTACAACCTTATGGTAAACATTATCACACTTTACTAAGATTTAGTCGTAAGAGGAGTTTTTATTTGTTGTTTGTATTTTCCAAAGGAGAGAAATATTTAATTAAGTTGTCATACAAAACATACCAAAAAACAATAACAACAAATTAACAATATTATCACGAACTAAATTTGTTACAAAAAAAAATTTTCAGAAAAACCAACAACAAATTAAAATAATTTAAATTTTCTTTTTAATTTTTGTTCTCATTTTTTTAATTCTTAGAATCTGTTGGTACATATTTTCTTAATTTCTGCTCCCTTTTTTGTGTTTCTTAGATATTTTTGTATAACTTAATGGCAAATTTGTTTTTTGACCCGTATTTGATAAATGTGCTTTAATTTTCTCTGGTTGATTTTAGTTCAAGATAATAATTTTAGTCTGCTCATTTAACTGTTTAAGTTGCCAAAATATTTGTTTTTTTGCTGTTACTTGGGTGTTGTCTTCTCTTGTGGTTTTGTAAAATTTGTTAAATGCTTGTTTTTAGTGTTTTTAATTGTCTTGTTTATTTATTGTTACGCATTAATTGTTAATGTTTAACATAATTTGTTGGCAAAAGTTTTTTTTTTACTTTTTTGGGTTGTTTCTTTTGAACAGATGACATTGATTTACTTCCGTTAAATGTAGTCATATATTTAAGAGTTTAAACGGTTTAGTAATTTTTTGGCAAAGAAACTCTTTTAAGATTAAAAAAATAATCGTAATTAAAGTTTAAATTATAACAACTTTTACTCTACAAAAGATATGGAAATAATTATTTAAAACAAAAGACTTAAGAAACAAACTTTAACATTAAGATGTTTTGAAAATTAATGATAAGAGAGGGGAAGTAATTATTTAAGTCGACAGCGATTGAAACTATCTTCGAAAGTGCAAAATTTTTATCGAGTTTATGAAATTTTACATGCGAACAAACCTTCTAAACCTGCCGCACGTGTAAAAAGATTTTTTTTATCGCTATTGTCAAAAACACTGTTCTACAAATTCAGAAAAAAATGTAATACCAGCGAATTTGGTATAAGAAATAAGAACTCATTTGCAAAACGGTTAATTTGAGACGAGTTTTATTTCGAAAAAAAGTTTTTAAGTGAAAAAAATTTTTGAGTGAAAAAAAAATTACAGAAAAAATGTTTGAGTGAGATTAAATTTGGAGTAAAAAAAATTTGTTCTATTTTGCTTACTGTTCTATTCCATTTTCATTTCTAAAATAGGTTTATAGGGCAATTCAGTAAGTCGATAAAACGTTCCGTCTACAGACGGGTAGCAGTCACTACTGTGATTCACTAAATCGACATTATTTTTTCGTCTGTGTTACGTGGTTTGTGTCTATGAGTTACGTTGCTTTCAAACATAGTATTGCCAGAACTAAAAAAACATATAAAATTCGATTTTATTTTTTAATATTATTACATTTTTTTAAGTACTGCAATACTGTTAACTATAAAAATGACAATTCAAAAAATAAATAACAAATAAACAAAACAATAAAATTGTAAAAAATAAAACGAGCATTGAATAATTTGGATAATTTTACAAGAAAAGGAATGTAAATAAAGTTTGTGGTAATTTTTATTATATTATTCATTTTAATAGTATATTTTTAGATAAAAGAAACCAGATGAAGCTGTTCTGAGGCACAATCTTTTTGGGAAAACTAATAAAATGGATTGGGTCTTCTAGGCAGCGCGCCGCTTGAAAACAAGTATAAATACATTCTCAAAATTACATAAAACCGAAGAAAATTACAATAAGGAAATGCTTTAAGGGTATATGTACCAGCTTTAGAAATCCAAGCAGAGCTCCAAAAATAATAAAAATGCGAAATATTTCTACTGTTATATAATTTTGCAATAATGTTTTTATTACTTATTTTAATAAATAGCTCATAAACTTATACACAATGCGAATAAAAGAGGCTTCATTTGGATCTCAGTGGAAACAATAGTGTTTGATATTTGAATGTCTTCTAATAGTCAGTGGCATCGAAATGTATGTAGCTTTACGGCACCCCAGTCACCTGAAAATATAAAAAATACTACAATTAAAAATATTTGGAAAATGTTTCAGAATTCTCAGCTTCCGAGGTATTTTTTCTTTACTCAAACTCTGAGATATTTTTCTATAGAAAACTTCTCAGAATCTGAAAATTTTTAACAGAAAAATTAAATTAGAATCTGAGAATTTTTCTATGAAAAAAACCTCAGAATCCTAGAAGTTTTTAACAGAAAAAATATAGGAGAATTAGATTTTTTCTATAGAAAAATTCTCAGACTCTGAGACATTTTTTCTATAGAAAAATTCTCAGATTCTGAGACAGGTTTTCCATAAAAAATTATCAGATTCTAAGACGTTTTTTCTTTCGAAATTTTCTAAGATTTTGAAAAAAAATGTTGTATAAAAAATCTTTGAGATTCTGAGACATTTTTTCTATAGAAAAATTCTCAGATACTGAGACATTTTTTTCTATAGAAAAATTTTCAGATTCTGAGACATTTTTTCTATACAAAAATTTTCAGATTCTGAGACATTTTTTCTGTAGAAAAATTTTCAGATTCTGAGAAATTTTTTCTGTAGAAAAATTCTCAGATTCTGAGACATTTTTTCTATAGAAAAATTCTCAGATTCTGAGACATTTTTTCTATAGAAAAATTCTCAGATTCTGAGACATTTTTTCTATAGAAAAATTCTCAGATTCTGAGACATTTTTTCTATAGAAAAATTCTCAGATTCTGAGACATTTTTTTTATAGAAAAATTCTCAGATTCTGAGACATTTTTTCTATAGAAAAATTCTCAGATTCTGAGACATTTTTTCTATAGAAAAATTCTCAGATTCTGAGACATTTTTTCTATAGAAAAATTCTCAGATTCTGAGACATTTTTTCTATAGAAAAATTCTCAGATTCTGAGACATTTTTTCTATAGAAAAATTCTCAGATTCTGAGACATTTTTTCTATAGAAAAATTCTCAGATTCTGAGACATTTTTTCTATAGAAAAATTCTCAGATTCTGAGACATTTTTTCTATAGAAAAATTCTCAGATTCTGAGACATTTTTTCTATAGAAAAATTCTCAGATTCTGAGACATTTTTTCTATAGAAAAATTCTCAGATTCTGAGACATTTTTTCTATAGAAAAATTCTCAGATTCTGAGACATTTTTTCTATAGAAAAATTCTCAGATTCTGAGACATTTTTTCTATAGAAAAATTCTCAGATTCTGAGACATTTTTTCTATAGAAAAATTCTCAGATTCTGAGACATTTTTTCTATAGAAAAATTCTCAGATTCTGAGACATTTTTTCTATAGAAAAATTCTTAGATTCTGAGACATTTTTTCTATAGAAAAATTCTCAGATTCTGAGACATTTTTTCTATAGAAAAATTCTCAGATTCTGAGACATTTTTTCTATAGAAAAATTCTCAGATTCTGATACATTTTTTCCATAGAAAAATTCTCAGATTCTGAGACATTTTTTCTATAGAAAAATTCTCAGATTCTGAGACATTTTTTCTATAGAAAAATTCTCAGATTCTGAGACATTTTTTCTATAGAAAAATTCTCAGATTCTGAGACATTTTTTCTATAGAAAAATTCTCAGATTCTGAAACATTTTTTTTATAGAAAAATTCTCAGATTCTGAGTCATTTTTTCTGTAGAAAAATTCTCAGATTCTTGGACATTTTTTCTATAGAAAAATTCTCAGATTCTGACACATTTTTTCTATAGAAAAATTCTCAGATTCTGACACATTTTTTCTATAGAAAAATTCTCAGATTCTGACACATTTTTTCTATAGAAAAATTCTTAGATTCTGAGACATTTTTTCTGTAGAAAAAATCTTTGATTCTGAAAAACTTTTTCTGCAAAAAAAATCGGAGATCCGGAAAAGTTGTCAGATCAGAAAATTTTTCTAAAGAGTCTAAGATTTTTTCTAAAGAAAAAAAATCTCAGATTTGAGAAAGAGATGAAGTCTCAAAACCCTAAAGTTTTTTTGTCATAAAAAGTGTTGAAAACTTTTTTTTTATTCTTTTCATAATACTATGAGAAGTTATGATACTTTGTGCTTACCAGCAGCCCATAAGTGCTATGGTATCCCATCCGGTTATTGTATTTTTCTGGGTTGGACTTTCGACAATTTTGTATATTATTTTCAAGGCGTTTATTTATTCCGGAAATTTGGATTTCTTATTGATACGGCATTTTTGGTTTGATGTTTGTTCCACTTCATGTTAAAATTGATTCATCCTATATTGTGCAAAATCTTTTTAGAGAAAACTTATGTTTTTACACATTTATTTTATTTTATATATTTTTTACATTGCTAAAATATACTTACTCAAAATCCAGCAGCCGTAATGGATTTGCAATTATTTTCTCTGGACGCGTTAATCAATATTTTTATTAAAATCCAAAAGATAAAACAATTTAACAAAATAAAATAATATTAAAATATTTCAAACGCCAACAAAATATTAAGTGACCGTTTTGACATATAAAACGTTAGCAATCGATATACAGAATTGAATAGTTTACGTTATATTTTGTCATTATCAAAGACAAAAACCATTATAGACGTCAAGTGACATAGAGAATACAAATGTTTGTGCTCAGTCACATTTTAGTCGGAAAACAACTAAAATCGACATACTGAATTGGGCTATTAATTTCGAAAAAAAAAAAATTGAGTGAAAAAAAATTTGAGTGAAAAAAATTACCATTTTTTAAGGTGACGAAAAATTTTCAAAAAAAAAAATTTTTAGTGACATAAAATTTTTGGTAAATTTTTTTTTTTTTTATTTTATTTCGTTTACCGCTCTATTTTATTTTGTTCCCTATTATATGCCATTTCATTACTTGTTCTATTCCATTTCGTTCCATGTGGGTTTCATCCCTTTCCGTATAACTTGCGTTAAAGAAATACAAAATTTTTTGAGTTTTATATCCTCAATGGATATCAAAATTACCATTTCACCGCACTATTACCAATTGTTAACACTTTAGAATTGGAATACAAAAAACTACTTATTTCAGTATGGTTTTTCGCTGAAGAATACTTTGTTTAAAATTAAAAGTTTCTAGGACCATTATTTTTGGAGATCAAAAAAGTACCAAAATACAATTTTGTACCTCATTTTATCCTTTTAGAAAAAAGTACACTTTTTTACCCGCTAAGAATTGAAACATTGAAAAAAGTGTATTTGTGGGAGTGTTTTTTTCCGCTGAATGTAACTACCTTACAAATTTCTAGAACTAATATTTTAGGAGATTGAAAAAGTATCAAAGTACACTTTTTCACAATTTTTCCCCATTTAATCGGAGTTTCAAAGGGTCCTGGTAAGTCCTACATTTCCAATTTCAAGAAAAGTACCAAGTTGTATTATTTGGCCCTTTTTAGCTCCCGTAGAATCAGATTTGTCAAAAATGTAATTTTTCACAATGTTTTTTGGGGCTAAAACATCCTTTATTCCAAATTTTAGGTTTAAATGAACATTATTTCAGGAAATATAATAATTTTTAAGTAAACATTTGTATACCTAAGAACAGAATATGTTGGAGAATACACAAATTTAAAAAAGCAGACAGAATAAATCAGTAAAATTCCGAAAAATCAGAATAATTCCGAAAAATCAAAATAATTCCAAGAAATCTGAATAATTCCGAAAAATCAGAAAAATTTCTACTTAAAAAATCGGATAAAATATAAATAAAAATTTGTTTAATGTGACTGAAACATTTGCAACATGTTTCTGCAACATTTACAAGATGTTGCTGTAACATTTGTTTGCAACAAGATATTTATTTAACATTTCCAAGATGATTTTAAAACCCTGTAATATAGCAAAAATATTTTGAAAATGTTGCTAAAACCTATAAATGTTGCTTTAACTATGCAACATGTTAATGCAACTTTTGCAAAATGATATTAAAACATTTTTTTAAATATTGCTTTAACATTTCAAATATGTTTCTCTTACATTTGTTAAATGTGTCTGCAACATTTGTTGAATATTTAAGCAATATTTATTAAATGTTTATGTTACATTTGCTAAATGCTGCATTAACATTTGTTAAATGTATCTGCAATATTTGTTAAATGTTGTTGCAACAATTGTTAAATGTTGCTATAACATATGTAAAGTGTTGTTAAAACATTTGGAAGATGTCGACAAAACACTTGAAAGATGTCGACAAAACATTTTGAAAATGTTGATTAAACATTTGGAAAATGTGTATTAAACATTTGAAAAATGTTGATGAAACATTTGAAAAATGTTGATGAAACATTTGAAAAATGTTGATGAAACATTTTGAAAAATTTTGATGAAACATTTGGAAAATGTTGATTAAACATTTGGAAAATGTAGATTAAACATTTGGAAAATGTTGATAAAAGATTTGAAAATGTTGATAAATCAATTGAAAAATGTTTATAAAACTTTTGGAAAATATTGATTAAACATTATAAAAAATATGCTGAAGCATTTGATAGAGCATTTTAAAGCACTTTTAAAATGTTGGTGAAGCATCCGATAAATGTTGCTGCAATATTTGTTAAATGTTGTTATAACATGTGTAAAATATTGCTAAGGGAGTATGAAATAATATGAAATATTTGTTAAGATAGTTATAAAGGTTCAAGGGTAATCCAATTTGAAAAACTTAGATTGAATAAATCAGAAAAATTCTGGAAAATCACAAAAATTTAGTATCATTTACAAAATTAGGAAAAATTCAGAAAATTTAAGAAAACTTTAGAAAAAATCTAGAAAACCCGGGAAAAAAACGAAAAAAATAAAACAAAAAAAGCATTTGTTTAATGTTGCTGTTACATTTGCAAGATGTTACAATAACATTTGCCAGACGTTGTTACAGAATTTGTAAAATAATATGAAAAAAGTTGTTAAAACATTTTTAAAATATTGCTACAACATTTCAAAAATGTTTCTCCAACATTTGTTCAATGGTCCTCAAACATTCGTTCTAATAATTTTTTTTATGTACCTGCAACATTTGTTTAATATTTAGGTGACATTTACTAGATGTTGCAGTAATATTTGTAAAATGTTTCTGCAATATTTGTCCAATGATTCTGTAATATTCCTTTAATGTTGCAACAACGTATGTAAAGTGTTTTTAAAACATTTGGAAGATGTTGATCAAACATTTGGAAAATGTTGATAAAACTTTTGAAAAATGTTGATTAGACATTTTTCAAATCAACTAGAAAATGTTGATAAAACATTTGGAAGTATTTAAGCATTTGAAAATTGTTGATAAAACCTTTGGGAAATATTGATTAAACATTTAAAAAATTTTTTTTAGCATTTGTAAAAAGTTTTAAAAATGTTGGTGAAACATCTGATAAATGTTTCTGCAACATTTGTTTAATGTTGCTATAACATCTGTTAAATGTTGCTGAATATGGATAATATAAAACAATTGCAAAATGTTGGTGTAAAATTTGTTAAAATATTTGCGAAATGTTTCTTTAACATTTGTAAAATTGTTAAATTTTTTTTTAAAATGTAGCTGAGACATTTTTTAAATGTATCTGAAACATTTTTGAAATGTTGTCAATATTATGCAATTTAAATGGTACTGTAAAATTTAGCTGCAACATTTGTAAAATGTTGCCCAATGTGTGCAATATTTTTAAAATGTAATACATATGAAGGGCTTATTGCAAAAACTTGATAACCAACATTTTTTTTTTGGTGTTTTTCACCTTCTAATGATGTTCCATTGAAAGATTTTTGCCAGAAGTTTGTTTTAAACCCTCGTACAAGTATCTTGAGTATGAAAGTTCTTCAAAAGATATATTTTTATTTTTTGTTTTTTCTGTAAAGACAGTTGAGCTCAGGCTCTAATTATAATTATGTATTATAATGTATTTTATCATTATCTCAGTATTTTTAAGGCAAAAACCACCATAAAATGAAATGTAAGTGTTTGTAAAAAAATTAAAGGAAAATCTAGATAAATTTATATAAAAAAATAACTCACGACAATTAAAAAAATTCGACAAACTCAATAGAAATGTGGAGGGTGCTTCTGATTATTTTTTAGTTTGTGTCTTAAGTCTTTTGTTTTATCCACCTGTTTTGTAAATTTGTAACAATCTATAACAGTTAATTTTTCTGATTAGTTTTAAAGTTTTATTAAATTTGTTCAACATTTTTTTAATGACTCAATTATTAAATTTTGATTATCTCATAGTCAATTACAAATAATTGTACTTTATCTTGACCATCATGTAGTGTTAAAATCCTGCTGTGCTAAAAAAAACAGTAAATGTTCTAATAAAAACTCTACATGAACATGTGTTAAAGAAACGAGTAAACAATTATTTTGAACATATATTAAATAGAGAGAAATACAGATTTAATAAGAAAATTAAACTGGTGAACTGGTAACTTAGAAAATAAAACACAGTTAGACTCCTGGGGATTTCTAAAAAAAATAAAATTAAAGCATAAAAAATTAAAACTTTTCTAGAGAGCAGCCCCAATTTCAAATAATTTGTTATATAGATTAGAAAAATTGGAAAACAAATTAAGTTTTATAATTATAATTTACATAAATTTCCATATTATGGTGATAAACCAATTTAAACAGTGACTAATTGTTTGATGATTTGTAATCAATTCCAAAAAAAAAAAAAAAAACATTTTAAAACCATTACTATCCTCTTCTTTCTTTCAATGTTATTGTTTATAAATCTTATTAAAATCACATTTCATCATATTAATATGCATGTCTTTTAGAGTATCCAAAACCGAAAACCGGTGGACCGGTTTTTTCATTTTCAAAAACTCGGCCGGTTTCGGTTTTTATTCAAATTCGGTTATTCGAAAAACCGGTGTTTTTAGGTCGGTTTAACCGGTTTATTTTTTTTATGAATAACCAATAACATTGGTGTCACTTTGTAATTTTTAGAAAAAATTGAAAGCGATTTTGGTCCAAAATTTTGAGCGATAGTTTGCTAAACAAAAATCGAACGTGAATTTTAAACAAAAATCAAATTTTATTGAAAATAATCAAAAACTATAACACAACCAGGACTCAAAAATTGTTTTTTATTTCTAAATCATTAATGGAATTCACGTTAGAAATTTTTGCAAAATATCGCAATTTCAAAATTTTTTTGGTAGTTTCTTTGTGAATAGAAGCAATTGTATTACTATTTAAATAAATTTTGAATATTTTCTTGCAACGACATCATATAAAAGGTAATAGAAAAATAAAAATTTTATTAATTTTTTTTTTTTTAAAGTTGCAATATTGCACTGTTGCAACACTGAGGGAAAAAAGCATACTTAAATCAAAAATTTTCTTTTTTGATTTAAAAAT
The DNA here is from genome assembly GCA_963921195.1 of Pegoplata infirma. NCBI lineage: Eukaryota > Metazoa > Arthropoda > Insecta > Diptera > Anthomyiidae > Pegoplata > Pegoplata infirma. Next base: position 212,094,134 of record OY992539.1, on the reverse strand, counting down.
ACTGCAATATTTTCAAAAAATTTTATTATTAATATTGAAATATATTGATTTAAAAAAAAATATTTTTGTTAACCTCTTAATTTAAAAATGAATAATCTTAAATTTATTATGCTGTCGTAAAAAATCGTTACAAATTTGAATTATTGTCAATTCAAATTTTCATTTTCAAAACAACTTTTTTTCATATTCAATTTGATGTTAAAGAATTTTAATTTTAGTTGTAAATTGACATTTCGAAATCATATGTCAAATTTTAAGATGAAAACATTTTCAATTTGAACATGTTCATTTTTAGAAAATTTGTTGCGTCGTTGCGTAATTTTTGCAAAAAATTTAAAATTTTTGGTAAAAAAGAATTAATCCCTAAGATATATATGTGTAAAAAATTAAATTTGTGGAAAATATCTACAAGTAATGGTAAGTTATAAAGCTTAATATGTTTTTTTTTTTTTTGTTATCTAACATGATTTTGTTCTTCTTTGGTTTAGGGGCTTCTTTGGTTTAAGGGCGTTGTCGAGGAAAAAATAATTGATGACATAAAAATAAAATTATATCAACATTAAATCAAAAATTTCTCAATTTTAAATTAAAAATGAAGCAACTTTGATTTTAAAATGTTAGTTTATATTGGCCCATTTTAAAAATGAAAATAAAAATTTTCAAATTAAGCAAAAACAAAGTTTGTTGACTTTTGTCACTGTTTTCTTTTTATTTTGAGATTGTTTCTGCTTGATTTGAAATTTTTTTTTTCTTAGTGAAGGGCCAAAAATTTCTGAAGTGAATACCCTGATAATTTTAGAATATAAAACCAAACGTTTTTATAAGTTTTAAGTTAAGTAAAGTTAATAAAATAATTTTGTATCTAATTTTCTTCTATTTAATTAACAAATTTCTTTTTTTTAAATAAAAATCTAAAATTATTAAAAAACCGGAAAAAACCGGTTGACCGGTTTTTTATATAAAAACCGAAACCGGTTTTTTAAATTTTAGATTTTTCGAATAAACCGAAAACCGGTTTTTGAAAATCGGCGGTTTTTTTGGATACACTAATGTCTTTTAATAAAAAATAAAAAAAAAGTTGGTATTAATTTCTTCTTCCTACCTTGTATACCACAAAATATCTTTATCAAATTGTTCAGTGTCGTTTGTCTTGTGTGTGTGTCGCGTTAAGCCTCTCCCTCATTTAACACTTGGTTTTGTTGTACACAATCATCCATAACAAAATACACAACAATACACTTTTCATTTTCATGAAACTTTGATTATTCCAATAAATAGAGTAGAATAATACCCGACACTAACGACACTAAAGCCTGCATGATAATTTTCCAATTAATCATTTCAATACGACCAATATTTAGCTTATACTTTTCATATTATTTATTATGGGGGAATATGAAAAAAAAAACTAGATCCACATGGTGGAAATAGAATTCATATTGAAAAAAAATGTGTGGTGTGGTATGGTGTGTAAGTATGTAAATGTCGTCGTCACCCATAAAGAGATATACAATAGGTGCTGATTGCTTTATAGCAACACTAACACTACTAATACTAACATCTAGCTACTCGGTAAGCAATTAAACTATGGGTAAAGAAGCTTGAAAAAAAGGAAAAATTCTCCGACATTGATTTATAAAAATTGTACAGTAAAATTCTCAGATTTTCAAATTTTTTTTTTAATTCTTTCCGAATCTCACAATCTGAAATTTTTCAATAATGTCTCAGAATTAAAGATTTTTTGTTCATAAAATGTTTCAGTATCTGAAGTCAAAGATTTTTTTTAAGTCCTTCGTATGTAAATGGTGAATTGTATTAAAGAAAATGTTGCTGAAACAATGTTAAAATGTTGCAGAAACATTTTAAAAAAGTTTTTCTAATACATACTTTGTTAAAAAAATGTCTCTGAAACATGTTCAATTTGTTGCAGTAACATAATCAAATTTTTCCGTAATATAAGCAAGACTTTTCCAAAATGTTGCTAGAACATAACGATTTTTCAAAAGCTAAGAATCTGTAACAAATTGTCCAACACTTAAAACGAAGTTTATAACATTCGTTAAAAAGATTCTCAGACTTTAATGAAATTTTTGTAAAGAAAAAGTGTTCAGAAAAATTAATCAGAATCTATAAAATTTTCTTTCCAAAAAATGTCATAGAATATAATCTGAAAACATTAAGATTTGTTTTGTTCCATATGTAAAAGCCAAAGTTTATAAAAGTATTGATTAAAAATGTTGCTGAAACATTGTTAAAATCTTACTTAAACATTATTAAAATTTTGCTGAACCATTGTAAAAAATGTTGATAAAATATTTTCTTTATGTTGCTAAAATTTTGTTTTAATGTTGCAGGAACACGGTAAGTGTTGCATAAACATTTGCAAAAAATGCTTGATTGCTAAATATATTATAAAATGATGCAAACAGTTAACCAAATTTTAATATAAAATTTAAAAAAAAAATTAGTGTAACATTTGCTTAATTAGCAAGACTTTTCTAGAATGTTGCTAAAACACATTGCAGAATGATAAACATTTTTCAAAACTTAAAGTATTGTTCAAGCTTTTTGAAAGGTCTACGAATCTGTACTATATTTTTCTACACTAAAAATAGTTTGTAAGATAAATTGGAAAAATTCTTATATTTCAATAAAATTTTTGTAAAGGAAAAATGTTTAGAAAAATTAATCAGAATCTAAAAATTTTTCTATACAAAAAATGTCACAAAATCTAGTCTAAAAACATTAAGATTTTTTGTAATCTTCCATATGTAAATGTCAAAGTTTATTAAAGTATTAAATGAAAATGTCGCTTAACATTGTTAAAATCTTAATAAAACATTATGTTTAAGCGTAAACCCTTTATTTGCTTAATAAATTTATAAATTGACCCCTTTGGTCTGTAAAGGGTTAAAACTAGTTAGAATCTGCATTATTACACTTTCAATGCAACTCTGTTAAGAGTTTTTGCACAGATTCTAACTAGTATAACCGATAACGGTAGTTTTAGGCATTGTCTGTCACCCTTATACATACACTTTGTATGTCTTTTTTTCTTACTCGTTTTGTACTTCTCAAACATAGCACTACGTGCCCCTACATATTTTTTATAAAAAAGGTAATTTATTTATTTAAATAAATCTGAGAATTTATTCTCCAATTTTAAAATATAAACTTTGTTTTTTATTTCTTTTTACGCATCTACGGCGAACATTTTGGTCCTTCGAACCGGATTTAAACAAAGTTTGATAAAATTGGAATTTTTTCTCTCTTCCCATAGAAGATCTCAACGTTTTTTGGAACATCCCTCCATCCCTCAACAATTTCCCTCTTATTTTTTTTAATTTTCATCGATAAAAAGGTACGTGCAGTTTCGTTTATTTTGTGAGTTTTAAAGTGAAAAAATAAATTCGAAAAAAAAGATACAATACATAAAAGAAAAATAGTAAAAAAAAGAAGAATATTAAATAGAACAAAAAAGGAAAGAAAAAAGTATTAAAATTATAAATACTCCTTTTTTTATTTAATGTTCTATTGTGAATGATCGGTCTTACAACCCTTTGTCGGTAAAACAGTGCTTTTTGACACTTTGTTATTCCATGTAAATTTTTGTTACATTTTTTATCAACAGTGCATTTGTTTACCAAAAATAAATTTTTCTACTGAAAATTTTTAAATAGATTTATTTTAATAAATAAATCAAATAATTTATTTGAATATTTAATAACGTTAAAGTGCGAATAAAAATATAAATTTCAAATAATTCCATTTGTTTTTTTTATTACAAAAAGCCGTCGGGTTAGTGTTAAAAGTGTTTAATAATTTTTTATTTATATTATTACATATTTACGTACATATATATTTACATATTTCTATCCCCATAAATAGTGTTTTTTTTATAAACAAATCGGTTGTTTTTATTTTATTTTGTGCTTTATTCTTTTTATTCACTACGTCACGCCAGTTTCTGTGTGGATTTTTTTTTCCTTGCTTAAGCTGCATTCCTATCTTGAATACATACCGTGTGTGTGTTGTTGCTTTTTTTTAACTGCATTTAAAAAGTACCCTACAGTCCGTCACAGTCGCGAGTTATCAAGTGTGTGCATTTAAATTAAAATTTTTAACTTGTAAATTTTTTATCGTTTTTTCGTTAAATTTTTTGACGAACTCGACAGATCTTCGGGTTTCTTCGGAACCATTCGTGTTTTTTCGGAAAATTTTGTGTATTTTGAAGATTTTTGAAAAATTTTAAACTTTTTAAAAAGTTAACCACATTTAACAAATTTTTTGAATATTTTTTTTACGAACAAGAAAATACTTCGGTTTTTTTCGTGAGTGTTCGTATTTTTTTGAAATTTAAGCTGGTTTTTTGAAATTTTTTGAAATTTTTTTTGACTTTTCGTCAAGTCTTGTACACTTTTCAATTTTTTGAGAAAACTTTGTCGAATTTGTGAAATCTTCGAGTTTTATTCGTTATTTTTCGGAAATCTTCGGTAAATTTCGGAAATTTTTGAATTTTTTGAGAAAATTTTGAATTTTTTTTGAAAGTTCTTTTGATATTTTTCTGAAATTTTCGGAAAAATTTTTCAGGTCTTCGGAATTTGTCGTATATCTTCGGTAATTTTCGTAAAACTTCGTTTTTTTACAAGTTTTCTTGATTTTTTTTTTAATTTCTTTGGAAATTTAATTATTTTTGTAATTTTTTCAAGAATCAAATGGAAGTGACGGCACTTGAGACCTTCATTAAAGCTTCGGAAGATGTTGTCACCTTTGGTGCTGGCTTTTTTAAGCTTGACGATGAGGTACACAACGTTTTTTCGTTGGAAATGAGGGGTAAGCGATTAGATTCATTGTGGGAGAAGGTTGAATCCTCCTTTGTAAGGAGCATGGAGTACGTAAAATCGTTAGAAGACTCTGATATTAGGGATTTGACATCTATTGAGTCCAAATATCAGATAGCTTTTGACGCGTACGAAAACTGTGCGTCCAATATAAAAGGGAAAATACAAGTTTTCAATGCAATAAAGGAGGAACTTAATCCTAAACCCCAGCCTTCGGCGGTTGTAGTTCCTCAGGTTGATGATTACTTTCATCGAATGGCGTTGCCTCCATGTGATATCGATGTATTTGAGGGAAATTTTTTGTCGTGGCCTACGTTCAGAGACCTTTTTACCGCGGTTTATATTAAAAATGCTCGTTTAAGTAATGTTGAGCGCCTTTGTTACCTCATTAAGAAGACTAGTGGGGAAGCAAGGGAAATCGTTTCAAGAAGCCAACTTACTAATGAGGGCTTTAATATAGCGTGGAAAAATTTGGAAGACACATACGACAATAAGCGTATGTTGGTTTTTAATCAATTCGATGCTTTTTATGCTATTCCTTCCTTTGAGGAAGAAACTAGCGAGGGTCTTAAAACGATTCAGCGCGGCGTAAATAAATGTTTGACGGCAATGTCTACGTATGACATTCCAATTACGAACTGGGATCCAATTATAGTTTACAATTCTGTAAAACGGTTGCCTCCGCACACCGTGCACCTTTTCGAACAAACAGTTAAGGTAAAGAAATCTATATCTTCTTGGGAAGACTTGGACAAGTTTTTGACGGAACGAATCCAAACTTTAGATTGCCTACGCGATCTTAAAGGCTCTGGATCGTCCAAGAAAACTGTTCAACCAAAGGTGAAGTCACATCATACCAATGCTACACCTTCTACGATTACTTTTTGTGGTTTGTGTCCAAATCAAGGACACTTTTTACGTATCTGTCCAAAGTTTAAAAAACTTTCAGTTGCTGACAGATATTCTACTGTAAAAAAGTTTCATCATTGTGTCAATTGCTTTTCAAAGGCACATGAAGCTAAGAATTGTAAGAGCAAAAATACTTGCTCTATTTGTGACAAGCGACATCATACTATGTTGCATCGTGAGGTACAATCTGTTAACAGACCGGCAAGGGGAAATAATTCTTCTACGGCAGTTGTGAGTACGCCTTCCGCCCCTGGATTACAGAACTCCCTGCCTGATAATTCTCTCCTTCCGTCTACGTCTACGGGTATTAGTCACGCGGCTCTGGCGAACCGCCAGGTGTTCCACGCGTCACAGGATAGGACTGTACTCCTAGGGACAGCAATGGTGAATCTTATTCACCATGGTACTACGTACCAAGCCCGGGCTCTTATAGATCCGGCTTCCGAGGCTTCGTTTATTTGCGAAAGCTTGCAGAATCGCCTGAAACTCTCAACGCATTCCACGAATGCTCAAGTTTCAGGTGTAAATCAAGCAGTCTCGGCTACTTCGAAGAAAATTTGTTCTTTGAAGATTGGCTCTCCCTTGGACAGTACACTTGTCTTGGAAACTATGGCACTTGTCTTGCCTAGTATATCGGGTAATTTACCATCCTTTGTCATTCCTTCGTTTATAAGGGATAATCTATTGGATCTACATCTAGCAGATTCTAAATTTTACGACAGTAAACCTGTCGACCTTTTGCTTGGCGCGGATTTATATCCTCAAATTCTTTTGGGAGAAATTCGTCGAAATATTTTGGGCTCATTGCTAGCTCAAAATACAGTATTTGGTTGGATTATTACTGGTCCAATTTCACAACCTCGAGTCCATGTCTATTCGACTAGGGTAGACTTTTCCGAAGAAGATTCTCTTAATAGAACACTTCTTAGATTTTGGGAAATCGAGGAAACTCCTAAAAAGAAAATTTTATCGGTTTTTGATAAAATTTGTGAGGAGAACTATAGGTCAACAACGCGTCGTGCTTCTGATGGTCGATACATTGTTACTCTTCCATTTAAGCCTGAATTCCCTGAAACTTTAAACTTGGGTATATCGAGGTCGAATGTCATGAAACAATATTTCAGGACAGAATCCTCGCTTCTACGAAGACCTGAGATTAAAGAAATGTACGACAACGTCGTAAGGGAATATCTGGACCTTGACCATATGAAACTCGTTTCATATACCCCCCCGGCTTTAACACTTTCGTGTTATTTGCCTCATCACCCAGTCGTTAAACCTGAGCGAAAGACTACAAAATTGCGAGTCGTTTTTAACGCTTCGAACAAAACTTCGAACGGGAATAGTCTTAACGACTGTCTTTACGTCGGACCGACTTTGCAGTCGGACTTGGTCCTCTTAATTTTAAGATGGCGCCTTTTCAAATTTGTCTTCAATTGCGATATTACGCAAATGTATAGGCAGATTAGGGTGGATTCTTCTCATACTCCATTTCAACGTATCTTGTTTCGAGATTCTCCGACGGAGAACGTTAAGGAGTATGAGTTGCAAACCGTTACTTTCGGCGTAAATTGCGCCCCTTATTTGGCGATTCGAACGCTTTTACAATTGGCGGACGATTCTGAGGCTGAATATCCCCTGGCATCACACATCCTTCGGAAGTGTATGTACGTCGACGACGTTTTAACAGGGTATCATGACGTCTCGACTGCTCTGATCGCTCGTGATCAGCTTATAGCAGCTTTGTCTACTGCAAAATTTGAGCTTCGGAAATGGACTTCCAATGAACGCTCCATTTTAAATGGGTTTCCCCCTGAGCATTTAGTCGATGCGAAACTTTTGACTTTTGTTGAGTCAAGTAGCTCTAAAACTTTAGGGATTCAGTGGAACGCTCAACTGGACTCTTTTTACTTCAGTGTGAACCCCATCACACCTAAGTCTAATCACACTAAAAGGGAAGTTTTGTCTCTTATAGCAAAACTTTTTGATCCCGTGGGTTGGCTTGGTCCAGTTATTGTTGTTGCTAAAATGATTATGCAACGAATTTGGCTTGATCATATTGGTTGGGATGAGAATCTGCCTCTTTCAACGGAAAATGATTGGCAAAGGTTTGTAACTTCATACCATGAAGTTAACAATATTCGAATTCCAAGATGGGTTCATTACGGTCCTGATTCTTTGGTCGAACTCCATGTCTTTTCTGATGCCTCGGAAAAGGCATACGCGGGGGTGATATATATACGTATTGAGACCTCCAGCGGTGAAATTTATACCCACCTTTTGTCTGGTAAAACGAGAGTAGCTCCCATAAAATCAATCTCGATCCCTCGCCTGGAGCTTTGTGGAGCAGTTTTAGCTTCCGAGCTTTTGCAGACGGTACTTGGCGAAATTGATATCGGTATTCTCCAGGTATATTGTTGGACTGATTCTACAATCGTCCTTGCTTGGCTGAAAAAGGACCCTTGTACCTGGGCTACTTTTGTCAGAAACCGGGTATGTCAAATACAGCAGAATGTTGGTAATCACAATTGGTACCACGTTAGGTCTGAGGACAATCCTGCCGATTTGGGCAGTCGTGGTATTTCGCCTTCTGAACTGATGGGTAATGATCTTTGGTGGCATGGACCACGTTGGCTTCGCCAGGATAGATCACAATGGAATATTTCGGATATTTCCTGTTTGCATACTGACCTTGAGGCTCAGGTTGTAAAGACTCATGCTTCATTCTTCGCAGACGCTAAAGGGAAAGATTTGAATTACGATATTCTTGAAAACTATTCGAAGCTGGACAAAGCTCTTCGTGTAATCTCATATGTTTTGAGATTTATTTACAATTGCCGTAAAAAGCAAAATTTGGATACGCTTTCGTATCCGGGGAAGTCACTTTCCAATTCGGAGATAAAAAGGGCAAAAATGCATTTGGCCATCGTAGCTCAAAAACGTCACTTCGGTGACGAATATGAATGTCTCTTAAAGGGAAAGCCCCTATCCACGAAGAGTGCATTGGTTCCTTTGAACCCCTTTTTAGATAAAAGTGGTGTTATGAGATTGAATGGTCGTTTAGTAAAATGTCCATCTCTATCTTATTCTGAACAACACCCTATAATTCTACCCTATTCAGACAGGTTCACTCAGCTTTTAACAGAGTTTGTTCATTTGATTTCCATTCACGGTGGAAATCAGTTGATGTTGCGGATTCTTCGTATCGAATATTGGATCCCGCGAATGAAATCAAAAATTCGCGGAGTTATCGGTCGTTGTAAACGCTGTCGGCTTGACCGGAAACGTTCTTGCAGTCAAATAATGGCCGCTCTTCCTCCGGAAAGAACTACTTTAGTTAGGCCTTTTACTACCACTGGTGTAGACTTTGCGGGCCCTTTTGATATCAAAAGTTTTACCGGCAGAGCGTGTAAAATAACTAAAGGATACGTTTGCATCTTTGTTTGTTTTTCGACGAAAGCGATACATTTGGAGGCAGCGTCTGATTTATCAACCGCTATATTCTTAGCCGCTTTTCAGAGGTTTGTTTCGCGTCGAGGTTGCCCTCACACGATGTTTTCGGACAATGGTACTAACTTCGTAGGCGCGTCGCGAGAATTGGAAAGGGACTTTAAGACGTTTCTTAAGGAAAGTCAGTCCGCGGTTTGTTCCACATACGGGTTTCAGGAACTTTCGTGGCGTTTTGTCCCAGCTGGGGCCCCTCATATGGGTGGTCTTTGGGAAGCCGGTGTGAAAAGTTTTAAGCTTCATTTTCGAAAGGAAGCGCAAGCCTTCAAATATACGTTTGAAGAGTTTTCGACAATACTTGCGAGACTTGAAGCTTGCTTAAATTCGCGTCCTCTTTGTCCTATGACGGATAACCCACAGGAACCGGTAGCGCTGACGCCTGGTCATTTTTTGATTGGTTCACCAATTCTTGCTCCTGCCGAGCCGGAAATCGATGAACCTCCTTTGAGTATCGTAAATCGGTTTAGGAAAATGAAAGCTCTGACTCAGCATTTTTGCCAACGGTGGAAAGATGAGTACTTGTTGAGCTTGCACAAACGTTACAAATGGCAACATCCAACACGTGAAATTCAGTTAGAGGATTTGGTCGTTATTAGACATGAGCAGCTTCCTCCCACTTCCTGGAGGTTAGGTAGGGTCGTTAAAATTCACCCGGGTAGTGACGGTCGTGTTAGAGTCGTCGATGTACGCACTGCAAATGGGGTTGTAAGGCGACATATCGCAAAACTGGTCATTCTTTCCAACTTAAATTAAAACTATTTTTTGTTCTCCGATAACATATCTTATTTCCTAGCATAATGACCGCAGTGCCAAATCTTTTTGAAGACACTTTGTTGGAGGATTATGAGGAGGAAATGGAGATCTCGGAGTCAGCAGTTACTACCTTAGCTGCTCCTGATACATCTGCTAATCCTGCAGTCACCTTGGCTGCCCCTATTTTACCTGCTACTACCACTACGGAGGAGCCGTCTCTTGATGGCGCACCTTCATCAAATGTTGCACCTATTTTAGATGCAGCAATTATTGAGTCTTCGATACCCGCACCTTCGTCGGGTATAATTGAACTCTCGGGCTCGAATAATCTTCCGACACCTGTTTCGGAAAAACAAGGAAAACGTCAGTGTAGAATTTGCAACTACAAGCACCCATTGAGCAATTGCTCCGAGTTTCGGAAGATGAGCCACGAGCGTAAACTTCGAATGGTGGTTCTACATCGGTACTGTGGTCGCTGCTTAGCCTTTTCACATCTCGCGAAAGATTGTAAGAGCCGTTTTAAATGTGGTAAATGCAAGGGGGATCATAATACCCTCCTGCATCCTTCCCGACCAGCTCCGTTGGTATCTGAGGCAAAACTGTCTTCTCGCAAAAATCGTAACAAACTACAGTCCGCTAAACAAAAGGCTTTGCGTATTGAGCAACCGAGCTTAAATAGGAAGAATTCTTCACAAAATTATCCGTCTTCGTCCGTTTCTAATATTTGTCCCTTGCCAATACGGCACATTGTCTCATTCTCTCCTACCCTTCGAATCAAACTTTATTTGCCAAAGAGCACAATTCCCCTACGAGCAGCCTTGGACCCTTGCTGTAAAGTAAGCTACATTTCTGAATCCATGGTCACACAACTTCGGCTGCCCGTATCTCAGGTCGACAACGACAAATATTGTCGTATTACTGTTGGCTCAACTTACGACGCCGAGCAGAAAATTGTGTTTACTGCGAAGGTAACACGGATGAAGGGAGTGAACACTCCAGTTGAGTCCGCTCCGGACTCTATTAGGGAACATTTTGCAGGGTTTCAGCTTGCTGACCCTAATTTTAATCGTTCTGGACGGGTTGTTTTAGTTTTTGGACCAGAGGTTTATCCTCAAATTATAAAAAATAAAATTTATTCGAGCCCGGGTCTTCCAATGGCCCAATATACCATGTTTGGCTGGGTTATATCCGGTCAATCCCCTCTATAGGGGTCCGGTCTGATGGACCGCTTTAAAAACTTCCGGTTGCCTATGTAACTGGTCCGGTCTATTTGACCGCTTTGAAAACCTTCCGGTTATTTATAACTGGTCCGGTCTGCTGGACCGCTTAATAAACCTCCGGTTACTTTTGTAACTGGTCCGGTCCTCTGGGCCGCTTTAAAAACATCCAGTATTACTGGTCCGGTCTCCTGACCGCCTTTTTTAGTTTTAAGTGTTTTTAGAAAAAATAAATGAATTAAAAAACTCACTTGAACTGCATGATATCTCTTATTTAAATATTTAGCATAGATTACCTTTAAGTTTCTGTTGCAACTATTTTAGTGTTGCAAGGTGGCCGGCAATGTTTAAGCGTAAACCCTTTATTTGCTTAATAAATTTATAAATTGACCCCTTTGGTCTGTAAAGGGTTAAAACTAGTTAGAATCTGCATTATTACACTTTCAATGCAACTCTGTTAAGAGTTTTTGCACAGATTCTAACTAGTATAACCGATAACGGTAGTTTTAGGCATTGTCTGTCACCCTTATACATACACTTTGTATGTCTTTTTTTCTTACTCGTTTTGTACTTCTCAAACATAGCACTACGTGCCCCTACATATTTTTTATAAAAAAGGTAATTTATTTATTTAAATAAATCTGAGAATTTATTCTCCAATTTTAAAATATAAACTTTGTTTTTTATTTCTTTTTACGCATCTACGGCGAACACATTATTTAAATTTGGCTTAACCATTGTTTAAATGTTGATAAAATTTTGATAAAATATTGTATTAATGTTGTTAACATCTTGTTTAAATGTAGCTGAAATTTGTTAAATTTGTTGCAGCACTTTGGATGTAGCTTTTGCAATATATTGCAAAAATAATTTCAATATTATGCAAAAACGTTTTGAAATTGTTGCTAAAATATTTGTAATATGTTGATGTCACATTTGTAAAATGATGCTAAAACATTTGCAAGATGTTGCTGCAACTTTTGTTTAATGTTGGTAAAATATTTGCAAAATATTGCTAAAACATTTGCAAAATGTTGCTAAAGCATTTGTAAAATGTTTCTAAAACATTTGTAAAAATGTTGCTAAAATATTTGCAAAATGTTGCTAAAACGTTTGTAAATGTTGCTAAAATATTTGCAAAATGTTGCTAAAACATTTGTAAAATGTTGCTAAAACATTTCTAAAATTTTGCTAAAACATTTGTAAAATGTTGCTAAAACATTTGTAAAATGTTGCTAAAACATTAGTTAAATGTTGCTAAAAAATTTGTAAAATGTTGCTAAAACATTTGTAAAATATTGGTAAAATATTTTCAAAATGTTGCAATAAAATTTGTAAAATGGCGCTGAAACATTTGAAAGTAATGCTTCAACTTTTGTTAAATGTTGCTAAACATTTGTTAAGTATTTCGTAACATTTGTTTAATATTGCACTAATATTTGTTAAATGTTACATTGCACTAATATCTGTTACATGTGTAAAATGTTGATTTAAAATTTAAAGGATGTTAATAAAACGTTTCCAAAATGATTTTAAATCTCTTTTTAAAATGTAATGTTTCTGCAACATTTGTTAAATGTTGATTTAACATTTGTTAAATGTTTCTGTAACATTTGTAAAATGTTTCTGCAACATTTGTTAAAAGTTGATATAACATTTGTTTAATGTTGCTGTAACATTTGTTTCATGTTGCTGCAAAATATGCAAAATGTTGATAAAACATTTGAGAAATGTGGATAAACAAATGAGTAAATTTGCATAAGCATATGTGTAATGCTTTTAAAATGCTGGTAAAACATCTGTTTTGTTTTGCTGAAACATCTGTTAAATGTTGCCGTAACATTTGCTGCGGTAACATTTGTATAGCATTTATTTAACAATTCTGAAATGATACTGCACCAATTGTAAAATCTTCAATAACATTTAAAAAAAATATAGCTTAACATTGTTGTAACATTTGATTAGTTAAATCAAATGTTGGTGAAACATTTGTTAAATGTTGTTGAAATGTTTGTAAAATTGTTTGTTTTTAATTTGTAAAATGTTGTCAATACATTTTAAAAATGTAGCTAAAACATGTTTTCAATGTTGCCTATACATTTTTATGATGTTGCTTGTAAATGTTGTTGTAAAATATAGCTGTAACATTTGTAAAAAGTATGTTAAACATATCTGTAATATGTGTAAAACAATGCTGTAACATTTGTAAAACATAGCTTTAATATTTGTAAAATGTTGCTGAATTATTTGAAAAAATGTTGCTGTAATATTTGTTGCACGTTGTTGTAATATTTGCAAAATGTTGCCTTATCATTTATTATATGAAGCTGCAGCATTTGTTAAATGTGGCTGTAATGGTTGAAAAAATTGTTTGAAACATTTAAAAATGTTGCTGAAACATTACTTAAATAACCTTGAATAATTTGCATAATTTGTCTGTAACATTTTCAATAGTTTGTATTTAAAAATATTTTTTTTATATTTTAAACTTTTTTGATAAAATGAAAACAAAAAATATGAAAACGTCGCCTGCAACATATTACCTCCTAAGCTAATTCCCATCTAGATTTAGCTCTTTTAGCCGAAAATTTTCAAAAAAAAAAAAAAAAAATTGGAATGTTGTATAACACATAAAATGTTTCTAGTCATATTCAATATTTTCTCATCATATCAAATGTTGTTCACAATAACAAATGTCTCAGAATCTGAGAATTTTTCTTAGCATACATGTTTTAAGAAAAATTCTAAGATTCTCAAACATTTTTGTTTAACAAATTTTAAAGAATTTCTGTAAAAACAATATATTTCTTATCCCATAGTGCAAACCTAGATTTTCCTATATAGAAAATTATCTCGTTGTATTAAATAAATGTGTGAGACATATTGTTGCTTTAAATATAAAGCATTATATTGCATTACTCAATATTGTAAATGAAAGAATGAACAAAAAAACGAAGAAAAATTCAATGTATGTCTGTCTATCTACTTGTCCGTCCGTCTATCGTATCTGTTTATATGAAAGGAAGGTATGTGTATGCCATCAACACCGCCACCATAGAGTTGATAAATGATTTCGATTAGTTGGTGCTTGTAATACGACGCCTATAAATGGACTTTGATTGAACGCGCTTAGGTTATAAGATGTTACACAAAAAAAAAATGGTTAAAGTAACTGAAAGAAAAAAAAAAACTGAAATAAGAAAAGCTGAAAACGAGGTTTAAAATTTCCTTCCATATTTTTTCTTTTTATTCTACAATCTAAAGCAAGTGCGTTTTTTTTCTTAAAGCTGCACCCCGTTCTTCTTTTTAAAGTCTTAGATAGAGGAGACAAAATAAGAAAAAAAATATAAAAACTTGGCTTATATTGCATTCTGTTGTCTGTTTAAAAATGCTGTAAGCGATTTGACAAATTGTCTCTAATTGAAAGATTAGCTCTTGTTGTTGTCTGTCTATCTTTACTTTTCACATTGTTTAGTACGTTCTCGTCCGCTTTTTTTATTGACTATACTTTAGTTTCCTTTCATGTTGCTGTAAATTTCTTATCATTTCTACTTGATCTTTCTGTTTTTTTTTTTTTTTTGTTTCTTAGCATTTCTCTGTAGTCGTGTGAGGTTTTATTAATCAATGTTTAAATTGTTTCCATAATTTAATTTTATTTTTTCCTATACATATGTATGGATTTTTTTTTGTTGTACCACCATCAAAAGAGGCTGTCTTGGAGGTGTTGTTTTGTTTACATAGCCAGCAGAGTTTACGGAATAAAAAACTGCATCACGTGTGTAAAATATGAAAAAATGTAAAAAAAAAACTATAGTGTGAAATTTTTTATATGGGAATAAATTGCAGTGAGATTTTTACAAATATTATTTAAAATGTTTATGCTAAAAAATCATCAAAAAATTTAGGACTTCATTAATTTATATTAATCAATAAAACCTAATTTAAAAACAAAAATGTTTTGTTAAGGAAAACAGATTTTTAAAAATGTTCATGTTCGTTTCTTAAGTCTTTTGTTTTTATTGTAGAAAGGTTTTTATGAATTTAAATCCAAGGATAGATCTTTCCGGACAATAAATGTGACAGTAACATGTTTCAGGCGATATAATAAGAATGTTTCAAATATAATTTAACTTCTTGTATTTTTTTTTTAACTTTTGAAAATTTTACAGAAAAATATGGCCTACGTCTCAAGGATATTTTACTCATGTTTCAGGAACATTTTAAAATGTTTTAGCAGAATGTTGCAACTATTATACCGACGTTTTACAAATGATGCAGCTTCATATATCAAATGCTACAGTATCGCATATCAAATGCTACAGCCCCGCTTAAATGCACCCACCCTTAAAGCTTTTTCCGTACCCACCATTAACCTTTTATTTATATTTGACACAAAAAGCAATTTACATTTAAACAAGAATATTGCTAAATAATTTCAATAGAATATTTACTTGCTGCATTCTGGCATTTAAGGGGATAATGCTTTCGGCGTGGGTGCATTTAAACGGAAAATACTATAGAAGAATTCCAAAATTTTTGACTACAAAAAAACACTTTTTCGGCCTTACCTATTTTAATTGTCTTAAAAATTGGTATGTATGTTCTTCTGATTTTTGTTGAATTTCGGTTTTTGTTATTTAGTAAAAATTGTGAATGGTTCGCGTTTTATCGCTGTTCAAAGTTGGTGTTTTGCAACAATTGTATGATAAATACACAATGTTTAAATGATCATATCTTTGGAACGCATCATCCGATTGCCACGAAATAAAGCGCAAAATAATGGTTATGTCCTGTACTTAAAATAGAATTTTGAAAAAGGATAGGATGCTTTGCAAAAAGGATATTGAATTTAAAAAAATGTCCTTAATTTGCAAATATCTCAAAATGCGTATCTTTAATTTTCCTATATTTTTTTGCACATATAGCCCAAAATGTACTTGACAACATATGCAAATCCCAAATTGGGGTGATAAGCGGTTTGTTTATAAACGTGGTTACATGAAACGACTTATTGATTTTTGTTAATAATTCTTGTTTACAAATGAAAAACAATTTCTGCGCACTAACCGCGAATA
Source organism: Pegoplata infirma (assembly GCA_963921195.1). NCBI lineage: Eukaryota > Metazoa > Arthropoda > Insecta > Diptera > Anthomyiidae > Pegoplata > Pegoplata infirma. The sequence goes on along the minus strand of OY992539.1, from coordinate 212,077,832 downwards.
ATTTTTTTGTATGTATTTTGGATCGCTAAACTCAAAAATTTCATTAAAACGACATTTCGCGAATACATTTTTGTTTAATTAATTTTTTAGCGTTTTTTGGAGGTATTTTTACTATTTTGCTTATATCTTAAGTTCTGTTTATCTGATCTTCTCGCAATAAAAACCAAACTAAAGACAATCAAATTTCCAACAAATCCTAGTTTCATCATTTTTTCATCAGTTCATAGCTTTACGCGCAAACAATTTTTTTAGCGTTATTTGGAGGTATTTTGACTATTTTTCTTATATCTTGAGTTACGTTTATCTGATCCTTCCGAAATAAGAACCAAATTAAAGACAATCAAATTTCCAACAAATCCTACATTCATCATTTATCAGTTCAAAGCTTTCCGTTCAATAGGCAAACATATGACTAAAATAAGTTTTTTGATTAACAAATCATTTAAAAAAAAGAAATCTTTGCAATTAATTACATCTTTTTATTTATCTGCAAAGCCTGAACATTTAGAAATATAATAAAGTTGATTTGATGAAAATCTATAGGTTTACTCCGAAGTTATCACAAATTTTATGAATATACATGATAAAATACAAAAAAAAATTATAATTTTTTACAATTTCTGTTTTTAAAATTTTTAAAAAATGAGCTTTGTTAATAAAAAATAGTTTTTCCTTGTTTGCCTATTGCGCGTAAAGTTATGAACTGATATAAAAATAATGAATGAAGGATTTGTTGGAAATTTGATTGTCTTTAATTTGGTTCTTATTGCGAAAAGATCAGATGAACGGAACTCAAGATATAAGAAAAATAGTCAAAATACCTCCAAATAACGCTAAAAAAATTATTTGCGCGTAAAGCTATGAACTGATGAAAAAATGTTGAATGTAGGATTTGTTGGAAATTTGATTATCTTTAGTTTGGTTTTTATTGCGAGAAGATCAGATAAACAGAACTTAAGATATAAGCAAAATAGTTAAAATACCTCCAAAAAACGCTAAAAATTCATTTGACAAAAATGTATTCGCGAAATGTTGTTTTAATGAAATTTTTGAGTTTAGCGATCAAAAATACATATAAAAAAATTATTCGCGGTTAGTGCGCAGAAATTGTTTTTCATTTGTAAACGAGAGTTATTAACAAAAATCAATAAGGCGTTTCATGTGTAATAATTTTCTTCTTTCCGAATTAGAAAAAAGACTTGTTGTTTAGTTTATTGATTTTATTTGATTAAAAAAACTTAATTCAAAAACATAACTTATAAATAACCTATGAGAAGTTCTTAACATAATCTAGAACTCTCTCTATGAGTGACTCAGTAGTTTCACTCAATAACTTAAAGTATTCAATGCATTTAGACTTAATTATAACTCCTCCCACATTCTTTCTCTCTGTATTAAAAATGCACATGCATATATTGAAGTTTGAACTCTTTCCAAAATCCAAACTTGAAACTAAAAATGAAAGTGTCATTGCACTGCATTTAACAAATCAAAACAAAAACAGAGAATTGGGTTATTGGTATCAAAGCGATGACCAAACTCATATATCGAAGTATGACTCAATATTTTGAGGAATTACATGAAAACAAAAATGCATTGAAATGTATGCAATTGTAGAAGTCATAGTATTTTCTGTTTTACGCTATACTGTGCGATTATTGAATATGTATTCAATATATATTCATTACACATGAAACCGCGTTTACAATTAAACCGCTTATCACCCCAATTTAGGATTTGCATATGTTGTTAAGTACATTTTGGGCTATATGTGAAAAAAAAATAAAGGAAAATTAAAGATACGCATTTTGAGATATTTGCAAATCAAGGACATTTTTTTACTTTCAATATCCTTTTTGCTAAGCATTCTATCCTTTTTCAAAATTGTATTTTAAGTACAGGACATAACGATTATTTTGCGCTTTATTTCGTGATAATCGGATGATGCGTTCCAAAGATACGATCATTTAAACATTATGTATTTCTCATAAAATTGTGGCAAAATACCAACTTTGAACAGCGATAAAACGCGAACCATTCACAATTTCGACTAAATAACAAAAACCGAAATTCAATAAAAATCAGAAGAATGGATATGTTAATTTTTGGATAAATTGAACCACCATCGGCTGATTGCCTATGCTATTTTAAATGGAACCAGTCTATATAAACTTGTTTAAATAAAATATATGGATCACTTTTTTATTTTGCATTAAAAATATAATTTGTACAAATGCACACGTGGCACAAATTTCACGTGATTCACTCATAAACGTTAGTGAAATTTCGTGAGTTTGCAAGATTTTTTATGGTGACAGAAAAATAAAACACGTCAAAATAATGATTACAGCGTGAACGAGTATAATTTGTTTCACTCACGTGATCCTGCGTAAAATGTATGCAAACTTAAAAAATTTCCTGCGTGAAAATTTTCTTTTTCTTCTTGAGCGTGAGTTGGTCAAATTCACTCACGCTCCCATCTCTACTCGCGCTCCCATCTTTACTTACGCTCCCATTTTTAACTAAAAAAATATGTTCCCAATGGTTAGTCGCCCGCCAAAAGCGGTTTATTGCTAGATACATTTGTTCATCATGGGACATTTAGGGCCCAAAGCTGTTTAGGGTTAAGGAATTTCTTAAAATCCAACATTTCTATATTAAGTTTTATAATGTGTAATAAATCTAGAGTAAAATGAAAAGTTTTTAACTAAAAATGTTGAGTTTTTAAAAAAAAAATCCAATTTTCCCAAAATGTCCTGGAAACAGACCGTTACACGCGCGGTTTAAGAATCGCGTATTTTTTCAAAAAATTTTTTTGTCAAACGAACTTTAATATACTTGAAATAAATGCAATAAAAACTTTAGACTGTGCAACTTAAAATCAAAAAAAAATTTTTTTTTTAAATTTGGTGGTTTTGAGTTTAGGGCAAAATGTATGGGTCATTTCTGGCAACCGGTTTAGAGGGGTTAATAATGTCCTACTAAGCTGAAATTTTTTTCTAAGAAAATATGATCGAATTGAAAAGATTGACTGACATAAAAAAGAAGATTAAGTGATTTTTGTAATTTTGGCAATTTTTGAAAATAAATACTATTTTTTAAGAAATCGCGGATTTTCAACGTCATTTCGGCAGCGGAAGATGACCACCGATCTGCGTGAAAATTTAACCACATTGTTTTTAGGTCTATTCCAACACATCTGTCGGTGAGCCGGAACGAAATTCTCCCAAAAGCCAAATTCGATCCACCCTAATGTACATTAAGGGTGGGATAATGTTGTGTGAGATTTTAAGCAGCAGTGTTTGGAATCGCTAGAACCCCTCATTTTGTGAGGCTCGTAAAAAAAGTGTATGAGCCGAAAAATGAGAGATGTCGGATAGGATATAGGGGTCGCTCATCGGGGTCAAAGTTGGGCATAGTGGAGAAAAAATCCACAAAATGCCCCACAACTCCCCTGGTTTTGCCCCTAGAGGGGTCAAATGTGAGACCCACTCTCATTATTTTTTCGCCCCAAACACTTTTCCCAAATATACCTAAGCCCTATCTCCTCACCTTAAGGGGGCTCCCATACAATGGTTGAATGTTAAAAAATATTTGCTCCTACTTCTCTAGCTGTCCTAGAAGTGACCCTAGAGGTATCAAATGTATGACCGACCCCCAATATTTTTTCATCCCCAACATTTTCTTAGAACCCTCTATCTCTATCTTCAACCGTTAGGGTGGTCCCCATACATTTTTTTTTTTTTCCTAATTTTTTTTATTAAATGAGCTCCTACCGGTCCAACGGTGCTTCCTAGAGGGGTCATTAGCAAGACCGGTCCCCATTTATTTTTAGCCCCCAACATTTCATCTGAACAAGGTAACTCCGTATCTCCAATTCCTAAGGGGTCTCCCACACAAAATGACATTTTTATAAAATTTGCTCCCACCGCTCTAACTGGCGCAGGGATGACCCTAGAGAATTCAAATGTATGACTGACCCCCAATATTTCAGCCCCACCATTTTCCCCACACATTTTCTTTTTTATAAAATCAAAAGAAAGTTGCCCCAATATTTTTAAGCCCCAATATTTTCCCCAAACAAACCTACCCCTTTATTTTTAAGTCTTAAGGGGGTTCCCACACATTTTTTTATAATTTTTATTTATAAAATCAGATCTTACCGCTCCCATGGGGCCTCTTTGGAACGGGAAATGCAGACTGACCCTCAATAATTTTTGCCCCCTACTTTTTGTCCAAACATACCTACGCCGTGTTTCCACTTTGTTAGGGTAATATTTTTTCCTCTCCATTACTGCACAACACGTTGTTATAGTCCTCTATTAATTGTACGCCTCTTTCGGCGTCGTTGAAAACATGTAATTGAAGTAATATTTGCAGCGCTTGTTGGTAGTCCTCACAATTTTCCCAAGTGTTTAGACCGGAACCAATGAAAATTGTTGTTAATGCGAAGCGTGCAAAAAATTTTGGTGTCTCTTATATTATAAGTTCTGGATTAACTTGTTTCGATTCCATGTTAATTATTTTCACACATTCGAATCCAACAACGTGTACTGGATGATCACGATCTTTGTTGCCACTTTCGCCGTTATCCCCCGATTCATAATCTTTCCCGATATCATCGTCTTATTTTTCTACGCTGCCTTCGTCGGACGATTCGTCCATCTTTTCGTCAGATAACTCTTCCTCTTGCATTTGCCATTTTTCGTTTTATTTAACAAGAGATATTCGAATCAAATAGTGCAACTGCTTCACCACTAAGATACCAAAGATGTCACAGAATCTCTTCTCCAATCGTTGAGACATTTTATAAATTGAAGCATCGATTTGGTTTCAAACACTTGTTTTAATTGAAGTTCATTAATATGATGTTTGCATGGCAGATATAGGGGGTCAGTCTGCATTTACTGTCCCTAAGAGGCACTATGGGTGTGGTAAGAGCTGAATTTATAAATAAAAGTGTTGCTAATTATTGTACTTTTGTAAATTCTAAATACTCCAACGTTGAGTTCCAGTACAATTAGGAATTTGGTTTTGCTAAGGGGAGCACGTTTACAAAGTGGAAATACGCCGTAGGTGTGTTCGGAAAAAATGTGGGGGGCAAAAACTAATAGGGGTAAGTCTGCATTCCCTATCCCTAAGAGACACCAAGGGAGCGATAAGATCTGATTTTATAAAAAAAGTAAAAAAATGTGTTGGGACCCCCTTAAGGCTTAAAAATAAAAGGTAGATTTGTTTGGGGAAAATGTTGGGGCTGAAAAAATATTGGGGGTCAGTCATACATCTAACTCTGTAGGGTCACCCCTGCGACAGTTGAGCGGTAGGAGCAAATTTTATAAAAATGTTATTTTGTGTGGGGGGTCTCCCACACAAGAGATAGAGAAGTGGTATATTCAGATGAAATGTTGGAGGCTAAAAATAAATGGGGGTCGGTCTTGCTAATGACCCCTCTAGGAAGCACCGTTGGACCGGTAAGAGCTTATTTAATAAAAAAAAAATTAGGAAAAATAAAAAAATGTATGGGGACCACCCTAACGGTTGAAGATAGAGGGTAGGTATGTTCTAAGAAAATGTTAGGGATGAAAAAATATTGGGGGTCGGTCATACATTTGAGTCCTCTAGGGTCACTTCTAGGACAGCTAGAGAGGTAGGAGCAAATATTTTTTAAAATTCAACCTTTGTATGGGAGCCCCCTTAAGGAGAGGAGATAGGGCTTAGGTAAATTTGACAAAAGTGTTTGGGGCAAAAAAATAATGGGGGCTGGTCTCACATTTGACCCCTCTTTGGGCAAAACCAGGAGAGCTGTAGGGCTTTTTGTGGATTTTTTCCCTGCTATTCCCAACTTTGACCCCGATGAGCGACCCCTAGATCCTATCCGACCTGTCCCATTTTTTGGCTCATGCATTTTTTTTACGAACCTCACAAAATAATCGGTTCTAGCGTGTCGAAATCGAAAACTCGTGCACTATCCCACCCCTAATGTACATTTGTCAAAAGTTGCAGCAACATTTTACAAATAGTACAGCAACATTTACAAAACATGTTACACATAAGTATAACAAATGTTTTAGCTACACTCTAAAATGTTTAAGCAACATTTTTACAATTTATAGTAGCATATTGTGAAAAATCCAGCAACATCAAATGTTAAAACATCTTTTTTACAAATATTACAGCAACATTTTACAAATATTTCTGCAACATTTTACAAATAAGATTTTCAAAATATATTGGCAACATTTCAGCAATATATAAAACATTTATGACACTTAACAAATTTGTTAAATATTATAGCACTGTTAAACAAATGTTATAGAAAAAATTTAAAAGATGTTTAAGCAACATTAAACAAACATTTAACAGATGTTTCACCAGAATTTTATGAATGTGCTTAAAACATTTGACAATTGTTTCAGCAAATTTATTCAAATGTGTTTTCAACATTTTTCAAACGTTTTACCAAAATTTAACACTAATATCAAATGTGGCTTTTACATTCTTCAGATGTTGCTGTAAAATGTGTTTAATGTTGCTGAAATATTGGTTAATATTGATGTAGATTAAGTGAAGCTTTTATTAAAATAATTATTTGTTAATCACTTTAAAATGTTGCTAACACATTTGTAAAATGTTGCTTAAACATTTGTAATACATTGGTGTAACAAGTTTTGTAGCCGCAAACTTTTTGAATATTACAGCAATATCAGAAAAATATTTTTTGAGCAACATTTTGCAAAGGGTATAGCAACATTTACAAAACATGTAATACCAAGGTATTACCAATGTTTAGCAACATTTTACAAATGTTTAATCAACATTTTGCAAATGTTTAAGCAACATTTTACACATGTTTAAGCAATGTTTAAGAAACATATTGTAAATGCTTTAACATCATCTAGCACAGAGCTTCTCAATAAGTTTTGCTTTGCGACCCCTTTTCAATATTTAAAATTTTTCGCGACCCCCCCAATATAAAAAAATATTAAGGTGAACTTTAACCTCAGTTTTTTTGTCAAAAACCTGAAGTAATGGAAAAATTTAGAAACCAAATTCAGAAGCAGCATTGAAAGATTAATCGAAACCGTGTAGTCAGATCCCTGACGCATACCAAAAATTTAAATTTTTGGTATGCGTCACTATCTTACTATCTTCATCGATTTTTTATTTTCGAAAATAAAAGATAAACACCAGTTAAACCTGATCAGAAATGAAGAAATGTTTACCAAGAAAGCATTTTAAGTCCAATTTGGAGTAATTATAGTTCTTTTTTTCAAAATTATGTACCGATTTTTGGTATTGATCTAAATTTTATTAGATCACGAATCTAGATCCGTTATTCGGATCCAGATTTGGAATCAGCATTAAAAAGTAAATCGAAGAAAGTGGTCAGATCCCATACGCATCCGAAAATCTCACAAACAAAGCTCTTTAAAATGCACAAGAATACGGTTTTGTGAACTTTGCCTTTAATTTTCTCAAACACCTAACGTACAAAAAAAATTTGGAACCCAGATTCTGAATCAGCATCGAAAAGTTAATAGGAAGCAAACTGTCAGATCCCAGACTCACCCAAAACGCTTCACAAATAAGTGTTGGGCATCCCGAGAAATTATCCACTGCACAGTGATTACGGAGGGACCTTAAGTGATGGAAAAATATTTTTCTTTAAAAAAAGTATTTGTACAATAAAAAAAATGTGTTTTAAATTTAACAAAATTTAAGGTTTTAACAAATTTGTTCGCGACCCCCCTGAAACTCTTCCGCGACCCCCCGTTTGAGAACCATTGATCTAGCAGATGTCACTGCCACATTAACCCATTTTGGACCAAGATTCAATTTTATTTTTCTTTTTTGGAAAAAGGTACTTTTTTAAGGTAATTCGCACCCGCTAATCTCAAAAATGTTGTCAAAAAAAATTTCCAATGTGCCGTTTTGCCAGAAAAGCCTGCATTTCAACTTTTTATGCAATTTTAATATTTGGATTTATTTGCTATTTTATTAATTTATTTCATTATTTTCAAAATAAATAGTTTCAAAATAATTCAAATTAGTGGAATTTAATAATAAATTAAATCTAAAAAAAATTTAAATTAATCAAAAAAATTAACAGCCGAAAATCAAAAAATTCTATATTTTTGTTTTTGCTTGAAACAATTTCTGTGCTGATTTGCATTGCATTTCATGGACATATAAATTGTGGTGGTCAAGGGGGGATATTTTTTTTTTTTTAATTGCAAAAAGATGAGACTTAACATTCGTAACCATATTTACCCGAAATTTAACCTCTTTCATACATAAATATTTTTTTGAGAATGGTGTTCTTTACTGTTCGAAAAATCGAAGGGATCGAAATGGGTTAAACAAATGCTGCAGCAACATAAAAGAAATATTAGAGCAACGTATAAGAAGTGTTACAGCACCATTTAACATATGTTACACTGATAGTTTATAAATTTTTTTGGCAACAATTTGTAAGTATTTAAGCATCATTTTGCAATATATTTAGCAACATTTTTGCAATGTTTAACTATTTTGAACATGTTTTATCAAAAAACTTTAGCAATGTTTAAGCATTATTTTAACAATATTTCAAAAACACATTATCAATGTTTCGGCAACATTTTAACATTTTTAAATGTTGCTGAAATATTTTTCCTACAGTAATAGGAAAATTTCCTGATTTTAAGACATGTTTTCTGTACAAAAAAGCCTAAGATTCTAAGACACATCTCCTATAGAAAAAGTCACAAATTCTGGGACATGTTCCCAAGAGAAAAATTGTCAGACTTTAAGATTTTTTTCTATAGTAATATTTTCAGGCATTTTTTCTATAAAAAAAATACTGTCAACTGAAAAATTATTTCGAAACAACAAGTTTGGATCTTAAAAACTTTTTTTATGCAAGAGTTTTTATGCATATATGGAAACTTTTTCAGAATCATAGCCCAATTTCTGTAATTTTTTTTTCTATTTCTTTTTGGATATTTTGCAATGATTTTTTTTCTTTTGTCATTCATTGATGATTTCCTTTATTCAATCAAGTTTCCTTCAAAAACCCCATTCCATAGAGGTTTCTCTGCTATTTAGGTGTATAATGTTTGACAAAGAAAACACCGAATAATAGCTACTAGCCAATAATCGTTTGACATCAAACGAAATCTTCAATTTGTTGATGCCACTTCATTCGCCACTTTATAAAGATCAATATGTAACTTCAGCATTTTCAGGCGGCGTTTGGCAATAAAGGCGGCAAAAATTAAAAGCCTTTATATAAAAAAAAATTCACGCATTTTATTAAAACTACCAAAAAAGGATAACGAACTACTACCAGCAGAAACAATAACAAAATTGTACGCATAAGCTTGTTTTTTTTTTTATAAGTTGTAATCCAAAATAAAAGACAGACAGACACACATTTGTAAAGCACCATTTATGGGTTTGCTCAGTGATACAAAATTGTAAGGCAGGTTGCCAAAAGCAACAACAGCGAGCTCTTAAAACGTTGTTGCACACGCGTATGACTTGAGCCATAAGAAAAAAAAAAGTGTTAATTAGTGTTTTGCCATGTTCATAAAGTTACAAATACTACAAAAAGACATACAAAGAAAAGCAGAAACGTATAAAGAGGAAAAAAATGTTTTCTTATAGAAAAATGTGTGCGTTTGAAGTCTGGAAATCTAAAATGTTTTTCCAATAGAAAAGTTTTGAAACAAAATGATCCTAAATTAAATTTTTCAGATATATTTTTCAATATAAATATTCCTGGACTTTTTTCAAAGAAACAGTATTAGATTGTAATTGTAAGACATTTTTTGTTTATAAAGCTTGTTTTATGGTGCTGCACTGCGGAAAAAAGCATACTTAAATCAAAAATTACCATTTTTAATTTTACAATCCCACATTATTTTCAAAAAAAAAATTATTAAAAAAAAACTTTTTAAAAAAAAAATGTTCCGCGGAAAACAACTTTTGGTGCAAAAAAAATTCCCGAAAAAAAATTTTGGCAAAAACACATTCGGCGAAACAAATTTTGGGGTATATAAATTTGTTTGTGCTTCTTTAAATACCTTTCGGTATTCAATTCTGTTCACATGTGTTAACAAGTGGCCAAATTAAAGCATTTTGTATTTTAAGGTTATGTAGAATGTACCACAATTTTTGAGGTGTCCTTACATTTTCGTTCATAAAATTTTAACCGCTGAATCGATATCGCTCAAATACAACACAAAACTTTTCGAAGTAACAATTAAATATGTTTAATTAAAGTAAAATATGTTTAATATTTTGACCGTGATCGCCATTTCAACAGACAGACGGACATCGCTAGAATGTCTTAGAATCGATTACTGATCAATTATACATTCAAAAAATGATGACGGTAGATTCCACTACAAAAGTCTACATTTGTTGTTGTTTAGGCGTCCACTATATTTTATGGTAAAATCAACCAAAAATTGTTGCTGTTTTTAACTATTGATTAACAACTACAAAAAAAACGAAAAAAAACAACTGCAAATTACAGTTGTTTTACTGTAACTCAAATTGTCGGAATTTGTTTATTAACTGAAACAAAAACTTATTGACGTAAAAATGGTTTAAATTGTTTGATAAAAATTCCTGCTGCATCTGACACTTCCAACCCGTTCAACACATCCGTTTTTCTAGTTTTTTTATAGACTAAAAATAACTACATTAAACAACTGTTACTACAATGTAGTAATTTTATGTATTTGTTTTTTTAAAACGACTACAAAAAATAGTAGTTTGAGATTTTTCATACAAAAAGAACTAAAATTGTAGTTGAAAACAACAACTGCTACTTACTACACAAATGACCGTCATGTATGCAAATAAAATTTTAAATTTTAATATATAAATAAAAATTTTAAATTTTAAAATTTTAAATCCTGCTGATGATAACACTAACTGGAGTGTTTGAAACCAGTATGGGAATACCAGAAATGTCTATAATTTTTAGAAGTTAAATTTTTCTTCTGCATTTTTTCAACTTAAACCCTTATAATAAATATAATTAGAGCCCGAGCTCGATCTGTACTTACAAAAAAAAAAAAAAATAAAATTGCTGACAAATATGTCGCCATTAGGCATGTCTCCGATATTTGTGTCTTCAATTCCAGATAATCTTGGTAACCCCTAATGTAAGAGACAAAAAAAGTTGAAAGAAAGCATGAAGGGAGGTTGAGATTACTAGAAATAGAATTGTAGTGTTGGAAACTATCAAAATGTATTCTGTAGAAACTAAAAATATTCACATATTTGAAAAACAACTTCCATAAACAAGGCAAAACTACATTTAAAATCCTGCTGATGATAACACTAACTGGAGTGTTTGAAACCGGTATAGGAATACCAGAAATGTCTATAATTTTAAATAATTAAACTTTTCTTCCGCATTTTTTCACCTTAAATCCTTAAAATTTTTAAATTAAGAAAAAAACAAACTTTTGTCACTGTTTAATTTTTAATATGAGGTTGTTTTTACTTGATTTGAAATTTTTGTTTTCTTCTCAGTAAATTTTTTTAACAGATTTCTGCTACAATAGATTCTTGAATATTCTATGGTTATTTTCAACAGATTTTTTAACGTAAAATAATTTTTCGAAAAAAACTACATGCCCTAAAAATCGATTACATATGCACAGAAAAAGAGATCTTTGCCAATGAACGAAATTCATAGTATTTATGAACAAATACATAAAAATTATGAACTCTTTTATTAAATTTTTTAACTTGTTCATAGTATTTATGAAAAAATGTTAAATAAATCTTAAATTTCACATATAATGATTTATTCATAAATACTATGAAAAAGTTTATAAGTATTATGAAAAAGTTAATAAATTTTATGAATTTGTTCATAAATACAATGAAAGTCGTTCATTGGAATTCTTTTTTTTATGTGTGGGGTAGTTTCAAACAAAAATCATATATTTTGGGATATTAAGTAGAATCGGTTGCAGAATAATATCATGCGTTCTGGAACTGATTTCTTGGAGCGGAAAATTTATCTGGTTTAGTGTCCTCCCTCCCTAAAATTTTTTTGCTGTACCCCCCTGTTTACATTTACACTTGTAAAATCCATTGCAATATAAGGAGTTTTAAGGTATCCATATAGTACCTTATGTCTTAAGCAGCTGTAAAACAAAAATTTATGCAATTTTGTAGTTTTTTTTTCAATTTTTTGGCGTTAAAACGAAAGACTTAAGCAACAAACTTGATGGAAGTTTTAAGATTTTTTTTTGCATGTTTCAGTTTATTTTAGTTGCTTTTTTTTGATAATTTTGTATGTTTGTCTTGTTCAGAGTATTTTAATGCAAAAGTTCAAAGTTGAGTTTTATTGTTTACTTGAGTGTTAATGAATTTGTTTAAATTTAAGTATATTGTAGTTTTTAATGTTTTTTTGATAAGTTTTTTTTTTGTTGAATTTCATAAATCAACACACTGCATCATAAAATAATAATCAATCATTATTTTGTTGTATTCAAAATTGTTTTTTTCCTAATAGTTAATTGAGTTTGATTTTTTGCATTGTGTCAAGTCACCAACAATACCAAAATATTATGCTAAAAATATTAAAAATTTTATAAATTTTATGGTTTAATAAAAGAAAACATAGCATTGATCAAAAACAAAGCGTGGGAAATTTTTAAGAAAAAAAATGTACTTCCACTGCAATTTGTAGCTATAAACAATGGGCCAGTAGTCTCAGATTTAGAATTTTTTTTTAGAAATTTGAGATTGTGATACAGAATTTGTATAGAAAATTTATCTGATAATTTTGCTCAATAAAAAGTATTAGATTCTGAGACAGCATTAAGGTAGACAAATTATAAAATGGTAATGAATTTATTTATAGAATAAGTTTCAGGTTCTTAATCATATGTTCTTTAGACAAATGTTTGACTTTAAGACACTTTCTTTAGAAAAATCTTATATTCATAAACCTTGATTTATTTAAAACCCTATTTATTTCTTACCCAATGTTTGATTCTGAGATACGTTTCCTTTTAAAAAAATCTTTGACTATGAGACCTTGTTCCAGTGTTCGAAAAAAAACAGTACGTTATTTAACGTTCCGTTCCAAGAACACATTCACTAAAAAGTTTTTTAGTGGTTCTGAAGGTGTTCGCAAACATAATTCCGAACGTTATGCCTGCGAGTTGAATAACAGAAACTTTACGATAACGTACCGAACTAGGTTAGAAACAAAATAAAGTTCTTTTAGTGTTCTGTTTGCGAACTTTTGAGACATTTTTTTTTTTAATTTAAAATGGCGATATCTCGAAAACTAAGCAAGATAGAGCAAAACGGAGCACATTTTTGGTTCTTGGGATCTCCATAGTATCGCTAGGCCTCTACACATGGGTGGACCCCATTGGGTCCTTATTTTGAATCTAAAAAATGTGCATTTTTAAATTTCCCGGAATGCTAACTTTTTTAGATTCCAAATAAGAACCCAATGGGGTCTACCCATGTGTAGAGGCCTAGCGATACTATGGAGATCCCAAGAACCAAAAATGTGCTCCGTTTTGCTCTATCTTGCTTAGTTTTCAAGATATCGCCATTTTAAATTTAAAAAATGCCTTAAAAGTTCGCAAACAGAACACTAAAAGAACTTTATTTTGTTTCTAACTTAGTTCGGTACGTTATCGTAAATTTTCTGTTCTTCAACTCGCAGGCATAACGTTCGGAATTCTGTTTGCGAACACCTTCACAACCACTAAAAAACTTTTTAGTGAATGTGTTCTTGGAACGGTACGTTTCGATAACGTACGGTCGCTCCATAGTTCCGTACACTCAAAATAATCACTCTGTTAAATTACAGAGATACTCTGCTGAGCCAGCAGAAAATACCATAGATTTCCAACCAGCAAGATTTTTTGTTATTTTACAAAGAAAACTCTGTAAAATGATTTCGATAAAAAAAACTGTAAATTTACAGAATTATCTGTAAAATATTGATAAAAGCGACCAGAATTTGACTATTTTATTTACTATTTGATTTCTGGTCAAATAGCCAATCTGGTGTTGACAATTGAAAAATGCCATCGAGTAAATTTGCCCGCTTTAAAGCTAAGTACTCTGTTTTTTGCGGTGAAAATTTCACTTCAACTTTAAACGCCCCAAATCGCAATAAAACAATGAAAAATAAACAACTTTTGACAATTATAAGAAAGAAACGATCATAACAAAACAGAAATGTCACTTTTTCACGGCAATTTAAATTGTCTTGTATAATAAAAATGCGTGAAAACTTTTTTAACAATTTCCCTATAATTCCTCGCGTTGCCAAATTTTATTTTTTTTATATGGAGTTTGACAGATTTTTTCCCGTGAAATCGAACATAGTACTATGCTTAATGCTTAAAAATTGTAAATTTACTTTTTTTTATTTTTGTGAAAGTTTTTTACGAGTACCTCCAATTTTACACGACATCCTCGTAAAATTTTCCAGGGTTTATAATTACAGAGCAATAAATAAAAATACAGTTGAAATTTTGTATTTTGGTTACGAGAAAAAACATAAGTATTTTATAAAATCTGTATTTTAACAAAAAACTCTGTTTATTATCTCTAAAATAGAGATTACAAAGTAAAAAGTAAAATTACAGATAAAATTTTGTTTTTCGGTTACAAGAAAATACAAAGTATATTATTAAAATCTGTATTTCGACAGATAACTTTGTCAAATAACTGTCGAATTGAGATTACAGTCATTTTACAGAGTTTTTAACAGAGTTATTATTTTGAGTGTACAGAACACTAACGTACCGTACGTTAGAGTTTTTTTTCAAACCCTGCCTTGTTCTATGTTTTCTTTAAAATGTTTAATTATTTCAACTAAAGCTTAGCAAAATGTTTGCAATTCTTTTAATACTTTATTTTGAACTCTTCTACAATTTCTTTTTACCCCAAAATCAATAAATTAAAAACTTTTAATGTCTCCTTAAATTTGAACTAGAAATGGGCGCGTGAGTGAATTTTGACTCATTCACGCTCAAGCTCACGAAATAAAAATATTGCTTACGGACGATTATGCACGAAATTAGTTTTGTCTGTTCACGTTCACGCACACTCACGTAAGTAACTAAAATTTTTCTCATGTTCACGAATTAATCACGCTCAAGAAGACTCACGAAATAAAAATAAACAAATTTTAATTTTTTCGATTTCTTACACAAAAAGAATTTAAAGTCCTAAAAACAAATTAATTAAATAAATAATTGAGCTCGAGGGCAGTGATTTGTCAAATAAATCTTCTTTACGCACGCTCACTTGAGTAACTAAAATTTTTCTAATGCTCACGAAATAATCACGCTCAATAAGACTCACGAAATCAAAATAAACAAATTTGTATTTAACTTTTATCGATTTCTTGCACAAAAAGAATTTAAATCCCTAAAACCAAATTAATTAAATAAATATTTGAGCTCGAGGCCAGTGTTTTGTTAAATAAATCTTCTTTATTTTCTTCCAATATTTCGATCCTCATCGAGAATCATTATCCTCATCGAAAATCATCATCATCAAATCAAAATCAAAATTTTTCTATACGAAAAATGTCTCAGAATCTGGGACATTTTTTATTGAAAATTGTATCGAAACTGAGACTTTTTATATACGAAAATTGTCTCAGAATCTGAGACTTTTTGTATACGAAAATTGTCTCAGAATCTGAAATTTTTTCTATACGACATGTCTCGGAATCTGAGACTTTATCGATACAAAAAATGTCTCAGAATTGAAAACTTTTTCCATAGAAAAAAATATCTCAGAATCTGAGGCTTTTTCCATACGAAAAATATCTCGGAATCTAAGATTTTTTCAAAACGATAAATTTCTCAGAATCTAAGACTTTTTCTATACGAAAAATGTCTCAGCATCTGAGACTTTTTCTATACAAAAATATCTCAAAGTCTAAGGCTTTTTCTATACGATAAACGTCTCAGAGTCTGAGACTATCTATACGAACAGGCATACACAGAAAGAATTCGAAACGAATTTCAATTAACAAAAACGCGGATTCAATCAATTTTTTATTGAAATTCTTCCAATCAAGAAAATTGTTATACCAATCATCAAATTGTAGGTGATTAATTGAATATTTTTTTAATCAACCATTTTTCGATTTTGATCACAAATTTAATCAACTTTTTATTTATAGTCAATCAAAATAATGATTGATTTAACCAATGAAATGAAAGCTTATGAAAAAAATCATCTTTTTTGCTTTCCAATATTTTGCCAACCATAAAATTAGTAAAACCCGATTATTTTATATATTTTTGAACTAATATATTCAAATAAATTAAACCGAAAAAATTCTGGTATATTGAAATTTTTTAATTCGACAGTAAAAAAAAAAATAACAAAATTTTAATCAAAACATTGATTGACTCATTAAAATTTTGTTGATCAATAGATTTAATTGAAAATTTTTAGTCAATAATTTTTTGTGTGTATGTAAGAATCTGACAATTTTTTTAATCGAAAAAAACTCTAAGAACCTTCAGAAAAAGTTTAGAATTTTAGTTTTATTTTTATCAGAAATAGTCTTAGAATCTGAGAATATTTCTATACAAAACTGTCTCTAAATTTTTTTATTTTTTACAAAAAAACAGCCTTAAACCGAAGTGTTGTAGTTATTTTTTATTTTTGTAACCTCTAATGCCAATTTCTTCTTCAGTCATCACTTACAAACATAAGCATTTAAAAATGTCTGTTAATATCTACCACCACGATCATCATCTTTTCAAAAACTTATCAACTTTGGAATTTGCACCATTTTTAATCATGTATGATAAATTTTTTAAACACAGCAGGAGTTAAGTGGACAGTGCAAAAGAAAAACGAAATAATAATAACCCATAACAGATCTTAAATTTAGATAAAAATTAAATCAGTGCATAATTTTTAATTTTAGTTTTTTATTTAAATTTTTATAGTTTGTTTTGTCTGTTGTTGAATATAAAAAATATATATAAAAAAAAACCTTTAAATAAACATGCAATCGGTTTAGTATCTACTAGCTAAAAGCGTGTGGAGGATTAAAACAGTAATATCTTTGAAAAAGGACAAGTCAAAAAATGTTTAACGATAGTGTGCTGACAACCCTTCCTTGTTATCCAGGAAAGGTAGGCCTCTAATTAAAACTTCTCTGCTAAACTCATTGGAAAAGTAAGTGAGCGGAGAAATGGTGCACTCTTTTGCAACATGTCTTTGGCATAGACTTAGCAATAACTTTAGCAATAGCAAAAGCTTTAATAATAGCTTTAGCACTAGATTTAGCCATAGCTTTTGCAAAAGCTATTAGCTTTGGCAAAAGCTTTATCAATATGTTTGGTAAAAGCTTTAGTAATAGCAAAAGCATTTTCAATAGCAAAAGCATAATAAATATCATTATCAACATGCAATAGGATTGCCAAAAGCTTATAGCATTATAATTTTATAGCATTAACTGTAAGCTACTCTCAAAACTCCCAATCTATGTCTCTGATTAGCAAAGCTTTTACTGTAGTTTATTTTTTATTTAACCAGATCATGCAATGCATAATTAGTATTTTATTTAATACTATTATAACCGTTTGTTTTAATTAAAATTTATTTTATTTTCGTTTGTTTTTTTAAATTCCTACTAAGAAAAAAACTAGCATCATATTAACAGCATCACTACTGAGCAGCTGTTTGATTTTTTTTTTTTGTTTTTCGAATATGAATTCATTTTTTAACTAATTTGGAATTGTTGTTTGAAGTGTTGTTATTATTAGCAATTTGTTTGATCTCATAAATCTTTTCGATAATAATACCTTTTAACAAGTTTCAAGATTTTTGGTATTAATTTTAAATTTATACACTATATAGGAGTGCGGTACGCGGTAATATAAATTTATTAGAAGGAATATCAATAACAATATGCGAAGGAATAGTAATAGTAGTAGCAATAGCAATAGCAATATGAGTAGCAATGGATGTAGCAATAGCTATAGCAATAGCTGTAGCAATAGCACTATCAATAGCAAACGCAATAGCAAAAGTATCCAGGCAGGTAAGTAAACTTTATCTACTTTGACAAAGCTTTGAAAGCTGGACAAACGTTGGCAAAACAACCGTTTTGCAAAGAATACTGTAATGACACAATATCTTATTCATAATGCTGTCATCAATGTTGATGACAAATTTCATCATATTGATGAAGCTTTTCTTCAATTTTATGAAGCATGTCAACAAAATTGAAAAAAAAAAACAAATGATGGCACATTTCATCATGTCATCAAAACATGTCATCAATATGCCTTTTGTATTTTTTTTTTTTATAATAATTATAATAATATTTTGAAGATGTTTATTCCCAGGAAAATTTTTTTGGAACAAGTTCCTGGTTCAATCGATTCTTGAATATATTTTACGGTAATCACAACAAAATTTTCTATGTAAAATTATTTTTCAAAAAAACACTTGCTCTAAAAAACGATTGCTTTCGGGACAATTTCAAACAAAAATCATTGATTCTGTAATGTTAAGTAGAATCAGTTGCAGGGTAAAATGATGCATTCTGGAACAGATTATTTGCAACAGAAAATTTTGCTGGGTTCTGGCTCGAGTTCATTATTTTCTTTACTAATTAAAACCATGATATTCTGATAGCATAATTTTCAAGAAAATTATTTTTCTGTTTTAAATTTATTTATGTTGGTCATTTTTTGCAAGACTTAATCGACACGTGTTTCGGAATTTGTCAGATTCCATTGTCAAGATTATTTAGCAAAAATAGAAACGATTTACTACAAAGAAGCAAACGAGTCTAATGACAAATCGTTTGTGCACAAACTAAAATATTAATACATTTTCGAATCTATCCACAATGGGAATTAGAAAGACGAAGAAATTGTACTATACTAGTAAGGCAACGATTGTCAATAACCAACAAAAATATTTAAAACAATGATAGTCCATTGTGTAAAAATGTTTTAAATATTTTTGTTGGTTTGACAATCGTTGCCTTACTAGTATAGTACAATTTCTTCGTCTTTCTAATTCCCATTGTGGATAGAGTCGAATATGTATTAATATTTTAGTTTTTCCACAAACGATTTTTCATTAGACTCGTTTGCTACTTTGTAATAAATCGTTTCTATTTTTGCTAAATAATCTTGACGAAACACGTGTCGATTAAGCCTTGCAAAAATGACCAACATAAATAAATTTAAAACAAAAAAATAATTTTCTGAAAATTATGCTATGAGAATATCATGGTTTTAATTAGTAAAGATAATAATGACCTCGAGCCAGAATAAACATCCTCAAAATATTATATTTTAAAGGTCAAATAAAACAATTTTTATTTTTTAATAAAAATTAATCAGAAAATAAAATAATATTAAAATAAATAAGTAAAACTATTAAAGAAATATATAAAAAAAAGTATAAAAAAATAAAAAAAAAAAAACAATAAAAAAAAATTAAAAAAATGTCCTGCCCTGGTTGGTACTTGAACACACGGGCCTACCAGTTGTTGCGTTTATTGTAGAGGCCTTAGCTTAGAAATCATCAATTTTATAAAGGAAGAGTCTGAAGTAGGGCATCCGTGATTAAGCAAAAGCAAAAGCAATAGCAAAAGCAATAGCAAAGGCAATAGCAAAATCAATAGCTAAAGCAGTAGCAAATGCAATAGCAATAGAGTCAGAAGTAGGGCAGGCGTGATTTAGCAAAAGCAAAAGCAATAGGTAAAGCTATAGCAAAAGCAATAGCTAAAGCAATAGCAAAAGCAATATCAAAAGCAATAGCAATAGAAATAGAAATAGGACTAGCAATAGCAATAGTAAAAGCAAAAGCAATAGCGGCAGCAATAGGAAAAGCAATAGCAAAAGCAATAGCAGTAACATTAGCAATAGGAATAGCAATAGCACTATCAATAGCAAAAGCACTATCAATAGCAGCAATAGCAGCAGCAGCAATATCAGTAGCAATAGCAGTAGCAAAAGCAATAGCAGTAGCAAAAGCAATAGCATTAGCAATAACAATAACAATACGAATGGCAATAACAATTGCAATAGCAATAGAAAATAGAAAATAGCAAAAGCAATAGCAATAGCAGAAGCAATAGCAAAAGAAATAAAATAAGCAAAAGCAAAATTAGTAGCAAAAGCAATAGCGAAATCAATAACAATAGAAGTATAAAATCAGTAATAACGACACAAGCACTACAAATATTAAATAGCCAGCTTTACAATTTTAATAATTTTGCTATTCATATTGCTAACTATCAATAGCATTAAAAAAAATCTTTAAAAAATTTACCATAGAGTACCCGCAAAATTCGTTGTTGATCAATTATTTAAAAATTTTATATTTTGTTAATATAATTTTGGCGCCTTAATTATGGTTTAAAAATAAAATTTTCGATACAATCATTATCTTTATATTGTTAATCAAGTTCATTTTTTGAAATATTTTTCTAAAACTAAACATTGACAACCAAATTAGAGTAGTTTTTTTTTAAAAAAAAAAGATTGCTGTATATTAAATACATTTTTTGAAATGATTAACGTTTTGAATTAATTAAGTATGTTAATTTAAAATTTCGGTAGAAAATTAAGCAGCTTTTTTTAAAAATGAAATAAATTTAATTCCTCATTTATACAATATAATAGCTAGCATACTTATAATTTCGGTATAATACACAAATATGAATGTGTACCCAATTTGGATATTTTTGGTGTTATGAACTCATAATTTAACATGTTTAGCACTTTATAATACTCTAAAATTCAAATGACACACCGCAATAGATAATCTTGTTCTAATTTGGTTTAAACTATTTTTTATTTTTTTTTTTTGTATATTTGAATATTCAAATTTGTGTGATTTTGAATTTGGGGTTTTCAAAACAACATTTATGTTAATTTTTGTTTTACTTTATTGCCACCTGTTTTTATGTTTTTGGTATAAAGTGTCCTCCTGTTTTCGGCCATAGTTTATGTTGTCGTTTTTTATAACACCTGATTTTCATGTCATCATTTTTTTAAAGCAATGTACAACATATTGTTGCATGCAACATTGAATTTTTTGTTGGGTTTTGTTAGCTACTATTTTATGTAAAGCAAAGTGTTGCATGTTGTTTTGTTATAATTTAGTTTAGTTTTTTTTTTTTTTGTTTTCTATACATAAAATGGTGGTGTCTTATGTTTCATACGTGATTTGTTGCCAACATGTGATATAATTGTTGCAAGCAGCTAAATGCAAAACATGATGCAAATATGTTTTTGTGTTAAAGGATTTCATAATAAAACAAATACACCAAAAAAAAAAGTAAAAGGATAACAAACATGCAAACATCATAATTTATTAGTTATACAGGAAAGACTCTATTAACGCGGTTGAAGGCGACTGAAATAAATTAGGGCGCTGTAGCAAAAGCAATCAAAACATTGTAAGCAAAAGCCAAAAAAAGCAATAGTAAAACAAAAATAGCAACAATAATAGCAAAATAAGTAGCCAAAGCAATAGCAAAAACAAAATCAAACAATAGCAAAACCAAAAGCAATACCAATAACAAAAGCAATAGCAATAGCAAAAGCAATAGCAAAAGCAATAGCAAAAGCAATAGCAAAAGCAATAGCAAAAGCAATAGCAAAAGCAATAGCAATAGCAATAGCAAAAGCAATAGCAAAAGCAATAGCAAAATCAATAGCAATAGTATTAGCAATATCAATAGTAGTAGCAATATCAAAAGCAATATCATTAGCAAAAGCAATTGCAACAGCAATAGCAAAAGCTAAATCATTAGAATTAGCAATAGTACTAGCAATAGCGATTGCAAAAGCAATAGCACAAGCAATAACAAAAGCAATAGCAAAGGTAATAACAAAATCAAAAGTAATAGCAATTGAAATAGCAAAACCAAAAAAAGTTAAGCAATAGCAATAGAAATAGAAATAGCAACAGCAAGAGCAATAGCAATAGCAATAGCAAAAGCAATAGCAATAGCAAATGCAATAGCAACAGCAATAGCAAAAGCGATGACAAAAGCGATTGCAAAAGCAATAACAAAAGAAATACCAAAACCAATAGCAGAACATAACAACATTAGTACTAGCGAAAGCATAAACAAAAGCAAGAGAAACAGCAATAACAATAGCAACAGAATTATAAAAAAAAATTCAGAGTCTGAGACATTTTTGTTCTAGAAAAATTCTTGATTCTAAAATATTTTTCTGAAAGAAAAATTCTCAGATTCTGGGACTTTTATCTTACAGAAAAACTCTCAGATTCAGGGACAATTTTCTTGCAGAAAAATTCTCAGATTCTGAGACTTTTTTCTTATAAAAAAAATTCTCAGATTCTGGGACATTCTCATAATCTCAGAAATTTTATAGAAAAATTTTCAGATTCTGATAAAATTTTTTCTTATAGAAAAATACTAAGATTCTGAGACATTTTTTTATAGAAAACTTATATGTGATAAGAGAGACATTTTTCTTATACAAAAATTTTCAGATTCTGATACATTTTTCTTATAGAAAAATTCTCAGAGTCAAAGAAATTTTTTTTATAGAAAAATTCTCAGATTTTGGCACATTTTTCTTGTAAAAAAAATTTCTGAGACATTTTTCTTATAGATTCTGAAAGATTTTTCTTGTCAAAAAATTCTCAGATTCTGAGACATTTTTCTTATAGAAAAATTCTCAGATTTTGAAACATTTTTGTTATAGAAAAATTCTAAGATATTTTTCTGAAAGAAAAGTTCTTCGATTCTGGAACTTTTATCTTACAGAAAAATTCTCAGATTCTGTGACATTTTGCTTACAGAAAAATTTTGAGATTCTGGGATATTTTGCTTACAGACAAAATTTACAGATTCTGCGACATTTTTCTTACAACAAAATTCACAGATTCTAAGTCATTTTTCTTATAGAAAAGTTCTCAGATTCTGAAAGATTTTTCATGTAGAAAAATTCTTAGATTCTAGGACATTTTTCTTGTAAAAAAAATTCTGATTCTGAGACATTTTTCTTATAGATTTTGAAAGATTTTTCTTGCCAAAAAATTCTCAGATTCTGAGACATTTTCTTATAAGAAAATTCTCAGATTCTGAGACAATTTTCAAATAGAAAACTTCTAAGATTGTGAGACACTTTTCTTATAGAAAAATTCTCCGACTTTGCGACTTTTTTTGTAGAAATATTCTCAGATTCTGAGACATTTTTCTTATAGAAAAATTCCCAGATTTAAGACAATTTTCTTAAAGAAAAATTTTCAGATTCTGAAACATCTTTCTTACAGAATCTATTTTTATACCCTACACCACTAAGTGGTACAGGGTATAATGAGTTTGTGCTGATGTTTGTAACTACCCGAAATATTGGTCCTAGACCTACCTTCAAGTATACCGATCGACTCAGAATTACTTTTTGAGTCGATTTAGCTATGTCCGTCCGTATGTCCATCTATCGGTTTAAGCACGATACAGGTCGCAATTTTCAATCAATTGACTTGAAATTTGAAACTTATGAAACTTACTTTTGGCCCAAGGACGAAGCCTATTGAAATTGGAGAAAATCGGTCCATGTTACGACCTAGCCCCATACAAACGCCCCCTTTGGATTCGGCTAAAATAACTCGAATAACCGTATTATAATAGATATCGCTTTGAAATTTATCAGGTAATCAAATTTTTTATGCCCGAATCTTCATTAAAAATTTCAAAGGAATCGGGTCAGTCCTTCTGGTAGTACCCAGACAAACCACCCTCCATATATTCACATAATTCCCTCAAAATTTATGAAAATGGAAATATTTGATAAAAATTTTATTTTTAGGTGTTAAACGTTCACTTTAGTAACCTAATCAAATCGGAATATAGTTGGACCATTTTTGGACTTAGTCCCCCATGTAAAAATTTCGACCGATATTCTAACTGAATCGGTCTATTGACAAAAAAATAAACAAATTCCACTAAAACTTGATCTGTATGTGTTTTCTACACTAAATAAAGATCTAACAAAAAACAGATCCAAACGGTCCATGTTTGGACTTGGGACCCATTTTCCGGAAAACACTGGTGTAGGGTATCATATGGTCGGTCTTGACAACTATAACTTTCTTACTTGTTTTTTATAGAAAAATTCTCAGATTCTAGAACATTTTTCTTAAAGAAAATTTCTTAGATTCAGAAACAATTTTCTTGTAGGAAAATTCTCAGTTTCAAAGACATTTTCCTGATAGAAAAATTCTCATTATCTAAGACATTTTTCTTATAAAAAAAATCTCAGATTCTGAGAAATTTCTCTAATGGAAAAAATCTCCGATTCTGCCATATTTCTCTAATAGAAAAATTCTCAAATTCTGTGACTTTTTCTTACAGAAAAATTTTAGAATTCTGTGACTTTTTCTTACAGAAAAATTCTAGAATTCTGTGACTTTTTCTTACAGAAAAATACTCTTATAAAAAAATTCTCATATTCTGAAATTTTTTGTCTTCTGTAGAAAAATTTCGAAAAATTTTAAATTAAAAATTCTTTTAAATTCATTAAAAATTTTGTTTGTATCTCCTCTCAGGTGTCTTCATTGTTAAATCTTATCAATATATTTTTATCACTAATTACTTTTGTTTACAAAAATTTTATTAGCTATTTTTTTCATAACTAACAATTATGCAATAAATCTTTTTGTTATTTTACAAATAAAATCAATTAAATTTATTGAAAAGAAAAAATGGCCATATAAAACACGTGTTTGAATTTGTTCAACAACTTTTAATACAACTGTCAATCTATAATATCACAAAATGTACAAAAATTCAAACACTTGCAATAATAAATCTATAAAGAAATAATAAAATATTGTAATAGAGAAGATGATGAAAACGAAAAAAAAAATCACAGAAAAAATGCATCATTAGCATTGCAACAGGTCAAGGGGTTTAATAAAGTACGACCGGCAAATAACAAAATTGTTTAAATTTAAACAAAGTATGTGGCTTAAGTCTTTTGTTTTTTTATGTACTGAAAAAATGGTTAACCCTGTGGGGGAACGAGGTAACAGAAAGGAATATAAATTTGTATTTTTTTAGGTTTTTGAGCAGAAAAAAGAGGGGATTCAAATTTTTGAGTCATACAAAATTGTAGTCAAATTACTTTTTTTCTGGTTTTGACACTTTTCTGAGACATTTGCTTTAAGAAATATGTTAAGATTCTG
Source organism: Pegoplata infirma (assembly GCA_963921195.1). Lineage (NCBI taxonomy): Eukaryota > Metazoa > Arthropoda > Insecta > Diptera > Anthomyiidae > Pegoplata > Pegoplata infirma. The sequence continues at coordinate 212,052,614 of OY992539.1, read as the reverse complement.
AGACATTTTTCCAATAAAATAATTCAGAGCATTTAAAGCATTTTTTCCATATAAAATCTTTTACAATTTATGAAATTCTTGCTATAGAAAAATTCTTTGACTCTGATATACTTTTATACAGAAAATTCTCAGATAATTAGGCAATTTTAACCGAAAAATTCTTATATTTATAAAAATTCGTTGAAAAGAATAATTGTCAGATTTAAAAATTTTACCCATAGAAAACTTCCGAAGCTTTGAGATATTTGTTTCTATTGAAAAATTCTCAGAATCTTATAAATTTTTCCTTAGAAAAAACTTAAATACTGCAAAATTTTTCTACAGAAAAAGTCTGAGATTTCAAAACGTTGTTTCTACACCAAAATTATCAGATTTTGAAACACTTTTCTACAAAAAATACCTGAGACTAAAAAAATTTACAACTTTAATGTTTAATAAAATTTTTTTCAGCAATTTAATAGATTCTAAGACAGTTTTTCTAAAGAAAATGTATCATTTTCTGAAATATTTTTTCTTTGAAAAATTATCATTTTCTGATATATCACAGATTTTAAAACATTTTCTCAAACATTTTCTATACAGGGTGATTCAGTCACGACCCGCCGAATTTTACCAGCGTATTCCTTGGCTCATTTCATGGAAATATGTCTATTACGACCATCCCCCGAAAATGCATGTGTGCGAAATGGCAGCGGTTTGAAAATTTTCGGATTTGTGGTTAGAGGGTAGTAGGGTAAAATTGATAACTTCTAAACCTGTCGTCCGATTTTTTTGTTTTTGGGCTTTTTGGAAAGTTTATTAGAACACCTTTCAGAATCAATAACAAAAAAATTAAAATAAAGAGAAATCGTCGAGATACAGAGCTTTTAAAAATAAAATTTGAAAAAAAAGACATACAAATTTGCATATAACCTCAATTTATTCAGCCAGATGGCAGGTAACTTATATTTTTTCTCTCTTAAAAGATAGCCCTACGTCTTACCTTTCCAAAATGCCCTAAAAGAAGCCCAGAGTTCTTACCGTTCCAAAGTTATGACCATTTGCCTTCCAAAAAGTTTAATAAAATAAAATCTTAAACTTGTTAATTTTCAAAAACAAATAAATTTGTGCTGTTATTTCGCCTCCAAACCCAAAAAAAATTGTTTGCATTTCAGTCAAATGGTCATAACTTTAGAACAGAAAGACCTCTGGGCTTCTTTTAGGGCATTTTGGAAAGGTAAGACGTAGGGCTATCTTTTAAGAAAGAAAAAAATATAAGTTACCTGCCATCTGGCTGAATAAATTGAGGTTATGTGCAAATTTGTATGTCTTTTTTTCAAATTTTATTTTTAAAAGCTCTGTATCTCGACGATTTCACTTTATTTTAATTTTTTTGTTATTGAATCTGAAAGGTCTCCTAATGAACTTTCCAACAAGCCCAAAAACAAAAAAATCGGACTACAGATTCAGAAGTTATCAATTTTACCCTACTACCCTCTAACCACTAATCCGAAAATTTTCAAACCGCTGCATTTTCGCACACATGCATTTTCGGGGGAAGGTCGTAATAGACATATTTTCATGAAATGAGCCAAGGAATACGCTGGTAAAATTCGGCGGGTCGTGACTGAATCACCCTGTATAGAAATAGAATCAGGTTCAGAGATATTTTTCTTATCGAAAAAGACTTTGATGAGGCATTTTCCTTTAAAAAAAAGTCTCACAATCAGGCTCTGAGATATTTTTCTTATAGAAAAAATCTCGATTCTGAAACATTTTTCCTTGAGAAAAATTTTCAGATTCTCAGACATTTTTCATAAAGAATAAGTTCTAAATTCTGAGTCCCAGATTCTGAACATTTTTCCTAAAAAAGTCTAAAATACAGAGACATTTTTCAAATAAAAAAAAAATAAATTCTGAAACATTTCTCTTATAGAAAAAATATCAGATTCTGACTAATTTTTCCTATAGAAAAAGTTTTAGATTCTGATAGTTTTTTTAAAGAAAAATTCTCAAACTTTTCCTGCAGAAAAATTAAATAATTCCGACACATTTTTTCCATAAAATAAAATTAAAGATTCTAAGTCTCAAAAGTTGAGATATTTTTTCTATAGAAATATTTTAAGATTCTCAGACATTTTTCCTAGAAAAAAAGTTTTTAGATTATTTTCTTTCTATATCGTTTTTCCCTTTCCAACTTATTGTTAGATTTGTCCTAAAGAAAATTTCTCAGATTTTTCGCATAGAAAAATTCTCAGTTTTTTTTTAATAGAAAAGTTTTAAGATTCCTAGACTTTTTTCCTACAGAAAATTTTAAGATTCCGATACTTCTTTCTATACAAAAACTTCAAGACTCTCTTGAAATTTTTCATAGAAAAAATTCTCTAATTGTTTCCTTTCTTTGTGTTCCTCTCTTTTCCTTTCCTTTTCCTTCCTTTCCTCTCTTTCCTCTTCTTTCCTCTTCTTTCCTCTTCTTTCCTCTCCTTTCCTCTCCTTTCCTCTCCTTTCCTCTCCTTTCCTCTCCTTTCCTCTCCTTTCCTCTCCTTTCCTCTCCTTTCCTCTCCTTTCCTCTCCTTTACTCTCCTTTCCTCTCCTTTCCTCTCCTTTCCTCTCCTTTCCTCTCCTTTCCTCTCCTTTCCTCTCCTTTCCTCTCCTTTCCTCTCCTTTCCTCTCCTTTCCTCTCCTTTCCTCTCCTTTCCTCTCCTTTCCTCACCTTTCCTCTCCTTTCCTCTCCTTTCCTCTCCTTTCCTCTCCTTTTCTCTCCTTTTCTCTCCTTTCCTCTCCTTTCCTCTCCTTTTCTCTCCTTTCCTCTCCTTTCCTTTCCTCTTCTTTCCTCTCCTTTCCTCTCCTTTCCTCTCCTTTCCTCTCCTTTCCTCTCCTTTCCTCTCCTTTCTTCTCCTTTCCATTCCTCTCCTTTCCTCTCATTTCTTCTCCTTTCCTCTCCTTTTCCCACCTTTTTAAAAATTATTGTTGATGAAAAAATCGTTATCAAATAATTGTTTAACTAATTCAATTAAAGTATTAATTGATATTGTAATAAATCTAAATTTGCATAAGTAGTTGGGATTTTTTTCGAAAATTAATTAAACATGTTCCTTTTTTATCAAAAATTTTTAAAAAACGTGTTCTTTTCTGAAAAGAGACTCTGGTTAAAAAATTATTAAAAAGCTTTAACTGACTGTTTGAATCCGAAAATTTTTCTGTATATTTTGCATTGCCCCTTAAGAGGGTTAAGTAAATTCAAGTATGTGTCTTAAGTCTTTTGTTTGTCACATTAATAAATTTTTTTTTTTATTAAATTAAAAAAAAAATGTTGTTTAATCATCAAACCTCCCAAAAGGTGTTGTTTGAAAAAAATTTTTAGAAAATTTTCAAACCAGATTATCTAAACGGTCATCATATGTGTACAAAATGTTAAAAACAAATTTAAATAAACAATACCCACATATGATCAATAATCGAATATAATGAAAAAATAATTCTGAATAACTTTTCACAATCATCTATAAAACGATCGATCTTCTTAGAAACCCCTGCACACACAATGTATTTGGCGGAGGCCAAACCAGCCACTCAGCTAGCCAGTCATCCAGGAAGATGCGTTAGAAGCGTTAGTTAAACATCCCAAGACAGCCAAAAAAAAAAAAACAACAACAACAACAAATGTCTGATCATACAAAACGATTCACCTGTCGTTTAAGATTGCTTCGCTTTATAATTTTTTGTTTTGTTGTTTTTTGCCTTTAGTTTAATCTTAACATCACATTCTAAAGAAATGTTAAAGTCAGAGAGAGAATGATTTTTTTTTGTTGTTTGCCAATTCTTCTACATATATTCGACAACCAACTGAACTAATGCAAAATTTGGTCATAGAGGTCACCACACCACACGTGACCTCCACACGACGTTTGGTATGTGTATGTTCGCACAACACACAACGGTTGAGTTATGTATGCATCATCATCATCTTCTTCATCCATATGCGTTGGGAACCATACAGCGCGAAGTAGTCAAGAATTCTCTAGCAATGCTTCTTTTTTTCTGCCTGTTTTTGTTGTTGTTTAACTATTGTGGTGGTTTTTTTAACTTTGTTTTTGCTGCGCTGATATGTTTTGCAAGATGTGATCGATCGATTGATCATATTTTTGTAAGTTTTTTTTTTTTCATTTATTAAAGCTTAAAGTTTGACTATTGGTTAAATTCAGCATTATGGTTTTTTGGGGCTGGTCAGCAAAGAATTTGAAATACGAAAAAGAAAATTGGATATTAAAATAGCTTGCGGTTTTCTAAATTTATTGAATATTGGAATTTTGTAAAGGCACAGAAAAAAAGGAAATGATGTTGCAAAAAGGAAGACGATGAAAAGTCATAGAATCTGAGAAAATTTCTTTAAGAAAATTTCAGTATGTGAGAACTTTTGTGCAGAAAAAGTGTTTTATTAATGTTTTCCACAGGAAATATGTTACAAGTGGCCAGGAAAAAGTAATACATTTCATTAATAATACATTATCATAAAATGCATTACATATCTGGTTACCACTTTTTATTACTCGATTACCAATCACATTACAAAAAAATGGTTTACACAACAAATAACTACTCAATTAATTAATAGTATAAGAAAAGAATTACAATTTAATTTAAAATTAACGCTTCCCAAGACCACTCAGATATAAATATACACTCGAAATTTTTTTTTTTTTGGAATTTAAATTTTTTTAGCGAAACATTCGTTTTATTCACAAAAACACTTTTTTAAATGTTTTTGCAACAAAATAAACCACCAAAATGATTTTGAAGCAATAAATTTCTCGAAATTCAAGAAAAATCATTAAATTTGCTGCGTGGGTCACATTTGCCGGCTGTAGGCAAAATCGCCCAAAGAAAAATCGCCCAAAAAATTTTATGAAAAATCGCCCAAATGCAAAATCGCCCAAAAAATATGAAAAATGGCCCAAAGAGAAAAATACGAAACTTCGCCCAAAATTAACGAAAAAAAGCCCAAAAACGAAATGAAAAATGGCCCAAAATAAAAAAAAATATTTTTTCTAACACATTTTTTCCAAAGCACAAACTACACAGAAAAGCTTTCTTTTGCGGAGAGGGTGGGTCTAAGGCATGGAGTTTGTATTGCCTAAGCCCGGCCGAAGGCCGCGTACGCAGAAGCACTTTAAGACAAAGACACAAACTTTTAAGATAAGACCAAAGGTTACTTGTTTATTATTTATTTCTATAGATCGTTGTTTTGAGAATACAGCCCGTAAAATGCATAAGTATCAAATTAACCCTAATCAAAGCGCTGCAGGCGAAAAATTTTACCAACAAATTTTAACAAAAAATCGCGCGATTTTTTGTTAAAATTTGTTGGTAAAATTTTTCGCCTGTGGAGCTTTTATCGGAGTTGCATGCTGTTTTTAAATTCATTACTTTTGATTTTCTAATGCGCTGCGATAGATTAATATATAGCGTGGTAATCTGCATGTAAGAGCAGGGGCTTTGGGTTCGATTCCCACCAGAGCCTTTGCATGTTAGCAACAACGAAACGATTTTGCTTCAGCTTATTCTTGGTAAGTTAAATATATAATTTACAAAAAAAAGAACACGATATCCATTTTCTGTTTCTAAAAATAATAATATACTGATTTATTGTGGCATACATATTTCAGTTTTGACATTTTAAGATTTTGACAAAAAATAAAACCAAAATAAAATTGGGCAATTTTTCATATATAATTTTTGGGTTATTTTTCGTAATGAAAAATCACCCAATTTTTAATTTCGAAATTTTGCCCAAAAACTATGAAAATTTGCCCAAAAATGTTGGGTAACTTTTCATATGAAATATGACCCAAATTTGTATGAAAAATTTTTGGGCGAATTTTCGCTTTCTTTTTTGGGCCATTTTTCTTTGGGCGATTTTGCCTACAGCCACATTTGCCCCCTGCCAATATGGGTTAACGATGTCCAATATTAGGCGTGTTTTTTTCGAGTTTGTCAAAAACTTCCCATACAAATTTAAGTAGATATACACTTGGTAAGTAGGGATATTTATATATTCTAAAAAGTTAAGTATTTATAAAAAGTGGTGACAAATCTTAAAATTTTCGTTTTTGTCAATTGCCAACACTGTTCTTTATGTCGAAAAGTCAAAAAAATAAATAAATAAAATTCCAAAAATTAGTTTGAATATTTTAAATTCTTAACAAAAAAAAATAGAAAACAATTACAATAATTTTATTAATTCTATAAATTCAATAAAAAGAAATATTTATATATTAAAATAAAGTGATACCAAGTACAATTTATAAATTAAAAGTGTTGCCAAAATTTTTGTGATAAGTAGTGACACGGTTTTTTTACTAGTAGCTATAGTTATACATAAAAAACTCAAAAAAAACACGCCTATTGTTAATAGTACATAACTAAATTACTTTGACCAAATGACGCATCAAACAATATAAATTGGGCCAGTATATTTGAAAATGGATTAAAAAATATTTACAAAATTTCAATTTCCTTAAAATCCGCGGTTGTTTAAACGAATTGTTGGTGGCTATCGATACTGGTGGGCACTGCTGACCAGCTACTGACATGTAATTGAAGACATTTAGAAAAATTGTATGATTATGTTACAAATTTTATAAAGGGAGAGTCATCAGTATGTCAGCGGAGATTTTATTTTGCCAACTGGGTCACCCCAAGATTTAAGGGGTTACATTCGATAGCCTACTCAAGTTTTCAGCAAATGCCAAAGATATCAGAACAGAATCCGAAGCAGAAATTACTTACTGACATCTGTGTCTGGTACCAGTTGGCGAATGGAAAGAGATTATACTACACTTGTAAGCAACACCCAATGGCAAGGTCTTCAAAAAAGCCAAAAATGCAGCTATATGAACTGCGACTGGATGTCATCAAATGTCTTATAAAGGTCACCTGCACCAAGAAACAAAAATGCTTAAAATTAAAGAACACAAAGAATTGTTATCTTTTGGCTTGTCAGCTACCCAATCACACAAATAAATCCTTGGCCATTCGGGACCTACCCCCTCGAAACAACAAAGATGATATTTGTATTTACAATGAGGATATCAGGCAGCAAATTCTTCAACTTTTTCCATTTAATCACAATCACTAAATTAACAAAATTCATTAAGAAACTGTTGGAGCAGCAATTTAAAACATCATAATAATATAGTACTTAGGCGACGATCTTTTTCAGAAAATGAAAAAGTCTTTCCCAGAAAAACAGGGACGACGTTATCGCAACATAGATCCGGATGGTGCAGACTTTTAACAACTATAAAAACCGTATTAAAGGTGTGCCATACATATGCCCTGACTGTGGAATAGGACCACATGATCCAAAACACCTCTTTAATTGCCCACTTAAACCCTCGAATCAGCTGAGTATCAATTATAACTTTGAAAATCATTTCAGAAAAATACAAAATTTATTATTTAAGTTGTGGCTACAACAACAACCGATTAATCGGGTCAATAATAATTTGCGTTTTAAATTAAATTGTTTCAACATTAACCGAAATAAAGGTGATTAATCGAGGAGTCGGTTAATCGATTGAGCGAATCGGAAATACTTATTCACTCCCACAAAAGTCAACCCAAAGAACATGACATTTTCTAATTTCTTGATCCAACTGCAGAACTTTGAACTTCTTTTGCAAATGACGAAGTCAGTCATCCTTATTTCTAAATACGCGCATCACTTCGACGTCGAAAGAGTTTCACAATTTATGATTGAAAAGTACTAAAACTACAAATTGATGTTTTCGAAATAATTGAATATGGAATATTAAGCAAAATATGTTTCAGATAATTTTAATGCGTTCAGTAACCGATTTTATGAAACAGAAAGTTTTGCTGGGCTATTCATTTCATTAGAAGGACATCGCCTAAAAGTCGATTGTGTATCAATTTTCTTTTCCCGGGAATTCCCGTGAAAAACTCTAGTTACAACGGCAATCACATCTATTAAATTTCTATGAAAGCTTCAAATTGATGTAACTCATTCGTGGTATTCAGACTATCATTTGTCTGCACTGGTGACACAATAGCACTTTAAAAAATAAATATTTTGCCACATTACCAGTGGAATAAACTTAACCTTTTTATGTTATTTTCTTTAAATTAGGATAAAAATTTGTTTATAAAGTTAGTTTATAATCTAAAACATATAGTACTTACCATTTGTAAAACTAACAAAGCAAGTGGTTTTGATTAACGCCCAATTGCAAAGTATCGGACGGCTGTCCCAGTGGAACGCCAATTCCAATACAGTTGCAACATCAGTTTATATTAAAAGTTGGGAATACACTTTACTTAAATTTTATACGCACTTTTTTAGTTTAACGATTACGCGATTGCAAAGTATCGGACGGCTGTCCCAGTAGAACGCCAATTCCAATACAGTTGCAATATGAGTTTATGATTAAAGTCCGGAATATACTTTTCTTAAATTTTATACGTACTTTTTTAGTTTAACGATTACGCGATTGCAAAGTATCGGACGGCTGTCCCAGTGGAACGCCAATTCCAATACAGTTGCAACATCAGTTTATATTCAAAGTTCGGAATACACATTACTTAAATTTTATACGCACTTTTTTAGTTTAACGATTACGCGATTGCAAAGTATCGGACGGCAGTCCCAGCGGGTGAGTAAGTTTTAAAATTTTATTCGCACTTTTTGCAAAGTATCGGACGGCTGTCCCAGAGGAACGCCAATTCCAAAAACAGTTGCAACAACAGTTTATATAAATGGTTTGGAATACACTTTTCTTAAATTTTAAACGCACTTCTTTAAGATTGCAAAGTATCGGACGGCTGTCCCAGAAGAACGCCAATTCCAATGCAATTGCAACATCAGTTTATACGTATGGTGTGGAGCATACCTTATGGAAGTTTTACACGCGCTTTTCATAATCTAACACTATTTTAACACACACACACAGTTAGTTTATAGTATTGACTATTTATATTTTAAAACCGTAACCAATTTTATGAAATAAAATTTATTATATTGGTTATTTTTTATTAATTTTTTCTAATTTTTTTAACCATTTCATAAAACTCACGCAAAAATGTAAAAGGAAACTGTAAAAAAGCCCGTTAGAAAAATGGCGGCTTAATTTCACAAACTAAACACATCTTTGTGTTTACTGAACACATCTTGAGTTATTATTGCCAACACTGAACATACTTTTTACTAACAAACGTCATATATTTTGACATTTCTTCTATCCAAAGATTGAAATTATTTCAGGAACACTTTCAACAACCAGCAATTATCCGGAAAAGCTGCTATTAAGGCTATTTCAAGCTGTTTTAGTTGAAGTTTATTATTTATACAGAAATCGAATATATATACATATATAAAGGCCGAATAAATACATTTTATTTTTATGTACCTTTTGGTACTAAAAATAAAAAACAACATTTATACAGAAATAATTAAAGTTTGTCTTAAAATTTTACAAGGACAAAAAATACGTGTCTTGAAAATGCTCAAATTGCATGTTTTTGTATAGATTTTTATACGAAGTCTGAACCTGATTTCCAAAATTAATTAATGGCTAAACTGCTATTTACGGGAAACCTTCAGCCGCGCTTATTCCGGCTACACAGTAAAACCTTATGTTTAATTATCTTTAACTTCAGTAGCCACAACTACCAGGGAATCGAGAATAACCCGACTATACCCAATAATGCCCTGCATGTGGAGGTTCTCCATATGACGTACCACACCACTTCAACTGCACTGCACCGCCTCGTTTAAATATAACTTCTTTATGGATGCTCTTTTTTTTTGAGTTCAATTTGGACGAGTCAATAGAACAGGGAGAGGAAATATATCAAAATACTAATCATAAACTGACATACATTTACAGGACGAGCTGTTACAACGACAACAATCAGGGAACCCTAAATTTAGAGGGGTCCAGCACCCCTATTTATAATTTCGAATTTGATTCTAAAGAGGGTGGAATTTTGTTCTATTTTTCTGTGCCCCGTAATTTCCAGTCTCGCTAATAATAATAAAATATTGTAAGACAAGAATTTACTGAAATTTTGATACATTTTATGTATTGAAAGATTCCCAGATTCTGAAATATCTTTTGTTCAAAAATAGTTCTCAGATTCTGAGACATTTTTCGTATAGAAAAATTCTCAAATTCTGAGACATTTTTCGTATAAAAAAATTCTCAGACTCTAAGACATTTTTCGTATAGAAAAATTCTCAGATTCTGAGACATTTTTCGTATAGAAAAATTCTCAGATTCTGGGACATTTTGTGTACAGAAAAATTCTCAGATTCTGAGACATTTTGTGTATAGAAAAATTATCAGATTCTGAGACAAAATTATCGGATTCTAAGACATTTTTCGTATATAAACATTCTCCGATTCTGAGACAAATTTTGTATAGAATAATTCATAGGCATTTTTTTTATATAGAAAAATTTTCAGATTTTTAAAAACTTTTTGTTTTGAAAAATTCTGGAATTCTGAGATTTTTTTCTATTGAATAAACCCGCTTAGAATTTTCTAAAAACTTACCAAGAAAAATTATCACATTCTGACATATTTGTGGTAAAAAAGATTTTACGATATTTTGTGTATAGAAAAATTTGCAGATTCAGGTGACATATTTTGTATTAAGAAATTCTTTTTTTTAAAGAACCCCGTGGTTGGGTTGAGCTTAGCCCAAAGATTGCTAGACCATAGCAGGTTTGCCTGCAAGAGATGCTGGCAATAAAGGAAGTGGTGATTGGTTGAGATGTAATGTCTTGTCTACTGAATTTTGACAGTCAATCTGCGGTCGAGTCCCTGGAGTAAATGTTGCTGCCTCCATCTGCCGCACGACTTTAAATGAGATAGCCAAGCAGTTTGACATACGATTCACATCGGTCCCAGGGCACAGGGACATTTCAGGAAATTGCAATGCCGATGAGCTTGCAAGACTAATTTACATGTTCCTACGGAATTGGAATGTATTGGCGTGCATCTAAAAACTTGCAAGCAAATTCTATGGCTTTGTTCCGCGATGGAGACTAATTAGAGCTGGGCATATGAATGGGCCTATAAACTAACACGACAGAAGTTGGTTGCAGTTATTACGGAAACTGTCTTATAGAAAAACATGCTTAGCGACAAAAGGTACCGTTATATCACTTCAGCTGGAGCTCTATGGAAAAGGAGGACTTGAAAACTATATCTGCTGGAGCTGTTTGGATGAGGAGGAGTAGAAACCTATATCTGCCATTGCTTTCTGGTCAGATATATCGAGGGCGAATATTCAAAACATGCTATCTGCAGTGTAATAACAAAGCAGATATCAAGTTTTGACTATTCGTCCTCGATATACTTCATTTTGATCTAGCCTGCTGACGCTTTTCGCTGCGTCACTAAAAGCACATGTAGGCGAAATGTAGCTTGGAAGATAAACTCAACGAGTGCTTTCAAATACAGCATTAATCAACTCCGTGTTGAAAAAAAATTATAATGATCTTAATTACTTTAAGTGCTGGCAATAAAATAAAGCCTAATAAAGTCTCCTTAAGATGTAGTAAATTTTCTGAAATTTCACGCACCATTTTTTAACTCACGTTTTTTGTTTCCATTTACACTATTTTTTCTGTAATTTATGTCAATCACTTTAGTTATGTTCTAGAAGTACATTATTTTTCACTTATTTTCACAAATCAGTAATTGTTTTAGTATTTTTTTTTATGATTTAACAATTTTACGAACATTGCTTAAAAACGCGACCTTTCCGGAGTTATGTAAAAGAAAACTAAATATACCGTTAGAAATTTGACACTGATTGAAAGGTTTAGCATAGACAACCACCTTAAGATATTAATGTTAATTAAACACATCTCGTTGCAAACTAAAAATAACGCAGTATAGAATAGTACAGAAACAGGGTCACAAAAATTAAGTGAATTTCTCAGATTCTGAGAAATTTTTTATAGAAAAATTCTCAGATTCTGAGACATTTTTTTTTATAGAAAAATTCTCAGATTCTGAGCAGTGTTGGCTACCGTTACCCTTTCAATACCGTTACCGATTAAAAACCCTTTAATATTGACTACCGTTACCGTTACCCATACCGAAATAAAAAACTTTAAATACCGTTACCGATAAAAAACCATTACCTTTATTCGAATTTTTACCGGTATTATAACGGTTTTGTTTCGGTTGTCTGAATATTACTTATTTTAAATCTTTTTTGCAGATAAAAAATAAATTAAAATATTTTAAGTGTACGTAAAATAAAACAACAAATTTTTGTTCATTGCAAATCGTATTGTTATTTGGACAATGAGGAAATCGGTCCAACCAATGATCACATTCACAATTAACTAAATTAAAACAAAGAATATTTCGAAATCGGTACAACCAATGATCACATTCCCAATTTGCCAAAAAAAGTTTCGAAGAGAAAAGTGAGTGCCACGTATTGTAAACATTCTTATTCTGAATTGTGCCAAATCGCTAGTGTTGCTGGCGTTGTCATCCGCGCCGGTAAGCGTGGAGAGGCGGTTCTCTGGAATTAAATACATAATTAGCCCAAGGCGTACAGTCTGAAGAAAAACTCTGTCGAAAAATCTGTAAAACTACTTTCAGTTTGAATTAGAAAACTTTTACCAGATTTGTCTGCTAAAATGAATACTTTTACTTATTTCTCTGTCATTAAATTAAAAAAAATGCTGATTTTAAAAAAAATATTTTTGTTCAAATTTTAGCAGATTATTTTGTAATTTTACAAGAAAAAATTTGTTGGTATTTTTTTTTATTTTTTGTCTAATTTAAACGATTGAAACTAAAAATTGCTCAAATGTGAAATAATCACCTGACTATTTTAATAATTTTACAGAAATTGTCCTGTTTGTAAGAAAATTTTCTTAAAAAAAAATTTAAAAATTTTATTAAAATTTTTTTTTAAATTTATTGAAAAACTTCGCTTCTTTTATAACATTTTTAACAAAAAAAGTATTTTTTACTTATATAAATTACAATTTCGATGTTGAGGCTGTTTATCTTAAATCAACAGATTTTTCATCATAAATCACCAGATTTATCTGCGGTCTTGGCAGGTATTTCTGCAAACTCTAACTGGTTTATCCAGAAATAAATTTAGCAAACTGCGTCAGCAAAAATCAGCAGATTTCTTAAATGGCTCAAAATGCAGATATTTCTGCTGATTGGACAGACATCTTATAAACACGTAAAAAATCAATAATTTATTTGTTAAATTACAATATTGCGTGAATATTTTAATTAAATTCTGAGTTAATTAATAAAATGCACTAAATTAATCAGTTTTTTTTATTTTATTAAATAAATTTTTGGTTTTTGACGTGTTTTTAACAAATTTGTGACTTTTGAATATGTTTGGTAAATTGTATTCATAATACCGGTACGTACCGGTATCGTTGTTTCGGTAACGGTTAACCGTTACCTAAATAATCCAAAATACCGTTACCTTTACCGTTACCGATATAAAAAATATGTAATACCAATACCGTTACCAATACCGTTATTCGTTTCGGTTGCCAACCCTGATTCTGAGACATTTTTTTTTATAGAAAAATTCTCAGATTCTGAGACATTTTTTTATAGAAAAATTCTCAGATTCTGAGAAATTTTTTTATAGAAAAATTCTCAGGTTCTGAGACATATGTTCTTATAAAAAATTTTTAGATTCTGAGACATTTTTTCTATTGAAAAATTTCTTAAATTCTGAGATATTTTTTCTTTTGAAAAATTCCTTAAATTCTGAGACATTTTTTCTATAGAAAAATTCGCTGATTCTAATACATTTTTGCAATCGAAAATTCTCAGACTCTGAGACATGACTTTAACAATTTTGAGACATTTGTTTATTTATTGAATTTTTCACAGAGAATTTACAATAAGAATTCACAATTAGAATTTCTCTATAAAAAAATTTCTCAGAACTATTAATTCACCACCAACAAACTGCACCTTTTCGTACAATTTTCTCCAATTCCAGTGACTGCAGCCCACGCTTTTTGTAGTAGTTAAGGATCCGCTATAGCTTCACGAATTTATTTACCAGCAGTCTGTACAAATTTAAAATTATTACAAACACAAATTTTTAATATAAAAAAATGCGTTAAATCCCACAACTCCATATTTTCTTTCTTAAAATTTCCAAAAATATAATTTTTGCAGTTTTCGCTGCCACGCCCAAAATAAAGTATTTTTATCGGCAGCACAATATATTATTTTAATCGGCCCCCCCCAGTAAATTAGTCCCCACAACAGAAATGAAATAAACCGCAAATTTGTGGATTTATTTCTTTATGTAATAAATCCCCAATTTCTATAATGAAATAAAACCCCAACGTTATGAAATAACACACCATTTTTGGGGATTCATATCATTGTGAAATATACCCCCATTTTTAGAAACAAAATAAGTCCCCAATTTAAAATTTTATTTTCTACGCTTTTCACGAATCATTAAGATAAAATATAAAACATCTTAATATTTGTTACATATATTTTTTTTTATTTCAAAATAAATGTTTTTAAATATAAAACTGCATGGAATCCTTAACTGTTTTGCGACAATAAGGACAATTATAATTTTGCAATCTGTTGGCAATAGCATCTTCCTGTAGCCTTAGATTGCATTCGACATATATCTTTAAATGTTTACACAATAATTCTTCTTCTGACAACTCGTCTTCGGATCCTTCCACCTTAAATATATCTTCTTTTGGAGTCATATCAACATATATTTCATTCTTTTCGGAGACCATGCGAGAAAAAAAATGTAGCCACCGGTATGTTACCTTGATTCAACAAAAGAGTTGCTTCTACATATATATTTTTTGTCTTTATCAAGACTGCTCCTTTTCTTCTTTGAAAATTATTCTCCACTTTCACACAACATACCGAAATGTCTGCTTTTAAAAAATACAATTTTTTACTAAAGACCGCTCTAGAACACCATTATAAGCCTCGACAGCAGAAGTCGTTCTAGTCTTCTGATCGTCAACGCTGAATTTACTGCAACAATGGCCCGTACCAAAGAAAAACATTTAAATAATAATATTACCTTATGTATCCACAGGCTTTCGGAATATTTTAAGAATGGTAAAAATACGCCATCGCAATCCACCAAAAAAATTTTGGATTTTATTTTTAAAAATGCACTTCTTATTAAAGCTGGAGGTGGTAACGCCAGTGCCAATATTTTGTGGTAAAACAAAGAAGCATTTTTTCATATGTAAATCGGTTGGAAAAGAAAAATTCGCGGGATTTTTTTTTATTTGAGTAACGCGAAATTTTTTTTCTACTTAAGTAGAAATATATATATTTTTGGGTCTATAATGTTATGCTTTCAAAAAAAAAATAAAAAATCATTAATAGAAATTTTTTCAAAAAAAAAAAAAAATATGAGAAAAATAACTTTTTTAATACTGACCAGCATCCTATAGTATGTGCTCGTTAAAAACCCAAATTAATTGACTGCCTCATGGCTTGCTCGTAATCAGTTACAAAAATAGCTGGGTCCATGGCAAATATGTTTTCTTTAATATATTGTAGCAGTGCATCATTATATACTTCAATTGTTTTTCGATCCAATAAGACAAAAAACATTGGAAAAATCTGAAAAAAATAATATAATTAAATCTGTTATGGCCAATAAAATGACTGTACCTCTTCAAAATATTCTTTAGAAATGACCAAAAGCTGTTTAAAACCTCCTTGAGGAACAGTTTTGAACGTAGCTTCCATTACATACGTCCTTTGAGATGGTGGAATATTTTCCTTCACCAAATCAATTATTTTTAACGACGAAAACACACAAAATGAATAATGACCATCACCGATACAAGCTGTAAAAAAATGTAGGGTTTGTTTAATCTTTGGTTATTCCAAAACCAGACCAAACGTTTTCCAAATTAAACGCTTCGATTACTTGTATGACATTTTTTAGAGAAGTAATCAATGATTTGCTCAAAATATATAGCACAAAATATATAGCACCCTTCTTATTTTTGGAAACGCAACATTTTGTGTATCCTCCTGTTGACTAAATGCAAAAAGTAAAAAAAAGTCATTGTTATCAATTAAATACAGAACAAAATATATTTTAACATAACAATTTTTACCTTTCACAAGTCTTCCGAAATGATTCTATTATAAACTCCAAGCGCTCCTGCAATACCTTGACAATCGCTCTTAATTTTGTTAAGAACCTTTAGTTCCTTAAAGGCATTTTCTTCATTCTCGTGATTATGTTCCGCATACTTTTGAGGCAAAACACAAATTCCAAACAAATTTACTCTTGCTGTGCAAGTTTTAATTCTGCATTCATATTTAACAATATTATTGTACACAGATTTTTTTGATAAATCATTTTTTGATCATACACGTACAACAACGCACTATTTCTTCTGTTACCGAAAAAATTTTCAAAAATCATTAGAGGTATTCAGAGTCTTGTTGCCAGCCCTGGCAATGTAGCAAAAGAGTACTTCTATCAAAAAATACATGTATTTTGAAAAGTAATTTTGAAAAGTGCTCTTTTACCACCAGTGCCAGGGCTGGCAAGCAAGACTCTGAATACCACTATTGTAAATAGAAATTGGTTAATGTTAGCTTAGCAACACAATATTACAAACTGAATGGTATATAACTATCTAGTATATTTGTTATTATAATTCTAACGGTTTCTTAAATTACAATATTAAAGAAAATGTTGATTTTGAAGAAAATGAAATAAGTCCCAAAAATTTAGGGAATTCACATGGGTATCGTATTTGGTGTTGTATGTTGTATTTCCTACACTAAGAAAATTATGTCATTAACTGTTTGTAGGTTATTTTAAAAAGTAATCAGTAAAGTCATTTTAAAAGAAAATTCACTTATTTTATAAAGGATTTAATTTTTTTACTGTTTCTGTAGTTAAAAAAAAAATAATTTACTGTATTAAAAACGAATTTTCTGTTACATTTAATTTCGGCAGTAAAAAATTTCTTCTATAGTTTTACTGTTTTTCAATACAAAATAACTGAATATTCACTAGTTTTTTAATGTTTTGGTTAGTCATTAAATTAACATTTAAAATTGACTGTAATGTGTTTTTATTTTAAATGAAAAAAACAGTGGAATGGTTTTTAAATAAAATTTCATTTGTTTTAAGTGAATATTCACTGGAATTTACCTACATAATTCTTTGAGTGTATCTAAAAACAGGGTTGGTTAAACTTTAAATTAATAATACGACACTTAGGGCGAGTTTTTGAGTTGTAAAATTTAATGACTTTATGTTTAAACTGAGTTAAAACCACAAATTCTGTTTTTGAGATGTAGTTTATTTTAAGTTTAACTCACCAATGTTGGAGAGTTAAACTAAGGTACAAAAACGTCAAAAAAACACCTCTGATTTTCAAATATACTGGTTAGTATTGCCATGTTGTGCTATTTTATTCGAAAAAATGTGCGATGATGGCAACTATTCTAATTGGAAATGTGGCATTTGGTATGGCAATACCGCGTTAATCGACATTTGCTAAACTTGAACTGAAAAACAGAATGCTTGGTTAAACTCGGTTTTATTTTTATAAAGTTTAATAAAACTCCCGGCTAAACTAAGTTAAAGCGATATGTCAAAAACGCAGCCTTAGGGCGAGTTTTTGAGTTGTAAAGTTTAATGATTTTAGGTTTAAACTGAGTTAAAACCACAAATTCTGTTTTTGAGATGTAGTTTATTTTAAGTTTAACTCACCAATGTTGGAGAGTTAAACTAAGGTACAAAAACGTCTAAAAAACACCTCTGATTTTCAAATATACTGGTTAGTATTGCCACGCTGTGGTATTTTATTCGAAAAAATGTGCGATGATGGCAACTATTCTAATTGGAAATGTGGCATTTGGTATGGCAATACCGCGTTAATCGACATTTGCTTAACTTGAACTGAAAAACAGAATGCTTGGTTAAACTTGGTTTTATTTTTATAAAGTTTAATAAAACTCCCGGTTAAACTAAGTTAAAGCGATATGTCAAAAACGCAGCCTTACACGATATGACGATACAACATTTATACCTCTGTTTTGTGTGCTATTTTCAAGTATGCTAACAAGAAGAGAATCTAAGAGAAAATTATCAAATGAGAGATAAATAATTTTTACCAATCCAGTTTTTAGATAGGACATACAACATATACAACAAATACGATACCCATGTGAATAACCTAATTGTATTTGGGGGTTTATTGCATTTGTATTTTTTGGGAGTTATTTCATAATGAAATAAGTCCCCCATTAAAAATGCAGTAAGTCCCCAAAATACGAAATAAATCCCCAATTATCGTTGTTGTTTTTTCCTGTACACATTTTTGGGGACTTTTAATTTTTGTTTTGGGGACTTTTTTCCTGGGGGGTATTTCATGCTGCCATTTTTATCATATATGCTATCATAAATGCTAAAAAATTATTTCATGTTTTCTTGAAAATTTGCTCACAACACTCATAGAAATATCTTAGTAGAAAAATTAGTAAACCCGTTGTAGATCAAGTTTTACAGAATATTGCCGTATTCAACAAAAATTAATGTTGATATCGTTGAATAATCAGTAAAGTTGAATCAACTTTTTACAACGCCTATACAGAATTCAATAGATAAAACCAAGGATGGGTACCAATTCGATAAAAGTATTGGTATTGGTTTTTAAAATTATATTAGTATTGGTATAGGTATTGGTTTTCATTTTTTGTTGAATTGGTATAGGTATTGGTATTGGTTTTGAATTATTTAGGTATTGGGTATTGGTATTGGTTTTAGCCTCGAATCGGTATCGGTTTTTAATAAGTATTGGTATTTATCTTATATCGGTTTTGGTATTTGTATGCAAAAGGTTTTGTCGTTAATATTAATTAATTTAACGTAAGTCGTCCTTCTGTCCCCCCACAGTGCACACTGGGGCGAGTTTTTTGGCCAGAAGTCTCTACAGGTCGTAAATGCTAACCGATTTTTTTGAAATTCAGAATATAAGCCTGCCCAGGCAGAAAAATGCAATCGGAATAACGTCAGAATAGAGTTGGCGGAGGGCATTCCAACACCAAAATGAGATCCTATTTACAAAATTTATGGTGTTAATATAACATTGAAATGATAACGCCAAAAAACAATCGCCTGACTTTAGTTTCCGACGTCGTCACAACACCAAAAAATCAAATTTACTGGATTAAAATTACATTATAATAATAAGTTTATGACCTTAGGATGGTGTTGAAAGACAACACCGGTAACGTTATTTCGTCATATTTTTGGCGCTATTTTGGGGTGTTTTATATTAGAAATACAGTATATAAAAATAATTTGAAATAAATAGAATATTTTCAAAATAAATTTTTTTTAATATCCGGGCTATACAGTCGCAACAAAAATTCGGCTTTTTTAAAAATTCGACTGTCAATTTTCGAAAATTCGATTTTTTTTAAAAAGCCGACTTAAAAGCCGATATTTTTGTAAGTTAAAATTTTAATATTTTTATCAAGGTTGTGTACCGAAAATAAGTAAAAATAAATCGAAAATTTTTTATTTATAAAACCGAATTAACAGTAACAGTATTTTGATAATCCGAAATATTGGAGAAGTCTTTATTTCGATAACGGAAATAACATAATATGGCCGTGTCGAATCTTCCTATATTCTTCCTATATTCCTTCCGAAATATAGGTTTAAAAATTAATTCTTATGCTTTTTGTACTAAAGAAATACAAGGTTAGCATTATTTAAACAATTTTTTTTTAATCAACGCTCACAAAAGGGATCAAAAAACGACATTTTCTAATCCTCTAGGTCCAAATGCAGGATTTTGAACTTTTTGTAGCATAAAAATGTTGCATTTGTTAAATAAAAACACAAAAAATCATGTAAAAACATGGTATTTTTTAGAGATTGGTTAAGTTTTTCAAGGGGGAATTTTTTTCTTCTGGTCTGATTTTGCTGATTTACGAACTTAACCTGCCTAGAAACATAAGATATATTCGTGCCAAATTTTGGGAGTCTAGCTCTTATATTTTGGACTGCATCGTGTTAACTACAGACGGACGGACATACAGACGGACGGACATCGCTAGAATGTCTTAGAATCGATCACTGATTATAAATATATATACTTAATGGGGTCCTAGACGGATATTTTGATGCGTTACACACGGATGATGTGTTACCCTCCATACTGTAGTTGGAGGGTATAAAAAAAAATTACTAAACACTTTCTGCTTCATGGTAACAACGAACCGCCAAAGATTAAAGGGGTTCACACTTAAGAATGCGATATTTTTTTATTTAATATTTCGATTTCTACCAAAATTTATTATAAAAATTGTCAGAAACAAAAAAGTTGCAGCTTTTTAAACAAAATCAAAATATAGATCAAACGGGTGGACCGATTTGGGATCTGTTTTTTCAGTTTGAAAAGAATTAAATGTAAGCTTTTTAAATTTTTTTATTTTATACATATTTTTTGTTAAAAAAAAATCGACTTTTTTGCGTTTTTTGAGTTTAACGTCGTATGTTCACAATTTAAGAATCTACGTCAGGAACTAGATTTTTTAACATAATATTAATAAGAACGACAATTTCAATCACCCTTTTAAGTTGTAACTAAACTCGTTACTCCGCTGCCACTTGAGTGTTTTGGTATTTTTTTTTTTGCGAAGATTTTTTTTCATCTGCCACCAAGTGAAAAAAATAAAAAGTCGAGAGTAAAAGTCCATTTTGATTTTTTATACAAAAATCAATTAATTGACTTTTCGACTATAGAACCCTTATTTACCTTGCACATTTCATAATGAAAAAAATATGCAGTGGCATTTTTACACAAAAAAAAATATTTTTTATTGTTAAAAAAGGTATAAAGAAATAATTAAATAAAATAAAGTCAGAAATTTTGTAAAAGTTTACCATAGTAAACCTTTTCGGATTGTAATTTTAAACTCTTATGTAACGTTGGTTCTTTTAAAATTCAATGCTGTAATGGTATTGAATTTTTTGTTTTCAAGGTATTGCATTTTTAAAGTCGTATTTTTTGTATTTCCAATGTTATAATGGTATTGTATTTTTAGAAGAGTCGTAATTTCTGCCTGGGTATATTAAGGTAATAAATAAGTGCCTTGAAACTTTTTGGATTCAGACCTACAAGGAAACTTTTTCAAGGGTGGACACTTCATTTTAAATAAAATTTACAGATGTTATAGATTAAACAAATGAAAAGACATTTGTCTCTTGTTTATGTATTTGAATTGGAGATGGTCGCTGGTCCCGTGATTTGTGTGACTCAAAAAAGTGATTTTCATTTAAATTACGTAATTGTGCGTGAGGGATGTTTTTTTTTTGAAAAACCCCTTTAAAAAAAAAAATATTTTTTAGCAGTATTTTCATTCAGAACTAAAACAAACAAACTTTAAACTAAATAGTCCATGCTTAACCTATTTTGGACAAAGATTATTTTTTTTTTGGAAAATAGTACCTATTTAGTAAAATTAGCACCGGCTGATCTCAAAACTCTTGTAAAAAAATTTTAATGTTCCGTTATTCCAGAAAAGCCTGTATTTCAACTTTTTATGCAATTTTAATATTTGGATTTATTTGCTATTTTATTAATTTATTTCGTTATTTTCAAAATAAATAGTTTAAATGTTTCAATTAGTGGAATGTTTCAATTAGTGGAATTTGATAATAATTTAAATCTAAAAAAAAAATAATATTAATTAATAAAAAAAATTAAAAGCCTAAACTAAAAAAATGCAAATTTTTCGTTTTTGCTTGAAACAATTTCTGTGCTGTGCACATTGCATTTAATGCACATATAAATTCCGGTGGGCAAGGGGAGATATTTTTAATTGCAGAAAGATGAGACTTAACATTTGTAACAAAATATACCTGAACTTCATCCTTTTCATACACAAATATTTTTTTGACAAAGGTGATCGAAATGGGTTATCATGCAGGGGGCCCCTTCTTCGATTTTAGATCTTTTGCCAATAGCGATTACACAGGTCAATTTTTTTCTTATATGGGGTTCACACTTTCGACCTTAAACAAGTTGTTTAACAAAACACCAGTAACAGAATTAAAACGTAATGTGGAGTTCACACTAGGCACGTTAAACAAGTTGTTCAACAAA
This sequence comes from Pegoplata infirma, assembly GCA_963921195.1. Classification (NCBI taxonomy): domain Eukaryota; kingdom Metazoa; phylum Arthropoda; class Insecta; order Diptera; family Anthomyiidae; genus Pegoplata; species Pegoplata infirma. The sequence continues at coordinate 212,030,434 of OY992539.1, read as the reverse complement.
ACACCAGTAGCAGAATAAAAACGTAATGGACACAGAACAAAGACTTTTTTAAACATCTTACTCTTGAACACTTCAAAACAGCAAGTGTGAACGCCGTATAATGGATACAGAAAAAATATTTTTTTAAACACGTAGCCACAGACTATATACAGACTCGACAGTAGAGTTTTATAAGAAAAAATGGGGAAAAACTAAGCGATTTTAGGAGAAAACACAGCGATTTTTAGTCCGTTTTACGCTAACATGGCAACACTTTCTACGACTTAGGAGTGAGAGAAACAACAAAAACCGATCTGGCATCCATTTTTCTAATGGCGCGTTATATTAGCTTTCTCTTTCTAACCTAATTCGTGGATTAATTTGAAAAAATTAACCATATGGTTCAAGACTACTTTTTTGACACCTGTCACTTATGTCGAGTCTGTATTAGTCTGTGACGTAGCCCTTAAACTCTCAAAAATAGCAAGTGTGAACTGCACATTATGCGTTCTTAAATTCTAATATAATAGCGGTTCTCACACTTGATAGAAAATTTTTAAGGAAATTTTCTACAAGAAAATTTTCTACCGATTTTTTCCACTAAAGAGTGAACAACTTTATAAAAAAGTTTTCTCACACTAACATTTTCTATAACCTCAAATTAGTATACATAATTAAAACCTTGAAATAATATTAAACAACGCGTTTTTTTGTCAAAATATAATTAATGATTTAAGTTTCACTTTAAATTTCGTATAAAAAGTTTGAAAATATCACGAAATAATTAAATTTCTCTATAATCAGCTGTTTTTTTAGTCTAGAAAGTTTTATTTTTTACTATACTTCAACTTACTCAAGCATCAAGTCGAAGAAATTTTCTATGTAGAAAAGAAGAAACCAAGAAAATGAGAAAAACGAGCCGCCATGTATTTTGTTGTTGTATCTGTCAAACATTTTCTTGTTTTCTTCAATTCTCCGATTCTTTTCTTGTTTTCTATCAAGGGTGAGAACCGCTAATATGACTGTGCCTCAAATAAAACAATAATTTTTTTTTTCTGGATTCTGGTGTTGACATAAAATTTTGTAACGTCTGCTTGATTAAAATTTTGGAATTTCCAAAAAAGGACATTAGTACTTTTTTTTACAACGCAAAGAAGAGTGCAGTGACATTCAATATACATATATCAAATATTAACAATGTTTGCAAAAGAAAAAATTTCATCACAGAAAAGGTCTAAATTTTTTAAGATCTACTTTTATTAGGGGTCATAAAAACCGTGACAAAAAATATTTCTTTTATGTTTTTATGGCTTTTAAAATTCAAGTAGCTTACTTGTTTTTGTTATGTGACATTGCATGCAAACGATTAATGATCGATGTAACATCTTTTGCAATTCTTAAGTCAGGTAAAACCTAACAATGTGATGGAAAGAAAATGTTTGACATCTCAATTAAAACAAACGAAAATAAGAATACAAAAAACCGAAACAAAACCGATACGAAAGTAGAAAAAAATGAATTGGTATTGGTTTTTTATTGGTATTGGTTTTGAAGAATAAAAGTATTGGTTTTTAATTGGTATTGGTAGTGGGGAATCGGTATTGGTTTTTTATCGGTATTGGTATCGTAGAAATAAAGGTATTGGTTTTTAATTGGTATTGGTTTTCAATTTGAATTGGTATTAACGGGTATTGGTATCGAAAAGGTATTGGTACCCATCATTGGATAAAACCAAAAAAGAAAAAACAACCCTGTTCGTTCATTTTTGTATTATCAAGTTGGTAGCAATGCATTGCAATGTGAAATTTGTTTGTCTCTTATAAAATCATTTTATGTGTTTGTTTCTTATAAAAATATTTAATATTATAAAAATAAATAAAAATAGGATCTGATGATCAGATTCTGATCTGTAAATATTTGGTAAGTAATAAAATACATTGGTTACTGTATTTATTCCTACTATATTATTTTTTAAGGTTTTTGATTTGGTGTCATTAGAAAACTGGAGAATGGCTTACGAGTGCATAACATAAATAAACGAAGTGTGTGTGTGAAAATCTCGTGCAGCTTAAAAAGCCGGTGATAATTCTAAAAAATATTGTGATTTTTACTTAATAAAAGAATATTAACAAATAACAACAAGATTTTTTTTATTAATAAAATTTCTTATATCAACAAAAATATGAGTTAAGTTTACAAAAAATACGAGTTGATTTACAAAAAACGAGTTGATCAACTTTTACAAAAACTGACAATAATTTTTATTGAAATCAACATAAATATTTGTAGGGTCAAAATCAACAATGATTTCTGTTGAATTTACAGCGATTTTCTTTGGGAATACAATGATTTTTGGTTGAGTGCACTCATAGAAATATCTTAGTAGAAAAATAAGTAAACCCATTGTAGATCAAGTTTTACAGAATATTGCCGTATTCAACAAAAATTAATGTTGATATCAGAGCCTACGCTTTTACTCGAGTAGCTCGAGTAATCGAGTAGCTCGTTACTCGAGCAGCTCGAGTAGCTCGTCAATTACTCGAGCAGCTCGAGTAGCTCGAGCTACTCGAGTAGCTCGAGTAGTAAAACACACATTTTTTTATATTTAAACTCCTGTAAAACAAAAACTATTAAAGCTATTTTCAAAATTTTTACATTTTTGGAATGCTATGCTTCCAAAGAATATACATAATAAATATCAAATTAATAGGATTATCGTAGTGGCTTTGCTAAACTACTACTCGAAAAAGATCGGCGAGTTTTCATACAAATATATGAAAATCCGCCCTCCTTTAAACTTTAATATCAAATTATGAGAATATTTTCAAAAAAACATGTCATTATTTTTTACCAATTATGATCGCATATACGATAAAAATACTTCCTCGAAATTTCAACTCATTTCTACAAAAAATGTGGCATTGGCGATCTACTACTCGAAAAAGATCGGACGCTTTCCATACAAATTTATGAAAATCAGTAGAATTTATTTCTTTGAGTAGTAAAACACACAGTTTTTATCTTTGAGCTCCTGTAAAACAAAAACTATTATACCGATTTTTACAATTTTTACATTTTTGAAATGGTATGGTTCCAAAGAATAAACATGATAAATATCAAGTTAATAGGATTATCATAGTGGCTTTGCCACGCTACTACTCGAAAAAGATCGGCGAGTTTCTATACAAATGTATGAAAATCCGACCTCCTGTGAACTTTAATATCAAATTGTGACAAAATTTTCAAGAAAAGATGAAATAATTTTTTACCAATTATGATCGCATATATGATAAGAATACTTCATCGAAATTTCAACTCATTTCTACCAAAAATGTGGTATTGGCGAACTACTACTCGAAAAAGATCGGCCCATTTTCATACAAATGTATGAAAATATGCCCTCTTTTGAACTTTAATGTCAATTTGTAAAAATGTTTTCACGAAAACATAAAGTTATTTTTTTTGCCAAATATGATCGCATAAATGATAAGAATACTTTCTCAAAATTTAAATTCATTTCTACAAAAAATGTGGCATTGTCGACCTACTACTCGAAAAAGATCGGCCGCTTTCCATTCATAGACTAGATAACTTCAGTAAAATTTAAACAAAAAAAAAATTGAAATTAATTACGTAAACATGTTAAAGATAACTGTTTTTTATGAAAGGAGTCATAAACAAATATTTGGAAAATCCATGGCAGTAAAATTTGCTGAGACCACGTGTTCTTTTATTAGGTTGTAAAATCTTTTTCTGTGCCTTTTTTAAAACACTGCCTATAAATATTGCACTAAAAGGTAAAATGAAAAGAAAAGAAAAAAATGTACGGTACATTATAAATGGGAAATTTTAGGTAATAAAACAATTTGGGTTAAAAAATTCACAACAGGTAAATTATGTCAAAATTAAAATAATGATTTAAGAAGTGATATTATCATTGCAATTATAATATGTAAAAAAAATAAATTTAGTGGTCTAAAAAGATTTTCACAAATGAAATTAAACTTCAAACAAGTGCTGGTTTTCAAACATTTGTATAAAAAGCGGCTTATCTGTTTCGAGTAGTAGTTCGCCAATGCCAAATTTTTGGTAGAAATGAGTTGAAATTTCGAGGAAGTATTCTTATCGTATATGCGATCATAATTGGTAAAAAATAATGCATGGTTTTTTGAAAATATTTTCATAATTTAACATTTAAATTGGAATAAGGGCAGATTTTCATACATTATTATGGAAAGCGGCCGATCTTTTTCGAGTAGTAGTTCGCCAATGCCACATTTCTTGTAGAAATGAATTAAAATTTTGAAGAGGAATTCTCATCATATATACGATCATAATTGGCAAAAAATAACGTTATGTTTTCTTGAAAACATTTTCATAAAGTGACGTCAAAGTTCAAAAGTAGGCTGATTTTAATACAGTTATATGGAAATGGGCCGATCTTTTTCGAGTAGTAGTTCGCTAATGACACATTTTTGGTAAAAATGAGTTGAAATTTTAAGGAAGTATTCTTATCATATATGCGATCATAATTGACAAAAAATAATTTAATGTTATTTTGATTTTTTTACAAATTGAGATTAAAGTTCAAAGGCGGTCGGATTTTCATACATTTGTATAGAAACTCGCCGATCTTTTTCGAGTAGTAGTGTGGCAAAGCCACTACGATAATCCTATTAATTTGATATTTATTATTTTTATTCTTTGAAACCATACTATTTCAAAAGTGTAAAAACTTTAAAAATCGGTATAATAGTTTTTGTTTTACAGGAGTTCAAAGATAAAAACTGTGTGTTTTACTCAAAGAACTAAATTCTACTGATTTTCATAAATTTGTATGGAAAGCGTCCGATCTTTTTCGAGTAGTAGATCGCCAATGCCACATTTTTTGTAGAAATGGATTGAAATTTCGAGGAAGTATTCTAATCGTATATGCGATCATAATTGGTAAAAAATAATGACACGTTTGTTTGAAAATATTCTCATAATTTGATATTAAAGTTTAAAGGAGGGCGGATTTTCATACATTTGTATGAAAACTCGCCGATCTTTTTCGAGTAGTAGTTTAGCAAAGCCACTACGATAATCCTATTAATTTGATATTTATTATGTATATTCTTTGGAAGCATAGCATTCCAAAAATGTAAAAATTTTGAAAATAGCTTTAATAGTTTTTGTTTTACAGGAGTTTAAATATAAAAAAATGTGCGTTTTACTACTCGAGCTACTCGAGTAGCTCGAGCTACTCGAGCTGCTCGAGTAATTGACGAGCTACTCGAGCTGCTCGAGTAGCTCGAGTACTCGACTACTCGAGTAATAGGGAGCTCTGGTTGATATCGTTGAATAATCAGTAAATTTGAATCAACTATTTACAACGCTTATACAGAATTCAATAGATAAAACCAAAAAAGAAAACACAACCCTGTTCGTTCAATTTTGTATTATCAAGTTGGTAGCAATGCATTGCAATGTGAAATTTGTTTGTCTCTTATAAAATTATTTTATGTGTTTGTTTCTTATAAAAATATTTAAGATTATAAAAATAAATAAAAATAGGATCTGATGATCAGATTCTGATCTGTAAATATTTGGTAAGTAATAATGTACATTGGTTACTTTATGTATTCATACAATAGCGGTTTTCACCCTTGATAGAAAACAAAAAAAGAATCGGAGAAATGAAGAAAACAAGAAAATATTTGATAGAAATACATGTGTTTTGTTCTTGTATCTGTCAAACATTTTCTTGTTTTCTTCATTTCTCCGATTCTTTTTATGTTTTCTATCAAGGGTGAGAACCGCTTATATTATAATTTTTTTTGTTTTTTTTTTAAGGTTTTTGATTTGGTGTCATTAGAAAACTGGAGAATGGCTTACGAGTGCATAACATAAATAAACGAAGTGTGTGTGAAAATCTTGTTTAAACATTGTAGCTTAAAAAGCCGGTGATAATTCTAAAAAATATTGTGATTTATACTTAATAAAAGAATATTTACAAATAACAACAAGCTTTTTTTTTTTAATAAAATTTCTTATATCAACAAAAATATGAGTTGAGTTTACAAAAAATACGAGTTGATTTACAAAAAAACGAGTTGATCAACTTTTACAAAAACTGACAACAATTTTTATTGAAATCAACATAAATATTTGTAGGGTCAAAATCAACAATGATTTCTGTTGAATTTACAGCTATTTTCTTTGGGAATACAATGATTTTTGGTTGAGTGTAGTACTCAAAAAACTGATTTCGACTGCTTTTCACAAATTTGAATAGAAAGAGTATTATTAAGTATATTCTTGGAACCATTTCATTCCATAAATGTAAAAATTTTGAAAATCGCTACATATAATAGTTTTTGTTTTACAGGAGTTTAAAGATAAAAGTGTGTATTTTACTACTCGACTTATTGACGAGCTACTCGAGCTGCTCGAGTATCGAGGTACTCGATTACTCGAGCTACTCTAGTTAAAGCGTAGGCTCTGATAGGTACTAAGTGTCTCTTCACAATACAACAGAAGCAGCAGACAACAAAATTTCCTCATGTATTTTGTTGTTGCTTGCTGTATAAAATTTTTTGCTGTCTGCTGCTTCCTGCTGTATTGTGAAGAAACACTAACAGAAAAAGTAATGAAAATAATTATTTTGTTGCTTTTTAAAATATGCTGCTGATTTTGACGATTTTTTTTACCAAGTTCGTAGGTTTTTAAAAGGTTCGAAATAAAATTTGTTATTGGGAATAAACATTTTTAATATGTACAAAAAAAGAGTATGTGTTTCTTTCATTCCATAAATGTTGCGCCAACAACAAAATACATGTAAAAATTTTGCTGTCTGCTGCTGTATTGTGAAGAAATACTATCACGAAAATTTTGAAATTGTTTTAAATCAGTCAATGGTGTACTGCCGTACTTTTTGCCTCCACATTGTACTAAAAAAAAAGTACAATTGTACTGACTTTATCATCCCTGGTCGCTATCACGGCTGTGTTTCGTTTAGTGAGCATTGAGTTGTGTTTAATTTACATTAATATTATAAGGTGGTTGTCTTTGCTAAATCTTTTATCATTAAATCAAATTGTCAAATTTATAACGGGATGTTTTAGTTGTTCTTTTACATAATTGAGAAAGGTCGCGTATTTTAAGCGAATTTAGTAATATTGTTAAATCATAATAAAATAATACTAAAACAATTACGGATTTGGTAAAAATAAGTGAAAAATTGCAATGAATTGAAACAAACAAAAAAAATATCGGAGTGCTCAAAAGAAATAAAAAAATGCGTGAAAAATGGTGCGAAAAATTTCCAAAAAATGTGTAGGAATCTACTAAAATACTACAAACTGTTGTTTGATCTGGCATAAATAAACTTTACCGAACTTTGTTTAAATTAAAAAAAATATATATGACCTTATTCCTTGGACTGTTAAATTTCGAGTGTGGTGTTCAAACCCGTGGGGACGTACCCCGTTTGGGAGGGGCAGGGGTTTAAAGTTAAAGTGGTTTTTCTTAAATATTTCAAAAACTACTTATCCGATCAAGACGGTTATGGTATCATTAGAAAGGGTAATTAAAGACCTTTCCAACGGGGTGTAACATGACGTAGTTTAATTAACCCTTTAAGCGACAAAAATTCATTTTAAAAAATTTTAACTAGACTTTTTTTACAAAATGCTTAATATCTCAAAATCGCACGTATATAAACATTTTTTTCGTCTATATAGGCTTGTAGCAAATACTTCAAGCTTTCATTTGCGCCAAAAAACTGTGCTGTAAGTCTAAAACTTACTGAGATATTAGGGGTCAAAGTTGTAACTTTATTTTTTTTTTTTACTTAAGGATTTTTGTTAAAATTTTATTGATTTGTGGAAACATACAGATATCTGACAAACTTCTAGTCCGATCTAGACGAATGTGGTATCATTAAAAAGGTGATTTTAACCGGGCTGAACGACCGAACTTTTTTTGCATAACCCCCATTTACATTATGGGGAGTAAGTCCAAAGCAATTTTGGTCATAATCCCCGTTTTCTGCAGAGAGGGTGGGTTTAATGCATGGAGTTTGTAATCCCTAAGCCCGGCCGAAGGCCGGCTACGCAGAAAAAAATTTTTAAATTCGATTAGTAGTTAGTCAGATGTCTGTATGTTTCTACAAATACAATTTTAACAAAAAACCTGAAAAAAGTTTTAAAAAAACAACTTTGACCCTTAATATCTCTGTAAGTTTTAGACTTACAGCGCCGTTTTTTAGCGCAAATGAAAGCTTAAAATCTTAGCTATAAGCCTATATAGACAAAAAAGATGTTTATATACGTGCGATTTTGAGATAATAAGCACTTTGTAAAAAAAGTCTAGTCCAAATTTTTTTAAATCAAGTTTTGTCACTTAAAGAGTTAATAAAACTACGTCATGTTGCACCCCGTTGGAAAGGTCTTTAATTACCCTTTCTAACGATACCATAACCGTCTTGATCGGATAAGTAGTTTTTGAAATATTTAAGAAAAACAATTTTAACTTTAAACCCCTGCCCCTCCCAAACGGGGTACGTCCCCACGGGTTTGAACACCACACTCGACTTTTTAGAGGTCAGAGGTCAAGGTCATATTTTTATTTTTTTTATTTTTAGCAAGTTCGGTATTCTTAATGAGTTCCTTTGATCTTTTTAACGAACATTCAGCAAGTGGAAACAATAGAAACACCTGCGCTTTTAATTAAGAAGGCAAATTTTGTCGTGTTTTCCAATGGGTATATCCATCCGCACATCTCTTATTAGTCTGCCCGCGTAACAAAGCCATAAATTACGCTTGCAAGTTTTTTATATGCTCGCCAATACATTCCAATTCCGTAGGAACAGGTGAGGTGGCTCATCGACTTAACAATTCCCTAAAATATATACCTGTGCCCCGCGATCCATATGAGTCGTGTGTCAAACTACTTGGCCATCTGATTTAAAGACTTGCGGCAGTTAAGGTACCTACAGACGCCACAATATTATGTGCAATATGCAATTATATATAACCTGTCAGCCACTTCCTTTATTGCCATCAATTCTGCCTGATAAATACTGCAAGATCTGACAATTTTCGAGCAAGGCTCAACCCATCAAGGGGATTCTTTTTAAAAAATGTCAGAATTTTGTCTCAGAATCTGAGAAATTTTCTATACGAAAAATGTCTCAGAATCTGAGAATTTTTTCTTTACGAAAAATGTCTTAGAATCTGAGAATTACGAAAAATGTCTCAGAATCTGAGAATTTTTCTATACGAATAATGTCTCAGAATCTGAGAATTTTTCTATACGAAAAATGTCTCAGAATCTGAGAATTTTTCTATACGAAAAATGTCTCAGAATCTGAGAATTTTTCTATACAAAAAATGTCTCAGAATCTGAGAATTTTTCTATACGAAAAATGTCTCAGAATCTGAGAATTTTTCTATACGAAAAATGTCTCAGAATCTGAGAATTTTTCTATACGAAAAATGTCTCAGAATCTGAGAATTTTTCTATACGAAAAATGTCTCAGAATCTGAGAATTTTTCTATACGAAAAATGTCTCAGAATCTGAGAATTTTTCTATACGAAAAATGTCTCAGAATCTGAGAATTTTTCTATACGAAAAATGTCTCAGAATCTGAGAATTTTTCTATACGAAAAATGTCTCAGAATCTGAGAATTTTTCTATACGAAAAATGTCTCAGAATCTGAGAATTTTTCTATACGAAAAATGTCTCAGAATCTGAGAATTTTTCTATACGAAAAATGTCTCAGAATCTGAGAATTTTTCTATACGAAAAATGTCTCAGAATCTGAGAATTTTTCTATACGAAAAATGTCTCAGAATCTGAGAATTTTTCTATACGAAAAATGTCTCAGAATCTGAGAATTTTTCTATACGAAAAATGTCTCAGAATCTGAGAATTTTTCTATACGAAAAATGTCTCAGAATCTGAGAATTTTTCTATACGAAAAATGTCTCAGAATCTGAGAATTTTTCTATACGAAAAATGTCTCAGAATCTGAGAAATTTTCTATACGAAAAATGTCTCAGAATCTGAGAAATTTTCTATACGAAAAATGTCTCAGAATCTGAGAAATTTTCTATACGAAAAATGTTTCATATCAAAATCTCAGTTAATTGTTGTTTTACAATAGTTTAATATTATTGGCAAAACTACAAATGCAACACTTCAGAATCAAACAAGAACAAATTCCAAATTAAAAGGCTGGACCCTAAGGGTTCCTGGTATGTGTTGATACTTAATTTAAGGAATCTTTAACATAAAATCCTGTGGCCGGGCACAGGATTCCCGTAAACTGCAGTCTAGCCATATTTAAAAATTACAGTTTATTGATATTTTGAATAATTCTTTACTTTATTAATGTTTAGGTTTTGGAAATCAGTTTTTACAAACTTAAATGCTGTTATAAGTTAATGACTTCGTATAAAATTCTATACAAAAACATGCAACCTGAGCATTTTCAAGAGACAAGTCTTTTTTTAATTTTTGTAAAATTTGAGGAAATTTTTAAACAAACTTTTAATTATTTCAATATAAATTATAAACTTAAACTAAAAAAGCTTAAAATAGCCTTAACAGTAGCTTTTCCGGATAATGGAAACGGCTTCTGGTTGTTGAAAGTGTTCCTACACATAACCTCAATCTTTGGATGGGCTTACATTTTGTATCAAAGTAATATTATCGCCTTTAATCATAATACGTCCCAAGTTTTTTCTTGTTTTAGTCTTAACCCATACTTCTTCGGCATCGTCTAGCACCAGATTCATGTATTCATCGAAACCCACAATATGACCCTCGATTCTTAGATTGATGTTTTCATACAGCCAAACTTGTACGCGGGAACGATTTTGTAAATAACGAAAAATAAGGTTAATGGGTTGTACCATTACCTTTTGTACTTTAGTATTGCCTTTAAAAGCCATGTTGGTAATTGATTTTCAAAGAATTGTTAAGAAATTTTATATATTTTGGCTAATTTTAACAATTTTTCAGAAAACGTTTATAAAAACCGGCGTCTATTTTTTTCACGTAAAATGCTTGTCAAAAAAATGACGTTTGTTAGTAAAGAGTATGTTCAGTGTTGGCCAGAATAACTTGAGATGTGTGTTCAAAAAGCATAGATGTGTTTAGTTAGCATAACGATATACAGGATGTCATTTATAATCAAAGCTTTCGTTGTGAAATTAAGCCGCCATTTTTCTAACGGCATTTTTTATAGTTTTTTTACAAGTTTGCACGAAAAACACGCGTTCGTTGGCAGCATTTTATATAAAATGTTATCGAAATTAATGAAAAATTAACAAATATAATAAAATTGTTAATGGTGAATATAATTAATAAATTGCAGTGTTTATTAACAAAAAATGTGTGTATTAAAATAGTGTTTTATTAAGAAAAGTGCGTGTAAAATTTAAAAAAAAGTATGTTCCTTATATAAACTCATGTTGCAATTGTATTGGAATTGGCGTTCTTCTGGGACAGCCGTCCGATACTTTGCAATCGCGTAATCGTTAAACTAAAAAAGTGCGTATAAAATTAAAGTAAAGTGTATTTCGAACTATGAATATAAACTGATGGTGCAACTGTATTGGAATTGGCGTTCTTCTGGGACAGCCGTCCGATACTTTGCAATCGCGTAAACGTTTAACTAAAAAAGTGCGTATAAAATTTAAGTAAAGTGCATTCCGAACTTTTAATCATAAACTGATGTTGCAACTGTATTGGAATTGGCGTTCTAATGGGACAGCCGTCCGATACTTTGCAATCGCGTAATCGTTAAACTAAAAAAGTGTGTATAACATTTAAGTGAAGTGTATTCCGAACTTTGAATATAAACTGATGTTGCAACTGTATTGGAATTGGCGTTCTTCTGGGACAGCCGTCCGATACTTTGCAATCGCGTAATCGTTAAACTAAAAAAGTTCATATAAAATTTAAGTAAAGTGTATTCCAAACTTTAACTATAAACTGATATTGCAACTGTATTGGAATTGGCGTTCTTCTGGGACAGCCGTCCGATACTTTGCAATCGCGTAATCGTTAAACTAAAAAAGTGCATATAAAATTTAAGTAAAGTGTATTCCAAACTTTAATTATAAACTGATATTGCAACTGTATTGGAATTGGCGTTCTTCTGGGACAGCCGTCCGATACTTTGCAATCGCGTAATCGTTATACTAAAAAAGCGCGTATAAAATTTAAGTAATGTGTATTCCGAACTTTAAATATAAACTGATGTTGCAATTGTATTGGAATTGGCGTTCCACTGGGACAGCCGTCCGATATTTTGCAATTGGGTGTTCATCAAAACCACTTGTTTCGCTTGCTTTACAAAAATGGTAAGTGATTTATGTACTAAGTAAATCATGAATTAACTTTTTCGACAAACAAATGAAACATTTTTATATAAGAAAGAGTTCAAAGTCCTGCACTTGGATCAGAGAATTTAAAAAAATAATTTTTATTGGCCCGTCCCCACTTTTGTGGGTGTGATAATTTAAATAATGATAAAAATGTATAACTTGAGTGCAGAAAACATAATAAATGCATTTGAAAACATTAATATCGAAACTTTAGGGGTCCCTAAGCCCGAATCCCACCTAATTTTACAAAGGATATGTCATATTTATACCCTGTACTTGGTTGAATAGGCATATACACGTTTCCATTCCTTTTGTTACTCATCAATATATCAGTCTGGGATTCTATAAAGTAAACATGTTCATGCTGCTATGAGAAATTAAGGACACCTCGAGAAAGTTAGTATATTCCAAATAACCAAAAAAATTAGAAATGTTTTATTGCGCCAGCAGAGAACACATGCAAATGGAAATTTAGAATAAACAGAATGGTATTCTAACAAAAACAAATATTTTTTTTTCTAAAGACCTACCTTCTTTCAGAGGGCACCCACCGAATGTCCTGAAACTTGTATATGGGAATGAGGGGAGAAATATAAGAGTTAAGAGATTTTTTATAGCTGCCCCCCGATCTCATATTCCAACAAGTAGAAAAGTTAAATTCGACTTCGCCGAATCCATGAATATCCTCCACAATTCCTTTTTTAAGTATATTTTTTAAGGGGGAAAATATAACAATTTCGATTAGAAATATTATTTTGAGTAAAAAACTTTTTTTTAGTAATTTTTGTAAAAGACCTTGTAAAATATTTTTGTGACCAATGGTTTTGTTTCTACACGTGCATTTAAGGCGAAACCAATCTAAACTTAACGGGTTGCTTATAACTTTTAAACCAGGTGCCACGCCCCATTGTGTAATTCCGCCAACATTTTTTGTGAAAGTTAAAAATAATAAAATAATAACCTACACTAAGTTTCGTTGACATACTTTCACCAGGTGTCAATTTAAGCATTTTACATTTCACGCATGACTTTTAAACCACTGCACACTGAGCCGAGCTGGTAGTTTTTTTTGACCAAAACTAAAAAAACAAAATTATTAAATTAAAAAAAGTGTATTAAGTATGACTAGCTGCACCTTGTCTGTAATTTTTGTAAAAATCGGTACACCCATTCTCTTGGAATGCCCCATCAAAGATAAAATATGTAAGTATGTTGAAATCTCCATATACTGTAATCAAAAGAGCTAACAAATTTATACATTTTTAAGGTGGGACCTTGTTTTTGTTTTGGGGATTAATTTATTTGACAAAGTGAAGTACAACATGTAAATGGGTATGAACAGGTCATTTTCCTATTTTTTTGATGATTTTTTGATATTTTTATGTAAATTTTGAAAAATTGTTCTATTTGAAATAATTTTTCCAAAATGTTCCGCGACATAATCCAAAAGTTAGGATGCCAAAATGTTCGTTGGTTTACTAGCTTTCAGACTGACCTGCCCGCATTTGCCCGTTTGTTCATCTGCGTATAAAATAGCAATAGAAAGGAATATGAACAAATCTAAAGTTGTTAAAATGAACCATTTTTAATTGAATTAAATTAATTTTATGAATTAACAATTTTCAAGTTTTTCCTAAAGTACATACATAGTGTTTTTCTATATTAATACGGGATAAAATGAAACCCGGTTAGCTAAAAACCCGAATACACAAAAAAAAACGGTTACGAAAAAAACCCGGTTACACGAAAAATAGTTTTTTTTTTTATTTAAAATTTGTTTTCAATACATTAAAAAAAAAAAAAAATAAATACCCGGTTAGGCTGTCCAGACAGTTTTTTTTAAAAGAGAGTGTGGAACTTTTGATAATGATGAGTTAAAAAAAGGGTTTTCACAAAATTTTTTTTATTATTTTTTTTCAATTTTTGGTATTTCAATTCCATTTGTGTAAACGGACAAGTTTTTTGTAAAGAAGGGATAAAAAGGATAATTCTGGCCCTGACAGTTTTTTGAAAGGGTGTGAAACTTTCTATAACGATCAGTTTTTAAAAGGGGGTTTACAAAAAAAATTCAATTTTTTATAAAATCTTATTTCAATTAAATTTTTGAAAACGGGCACAAGCGGGCAAATTTTTTCGAAAGTGCGAATAAAAATGATAATTCTTGCCCAGACAGTTTTTTGAAAGGGCGTGGAACTTTTGATCACAATGAGTTTTAAAAAAGGGGGTTTTTAAAAACTTTTTTTTTATTTTTTTCTTCTAAATTTTTGGTATTTTAATTCCATTTGTGTAAACGGGCACAAGCGGGTAAGTTTTTTATAAAGTGGGGTTAAAAAGGCTAATTCTGGCCCAGACAGTTTTTTAAAAGGGCGTGGAACTTTTGATGACGATAAGTTCAAAAAGGGGGTTTTCAAAAAAAGACAAATTTTTTTCCAATTTTTTATAAGCTCTTATTTCAATTCAATTTTTGAAAACGGGCACATGTTTTTTGGAAAGTGGGGATAAAAAGGATAATTCTGGCCCAGACAGTTTTTTGAAAGAGTGTGGAAGTTTTGATGAGTTTAAAAAGGGAGTTACATTTTTTTTTTTTAATTTTTTATAGGCTCTTATTAGAATTAAATTTTTGAAAACGGGCACAAGCGGGCAACTTTTTCGGAAAGTGCTGATAAAAAGTTTAATTCTGGCCCAGAAAGTTTTTTGAAAGGGCGTTGAACTTTATATGACGATGAGTTTAAAAAGGGGGTTAAAAAAAAAATAATTGGTTCCAATTTTTTATAAGCTCTTATATCAATTCAATTATTGAAAACGGGCACAAGCGGGCAACTTTTTTGGAAAGTGTTGATACAAAGGATAATTCTGGCACAGACAGTTTTTTGAAAGGCCGTCGAACTTTCTATAACGATGAGTTCTTAAAAGGGGGTTTTCAAAAAAGAAATAATTTTTTCCATTTTTTTATAAATTTTATTTAACTTCCATTTTGGAAAACGGGCACAAGCGGGCAACTTTTTTGAAAGTGTGGATAGAAAGGATACTCATCGTTTGATAACGATGAGTATAAAAAGGGGGTTTCAAAACAAAAACTTAATTTTTTCCAATTTTTTTATAAACTTTTTTTCAATTCAATTTTGGAAAACGGTATATTCACGTGATTTAAATGAAAATCGCTCACGCGTGAATAACGTTATTTTTAAACTCTTTTTTCAATTCAATTTTGAAAACTTTTATATCACGTGATTTAAATCAACATCAGTCACGCGTAAATCACGTTGTTTTTTTGAATCACGCAAATCACGGGACCAGAGAATATCTCCGATTGAAATACATAAACACAAGTCAAGTGTCTCTTCATTTGTTTCATTTATAACATCTGTAAATTTTATTAAAAATTAAGTGTCCACCCTGAAATAGTTTCCTTGTAGGTCCGATTCCAAAAAGTTTCAAGGCACTTATTTATTACGCTTATATAGTCACGTGATTTAAATCAAAATCACTCTATAATCACGTGATTTAAACGAAAACCACTCACGCGTGAATCACGCTGATGTTTTGAGTCACGCAAATCACGGTACCAGAGACCATCTCCAATTCAAATATATAAACAAAAGACAAGTGTCTCTTTATTTGTTTCATCTATAACATCTTTAAATTTTATTAAAAATGTAGTGTCTACTCTAAAACAGTTTCCTGGTAGGTCCGATTCCAAAAAGTTTCAAGTCACTTATTTATTACCCGCCCGAGTAAAAATAATTTAATATGATCTTATATACTTTTATATAGTCATATTATTTGATATATGATCATGTGTGCCACTATGTATTGCAAGATAAATTTATATAATAAATTTTGATGTGGGATTTTTTTAAGATATCGCCATACATAACTATATGTTGTAACATCTGGTCCCATGCATCATTTAAAATTTCTAAGTGTTTTATATAAAATTTTATATGCCTCCATTTTTTTTTAATTTTTTTAAAGGTTTTCCAAGAACATATTTTTGTCGTAAATATTTTCAAAGTGTTTTATATAAAATTTCATATGACTTCTTTTTTTTTTATTTTTCTAAGATTTTTCCAAGCACCACTTTTTTATCACGAATATTTTCTAAGTGTTTTATATAAAATTTTATATGACTCCATCTTTTAAATTTTCTCTAAGTTTTTTTCAAGGAACATTTTTTTTATCGCAAATATTTTCTAAGTGTTTTTTATAAAATTTTATATAACTACATTTTTTCTAAGTTTTTTTCAAGGACAAATTTTTTTGAAAATATTTTCTAAGTGTTTTATATAAAATTTAACATTACTACATTTTTTGAAATTTTTCTAAGTTTTTTTTCAAAGAACAACTTATTTTTATTATTTTAATTTTTCAACTTTTTATTAAAAACTAAAAAAAAACATCCGATTTATAAAATTGTATAAATTTTAATATAATTGGATATAATGTTATATCATTGGATTAGACCAAAACTCGTATCAAAGTCGATATAAAGTTATATAAACTGATATTATTAGATATTATTCGATCAAATCTTATGAAACCATTTTTCGTATAAGATTATATCAAAATAGACACGAACCCATATTAAATTATATATTGTGTCATATCAATTTTTTTACTCGGGCGAGTAAAAATAATTTAATATGATCTTATATACTTTTATATAGTCATATTATTTCATATATGATCATGTGTGACACTATGTCTTGCGAGATAAATTTATATAATAAATTTTGAGGTGCGATTTTTTTAAGATATCGCCATACATAATTATATGTTGTAACATCTGGTCCCATGCATCATTCCAAATTTCTAAGTGTTTTATATAAAATTTTATATGCCTCCATTATTTTTTAATTTTTCTAAGTTTTTTCCAAGAACATATTTTTATCGCAAATATTTGCAACGTGTTTTATATAAAATTTCATATGACTTCATATTTTTTTATTTTTCTAAGTTTTTTCCAAGCACCACTTTATCACGAATATTTTCTAAGTGTTTTATATAAAATTTTATATGACTCAATCTTTAAAATTTTTTCTAAGTTTTTTTCAAGGAACATTTTTTTATCGCAAATATTTTCTAAGTGTTTTATATAAAATTATATATGACTCCATTTTTTTAAAATTTTCTAAGTTTTTATAAGGATAAAGTTTTTATGAGAATATTTTCTAAGTGGTTTATATAAAATTTAACATGTCTCCATTTTTTCTTAAATTTTTCTAAGTTTTTTTCAAGAACAACTAATTTTTATTATTTTAATTTTTCAACTTTTTATTAAAAACTAAAAAAACATCCGATTTATAAAATTGTATAAATTTTAATATAATTGGATATAATTTTATATCATTGGATTAGACCAAAACTCGTATCAAAGTCGATATAAAGTTATATAAACTGATATTATTAGATAATATTCGATCAAATCTTATGAAACCATTTTTCGTATAAGATTATATCTAAATAGACACGAACCCATATTAAATTATATATTGCGTCATATCATTTTTATACCCTCCACTCTAGTGATAGAGGGTATATATAAGTTTGTCATTCCGTTTGTAACACATCGAAATATTGGTCTAGGACCCCATAAAGTATATATATTTATGATCCTCGATCGATTTTAAGTCGATCTAGCGATGTCCGTCCGTCCGTCCGTCCGTCCGTCTGTCTGTCTGTCTGTCTGTCTGTCTGTCTGTCTGTCTGTCTGTCTGTCTGTCTGTCTGTCTGTCTGTCTGTCTGTCTGTCTGTCTGTCTGTCTGTCTGTCTGTCTGTCTGTCTGTCTGTCTGTCTGTCTGTCTGTCTGTCTGTCTGTCTGTCTGTCTGTCTGTCTGTCTGTCTGTCTGTCTGTCTGTCTGTCTGTCTGTCTGTCTGTCTGTCTGTCTGTCTGTCTGTCTGTCTGTCTGTCTGTCTGTCTGTCTGTCTGTCTGTCTGTCTGTCTGTCTGTCTGTCTGTCTGTCTGTCTGTCTGTCTGTCTGTCTGTCTGTCTGTCTGTCTGTCTGTCTGTCTGTCTGTCTGTCTGTCTGTCTGTCTGTCTGTCTGTCTGTCTGTCTGTCTGTCTGTCTGTCTGTCTGTCTGTCTGTCTGTCTGTCTGTCTGTCTGTCTGTCTGTCTGTCTGTCTGTCTGTCTGTCTGTCTGTCTGTCTGTCTGTCTGTCTGTCTGTCTGTCTGTCTGTCTGTCTGTCTGTCTGTCTGTCTGTCTGTCTGTCTGTCTGTCTGTCTGTCTGTCTGTCTGTCTGTCTGTCTGTCTGTCTGTCTGTCTGTCTGTCTGTCTGTCTGTCTGTCTGTCTGTCTGTCTGTCTGTCTGTCTGTCTGTCTGTCTGTCTGTCTGTCTGTCTGTCTGTCTGTCTGTCTGTCTGTCTGTCTGTCTGTCTGTCTGTCTGTCTGTCTGTCTGTCTGTCTGTCTGTCTGTCTGTCTGTCTGTCTGTCTGTCTGTCTGTCTGTCTGTCTGTCTGTCTGTCTGTCTGTCTGTCTGTCTGTCTGTCTGTCTGTCTGTCTGTCTGTCTGTCTGTCTGTCTGTCTGTCTGTCTGTCTGTCTGTCTGTCTGTCTGTCTGTCTGTCTGTCTGTCTGTCTGTCTGTCTGTCTGTCTGTCTGTCTGTCTGTCTGTCTGTCTGTCTGTCTGTCTGTCTGTCTGTCTGTCTGTCTGTCTGTCTGTCTGTCTGTCTGTCTGTCTGTCTGTCTGTCTGTCTGTCTGTCTGTCTGTCTGTCTGTCTGTCTGTCTGTCTGTCTGTCTGTCTGTCTGTCTGTCTGTCTGTCTGTCTGTCTGTCTGTCTGTCTGTCTGTCTGTCTGTCTGTCTGTCTGTCTGTCTGTCTGTCTGTCTGTCTGTCTGTCTGTCTGTCTGTCTGTCTGTCTGTCTGTCTGTCTGTCTGTCTGTCTGTCTGTCTGTCTGTCTGTCTGTCTGTCTGTCTGTCTGTCTGTCTGTCTGTCTGTCTGTCTGTCTGTCTGTCTGTCTGTCTGTCTGTCTGTCTGTCTGTCTGTCTGTCTGTCTGTCTGTCTGTCTGTCTGTCTGTCTGTCTGTCTGTCTGTCTGTCTGTCTGTCTGTCTGTCTGTCTGTCTGTCTGTCTGTCTGTCTGTCTGTCTGTCTGTCTGTCTGTCTGTCTGTCTGTCTGTCTGTCTGTCTGTCTGTCTGTCTGTCTGTCTGTCTGTCTGTCTGTCTGTCTGTCTGTCTGTCTGTCTGTCTGTCTGTCTGTCTGTCTGTCTGTCTGTCTGTCTGTCTGTCTGTCTGTCTGTCTGTCTGTCTGTCTGTCTGTCTGTCTGTCTGTCTGTCTGTCTGTCTGTCTGTCTGTCTGTCTGTCTGTCTGTCTGTCTGTCTGTCTGTCTGTCTGTCTGTCTGTCTGTCTGTCTGTCTGTCTGTCTGTCTGTCTGTCTGTCTGTCTGTCTGTCTGTCTGTCTGTCTGTCTGTCTGTCTGTCTGTCTGTCTGTCTGTCTGTCTGTCTGTCTGTCTGTCTGTCTGTCTGTCTGTCTGTCTGTCTGTCTGTCTGTCTGTCTGTCTGTCTGTCTGTCTGTCTGTCTGTCTGTCTGTCTGTCTGTCTGTCTGTCTGTCTGTCTGTCTGTCTGTCTGTCTGTCTGTCTGTCTGTCTGTCTGTCTGTCTGTCTGTCTGTCTGTCTGTCTGTCTGTCTGTCTGTCTGTCTGTCTGTCTGTCTGTCTGTCTGTCTGTCTGTCTGTCTGTCTGTCTGTCTGTCTGTCTGTCTGTCTGTCTGTCTGTCTGTCTGTCTGTCTGTCTGTCTGTCTGTCTGTCTGTCTGTCTGTCTGTCTGTCTGTCTGTCTGTCTGTCTGTCTGTCTGTCTGTCTGTCTGTCTGTCTGTCTGTCTGTCTGTCTGTCTGTCTGTCTGTCTGTCTGTCTGTCTGTCTGTCTGTCTGTCTGTCTGTCTGTCTGTCTGTCTGTCTGTCTGTCTGTCTGTCTGTCTGTCTGTCTGTCTGTCTGTCTGTCTGTCTGTCTGTCTGTCTGTCTGTCTGTCTGTCTGTCTGTCTGTCTGTCTGTCTGTCTGTCTGTCTGTCTGTCTGTCTGTCTGTCTGTCTGTCTGTCTGTCTGTCTGTCTGTCTGTCTGTCTGTCTGTCTGTCTGTCTGTCTGTCTGTCTGTCTGTCTGTCTGTCTGTCTGTCTGTCTGTCTGTCTGTCTGTCTGTCTGTCTGTCTGTCTGTCTGTCTGTCTGTCTGTCTGTCTGTCTGTCTGTCTGTCTGTCTGTCTGTCTGTCTGTCTGTCTGTCTGTCTGTCTGTCTGTCTGTCTGTCTGTCTGTCTGTCTGTCTGTCTGTCTGTCTGTCTGTCTGTCTGTCTGTCTGTCTGTCTGTCTGTCTGTCTGTCTGTCTGTCTGTCTGTCTGTCTGTCTGTCTGTCTGTCTGTCTGTCTGTCTGTCTGTCTGTCTGTCTGTCTGTCTGTCTGTCTGTCTGTCTGTCTGTCTGTCTGTCTGTCTGTCTGTCTGTCTGTCTGTCTGTCTGTCTGTCTGTCTGTCTGTCTGTCTGTCTGTCTGTCTGTCTGTCTGTCTGTCTGTCTGTCTGTCTGTCTGTCTGTCTGTCTGTCTGTCTGTCTGTCTGTCTGTCTGTCTGTCTGTCTGTCTGTCTGTCTGTCTGTCTGTCTGTCTGTCTGTCTGTCTGTCTGTCTGTCTGTCTGTCTGTCTGTCTGTCTGTCTGTCTGTCTGTCTGTCTGTCTGTCTGTCTGTCTGTCTGTCTGTCTGTCTGTCTGTCTGTCTGTCTGTCTGTCTGTCTGTCTGTCTGTCTGTCTGTCTGTCTGTCTGTCTGTCTGTCTGTCTGTCTGTCTGTCTGTCTGTCTGTCTGTCTGTCTGTCTGTCTGTCTGTCTGTCTGTCTGTCTGTCTGTCTGTCTGTCTGTCTGTCTGTCTGTCTGTCTGTCTGTCTGTCTGTCTGTCTGTCTGTCTGTCTGTCTGTCTGTCTGTCTGTCTGTCTGTCTGTCTGTCTGTCTGTCTGTCTGTCTGTCTGTCTGTCTGTCTGTCTGTCTGTCTGTCTGTCTGTCTGTCTGTCTGTCTGTCTGTCTGTCTGTCTGTCTGTCTGTCTGTCTGTCTGTCTGTCTGTCTGTCTGTCTGTCTGTCTGTCTGTCTGTCTGTCTGTCTGTCTGTCTGTCTGTCTGTCTGTCTGTCTGTCTGTCTGTCTGTCTGTCTGTCTGTCTGTCTGTCTGTCTGTCTGTCTGTCTGTCTGTCTGTCTGTCTGTCTGTCTGTCTGTCTGTCTGTCTGTCTGTCTGTCTGTCTGTCTGTCTGTCTGTCTGTCTGTCTGTCTGTCTGTCTGTCTGTCTGTCTGTCTGTCTGTCTGTCTGTCTGTCTGTCTGTCTGTCTGTCTGTCTGTCTGTCTGTCTGTCTGTCTGTCTGTCTGTCTGTCTGTCTGTCTGTCTGTCTGTCTGTCTGTCTGTCTGTCTGTCTGTCTGTCTGTCTGTCTGTCTGTCTGTCTGTCTGTCTGTCTGTCTGTCTGTCTGTCTGTCTGTCTGTCTGTCTGTCTGTCTGTCTGTCTGTCTGTCTGTCTGTCTGTCTGTCTGTCTGTCTGTCTGTCTGTCTGTCTGTCTGTCTGTCTGTCTGTCTGTCTGTCTGTCTGTCTGTCTGTCTGTCTGTCTGTCTGTCTGTCTGTCTGTCTGTCTGTCTGTCTGTCTGTCTGTCTGTCTGTCTGTCTGTCTGTCTGTCTGTCTGTCTGTCTGTCTGTCTGTCTGTCTGTCTGTCTGTCTGTCTGTCTGTCTGTCTGTCTGTCTGTCTGTCTGTCTGTCTGTCTGTCTGTCTGTCTGTCTGTCTGTCTGTCTGTCTGTCTGTCTGTCTGTCTGTCTGTCTGTCTGTCTGTCTGTCTGTCTGTCTGTCTGTCTGTCTGTCTGTCTGTCTGTCTGTCTGTCTGTCTGTCTGTCTGTCTGTCTGTCTGTCTGTCTGTCTGTCTGTCTGTCTGTCTGTCTGTCTGTCTGTCTGTCTGTCTGTCTGTCTGTCTGTCTGTCTGTCTGTCTGTCTGTCTGTCTGTCTGTCTGTCTGTCTGTCTGTCTGTCTGTCTGTCTGTCTGTCTGTCTGTCTGTCTGTCTGTCTGTCTGTCTGTCTGTCTGTCTGTCTGTCTGTCTGTCTGTCTGTCTGTCTGTCTGTCTGTCTGTCTGTCTGTCTGTCTGTCTGTCTGTCTGTCTGTCTGTCTGTCTGTCTGTCTGTCTGTCTGTCTGTCTGTCTGTCTGTCTGTCTGTCTGTCTGTCTGTCTGTCTGTCTGTCTGTCTGTCTGTCTGTCTGTCTGTCTGTCTGTCTGTCTGTCTGTCTGTCTGTCTGTCTGTCTGTCTGTCTGTCTGTCTGTCTGTCTGTCTGTCTGTCTGTCTGTCTGTCTGTCTGTCTGTCTGTCTGTCTGTCTGTCTGTCTGTCTGTCTGTCTGTCTGTCTGTCTGTCTGTCTGTCTGTCTGTCTGTCTGTCTGTCTGTCTGTCTGTCTGTCTGTCTGTCTGTCTGTCTGTCTGTCTGTCTGTCTGTCTGTCTGTCTGTCTGTCTGTCTGTCTGTCTGTCTGTCTGTCTGTCTGTCTGTCTGTCTGTCTGTCTGTCTGTCTGTCTGTCTGTCTGTCTGTCTGTCTGTCTGTCTGTCTGTCTGTCTGTCTGTCTGTCTGTCTGTCTGTCTGTCTGTCTGTCTGTCTGTCTGTCTGTCTGTCTGTCTGTCTGTCTGTCTGTCTGTCTGTCTGTCTGTCTGTCTGTCTGTCTGTCTGTCTGTCTGTCTGTCTGTCTGTCTGTCTGTCTGTCTGTCTGTCTGTCTGTCTGTCTGTCTGTCTGTCTGTCTGTCTGTCTGTCTGTCTGTCTGTCTGTCTGTCTGTCTGTCTGTCTGTCTGTCTGTCTGTCTGTCTGTCTGTCTGTCTGTCTGTCTGTCTGTCTGTCTGTCTGTCTGTCTGTCTGTCTGTCTGTCTGTCTGTCTGTCTGTCTGTCTGTCTGTCTGTCTGTCTGTCTGTCTGTCTGTCTGTCTGTCTGTCTGTCTGTCTGTCTGTCTGTCTGTCTGTCTGTCTGTCTGTCTGTCTGTCTGTCTGTCTGTCTGTCTGTCTGTCTGTCTGTCTGTCTGTCTGTCTGTCTGTCTGTCTGTCTGTCTGTCTGTCTGTCTGTCTGTCTGTCTGTCTGTCTGTCTGTCTGTCTGTCTGTCTGTCTGTCTGTCTGTCTGTCTGTCTGTCTGTCTGTCTGTCTGTCTGTCTGTCTGTCTGTCTGTCTGTCTGTCTGTCTGTCTGTCTGTCTGTCTGTCTGTCTGTCTGTCTGTCTGTCTGTCTGTCTGTCTGTCTGTCTGTCTGTCTGTCTGTCTGTCTGTCTGTCTGTCTGTCTGTCTGTCTGTCTGTCTGTCTGTCTGTCTGTCTGTCTGTCTGTCTGTCTGTCTGTCTGTCTGTCTGTCTGTCTGTCTGTCTGTCTGTCTGTCTGTCTGTCTGTCTGTCTGTCTGTCTGTCTGTCTGTCTGTCTGTCTGTCTGTCTGTCTGTCTGTCTGTCTGTCTGTCTGTCTGTCTGTCTGTCTGTCTGTCCGTCCGTAGAAAACACGCTAACTTTTGAAAGACTTTACAGAAGCTACTGAAGTTTGGCATAAATGTTTGTCATTTACCTGGTCAGGTTGGTATTGCAACCCAGCCAAATCGGTCCAGTGGTTCAAAAGTTATGAGCAAAAGAGTAAATTTCGGCAAGGGTGTTTCAGGAATTTACGAGGTAAAAAACACGATAACTTTCGAAAGACAATAATGAGACTACTGAAGCTTGGCATGTATCTTTGCCGTTCCCAGGGTCTGTTTGGTTTTAAATTTCAGCTCAATCGGTCCAGTGGTTCAAAAGTTATAAGCGAAACCCTGAATTTCAGATTAGTTTCATCTAAAATGCCACGTGTTTTAACAAGTTTTAAAAGCATTGGTGGTAACTAAACAATGCTTTTCAAACTTGTTAAATTTTAAAGCAATGCTTTTTAAACTTGTTTAGTTTTAAAAGCATTGGTAACTTAAAAATTACTCTCGAAAAAAAATTTACACTCAAAAAAATTTTTACACTCAAAAAAAATTTTACACTCAAAAAAAAATTTATACAAAAAAAATTTAGTTTTTTTTTTACGTACTTACGTGCATTCACTCAGAAATATTTTTACAGTAAAAAAACATTGCACTCGAAAAAAATTTTACACTCAAAAAAAAAAATTAGTAATTTTTTTTTTTTTTTAAATGACAAAAAAAGAGTTTTTTACTCAAAATAAAATATTTCTAATCAAAATTGTTAATTTTTTCACGTTAAAAAATGTACTACCCTTTAAAAAAATGCATTGTGGAGGGTATTCATAGATTCGGCGAAGTCGAATTTAACTTTTCTACTTGTTTTTACTCGAGTACCCTAATATAGGCTTATATTCTGAATTTCAAAAAAAATCAATTAACATTTACGACCTGTAGAGACTTTTGGCAAAAAAAAAAAACCTACCATTTCGGCCCAGTGTGCAGTGGCCGAACGTCACTTTTTGCCGAACTCCGTAACCGAACCCAAACGTTCAGTCAGACACTAGTTGTCTTGTAAGGACACCTTGTAAATTTTGGTACATTTACATCTAAAAATACAAAATGCTTCATTTCGGCTGATGGTTTACATATCGCTCATTTACTTGTTTAGTGCCATAACTCAAAATATGTAGTTTTTGAGTCAAAAATACAGAATTATTGATTACATCATGCTTTATATTGTGTCAAAAATTCGTATTAATATCTTTTAAACTCACCGTTTGCGAAGAGAACACGCCATTATAACATTTTTATGTACGGGTCTTTTGCAATGTAAACTTTAAACAGGTTTTCTGCAAAATCAAACATTTTGAGTTATGACACTATACAAGTAAATGAGCGATATGTGAACAAAATTGAAAACCGAATGGTATTTAAACAAGTATTTCACGAAATTTTTTTTAAATTTTTTTTCTCAAAAGTAACTTTTTTTTTAAATAAAGTTTTTTGCAATAATCTTTTTTATATTGTGAATGGTATAAATACATTTAGCAAGGCCGAATTTAACTTTATTAATAGTTTTTATTATTTTTTATTAATACTTTTTAGGTTAGGTTAACCTAACCTAAAACTTTTTGTGTTGTTTTTATTAATATCAATATTGTATAGTTAGAAATACATCAATCTCATTAATATCTATCATATTTAGCTTTAGCCAAGCTCACATTAGTATTACCCACGGAATAATTGTTAACCATAGTATTTGAGGAACTCATAGCCGTTGTAGAACCATTCGTGTTATTTATATTATTTGAATTATTCATTAATGAACTATTGGAACTATTATAATTTTGGTTTGTATTCAAACCCTGGCTGGAGGCAACCGAATAAACTTCATAATCAGTGATGCTAAAATTATAATCGCCAAATAAAGTTTCATAAGAAGCATTAGGACCGTCATAAGAATGAGGAAGATTAGAGTAGGAATCGTTGTTGGTATTGCAATTGTTGGCTATTAAAAGATCAGCACCAGCACCAAAAATGGGACCGCAACTAATAAAGGGAAAGAAGATAAAATAAAGTTAGAAAATAAACCACAACTTGGGGATCTATAAAAAAACATACTCAGGATGATAACATATAGCATAGGGTTTTTTAACAATATCAAACTTTAGAGGCGCTTCTGCAACTCCAGCATTTAAGGCGAATAGGAAAGCACGTTCTGAGTGGATATACACTCCCTTGCGTGAAGTTTTAGCCCAAGCAACATCAGTAAAACCTCCACTTATTTCACCATGGGAACCCTGGTAACAAAATTAATTTATTTAAAAATTTGTATTTAAGAGAGATTTATAATCTTACCAAACATATAACAAAACAGGGAGCCAAACCATCACAATATCTATGAAATGCGGTAGAAGAAAAGCCATGTGTTGAGGCACGATATAATAAACGCCAAGATTGTTTAGCTGAACCATACCTGTAATCAGCAAGTAATAATTTATTGTTAAACTTTCTAAAAATTTTATAAAAAATTACCAATTATTTAAAACACTTTGTAGGTGCAACTTGTCATTTCTTAAAATTTGCGATCCCGGAAACATATTCACCGTCAAACGTGGTTGTAATCTTTTATCGCCTTCTGTTTTATTACCAAAACTTAAACTACCACCCATACCACCACCTCCTCCTCCACCTCCACCAGCACCATGAGGTCCCATTTTATTGTTGGAATTTTGTAAAGCAGCATAACGATATCTTTCTAGAGATAGTTCCATTGGCACCGCACCAGTAGGTTCAACTTCTTCGGCAAATACTTGACTATCGATTAATAGCAAACGTACATGACACATAACTCCCTGCAACTGTTGGCAGACTCGCGCCCGCTCTTCCTCAGACCAATGGGCAGTTGGTTGTGTAACGCCGGCATGATTTTTAGCCCAAGCTAAAACACAACGCCAAACATCTTCTTCTTCAAGACAGAACTAGAAATGACATAAAGGGAATTAAAAAATTTAGATAAAATTTAAAAAAATTCTTGATAAGGAATTTAAAGACATTGATTGGGAATGTCACAGACTCAATTCCGTTCGGATGTGAAATACGAAATTTTATAAAATTAAAAATAATATATTTTTTTTTAGAAAGAAATCATTTCTAAAAATCGAAGTGAATTCCAATAAAGTGGTTTCGTTTTGAAAAATTATTTCGTTTTACGTTTTTAGAGGTAAACTTTAAAACCACTTCCGAACGGATTTGAATTTGTGAAAGGCCCCGATATCTGCTATCCCTTATATTCAAATTCTATTTAAATTTTTTATTAAATTATTTTTCCGTTCACTTACATAATCCGATGATATTAATTTAATAAGTGCCTCCTTTTTCAAATTCAGAAAAGCGTTCGTCTTTACACATTCATTAGCATTTTCTCCAATGTAGACTATACAACGTTCCATAAATGAAGCTGCACATTTAGCACCTGAGGAAATAAAAAAAAAAAATTAAATAAGAGATTTATTTTTTGGAGTAGTTTTATTCTAGCTCGAGGTCATTATTTTCTTTACTTATTAAAACTATGATATTCTCATAGAATAATTTTTAAGAAAATTGTTTTTATACCCTCCACTCTAGTGAAAGAGGGTATATATAAGTTTGTCATTCCGTTTGTAACACCTCGAAATATTGGTCTAGGACCCCATAAAGTATATATATTCATGATCCTCGATCGATTTTAAGACGATCTAGCGATGTCCGTCCGTCCGTCCGTCCGTCCGTCCGTCCGTCTGTCCGTCTGTCTGTCTGTTGAAAACACGCTAACTTTTGAAAGACTTTACGGAGGCTCCTGAAGTTTGGCATATATGTTGGGCATTTACCTGGTCAGGTTGGTATTGCAATCCAGCGAAATCGGTCCAGTGGTCCAAAAGTTATGTGGAAAAGACTGAATTTCGGCAAGGGTTTTTCGTGAATTTATGAGATAAAAAGCACTATAACTTTCGAAAATCAATTCTGAGGATGCTGAAGCTTGGCATATATATTTTTCGTTCCTCCAGCCTAGTTCTTATTGAATTTTACCCAATTCGGTCCAGTGGTTCAAAATTTATTAACAAAACCGTGAATATCAGATTAGCTTCACCTTAAATTCACGTGGTGAAAACCCGTTAAACCTGTTTTAAAACCATTGGTAAGTCACAAAAATATTTTAAAACGTATTTTTGTCACTCAAAAATATTTTTATACCAAAAAAAAAAAAAATACAATCGAAAAAAATTTTACACTCAAAAAAAATTTTACACTCAAAAAAAAATTAGTAAATTTTTTTTTTATATAAAATTCGAAAAAAAATTTACACTCAAAAAAAAATATTTTTTTTTTTTCAAAAATTACTAAAAAAAATTTTACACTCAAAAAAAAATTAGTAATTTTTTTTTTGAATGTAAAATTCGAAAAAAAATTTTCCACTCAAAAAAAAAAAATTACACTCAAACAAAAAATAATTTTTTTTTTTTTTTTTAAATTACTAAAAAAAAAATTTTTGCACAAAATAAAATATTTCTAATCATAACTGTTATTTTTTCACGTTAGAAAATTTACTATCACTTAAAATGGGCATTGTGGAGGGTATTCATAGATTCGGCCAAGTCGAATTAAACTTTTCAACTTGTTTTATTTTAAATTTATTAATGTTTGTCATTTTTGCAAGACTTAGTCGACACGTGTTTTGGAATTTTTCAGATTTCATTGTCAAGACTATTTAGCAAATATAAATTTTCTTGCAAATTATTCTATGAGAATATCATCGTTTTAATTAGTAAAGAAAATAATGACCTCGAACTAGAATAAACCTACTCAAAATGTAATATTTTAAAGGTCGAATAAAAGAATTTTTATTTTTTAATAAAAATTAATCAGAATAAGGGCGGACAATGACAAATTTTTCAAAAAATCGGGGTTTTTTTACTAAAACGATTGTAGCTCAGCCAATTTTTGATCGATTTTTAAAAAAATCCTTAAAGTCGAAAGACTAACAAGGTAATATTTTTTTAAAATTGTAATTTAAAAATTGCCGTTTTTCAACACATTAGCCAATTAAAACCGTCTCAGATTCTGAAACCTTTTCCTTTAGAAAAAGTCTCAGATTCTGAGACATATTGAGTATAAAAAAAAGTCTCAGATTCTGATATTTTTCCTATAGAAAAAGTCTGAGATTCTGATGGAAAAAGACGTCTCAAATTCTGGGACATTTTTTCTACAGAAAAAGTCTCATATTCTGAGACATTTTTCCTATCGAAAATGTCTCTGATTCTGAGACATTTCGCTACCTCAAAATACGAATGTTGTATGTAGCAAAACAGAAATTTCAGGAGACGGTTTTAAATATCAAATATCTTTGAAATGACCCTATGCATTCTTTCCAGTTTTGGAGTTTCTGAGTTTCTATTTTCATCTGCCCAAGTCAAATTTACTGTTATTATAATCAAAAAGGCGTTATTAGCGTTTTTGACTCCGAATATTTTTGCCGAAAAAAATACATACGACATTCATATTTTGAGGTAGCGATTTGTCCTAAAGTCTAAGATTCTGAGACCTTTTCCCATAGAAAAAGTTTCAGATTCTGAGACGTTTTCCTAAAGGAAAAGTTGTAGATTCTGACACCTTTTACTAAAGGAAAAGTCGCAGATTCAGACACATTTTCCTTTAGGAAAAGTCGCAGATTCTGAGGACTTTTTCTTATAGAAGAAGTCTTAGATTCTGAGACATTTTTTCTATAGATAGTCTCAAATTCTGAGATCTTTTTCCTATAGAAAAAGTCTCAGATTCTGTGAAATTTTCGTATACAAAAAGTCTCAGATTCTGAGACCTATAGAAAAAGTCTGAGATTTTGAGACCTTTTTCCTATAGAAAAAATCTTAGATTCTAAGAATTAAGACCCTTTCCAATAGAAAAAGTCTCAGATTCTGAACGTTTTTCATAAAGAAAAAGTCTAAGATTCTGGCACTTTTTCCTAAAGAAAAAGTCAGAGATTCTGAGACCATTTTCCTATAGAAAGTCTTAAATACTGAGACCGGTTTCTTATAGAAAAAGTCTTAAATTCTAAGATTTTAAAATCTTATTCCTATAGAAAGAATCTAAGATTCTAAGAGTCTCAGTATCTGAGGCATTCTTTTAATTGAATAAGTTTCAACTTCTGAGACTTTTTTTTAGAGAAAAAGTCTCAGATTTCTTATAAAATCTTCCTATAAAATAAATCACGAATTCAGAGATTCTGAGACCCTTTTCCTATAAAAAGGTTTCAGATTCTCATACGTTATTCCTATCGAAAAAGTCTAAGATTCTGCGACCATTTTCCTATAAAAAAAGTCTCGAAAATCTGAGACTTTTTCTGTAGAAAAAAGTCTCAGATTTTGAGACTATTTTCCCACAGAAAAAGTCACAGATTTTGAGACCTTTTTCCTTAAGCAAGAGTCTCAGATTCTGAGACATTTTTTTTTTATAGAAAAAGTCTCGGATTCTGAGACATTTTTTCTATAGAAAAAGTTTCTAAATTTATTTTGCCTTACCCGCCTTTTCGTGTATTTCCATAACAGCAGTTAAAAATGTACACGCGTTGTCCACCGATAAAGTTGCAATTACATGATCCTCACAGGACGCTCGTAATTCACTGCAGCCTATGTCTTGGGCCAATGTCATCATTTCAAAAACTCGAGTATCTTGTAATAAAATCTAAATAAAAATAAAAATTAACATCATTCTTATTTCCACAATAGCATGGTTAAAAATCTTGTAGACTAGCCAACATTATATTGTATTAAAAATCTTACCTTGGCGGTATATACATAAAGTACAAATTGGCGAAATACTTCAGGATGTACATGGGGCAGTCGTACCGTTGTTGGTTGCCCTGGTGCTGCTGGCGACACTGTGCAACCAGGTATACGACAAAGTTCTCCACGCTTGTTGGTTTTGAAACTTTTACACCTAGAAAGAAAATAAATTAAAGTTACTAAAACAGCTAAAAGTAGATCTACAAAAAGTTTAGCCTGGCTTAAATATAATTTTAAATGTTGTTCTCTTCCGAATTTTAATCATTTCTAAAAAATTTTGCGATTTTTATTCTGTTTATTTAATCTAAAGATTTAGCCCAATTTTTTTTTTGATTTTAATTACAACAACTCAGCAACTCATTTTTAATAATTTCAACCAAAACGAGAACTGGTAACAATGATCTGCGTCTCGTTGTAGCGAAAAAGACCAATGGTTCTGGTGGAAATCGAACCCACGACCCCACGTTTAAAGGCTAGCACTTACTGGGGCCCATATTTCAATTGATCTTTTACGAATTTTTGAATTTCAATTGGAAGTAACGAATTTCAAATAAAGTTCTTGAATTACAAGTAGAATCTGGGCTCATTTTTAATTAAAACTTAGCAATTTAATTGTATTGTCAAATTTGTGCATTTGAGGAAAAATCAATTATTTTCTTTGTCAATACAATTAAATTGTTTGTTAATATGTACAAATTTTAAATTCAAAATAAGCCAACAACACAATTTTTTTCTGGGTAACAATTACAAATGAAATCTTCGATTTACAAACAGAATGTTTGAATTTAAATTGATCTTTCACGAATAATGTCTGTAAATGGTCTTCAGTAAAAAGTCGTTTAACAATTTCTCTACAAAACATTAAAATTAATTTACCATAAAAAATACTTCCTAATATCACTTAAACACTCACCTAACGGTTGTTATAATAACACAAGCACTCTATCATCTTATCTTGATATAAGTCTTGTTTTCATGTTAAAGAAATTCTATTAAAATTCTTTAAAAAAACAGAAAAACATGAAAAAAATTATACCCGCCACCATCATTAATGATTCATTAGTTTTACACACAATGTATTTATATCAAGGATGGGTACCAATTCGATAAAAGTATTGGTATTGGTATTGGTTTTTAAAATTATATTAGTATTGGTATAGGTATTGGTTTTCATTTTTTGTTGAATTGGTATAGGTTTCGGTATTGGTATTGAATTATTTAGGTATTGGGTATTGGTATTGGTTTTAGCCTCGAATTGGTATCGGTTTTTAATAAGTATTGGTATTTATCTTATATCGGTTTTGGTATTTGTATGCAAAAGGTTTTGTCGTTAATATTAATTAATTTAACTAACGTCGTCCTTCTGTCCGCCCCACAGTGCACACTGGGGCGTTATGGTAGGTTTTTTGGTCAAAAGTCTCTACAGGTCGAAAATGTTAACCGATTTTTTGGAAATTCAGAAAATAAGCCTATATTAAGGTAATTAATAAGTGCCTTGAAAGTTTTTGAAATCGGACCTACAAGGAAACTTTTTCAGGGTGGACACTTCATTTTTAATCAAATTTACAGATGTTATAGATGAATCAAATGAAGAGACACTTGTCTTTTGAATATGTATTTGAATTAGAGATGGTCTGTGGTCCCGTAATTTGCGTGACTTAAAAAACCACGTGATTCAGGCGTGAGCGATTTTTATTTAAATCACTTGATTATTGAGCGATTTTCATTTAAATTAAGTGACTATATTAGGGTAGGTTAACCTAACGTAACCTAGGATAATAAATAAGTGCCTTGAAACTTTTTGGATTCAGACCTACAAGGAAACTTTTTCAAGAATGGACACTTAATTTTAAATAAATCACGTGATGTTGAGTTGAAAAATTCTGAGTGAGTGTCTAGAGAGTGGGTCGAATTTTTGCGTGAAGTTTTTTTGAAAAATCCCTTAAAAAAAAAATAAAAAAAAAATTGTGAAAACCTCATTTTTAAACTCATCGTTATCAAAAGTTCTACGCCCTTTTAAAAAACTTTCTGGGCCAGAATTATCCTTTCTATTCCAACTTTCCAAAAAATTTGACCGCTTGTGTCCGTTTTCAAAAATGGAACTAAAATAAATTTTATAAAAAAATAAAATTTATAAAATGCAATATTATGTTCAATGTCCTATTATATTGATGGTGTGTGGGTTAGATTGACCATTGTACAATCGTCAATCTTCCCCACACACGATCAATAAAATTGTATATTGTACATAATATTGCGTCGTCTGTAGGTACCTTTAAGCCTGACAATGCTCCATTGTGGAAAAGAAGAGGGAGGGTATAAAAAATAAAAATTTCCTTGATTTTCGATAATCTCAAATGAGTAACAAATTACCTAATTTTTATTGGTCAGTTTTTACTCCATTTAGGTCCACTGTACCAATGCGAGAAGAACTTATTTTTCGCTTCTTTTTTTAATAATAATGATAAAATTAAAGTTAAAGCCAACTAAATCAAAAGTGGTTTACAAAAATATATATTTTAAGGCGTTTTAATTTTATCTCTTTTGAGAAAAATTAAAAAAAGGAAATTTTATAAAACTAAAGGCCTATTCACACCTGAGGTGAAATCTCGTTCGAACGAGATTTCGATCATATGTTCTGTATCATTTTATACACAGCCATATGATCGAAATCTCGTTCGAACAAGATTTCACCTCAGGTGTGAATTGGGTATAAGATTAATTTTTATTTTTCCTTTTTTGGAAAAAGGTACTTTTTTAGTGAAATTAGCACCGGTAGATCTTAAAAATCTTGTCAAAAAAATTTTTAATATCACTGCGTGACAAAACTAACCACTATTTTAGAAAACAAGGGGTACGACCATCATTTCAATATATTTCGGACATGCTGAATCGAATGGCGTACTCCGTTTTTCGATGTATGGTACAGTTTTCTTGTAAAATGTCATTAAAGATTGGCTGATTTTCAGCTGCTTTTTTAACAAAAAAAATTCCAAAGCTAATGATTTTTAAATTTTATGGCATGGAAAACAAAGATATAAATTGTAGCAATATTTCTAATATAAATTTGGTTTAAAGCTTTTCATCTTAACCCCTTTAATTCGCGGATTTCTTAATTTTTTTAAGTTTTCGCGAAATTAACCGCTAAATTGGTCTCTGATAAAAAACTTACATTTTGTGGATCATAAAGGCGTCCATGACACTACGAATAGTGGAAAAAAAAACATCTATGTTATATGGACCATCATGAAGAAAATCGCGAAAAACCGTTTTTTTTGTATATGGCAGCATCACTTTAGATGATTTGAGGCTTCATCTTTTAGTATATAATGTGGGAACCTTAAACAATGAACTGACCCAAAATTTGTCCAAAAAAGTTTTCATTTGCAAAAGTTATCTTAACAAAAACTGTTATTTCAGTGTTTGCGATACAATAATTATAGTTTTTGTTAAGATAACTTTTGCAAATGAAAACTTTTTTGGACAAATTTTGGGTTAGTTCATTGTTTAAGGTTCCCACACTATATACTAAAAGATGAAGCCTCAAATCATCTCCTAAAGTGATGCTGCCATATACAAAAAAAACGGTTTTTCGCGATTTTCTTCATGATGGTCCATATAACATAGATGTTTTTTTTCCACTATTCGTAGTGTCATGGACGCCTTTATGATCCACAAAATGTAAGTTTTTTATCAGAGACCAATTTAGCGGTTAATTTCGCGAAAACTTAAAAAAATGAAGAAATCCGCGAATTAAAGGGGTTAAGATGAAAAGCTTTAAACCAAATTTATATTAGAAATATTGCTACAATTTATATCTTTGTTTTCCATGCCATAAAATTTAAAAATCATTAGCTTTGGAATTTTTTTTGTTAAAAAAGCAGCTGAAAATCAGCCAATCTTTAATGACATTTTACAAGAAAACTGTACCATACATCGAAAAACGGAGTACGCCATTCGATTCAGCATGTCCGAAATATATAGAAATGATGGTCGTAACTCTTGTTTATTTTTTAGTGTTCCGCAGTGTATTCCGTTATTCCAGAGAAGCCTGTATTTCAACATTTTATGCTTGAAACAATTTCTGTGCTGATTCACATTGCATTTAATGTACATATAAATTACGGTGGTAAGGGAGATATTTATACCCTACACCACACTATGGTACAGGGTATAATGAGTTTGTGCTGATGTTTGTAACTACCCGAAATATTGGTCCTAGAGCCACCTTTAAGTATACCGATCGACTCAGAATTACTTTTTAAGTAGATTTAGCGATGTCCGTCTGTCTGTTTATGTAAACGGTGTAAACACGATACAGGTCGCAATTTTTAATCAATTGACTTGAAATTTAAAACTTAAGCCTCTTTTTGCCAAAGGACGAAGCCTATTGAAATTGTAAAAAATCGGTCCATATTTTGACCTAGCCCCCATACAAAGGTCCTCTTTAATTTGGCTCAAATGACTCTAATAGCCGTATTTTAATAGGTATCTTTTCGAAATTTGGCAGGTAGTCATGTTTCACAAATCACCATTCCGAATTTTAAAGAAATCGGTCCTGTCCTTCTTGTAGCCCCCATACAAACCACCTTTCCGATTTTCACATAAATCTCTCAAATTTCATGAAAATAGAAAATATTTAATTAAAATTTTGTTTGTGTATGTTAAACGCGTACTTAAATAACCTTATCAAATCTGATTATCATCGGACCAGTTTTGGACTTAGGCTCCTTGTGAAAATTTCGCCCTATATTCAGTTAAAGCAGTTTATTGTCAACAAATAGTGGCCTATTTCACTCAAATTTGATTTGTGAGTGTTTTTTACACGTATTAAAGATTTAACAAAATATAGATCTTATTTTCCGGGAAACTCTAGTGTAGGGTATAATATGGTCGGTCTTGACCGACTATAATTTTCTTACTTGTGTTTAATTGCAGAAAGATGACACTTAACATATGTAACAAAATATTCCTGAAATCCATCCTTTCATACATAAATTTTTTTAAAGGTGATTGAAATGGGTTATCGTGCAGGGGCCCCTTTTTCGATTTTAAATCTTTTTGTAATTACACGGGCAAATTGTTTTTCTTATATGGAGTTCACACTTTCGACCTTAAACAAGTTGTTTAACAAAACACCAGTAACTGAATAAAAACGTAATGGATACAGAACAAATAATTTTTTAAACACGTAACCCTTAAACTCTCAAAAATAGCAAGTGTGAACCGCACATTATGCGTTCTTAAATTCTTTTATAATATGACTGTGTCTCTAATAAAACAAACAAAATTTTTTTCTGGATTCTGGTGTTGTGACATATAATTTTGTAACGAGTGCTTGATTACAATTTTAGGATTTCCAAAAAAGGACATTGTTATTTTTTTTTACAACGCAAAGAACAGTGCAGTGACATTCAATACATGTGTATCACATATTAATAATGTTTGCAAAAGAAAAAATTTCATTACAGAAAAGGTCAAAATTTTTTAAAATCTAATTTTATTAGAGGTCATAAAAATCACGTAACGTGACAAAAAATATTTGTTTTATGTTTTTATGGCTTTTAAAATTCAAGTAGGTAACTCCTTTTTGTTATATGACTTTGCATGCAAACGATTACTGATCGATGTAACATCTTTTGTGAACATCTGTAGCAATTCGTTAGTCAGGTAAAACCTAATAATGTGATGGAAAGAAAATGTTTGACGGCACAATTAAAACAAACGAAAATAAGAATTCAAAAAACCGAAACAAAACCGATACGAAAGTAGAAAAAAAATGAATTGGTATTGGTTTTTTATTGGTATTGGTTTTGAAGAATAAAAGTATTGGTTTTTAATTGGTATTGGTAGTGGGGAATCAGTATTGGTTTTTTATCGGTATTGGTATCGCACAAATAAAGGTATTGGTTTTTAATTGGTATTGGTTTTCAATTTGAATTGGTATTAACGGGTATTGGTATCGAAAAGGTATTGGTACCCATCATTGATTTATATATAATGTTAAGAATTTTTTCTGTATTTTTTTTTTTCATTTTGCGACAAACACATAACATATTTACACCTTTTTAAATGCCGCAAGAGAATTGCAACAAATTTACACTTAATTGTTAAAACAACCTAACTACCAACAACAAGAAACATAGAGAAATTAAAACATCATAGCATTTTTAAACAACAACACCATACGGACAAAATTCATCATAAACAGGAATTAAAAATATAAAAATAAAAAAATATAAAAAAAAAAATACTGGCAACTGCTACAAATCACATTAAAAGGCAGCAACAATTGCAACAATTAAACTTATTTCTACACCGTTAACAGATGTAATTCGAAAAAGATCAAGTGTAATTCGAAAAAGATAAAATGTAATTCGTTAAAGATCAATTCTAATTCGAAAAAGTTCAATTGCAGTTCAAAAAAGATCAATTGTAATTCGAAAAAGATCAATTAGTAATCGAAACAGATCAATTGTTATTCTAAAAAGATTAATTGTAGGGGCATGTCACAGCCTCAATTCCGTTTGGATTTGAAAAAAGTGGTTTACTCGTAAAACGCAAGACGAATATTATTTTTTCGGAATGAAATCACTTTCAAAAATCAAAGTGGAATTGAATTGCATAAAAGTGGTTTCATTCCGAAAAAAAATATTTGCTTTGCGTTTTACGAGTAAACAACTTTTTTCAAATCCGAACGGAATTGAGTCTGTGACATGCCCCGTAATTCGAAATAGATTAATTGTAATTCGAAAAATATCAATTGTTATTCGAAAAAGATCAATTGTGATTCAAAAAAGATCAATTGTAATTCGAAATAGATCAATTGTAATTCGATGATTCCAATTGTAATTCGAAGAGAATCAATGGAAATTCAGTTGATACTTTTCGAATTACAATTGATCTTTTTCCATTTACAATTGATCGTTTTCGAATAACTGTTAAAGAATCTTCGAATTACAAATGTAATCTTCGAATTACATGTAGAATTTTCGAATTACAATTCATATTTTTCAAATTACATCTGTAAATGGTGTAGTAATTACGTTCCCTTGGACGTACCACGCATATAACTATGTAATGGGAAACTTTATAAAACAGAAACAAATGAAATATGCCGCAAATATTCCCATTAATGGTGGAGTTAAAGTACAGTAGAAAAAACAACGCAACTTGCACATGCAAACAGATTTGTTATTAACAATATTTATAAGAACAAGTTCTGTTTTTTTTGCTTTGTTGTGGCATGTTTAACACACGTTTTCATATAAAAAATGTTGTGCATTGTCTATATGAAATTGTGCAACACAACTGTCAGTCACTAATTTAGATTCCACTAAATATACACGCACGCTTTGTAAAATATGAGCTGCGTTTTTTAATAATTTCGATTTATTTAATTTATATAAAAGCTTGCTGTCTCTTTTTCTACATTTATTAAGTAAGTGCATACTTTTAGGCAGTTAACAGAAATCAAGATTTTGCATAGTTTTAGGGATTTAGGCCATGTCATAGATTGAATTTCATTCGGAAGTGGAATAAGTGGTTTACTTGCAAAACTCAAATATTTTTTTTTCGGAATGAAACCACTTTTATGCAATTCATTCTACTTTGATTTTTGAAAGTGATTTCACTCCGAAAAAAAAAAATATTCGTTTTCGTATTACGATTAAACCACTTATTCCAGATCCGAACGGAATTGTGTCATTCCCCTTAATAAAGAGTAATTTTCGTAATTTTCGTAATTTTTTGATTTATTAAATTTTAACTGTAATTTATACTTACGAATTTAAAATCATTAGTTAAACGTTTACCAAGCAAGAATTTGTCAACGATAATCTAAAAATTTGTATTTAGAATATAGAATATATTTTTCTAAGGCTTTGAGCTGCGCTGAGTCCGAATCTGTACTCAGAATTTCTCCATCACATCAGGTTTTCGAGATATCTTAGCTTAAAGTTTGAAAAAAACCCTGTTTTTCGTCATTTTCGAGACGTCATAACTGCGCGAGTTCACCTTTATTTATAAATCCTACATATCTGAAAGTCCTACTTCATACCTTTAAAATAAATGTGTAACCTCTGTTATATCTTGTTTCTTCTCTGAGATATCTCAACACGAAGTTTAAAAATATTTAGGTTTTCGCTACATTCAGGGTATTTTCCTATGAATGCAAATTTTCTACATTTCGCCTTTATTTTACGACGAACTTATAAAATTCTTTAACAAAAAATGCTTTTTGAATTGTTTAGATACCTTGTCTATTTGCTGAGATATCGCCCGTTGAAATTTATATGATGTGTTTAATGAATACCAAGAAAACCACTCTCAGCCGCATCCAGAGTCACGAAACGAGAAAAAACGTCAGGTTAAGATATCTCGGAGATGAAACAAGTTATTAAACATTCATTTTAAAGGTAATTTGTAGGACTTTCAGACTACATATCAGGTTTTATAAACAAAATTTTTGCAGTTATAACGTCTCGAATATGGCGAAAAACTGTTTATTTCAACTTCAAGCTAAGATATCTCGAAAACCTGTGATAGGCAAATTCTGAGACCAGATTCGAATTCAGCGCAACTCAAACCCTTTGAAAAATTAACTCTGGTTTATGGGTTAAAAATTTGTTGGCCTGTGTAATTTGTCTATACGAAATATTTTAGAAATTTGTCTAAATCTGTTTTAGAAACTAAAAATTTTCAAGTACGAAAAATGTCTAAGAATTTGAAAATTTTTCTATACAAAAAAGTCTAAAAATGTCTTAAAATTTGAGAATACGATATTTGTGATTTTTTTGCATACAAAAAATGTCTCAAAATCTTTAATGTCTTATTTTAAGTAGTAAATAAAATCTTACTTTTGGACATTTAATACTTTAAGGGAGTTACTAAACGCAAAAATATAGCATACTTTTAGGCAGTTTCTCAAAATAACTTTTAAAGGTGTATCATAATTTTTTTATGGATTTGATAAACTCACTTCATGTATGAGAAGAGTCTAAAAATGTCTTAAAATTTGAGAATACGATATTTGCGATTTTTTTGCATACAAAAAATGTCTCAAAATCTTTAATGTCGTGTTTTAAGTGGTAAATAAAATCTTACTTTTGGACATTTAATACTTTAAGGGAGTTACTAAACGCAAAAATATAGCATACTTTTAGGCAGTTTCTCAAAATAACTTTGTAAGGTGTATCATAATTTTTTTATAGATTCGATAAACTCACTTCATGTATGAGAAGATTTTCATCTAATAACTAGAAAACAGAACTATTAACACATAAGGTGAACAAATATAACTTCCCTCTCTTTACTCCTTCTCCCTTTGCCATTCTCTCTCTCTCTATAATCTTGTTAGTTTTAGTTATTCCTAAGGAATGTTTAGTAATAGTGTTAAAGAAAAAGAACAAAAACAGAAACAAAACTTACCGAGCCATCATTATAATACGATGTGCATAAATTCGTTCTTCCTCGCGTCCACATATAAATACAACATCAGCACTATCCTGATCTTCCGACAGTCGTTGTAGATCATCAATGAGTTGTGGCAAACCAGCTACAGATTGGCCATCACATATTAAAGAGGTGGGACAGGGTGGCGGTACACGTGTACCCATTATTTGTTGTGGTTTTTTTCTTTATTGCAACTTTGTATAACAATTATTTTCTTAAAAAGGTATAACCCCTTTTGTATGTGTGTATAAGGTTCGTGGCTTAAGTCTTTTGTTTTGTCTTTAAACGATCAACGTTTGTTGTTTAAGTCTTTTGTTTTTTGCATAAAGAGAAAAATATGAAAAATGTGTTTAGGAAAGTTTTTAAGTTGTTTAAGATTATAATTAATAGATACTAAAGTATTTTTTATGTTAACACAGCATTTGTAATAACTTTAATACACATTTTTCGGAAACATTTTTTTTTTTTTTTTAAAATTCTCAGATTCTGAGAAATTTTTCGTGTAGACAAATTTCAGATTCTGAGATATTTATCGTTAAGAAAAATGTTCAGATTCTGTGATATTTTTCGCAAAGAAAAGTTCTTAGATTCTGATATTTTTCGTTAAAAAAAAGATCTCAGTTTACACCGTCCGACAAAAATGAAAAAAGTCGTTAAACACGA
Organism: Pegoplata infirma; assembly: GCA_963921195.1. Taxonomy (NCBI): domain Eukaryota; kingdom Metazoa; phylum Arthropoda; class Insecta; order Diptera; family Anthomyiidae; genus Pegoplata; species Pegoplata infirma. The sequence continues at coordinate 211,989,751 of OY992539.1, read as the reverse complement.
ACTGGATAGTATTCGTTTGAAACTATAGACTAAATATAGTAAAAGTGCATTTACAGTGGTTCTTTTCGTGATCCTGTTTTCTTTTAAAAGGACTTTAAAGTTTTGAAGGAGTAAATTTTATAAATTTTTTTTTAATATTTGTAACTGTCACTAGTGACAGCAAATGAAAGAGGAGCATATCCCCTTATTTTCCTATTTTATTATTTTTACATATCAGGTAAACGGAGCTAAGTTACGTCCTTTCAAAAATGTATCCTTCAATATCATTCAAAATTTTCACCAAAATATTTTGATAGTTTTCAAATGACATTATTTACATCCTTTTGTCTGATATGCCAAAATAAAAAAAATAAAAATTAGGGGAGACCTACTCTTTCATTTGACATCATCTGTATCATCCTCGGACAAGGATCACGAAATGAAAAACTGTAAATGCAGTTTTATTCTATCAAACTTGTGAACTAAAAAAATCTATTTTTTTTCTTATTGGATCAAATTTTTCTTAAACATGTTTTACATTTATTCATAAAAATATTAAATAAAGTTTGTGGCTTAAGTCTTTTGTTTGTCTTAAAAACGATCAAGTTTATTGCTTAGGTCTTTTGTTGTTTACAAAAAAAACCTTTAAATTAATTGATTTGTTTATGTTTGCCAACAATTTATCCATACAATTTTAAATATTTTTTCAACATATCGTCGAACTATATTCAATAAATGCCAACTCGAAAAAGCTTACTTTTCAGGAGAGCTAAAAAACTAGTTATTTTGCATATTATTGTAAAAATAAACAATGTACCTTCCATAAGATGGTTTAAATATTCTAAATAATTTTTACCTATGCCAAAAATTTCATATTTTGCACTGGTTTGCGTATTTTTTTGAGATGGCATTTATTACTATATCAAAAAACAAATATTTTTTTAGAGTTGGCATATTTTGTCGGAAACTAAAAATAATTTTTTTTTTTAAAAATTTTTATAAATTTTTTTTTTTTTGGATTTTGTTTTCCTTAGTGCGGTAATTGCAAAAACTAAAAAAAAATTAAAAATCTTTGCATATTTTTAAAAGTTACTAGCTCCGAAAGCCTTTTAATCTCAGGGTGGTCAACTTTGGCACTCTGTAACTCACGCTTTATTGTAGAAAGCTCACTCCAAACTAGCTATTTTGAAAGCTTATATCATTGACTTTATTTGCCCCACTCATAATGTTTCAATCTGATAAATAGTTTGAAAGTTACATATATATAAGCAATTTTTTTTTTTGCAAACACTATTTACCGATATTTTCAAAATGGCAATATCTCGAAAACTAGGCATTAGATATCAAAATCGTTACCAGATTCATGTTCAGAAAGGCAAATGCAATAAGATATGTGGTCTAATTTTTTTTTTAAAAAAATTTGAAAAATTTTTGGAAGTTTACAATGGAAGTTGGCATTTATTTTCACTAAAAAAATATGTACTTTGAGTTAGCAGAATAACAAAAATGGATGTAAAACGACAAAAAATTATTTTTTTGCTCTGAAATTTTTACCACAGATGGGTATTGCATAGGGGAGCTATTTTCCATCGGAAACTCATTTCGGTCAAATTTGAGTTGGCATATTTTGAATATAGGTTCACGATATGTTTAATTTTCATTTCAAAACTCTCTTTTTTATAATTCTCTTCTCTCTCAAAAGCTACGAAAAAAATGTTGGTAAACAAACAAAAAAATATACACAAAAACTTTTTTTCAAACAGCACGCGCTTTTTTTTTAAACAAACTGGTTTGGAAACAAAAATTATAAAAGATTCACAAAAATTTACTTTATACTTAAAGCAGTAGGAAAAAATTCAATTCATTCAGTAATCGTTAAATATAATTCACAGAAATCTATTGTTTTCTTAAATAAATCTCCAAAAGCTTGTTTTTTTTTGTACTCAATAATAAACATTTTCTATTTATTGTTTCTGTTTTTTAATTATTTTCCTTTTTTAATTGGTATTTCCGTATGCCATATTTAAAACTTCGAATTATTTATTTGCTTGTATCTACTCTCGCGTTTTCTTTAAGACTGATGCTTGTTTGACTTAACTATTCAGCTTCGCGATGCTCATGTTGTCGGCACACACATTCAACAGGTACAAAATTTTGGTCTCTGGTTAGTTTTTTTGTAATGTAGGCTCTACTTAGGGCAGAAGGGTATAATAAAATTTTCGTAAGGAAAGTAACAGTTTGAGATATTTTGGGGAATGTTCCAAAAGTGTTTGTGCTATTGAGAAAGCGACTTTAATAAAATTCTTGATTCACAATATAAAACGATAAGTGATAGTGAAAATAATATCATCTTTATGATGCCGATTACGATATCACCTTAAATTAAAAATATGATACCATTTTTGAATTTTAGGCGATTTTGCTATCTCCATTCCTGAAAATTTCGATAGCTAAAATGATATCACATATTCATATCGAAACAATATCGTTATTGCCTAGAATAACGATAGTTTTTCGATAAATTATGGGAAATGGCGATTTTACTATCGCTATGACTGGAATTATTAATAGCGAAAACGATATCATATAATATTATATCATAATATCATAATAAGGAAACTAAAATAAAAAACGAAAACACTATCGTTTTCGTATAAGATGTAATAGCTAGGTGATAGAGCTGCGCGCGTGACGAGAATTTTTCGTGATTCACGTGATTCACGCGTGAATCACGCGTGAGTGAAATTTATTTTTACTCACTTGATCGTGAGTGCGCGTGATAAAAAAAATGGTTTCGTGCGTGAGCATGCGTGCGTAAGCATGCGTGAGTAATTTTCGTTTCGTGAGTTTGCGTGATTATTTTGTGCCTTCTAAAACAGAAAACAAGTAAGAAAATCTTCATTATAATGAATGTAGAAGGAAATTAATACCAAATTTGATTAAAATGATTTTTCTTTATTGTTTTTAGGAAATTAAATGCTTTTTGTGACAAAAATCGAAAAATGAAAATAAAAATTTGGTTTTTAAATTTCGTGAGTCTTTGTGAGCGTGAGGAAAATTTTATTTATTCAGGTGAGCGTGCGTGAACGTGAGCAGAAAAAAAATATTTTTATTTCGTGAGCGTGAGCGTGCGCCCATCTCTACTAGGTGATACTGCCTCGGTATCATAACGGTATCATTTGGTTTACTGGGTCCTATTATCATGGGGCTTCTAGGTCTTAACATGAACTGGTTTTGACCAATTACAAAAACGATCAACCATTGGCCAATAATAGCTTATATTTTAAATTTCATAAAAAAAGAAGAATGGTGATTCTGAGTCGATCAATATACCTGAAGTTGGAATAGGTCTAATATTTCAGGTAGTTACAAACACCATCACGAACTCATTACAACCAGTATGGAAAAGAGACCTTGTAAGAAAAACAAAAATATGTACATTTAAAAAAAAAGTAGGGTACTTAAAGCCCGACTTATTCCTGTGTAACTCCTACTTGTTTTTGTTTTATGTTTGTTTAGGAATTTTTGTTTTTATACGTACAAAAGTAAAAAAAAATTAAATTGGTTTCTAAAAAACATAATTTTAAATTTTAAAGCATACTTTAGGGATGTTCTAATAAGAAGTAGTATTGATACAGTAGTGGCTAAATAAAATGGTAAAAATGTAAAAAACATGATTTAAAAATTTAATGCATACTTTAGGGATGTTCTAATTAGAAGTAGTATTGATACAGTAGTGGCTAAGTAAAATGGTAATAAGGGTACAAAAATTAGGCAAATCGGTCCAGCCGTTCTCCGATTTTTGATATGTATATCGAAAAAAGTGCGCGTGGTCAGTTTTTCTTTCCGTAAAAACCTAATTTGGACCCTGAGAATGTAACTATCATTCAAAGTTTAACATAAATAATAGACAGAAAGTGCGGGATTTAACATCATTGTAAACTATTGAAATTCATTTAAATTTGCATTTTTGTTTGCATCATAACATAATGTTGATATTCAACACCCTTTATGTTGATGATGTTGATATGATGCCTACAAATAATACAAATTTTTTATAAAAAAAAATCAAAAACAACACAGAAAATCCACAATGGAACTGTAATGGTTAAAAAATAAAGACAGAAAAAAGGTAATTATAAAGGGTTAAGAACGAATCATACATACCCTACAATAGCCACAACTGACCTCAGAGTATTTATGTGCTGATGTCAGTAGCCACTTAAACCTTTCATACACAGAGCATTTTTCTATAAGAAAAATAGTTTAGAATTTGAGAGTTTTTGTATATCAAAAATGCCCCAAAATCTGAGAATTGTTTGCCACAAAAAATTTCTCAAAAAAATACCTCGGAAAATTTCTATAGTGGCCCATTCTTGTTTTTAAAATTGGTTGATTTGTAATGGGAGTAAAAGAAAATTTTATTTTAACAAAAGTTTTTGGAGTCCTAATCCCAAACTTGTGTGTTACAAACGTAATGAGAAATTTTAAACATAAAAATCTCCATCGCAAAGTCGAGGGTATAAAAACAGAAAACTCTTTTGTCTGTAAACATTGGGAGTAGAGAATGCATCCCGGGATTTCCCGTCCCGGGATTCCCGGGAAATTCGTCATTTTTCATTTCCCGCATTCCCGGGAAATTTGTGCGGGATTCCCGGGAATTTTTAAAAATGTACATAAACAAGTTAACTGCTGTATTAAGGAAAATACATTTTTAAATATTACAAGAAGAAGAATAATTTTTAAATATGAGGGCTCCGATTTTCATGCACTACAAAATTTAAAATATGTGATTAGAATATGCACTTAAAAATCAAAAATATGCTCTAAAAATGCACTTTAAGAGTTTGTATCGGCACAGAAGTTGAAGATTTTTTTTAAGTCAAAAAATTAATTGTGTAATTAAAAAAATATATTTTAATTTTAAACAGAACAAACAAATTGCCGATGAACACCATTCATAGTATCTATGAACAAATTCTTAAAAATATATAAACCTCCCGAGTAAAAATGTTTAGATATATTTATATATATCACATCTTCTCCGAGATTTGATCAGTACTGATCCTTCACATTTTTACCTTGGCTTTCATAAATTTTTTGAACATTTTTATTCATCAAAAAAAATTATAATATTTTTCAATTCCACATATTAAGAATTATTCATAAAAACTATGAAAAAGTACATAAATATTTTAAAGAAGTCAATAAACTCTTAAGAATTAGTTCATAAATTCTATGCATTTATTTGGGTACAAAATATTGTTTTAATCAAGAATTATACAACTACACTCATAAAAATTTGTTAGTATTCCTTACAAAAAAGTCTGTTACCATTACTAACAAAGTTTTCAATTTGTGCCCGATAACTTTTTCAGTTACCATTACAAACTTTGGTTTTCAAAAATTAGTAATCTTAAAAATACTAAAAAAATTAGTATTACTAAATTTTTCTGTACAATTTTTGTAAAATGGATTATAAAACGCGTTTGTAAATAATATTAACTTTTTTTGTAAAAAAATTGTAAATTGTGTATTTTTAATTTTTGGTATTTGTATACATCATGTTAATTGCGTATTGCGCTTGTTGTCGCCAATAACTATTTCCTTGCAAGTCAGTTTTTGTTAGAATTTTCGATCTAAAAAAGAGAAAATATTGAACACATTTTTTAATACAAAATATACATACTACTATATAAAAGTAATTCTTTGAAGATTGATGTTGAATAAATTGGTGTACGGTGAACTAAAATAAAAAAAATATCAACATAATGTTTTAAATAGATCACATAAATATGTCTACAATTGTTACCTGTTGTCAGCGACGTATCCAGGAATTTGAAAACGGGGGGGCACAATTCCCAAATTTTTTTTCGTCATCGCCTATTAATATTTGTTCTTAAGTACACCCATTACCACACCCCCCAACACGATTTTCGTCTGGGAAAGTAAACATTTTTATGAGGGTTTCTTCGCCATCCGGGCCACCCTTCTTTCCAAAATTTGTATGGGTTTAAAAATTTTGGAAATTACTTAAAAATATGTACATATATGGTTTTGAATGCCGAGTGGCGCCCATTTTTTTAAAAATATTACAGATTTGCTTAAAATTCTTTATGCACGGGTTCTTGGAGTCGCTTAAGAAAAATGTGCAGTTGGATTTTTAAAATTCAAAATGTCGGATCCAACAATAATAATGATGTTTTTTTTTAAATAACAGATTCACTCAAAAGTTTTTACGCTCCCGTTTGTTGGCAGAGCTTCGAACGAATTAATTCTATTGAGAATTAATTCGCAAAAATTTCAATTCTGTTTTAAACAGTTTTGAATTATCATTCCTTACTAGCATTCATCCTGAATTAATTCAAAGGCTTAATTCTCAAAGCTTAAATCAAATTGAATTAATTCCCAAGAGAATTAATTCCTTGCAAGCTAATCATTCAATTGAATGATCAAAATTGTTCATCATTCAAATCTATTACAAATTGAATGATGAGTTTTTTATTTCATTCCCTTTGTATTTTCAAAAATGTGTTGCTTGTTTGCATTTTAAGCATCTTCGTGTGTAAACGATGTGTTGAATGATCATTCTTAAGGAATGAATTCTTGAAAGAATTAATTCAGTGATTTTGAAAGTTGAATGATTTATGGGAATGCCAAATTCTATTATTTTAATTCGAATTAGAAAATTGAATTAAAGGATTAATTCTTTCGAACCTTTGTTTTGTAGAAATTAATTTTCATAATCCTGATGCATAATTTTTATTAGATAAAAGTAATATTATGTGTTTTTTTTATCATATTTTACTGATTTTGCGGTATAAATGACTTTTTAGAAACGAATTAATTTCAAACTCTGGAGTTTTTATAAAAAAAATTAAATCTCTTCTTTTAAAATCAAAATATTTAGAAACTTGTGGTTTTTTTTTTTTTTTGTATAATGTTTTTTGTGTATAAAATTTTTAAATCGAAAAAGGGGGGGCACGTGCCCCCTGTGCCCACCCCCTGTATACGTCCATGCCTGTTGTCATCATTTCCTATTTTGCTTTATTATTCTAAAAATAAAAAACGAGTTACATAATTTTAAACAAAAAATACTTTAAGATTTGGTTACCTGCTATGCTTTTTTTGTTGTAATATTTTTTTTGTACATTTTTTTATTCATTTTACCCGTCGCGCGATGTTCACCGATCGAATGTTATTTTGTGACTAAAATATTCAAAGAAAGGCATAAAGTAAATTACACAAAAATCAACCCTTTATGTGCGTGAGAAAAAAATATTCGTGGATAGCATAAACAAAAAAATTCCGCAAGTAAAGAAGAAAGAAAAAAAAAACTGATGGTATGGAAATTTTCCATTTGAAAAGGTCGGCATTGTTTTTTAAATTTTGCATGTCTTCTCTTGTCTCTATTTTGTTTCCTTTTTAATATACATATATATTTTTTTTTTAAATTGAAAAAAAAAACTAATGAAGCGTAAATGAATATTAAAAATAATAAACATATTCATTCTCATCAAAGCGCAGTTTTATCGTTAAAAAAAATAACTAATAATATATTTTTTTTACTTATTTTTTTAATTTCCAAATATTTTAATAAAATAAAATTTTTTTAATTATAGTGTAAAGGTTTTCTAGAAAAAAACCAAATTTACTAACTAATATTGTAAAATTTACAAAATAATTATCAAAAGTTAGTACGATAATTTTTAAAAAATCAACTGAACAAATTATTAAAAAATCAGTATAAAATGAATAGTTTGTAAAGCGAGTTTACTAAAAAGAATTACTAAAAATTGATTTTTTAGTAGAATTTAGTAAAAAAGTAGTAAAGTTGAGATACAAACCACTTTACAAATTTTTTTACTAACTTACTTTTTTGAGTGTATAAAACTTCTTTTTGATGACTTTTAATTTGTATTAAAATTTTTTAAATATTTCCAGTTTTCTTATCTATAACAAAATAAGAAAAAAATATGCATTTTCGTAAAAATCTGCAATAATATGCAAAAACAAATACTTTTCTCTTATTGTTAGTGAAGTGTTTGCCAAAAACAGCAAATTGTATTAAGATTTTGAAAAAAAAAAATAAAAGGACGTTGTTTAAACTTTTTTTGTTAAATATTGTTTTTTAGCATAATTTGTTGTTTTATTACACTGAATTATTATTTTATTTTGCTTTGAAATGTTTTTTATGTATTGGACTTGTTAAACGTACTAATTTTGCAAAAAAAAAAATATAAAAAAATTGTTAAAAACTAAAAAAATGTATTATTGGTTTTTAGTGCGGGATCCCGGGAATCCCGGGAAATTCAAAAATTTTTCCCGCTTTCCCGGGAAATGAAAAAGTGCGGGAAATTGCGATCCCTAATTGGGAGACACAATTAAATACAAAAACACATACACGTCCACAATGTGGATTCCACATCCTTACACATAAACAATATAAAGAATGACGTTAACAAATAGAGACACACATTCACAAAATAGTGGAATGAAAAAATCAAGTTTTTGAATCTGAAATAATAAACAGATATGAAAAAGTGGCCCGAAAATAGGGATTTCAGTCTGTGAAAAGTACGATACAGTTCAAATAAAAAGAGCTGGACTCCTGAAGTTTGGTACGAATATTTCCTAAGTCATAGGCTGGTAAAGTACAGAGAAATGGGAAAATCAGACCAGGGGAAAAGTTTCCCCTTAACTTACATCTGAAAAACGCAATATTTACGTATTTTATTTTTTGGAGCTGTCGACTCAATATTAAATGTAAATCTTCCTATGATTAACATTAATTGATTTTTATAATTTTATTTTCTTTGAAATTCCTTCTACCAAATTCCTATCTCAAAACTGATTCAATTTTTTTCAGCCCACTCTAATACATTACTACAAACAAAGTTACACAAAATGTTGACAATTTTATTGTCATGTGTTACAATAAGAATTAATATTTAATCAATTGTCTTTTGGATGAATTTAAAATAAAACAAGGATAAACAATAGAAAAACAATATTGAAAAAGACTCGAAATGTAAGGATTTTATAGTAAATACAGACGGACGACACCTACGCAATGAGTCTATCCAAGGAAGTCAGACTTTCCTATGGCACAGTTCAAATTGCATCCAATACAATGTCTACACCTCTGTTGATTCTGTAGAAGTAAACTCAAAAGAAAAACTCTGTCAAAAAATTTGTAAAACGACTTTTAATTTGATTTAGCAAACTTTCAGCAGATTTTGTTGCTAAAAGGAAAATTTTTACTAAAATCTGTGTCATTCATTTGGACATTAATGTTTGAACTTAGAAAAAATCAATTTAGAAGTAAGAAAGTTATAGTCGGTCAAGTCCGACCATATGATACCCTACACCAGTGTTTCCGGAAAATGGGTCCCAAGTCCAAACATAGACCGATTGGATCTGTCTTTTGTTAGATCTTCATTTAATGTAGAAAACACACACAGATCAAATTTTAGTGGAATTGGTTTATTTTTTTTGTCAATAGACTGATTTAACTGAATATCGGTCGAAATTTTTATATGGGGGACTAAGTCCAAAAATGGTTCAATTATATTCTGATTTCATTAGGTTACTAAAGTACATGTTTAAGACCTAAAAATAAATTTTTTATCAATTCTTTCCATTGAATTTTGGGGGAATTATGTGAATATCGGGGGGTGGTTTGTATGGGGACTACCAGAAGAACTGACCCGATTCCTTTGAAATTTGGAATGATGATTTGCATACAAAATTTGATTACCTGCTAAATTTAAAAGCGATATCTATTATAATACGGTTATTAGAGTCATTTAAGCCGAATCCAAAGGGGGTCGTTAGTATGGGGGCTAGGTTTAACACGGACCGATTTTCTTTGATGTCAATAGGCTTCGTCCTCGGACCAAAAAAATGCTTAAGTTTCAAATTTCAAGTCAATTGATTGAAAATTGCGACATGTATCGTGCTTAAACCGATAAATGGACAGACGGACGGACATTGCTAAATCAACTCAAAAAGTAATTCTGAGTCGATCGGTATACTTGAAGGTAGGTCTAGGACCAATATTTCGGATAGTTACAAACATCAGCACAAACTCATTATTCCCTGTACCACAGAGTGGTGTAGGGTATAAATACTATTAATAATATAATTTCTCAGTTAGACCCTCGTAGAACATTTATTATTTACTTAATCTAGACGATATTAAGCTTAAGTTAAAGCTTAATAAATTACAAACACAGCACTTTTTATAATAATACTTGATTAATAATAATGAGGGCTGTTATTGTTAAAATTGTCTTTAACGAATTACATCTACTGTAGAATTACATCTACTTTTGACGCTCACTGTATAAATTTTTCAAATAGTTTTAAAATAAACCTAATTATTTGTTTTCTTCTTTAATTTCAGGTATGTAATAGATTTTTAAACACATTTTTTCCTTGTAAGTTAGAGTAAGTATTTCAATATTTTGTTAAATGTTTTTAAAAACTCTATGTACTCAATATAATTCTTTATTCAAAGGCAATTTTGGTTATAGATAATAGCTTAGATTCAGATAATTTGTTGGAAAAGAAAAATTCCATGAAGTTTTTTTTTTTAGATTTACCATTATTTACCGTTTAGAAAAGTTCTCATCTTTAGATTATAAACTTAACAAAATTTTTAAATTTTTACCTCACTGAATTTAATACTTTTATACCTAAATTTAAAAATTTACATTATTTTATCTCCCAAAAAAACCCCTTTTAATAACATCAAGACATTTCAGTACACGTGTTGTTATAATTTTGCATAAAATTGTTTAAAAAAATATTTTTTTTTATGTATTTGTTCACACAGCATAAATTAAAGATTTTTCATAGTTTTTCAACTAAGTTTTTGAAACATTTTTTTTTTTTGCAATGAACTGACAAAACAAAGTTTATGCGTAAATATTCTGAAAATCACAAATAAAAAAATTTCCAGCCATCACAATGTCAATAATATTTCACCATTATGACAATGAAAAGAAAGTATGCAAATATTTTAAGAAAGAATAAAAAAATATATGAATAGTGACAAAAAAAATATATATATTGATGAAAAACTATAACCCAGCTGTCTCCTGTATAAATGCGTTAATAATGACTTTTTAAATTTCCATATATACCCTACATTTGTAATTGGTGGGCAGAAGATATTATGAGTTCTGTAAGCATGTTTGTAACTATAAAGAAAAAATTTTGTAATACAATTTTCAATTACTACAAGTAATCAAATAAAAAAATGAGTTCAATTACTTTTTTGATTAAAATTTAAACTCTAACAACTTTTTTTGTTATTTTTTCTTTTAATATTTGAATATCATGTATGTATACAGAATTCCAACCTTTACAATTCAATAAAACGATTCAATAACGATTTTTGACAATATAACTACCGATTTTTGTCGTTAGTGAATGGCGCTACTGGTGGGTTTTTAGTAGACATGGGCACGAATGCATTTAAAAGTCGTTAAGAGACATTCTAAAACACATTTCTGTTCTTTCAGTTTGAAACGAATGAATAATGTATTCTATGCTTGCAGTGAAAAGAAAAAACGAGTACAGCATACTCAAAATAATTACTCTGTTAAATACTCTGTAAAATGACTGTAATCTCAATTCGACAGATATTTGACAAAGTTATCTGCCGAAATACAGATTTAAAGAAAATACTTTGTATTTTCTTGTGACCGAAAAACAAAATTGTATCTGTAATTTTACTTTTTTCTTTGTAATCTCTATTTTAAAGATAATAAATAAGACTTTTTTTGTTAAAATACAGATTTTAGAAAAATACTTTGTTTTTTTCTCGTAACCAAAATACTAAATTTCATCTGTAATTTTACTATTGCTCAGTAATACAGTTTTCAAATTAAAATCTCTTTAAAAAACGTCCAAGTATTTCAACCCCTCTTTAAAAAACTTCTTAAAATGCAATAAAATATGCTAAATTTTACGAGGTGTAGTGCAAAATTGAAGGAACTCGTAATTTTCACAAAAAAAAGTTAATTTACAATTTGGAAGCATTAAAGCGGGCAAATTTACATGATGGCATTTCCCAATTGTCAAAACAACTTGCACATTAAGGAAGGAGAAATTTATCAGGAATCAAATAGGGACCATTGTGTAAAAGCCATATGAAGCGCATTTAAAAGATATACAATAAAGTCAAGGCATTCTTAAACGATTTCCCTTTAATTTTATAAAAGTGTTTACTGGAATGACCCCGCTCAAATGTGGAACTGAAAATGAGAAGTTTATTAAAAAAAAAACCGTGAGACCATCCAGTGAGTTTATAAATAATTTCTACAAAGTTAAATATTCGCGTGCGAAACATTTAAGCGGGCGCATTTAAATTATAGCATTTGACTTTATTTTGTGTCAAGTTATTACTATCCATGCTTCCTGGTAAAATTCTGGTCGCTTTCATCAACATTTTACAGATAATTCTGTAAATCTACAGTTTTTTTATCGAAATCATTTTACAGAGTTTTCTTCGTAAAATAACAAAAAATCTTGCTGGTTGGAAATCTATGGTATTTTCTGCTGGCTCAGCAGAGTATCTCTGTAATTTAACAGAGTGATTATTTTGAGTGTATTTTAGAATTGGAAATATTCTAAAATATTGTACTCTGAATCTGAAGCAAATAAATCAAATGATTTTTTCAAGAAACATTTTTTTTACAATTTTTTAAAAATGTTTTTTTTTTAATTTTTTTTTTTTTTTTTTAAATGTTTTTTTTTAATGTTTTTTTTTAAATTTTTTTTTGGTTTTTTTTTTTTTAATCTCTTATTTTCACTCACTCACCGAATATTTTTAATTTCCAAAAACTTGTTCGTTCATTCACAGCATAACGAAAATTTTAAATATTAAAATTTAATATGCTAATATCTCGAAAACTAAGCTAGATAGAGGAAAATTTCGGATCAAAATCGATGACAACCTTATTGGGAATGTTAATTTCTTTACATGTGTGGACCCTATTGGGTTCGAATTCCCAGACATTTTTAAATCCTCACATCTCGGTAACTACCGCCGACACCACAAAAAGTTAAAAAGCAATGGATCGTAGAACAAGACCACCGAACGCTATTCGAGCAATAGTTTTCGAGTTATTTAAATTTCAAATGTGTTAAACCTATTGGGTCCTAAAAATAAAGTCTTAAAACTGAAATTGCCATATCTCGAAAACCCTATTGGGGAATTTGATTTCCCGAAACTTTTTAAATGCTCATATCTTGGTAATTACCGCCAACACGACAAAAAGTTTGGAAGCAATTTTGTAGCTCTTGGATAGTAGAATAAGACCACCAAACATCCCAAAGCAATTCGAGCAATAGGTTTTGAGTTATTTCAGTGTTTAGGATACAATAGGTTAAACACACTTAAACTAAAATAACCCAAAAACTATTACTGCGATTGCTTTCGAGTATTTAGTGGTCTTGTTCTACGATCCAAGAGCAACTTTTTGTCGTGTCGGCGGTAATTACCGAGATTTGAGCATTATAAAATTTTTGGGAATTCGAATTTTTTTTATTCAAAACTACGACCCAATAAGCTCCACAGATATGAAGAGGTCAACTTTTCCTGTAGGGTAGCCATCGATTTTGATCCGAAATTTTTTTCCGTTTCGCTCTATCTTGCTGAGTTTTTGAGATATGGCAATTTTAGTTTTTAGGACCCAATAGGTTAAACACATTTCAAATAAATAACCCGAAAACTATTGCTGGAATTGCTTTCAGGTATTAGAACATTTTAGAATCGCTACTATGTTTGTCATTCTAGAAACGAATGTTTTTTATACCCTACACCACTCTGTGGTACAGGGTATAATGAGTTTGTGCTGATGTTTGTAACTACCCGAAATATTGCTGCTAGATCCACCTTTAAGCATACCTATCGAATCAGAATCACTTTTTGAGTCGATTTAGCGATGTCCGTCCGTCCGTCTGTCCGTACATGTGCGCACGATACAGGTGTCAATTTTTAACCGATTTGTTTGAAATTTGAAACCTAAGCTTCTTACTGACCCAAGGACGAACGCTAATGAAATTAGAAAAAATCGGTTCCATGTTTTGACCTAGCCCCTATACAAACGTACCCTTTAAATATGGGTCAAATGACCCTAACAACCGTATTTTAATAGGTATCCTTTCGAAATTCACCATTCCAAATTTCAAAGGAATCGGACCAGTACTTTTTGTAGCCCCCATACAAACCACCCTCCCTATATTCACATAAATCACTAAAATTTCATGAAAAAAGAAAATTATTTTGGTTGTGTGTGTTTAGCGTGTACTTTAATAATCAAATCTGATTATAATCACACCATTATTGAACTTAGGCCCATATGAAAATTTCGCCCGATATTCACCTAAAGCGGTTTTTTTGGCAACAAATAAAAGCCTTCTTCACTCAAATTTGGTTTGTGAGTATTTTCTACACTTTGACAATTTGACAAAGATATACCCAATCGGTCCATGTTTAGACTTGTTACCCATTTTTTCGGGAAACACTGGTGTAGGATATTATATGGTCTTGATATGGTCTTGACCGACAATAACTTTCTTACTTGTTTACATTCTAAACATTCAAACAATAAAAATTTTCATTTCGTTATTACTCATCATTCTAAACATTCTAATTCGGAAACACTGTACTCTAAAAGTGGTGTACTCTGAAGCGACTGATTTGGTGTAAGCGAAGAAACGAATATATCCGTGCACATGTCTGGTTTTTACTAACAAAATATAGAAAATGATTTAGCTAAAGCTACGAGTCAGACATTGTATAAGGGTTACCCTTAGATTCATACTCCTCAATATACAACTGTGCATAAATCTAATACAACCTTGTGTGTGTGTACTGTACAAAATATACTTTAACTTCCTTTTTTTGTGAACTGATTGTGAAAACCAAAATTGCAATATTTAAAAATTATTTAACTAAAGCTGGGAGGCAGACTTTTTTTATAGGAGTTACCCTTATATCATACTCCCCTCAATATACAACTGTTCACAAATCAAATACAACCTTGTGTGTGTGTGTACTGTATGGTCATTAACAACCCAACAAACAATTCAATTTTCAATTTGTATACATCAGTTTATTTTTTTTTAAATTTATTTTTATCCTGTTGTATTAAAAAAAACTCTATTATGATTTATTTTCATATTAACTACTCATATTCTTCATTTGTCTTTAGTTTGGACAAATATCGCCTCATTTCAATTAAGCTTTTTTTCATTGACAGTTTTTAATTAACCAGATTTTTGTATGTGTGTGTTTAACAAACTGACAGATGAATGTAATCATTGGCAATAATGAAATGACAAAAAATTAAAATCAGGCACAGAAGGATAAATTAATGTTTTATTCAATATTGATGTGTTAAATATGGCACTTAATGTTGGATAAATTACATATTTACATGCAATACTTTTGTATACACAACATTGTATGTATATGTGCATGATGTGCGTATGGATTGTTTTTTGTTCAAGTACTTTACACAACAAGTAACTGCAAAATAATGACATTTATGACAAGTCAGTCATATGCATGCACAGACATGATTTGCAATAATTAAATTTTAATATTTTTTAAACGTAATTTTAAAATTGAAAATATTGTTAAACACTGAAATTAAGATTTAATTATCTTGCGAAATTACTTATGTGTGGAAAGAAGTTTCTTTAGAAAATTTGTTTAGGTTTAGAATTTGTTCGATAAGACTAATTTTTCGAAAAGAACTAGTGTTTATAAACCGGTTCACCGGTTAACCGAAAAACCGTTTTTTTCCCAAAATTTCGGTTTTTTTGCAAACCGGTTAACCGGAATTGAAAATTTCCGGTGCACCGAAAACCGGGTTTTTTCTGTCGGTTAACCGGTTTTTTAAAACGAACTATTTTTGTAAATAGTAAGGGTAAATACTTATTCTTTTATGATAATTTCAAAATGTCGGTGAAAACACCTTGAAAATACGTGAGAAAGAAAGTCTTAAATATGTTTTGTCTTCAGGAAACAATTTTTCAAATAGGAATTTTATTCTGATTTTTTTTTTTATTTACTATCATCGTTACACTTAAAATATCACAAAAATATTTACATATATGAGCAATTGTCATTAACTTTTAATATTTAAGAAAAAAAAATTGCGATTTTTTTTTCGTGGCACATTGATAAGACTTTGTAGGTAATTAACATTATAAATAAGTAATTCAAATCCGTCCGCGTGCATTAATTTGATCGATCGCACCCAAAACTATGGGTGCGGATAAAAAATTAAATTTTTTATCCGAAGTTAACCAAACGTACCATTTTGTATTATGCTTACCCAGAGCTAAAATACATATTCAAACATGCATAAAATCTTTGCTAAATATCGAGATATTTGCATTTAACCAATTTTTTTCGGCACATTTTCCAATATTTGGGAAATAAAAATGTTTCCAGCGGTTTAATTTTTTTTAGAAAAATATTACCAAATGCATTAACAAAATCTCAACAAATTCTTAGTTAACACCATTATTCTATCTCTAATAGGTAAGAAACAGCAGTGGTTTAAAGGGAACATTTTTGAAAAAAAAATTTAATAATTTTGAATTTATTTTTTTTTTTTTAATATTAAATTTCTGATTTTACAGTGTTGTCCTTCACTGAATATTGAAACTATTCAAAGTATGATTAATAATGCTAATATTAAGGTTATTACGAAATATTTTAACGTTATTACTAATTTTATCAAGGTTATAAAAAATTTTAGCGATTTTCGCGACTGCAAAAATCAATGGACTACTTTTGAAATATTATTTGAATAAGACATGTCAAAATCTATCAAAATTCATTTCTTTTCTACTTTATTTAAGTAATGTAAGATTTTATATAACCATTAAATTTAAAGGTATCAAAAATTTAAAACCACCGAAAAACCGCTTAAACGTTAAAATTTTTCGGGTGCGAATTAATTGAAGATAGAGTATTAAAAAGACTACCAAACGCGCCTTTCACCGACCAATTTCTATAAGCGGCCTGGATGTGCCTTATAAAAAAGTGAAAACTGAAAAACACCGCGGAATTCGCCAAAATTAACTTCTGATCAATGTTGCTTTCCATGATTTATTATATTTGCACATACCATTGTTTCTACATGTTCAACTTTCAGCCATGCACATTTGGCTGTCAAATAATGCAAAACTAAAATATCGAAATTTTGCAAAAAATTTAAAAAGTTCATAAAATTTTTGCAATTGAATATTTTTTGGGTGCGTTTGTAAATCAAGTGGGAAATGGTAAATTATAAAGTTCACAAAGCATTCGGAACCATTCGGAATAAAACTGGAAGTGTGCCTCGCAAAAAACAGACTTTTTAAAAAATTCACGTTTTTTCTTCCCATCTTTGGAGAGCTGCAGCTTCGTAACCATTGCGAGCACATCACTCGAATCAGTCTCAGATTGTGCATATTTACAAGGGCTTTTACCATGTGTATTTGAATTTTAAAATTACAGTTTGCACCAAAAGCTACAATCAAAAAACCTCGAAAAATTTAAAATTGAAAAAAATTGGTATCAAAGATTTAGGTCCATGTAACTTTTTTTCTTATTGATGGCACATCCACTGAACCTACACGAAATAATTGTACAAGTCTACTGATTAAACGGTATTAAATTTGGAGCAATAGCTTTAACGCACCCAACAATATGGAGCTTTGAACGAAAAATTTCATGAGAGTATCAAGCGATTTTTTTACATTTTTCAACTTTGCACGTTCCTTACCATGAGATAATGAGACTATTTGCGCTGTGACCTTGCAGAATTACTCATTATGGTTCCCTTAACATATCTTCATTCGCAGGTACCACCTAGTTTACAAATAAAAATGTTATTGAGAAATTAGTAAAATATCACAAGCGTTAAAAGTTAATGACAAAAGTCCATATACATATTTTGAGAATTTACTTAATAGTATTGCAACAAATTAAAACTTATATATAATTATTAATAACAGATCAGAAAACGGAAAAGATCTGAATCTGGTAGATATTAATTACTTAACGTTGCACATTGGGAACTTTGTATGGAAAAGGCGCGCATCAAAGTTTTTTTATTATAACTCTTGAACGGATAGGAATTTCACGACATTCTTGACCATTATAAAAACTGGAGACCTTAAAGAACTTACTCATGTGGATTGGACATTTTTCGCATTATTACCCTACTTGTAAATTTAAGGCAAAGTTGGTTAATTTATTTATATAAAAAAATAAAATGAAGGTCAATTATTTAAAACAGTTACGGATTCAAAGTGACAAAATAACAGCTTACCATTCAATACAACGTGTTTTCTTTCATTTTTTGGTAAAGTATACACCCTACGCTAAAATAACCTGCAAAATTAACTGTTTTCTATCTATTATCATTTTCGATTTTTTAAACAAAAAAAATGTGCAACAATATCAAACAAAGAAGCAACACACGGTAAATAGGCATTATTTGCAATAATTGTTAAGTTTTTTGGTAAAAAAATATTAAAAAAACATTACTCTATAATCAGCACTTCCAACTTTTATATCTGTTTTATTAGGGATATATTTGGATCGAACTCAATCATAAACATACTAAAAACATCTTGCAGGTTGTTTGTTTTTGAGTTTTCTCTGTTAAAGTTTCTTTTATAGTTTTTAAAATGCTAATGTGATCTTTTCAGAGTCTGCTCCAATAATTGTCATAAAAGAAGGCAAATATTTTTTAAATGTTGCTTAATTAGTTAAGGATAATTTTAATACTAACGGGCAATCACAATAATGTCATGAGCTAGAATTGTATGCATAGTGGTACTCATGGTTCACCAACCACACTTTCAACTAATAATTTTTCAGTTCCATGTATGTATTTTCTAAATTTAACTGAATTAATTTTTTCATTTGCGTTGATACACAGAAGTATTATATCAACCAGTTTTATAATATCTTATTCTATTCCAGTTATTTTGCCCGTAACTGCAGCCAAAAAAGCCTTTTAGTTACAAGCATTAGGTGAAACTCATTTTGCCTGAATAAAGTGAGGTAGGGTATCAAAATCAATAATTATTGGAAACCGCGATTATCTGTTAACAATAAACATAATTGAAGTAAAATTGTGTAATACAACGATTAACAGTAAATTATTTAAAAAAATAATCACTTTAAAAATATTTACTTTTCGTTAATAGACCCCACTTTGAACCTCATTTCAGGGCGCAGCTGCAACTGGCTGCACAAGTTTCCACCCCAGGAGTATTAAGTAATACTTCTAGTTTATTGTACAAAAAGAATCGCCATTCCCTTTCGTTCCCCACAAAAGTTGCAGTCCAAAATATAAACGGTTTTTTTTTCTAATTTTTCAAAAATTGACACTTTTTGATGGCCTGTATTTCCTACTTAAAAAGAGTAATATTAAAACCATGACATAGGTAACAAAGGTACTAGTTATAGCTACAATCTCCACTTAATTTCAGGAAAATCGCATTATTAGAAGTAGTTTTAAAAAATAAAATAAAAAAAGTCTTCAAAAATTTTTTTTTTTTCAAATTTATGCAAAAAGTCCTTACTTTGAATTTATGTCCTGACTAAACTAAGCGATGGATTTTCTTTCTATGAACGGTTTTCTTTCTCGTAGGGTGTCTACTTAGCGAATACGAGCATTTATCGTAAATAACTAAACATTTGTTTGGCTCTCAAATGCGTCTCTAGGATCCAATGTGCGTTGTTAGGATTTCTTTAGACACTTATTGAAAATTTTATAAGTTTTGTTAACCAGATACTAAAATTCCTTTTAATGGATCAAATGTCAATAAAAAAGCCTCACAATAAAATACGGTACTACAATTCACATCGAATTAATGATTTTTTTAAATAAAGTCAATGAAAATTAAATTGAAGCTTCGGTGAGTATGGGAAAATAAAGCACCGTATTTAAATACCGATATCTTTAAAGGGTAACAGTTGCCAACTTTGCTGAAAGAAACAAATATGTTAACATTAGTTATATTCGCTTTTTATTTTATAAAAATTAGACTATTTTAAAGTATTTTTTGGGTTTGTCAGTTAAAGAAAAAAAAAACCGGTTAACCGGTTTTTTTATTCCGGTTTAACCGAGAAAACCGGTTAACCGAAAAAGCTGATTTTCGGTTAACCGAAAAACCGGTTTTCCAAAATGTCGGTTTTTTATAAACACTAAAAAGAACTATCTTTTCTGTAATAAAAACTGAACAATTTTTTAAAAAATTTTTGTGTTTAACGAAATATACTTTCGTTTCCTGTTTCATTCCAGTTCATGTTCTTTTCCAATTTGTTACTTGTTTCATTCCATTTCGCTCTATGTAGGTTTCACTCCTTTCGACATAACATACAGTGGGCTACAATACGTTGGAAACTTTTTATAGTTGATGCTATTTGTTAAGGAAAACGTTAACAATACTAAATGTTATTATTATCAAACTAGCAGCGTTAAATTGCTAATAAAAATTAATTTTTGTCACATTAACAATATACTTTGTTTATTCAATTAAAAACGTTGTTGACTAGAATTTTGTTTTTACAATTTGTTTTGTTACTTTTGATTTCACGATATTTTTGTCTGTGTTGTTAAACAAATAATGCGTTAAAAACAAGTAAGAAAATTATTTTCGGACAAGACCGACCATATAAAGTCCTACAACACCCCCGGAAAATGGGTCCCAAGTTAAAATATGGACTGATTGGACTATTTTTTTTATCAAATCTTTCATAAGTTTAAAAAACACTCACAAACCAAATTTAAATGAAATAGGCTTTTTTTGTTGCCAATAAACCCTTTAACCAAATATCGGGCGAAATTTTTATATGGGGCCTAAGTCCAAAAAAGGTCCGATTATAATCGGATTCGACTGGGTTATTAAAGTACGCATTAAACGCACACAGTAACGAAATTTCGATTAAATATTTTATATTTTCAAAAAATTTAAGAGATTTATGTGAATATCGGGAAGGTGGTTTGTATGGGGGCTACAAAAAGAACTGGTCCGATTCTTTTAAAATTCTGAACATTGATTTGTGAACACAAAACACGAGTGGATACAAACGAATTGTATAAGTAATGAACAAGAATATTTGAACCCCACTGTTTTTTTTTTTTATTTTCTGTGCAAATTTAAATTATATCTCCTTTAATTTTCTTCTAAAAAACTACCCCCAAAATAAAATTTTTAACATTTCATCCTCACTTAACTTTGATGACAGTATGAAAATGAAATGAATTGAAAGAAATTTGATATGTAATGTCACTTGGCCTAAAGGTATATTTTTCACACTTTTTCTTTTCTTCCACAAACAACACAAATTTTGGCTTTGCGACTCCCAAAAATAAAATTGTGAAAATCTAAAAAATTACAACAAATGTTTGCTTACACAGAAAAAAGTAAAAAAAAAAATAATTTGAGTAAATTTTTAATAATATTGAGTAAAAAATTCTCCATTTCGCATCAGTAAACAAGAGTAAACTTTTAATACAAATTTATTAAACGTTTTTTTCTAGCTCGAGGTCATTATTTCCTTTACTAATTAAAATTATTATATTCTCATAGAATAATTTTCAAGAAAATTATTTTTCTAATTTAAATTTATTTATGTTGAACAGAAAAATAATTTTCTTGAAAATTATTCTATGAGAATATCATAGTTTTAATTAGTGAAGGAAATAATGACCTCGAGCTAGAAAGAAACCTACTCAAAATATAATATTTTAAAGGTCGAATAAAACAATTTTTATTTTTTAATAAAAATTAATCAGAATTTGAATTTATTAAATGTAACCCAAAAAATGTAAGTAAATTTGTAATTGATTTAATTAAAACTTTACTCAAAATTTTAGATTTTTTAATTGTGTCAAATAAAAATTTACTCAAAATTTATCAATTTCTTTTTATACCCTCCACTCTAGTGATAGAGGTTATAAGTATATAAGTTAGTCATTCCGTTTGTAACACATCGAAATATTGGTCTAGGACCCAATAAGGTATATATATTCATAATCCTCGATCGATTTTAAGTCGATATAGC
This sequence comes from Pegoplata infirma, assembly GCA_963921195.1. NCBI lineage: Eukaryota > Metazoa > Arthropoda > Insecta > Diptera > Anthomyiidae > Pegoplata > Pegoplata infirma. The sequence goes on along the minus strand of OY992539.1, from coordinate 211,967,670 downwards.
GATGTCCGTCCGTCCGTCTGTCTGTCTGTCCGTCCGTAGAAAACACGCTAACTTTTGAAAGACTTTACAGAGGCTACTAAAGTTTGGCATATATGTTGGCCATTTAGCTGGTCAGGTTGGTATTACAATCCAGCCAAATCGATCCGGTGCACTGTGGGCCAGCATCCCTGAATTTTGGCCATAAATAGACCGCTTAACATATATGTCAAAAAAGTATTGCATATGGGTGTTAAAGGATCGCTGATCACGATTCTGGAAAAAAAATTTCAAAATTCAAAATGGCGGATCCAAAATGGCGGACATGATTTTTTAATTCTTTGTTCATTGTGTTTAATAGAATCATTATCGATGTATTTGGGGTCGTTAATAACGAATATGAGCTCGGACTTTTAAAATTCAAAATGACGGATCCAATATGGCGACAAATTCAAATTTAAAATTTTTTATATGTTGTCTCTTTTGGCCAAAAACTTCGATTTTAATGGTTTTTCGGATGTTAAAACTAATTTTGGAATTAAAGATTTGAAATTCAAAATGGCGGATCCAATATGGCGAATATGCTTTTGTAATTCTTAGCTTATTGTTCTTTAATTAGTAATTTTTTATGTATTTAGGGTCAGTAATTACGAATATGAGCTCCGATTTTTTAAATTCAAAATAGCGGATCCAATATGGCGTCAAATAAAATTTTAAGTTTTTTTCTATGTTGTCTGATTTTGATGGTTTTTGGAACGCCAAATCTGATTTAAGAATCAAATATTGAAAATAGCGGATCCAATATGGCAGACAAGATATTTAAATTATTGATTAATGTTTCAAAATATCACTAGGAAATGATTGCACAACACGAATACGAACTCAAATCAAAATTTCGGATCCCAAATTTAGGACATAGCTTTTTAAAATAATGTACAATGTTTAAATTTCTAAGTTTTTATAAATCCCTCTTTTTGCTTTTATCAGAAGATTTTAATAAAATATTTCTCTTTTAAATGCGTCAAAAAGTTCATATATTCAGTGGCTCATTTAAGAGAGAACTTTTTTATTTCCAATAAACATTTGCCATCCTAAATGTACAAATAATGCTACATGCTTACAATTTCGTAAAAAATATTGAAAATGCTATTGCCAAAATATGCCCGCTTAAATGCGTCACCAGCTTTAATGTTTAGCACTAGAGATGGACGCTGTTCACGTGAATTACTCGTGATCGAAAGTGAGCGTGATTAAAATTTTTTGTTCGTGAGTGATAAGTGAGTGAGACAATTTTTAGCGTGAGTGATTCGTAGTGAGTGCAATTTTTTTGCGTGAGTCAAAACTATTTAATTGTATTGATTCAGTTACACTGTGTCACAAATTTTCAACAAAGTCGTGACCAAATGAATCTGACACATAATCTTTATGTAAATCCGAACGCTGAATCCGAATATGAAGTCAGAATGGTCAAAAGTAGAACAGTTTTCGAGATATTTACGAGAAAATCGAGAAAATTACCGTTATTTGCTCTTTTCAACTTATTTTTTTAGAACCAAACAATAAATTTTTTTTAAATTTTATCACTTAAAACGTAAGTTTATTTCAATACGAACATTTTGTGCCCAATAGGATCCAGATCGGTGCAAAAATGACAAAGTTACAGTAGATTAATTGAATTATCCCACTTTTCGATTTTTTTTTTTAAAACACAAGTAAATATACAAAGCTAAATGTTAGTAATGAAAGGTGGATTAATTCACTAAATCTTCTGTAGCTTTGTCATTTTTGCACCAATCTGGGTCTTGTTGGGCGCAAAATGTTCGTATTGAAATAAAATAATGTCCTATGTAATAAAACATTATAATTTTTAATTGTTTGGTTTAAAAATAATAACTTGAAAAGAGCAAAATTGCAAAAAATCATCAAATTTTTCATGAAGTTTGAACTTTTGTCCACTGTAACTCTGTCATTTCTTAACTAATCTTCACAAGCGACCCATGGTTATTTTAGTAATTTTATTATCTTTCATTAAAAAAAAAGAAATACATAAATCGACGAATAGCTTTGAAGATATTTGCATTTAAGTGACATCATCTTTTTTAAAAACACAAAAAACGCTTATTTTCGAATATCTCGAAAACTGTTCTACTTTTGACCATTCTGACTTCATATTCGGATTCAGCGGACAATTGTACATAAAGATTAGGTGTCAGATACATTTGGTCAAAAAACTGTCACGTAGTGTTATTACAATTTTTTTCGTGTTTTAATTGTTTAGCGTGAGTTACGAGTGAGCGTGAGTCACACGTGAGTGGTGTTTTGTTTACTCACGTAAATAGTGAATAAGTGTGAGAAAAAAAACGGTTGAGTAAATTATGTTTTTTTTTTCGTGAGCGTGAGTCAACGTGAGTCAAAATTCACTCACGTGCCCATCAGCAGTTATCACGCCAATGTTGTCAAAGTGAGGCATTTTTTATTAGAAATCAATAGAAACAAAAATATTGAAAAATGTTGAAGTTCCATTTTAGGGCAATTCTAAACGTCATATTTTGGTTTATTGCCTCTAGATCAAAAGTTTATGAACGGTCGCACAGGGTCGCAAAAGTGTGAATAGAATACATTGTCAGAGACAGATCGTAGTTCGAGGTTTGTCAATATCGTTTGGACTTTCTTGGACTTTGGTGTTGAAAAAAGGCGGATTTCAACAAAAGTATGAATTTCCATAATTTATTTTTAAAAAAATATGCTTATAGCTTACTTTTTGGCAGTTTATATCATGTGTTGAACAAACAGGTATGTCTTTAGGAGAACTTCACCGAAAATTTGAAAAAATATTGTGTCTAAGTACAAAAAAAAATTATTTGTTTCATAAATAAAAAATATAAAAAAATTCTCAAACATTGACTTTAACCTCATGCAAAAAAAAAACTTTAAGCTATAACAAAAAGATATTAAAGGTGGACAAAATTCAACATGTCAACATTCCGAAAAAATATTTTTAAATATGTGTTGCCTTACAGACCTTATTGGCCAAAAAATGGAAATCCTGGCCCACAGTGCGGTGGTTCAAAAGTTACGAGCAAAAGAGTAAATTTCGGCAAGGGTATTTCGTGAATTTTGTAGATAAAAACACAATGACTTTCGCAAGACAATAATCAGACTGCTGAAGCTTGACATTTATCTTTGCCGTTCCCCAGGTCTGTTTGGTATTGAATTTCAGCTCAATTGGTCCAGTGGTTCAAAAGTTATAATCAAAAACCTGAATTTCAAATTGGTTTCATCTCAAATGCCACGTGTTAAACAAGTTTTAATATTTTTTTGTGTGTAACTAAAAGGTGGTTTATAACAAAATATGTAGACAGAAACAACTTTTGATAGACATAGAGTAAAGCGTCCTTAGATTTTGACCAAGTTAAGCGGAAATGTAAAAAAAATACATTATATCTTTAAGGAATGAATTTGGGGAGTTGGGGAGCAAAATACAACATGTTGTTTTTATTCTTGATTGTATATTGCGTAGTGGCGAGCTGTGAAAATGGCAACAGGAGGGTTAATGAAACGTTACTGATGAGCATGCAAAAATCATATCCATCGTCGACGTCGTCATCGTCATCATAGATTGTTTTTGTATGATATGTCAGGAAAATTTGACATTATGATGGATAGGGTGTGAAAAAAAAAATATAGATGAACATAGGAAATAGAAAATAAGAAAAGGGGAAAACCATATATCTAACAAAGCAATGGACCATAATGGTCGGTATACACTGAGAAAATATTTTTTATTTTAATTTTACTCCAGGAAATTGTAACAGATTCTTAAAATTTTACTGTCTCAGAATCTAAGAACTTTTATATTTACAATTTTTTTTAGAATCTGAAAATATGTTTATGTGAAAAAGGTCTTAGAATCCAAGATTTTTTTTTTACTTTACGAAAAATGTCTCAGATTATAAGAATATTACTATAAGAAAAATTTTTCAGATTATAATTTTTTTTAATACGAAAAAATTCTCGGAATCTGAAAATTTTTCTATTCGAATTATTTCTTAGAATCTGAGAATTTTTTGTAGTGAATCTATAAAAAAATCTATTAAATCTAAATTTTTTAACATTTAATTTTAAAATATATTTTTCTCAAGTAGAGTATTAATCTAGCTCGAGGCCCAAAAATATTTCTATTTATAATATTGTCATAATAGATTACTTTTTAATTTATTGCTTTAAAATTTTTCTCTCTGTGTCATTAGTTTTTTGTTTAACCCTGCAATAAATCATCCCTTTAGTACTTTTTAAGATCAAAATATCAAAATTTTACTTCATGTTTGGCATTATTCCATACAACATTTTCGTATTTTACGCATAAATTTACTTATACATAAACATTGAAGTTTTTCACAACATATCCGTTTTAAACCTCCCACCTCTAACTTCACACCCAAAAAATCTTTACTCAACTTTTCTTTATTTTTGTATATTTACTTTAACTTGCAACCAATGTCAATTTCCGGCTGTCATTTTGACAACTGTCGGCCACAAAAAAAAAATACCATATGATGCAATACAAACACAAATAGCAGAAGACTTCTTTTGCATTTGAGTTAACCCAAAAATAATAATGCTAAAATCGTTTAAATTAAAAACGTAACACGTTTTTAGGCAATATATAAATATAAGGGGTATTCAAAAATCTTAAATGTCTTTGGAATTTCCTGGAATTCTCTGTGCTTGGGACCCATATGAGTTGTATGTGAAACTGCTTGGCCATCTCATTTAAAGACGTGAGGTAGTTTAGGGCAGATCTTGTTTTCAGAAACATTAACTCCAGAGACTTGACCTCGGATTGACTGTCAAAATAGATGTTGATTGCGTAGTAATAGATAATACATTGCAACTCAACCAGTCTGCCACTTCCTTTATTGCCAGCATCTCTGCCTGGTAAATACTGCAATGATCTGGCAATCTTCGAGCCAGGCTCAATCCAAGCTCTTCCGAAAAGACTACAAAGCCCACTTGTTCGTGAAGCTTCAATCCATCCCTGTCAAAATTAATAGAGCCTCCACTACTTGGAATGCCCCTCATCCAAGACTCCCTGGTTGGTATCATAGAGGTAAAAAGGCACTCAAAAAGGCTCATCGTGGAAGCACAGTCCACATTTTGTGACATCGTTATCTTTTTCAAGATCGCGCTATGGCCACAATCGCTGCTCTGTGCCCTGGAACCCATATTAGTTGTATGTCAAACTGCTTGGCCGTCTCATTTAAAGGCTTGCGGCAGTTAAGGGCAGATCTTGTTTTCAGAAACATTAACTCCATGGACTTGACCCCGGCTTGACTGTCAGAATAGATGTTGTCTCCGTAGTATTAGATAAGACATTGCAACTCAACCAGTCTGCCACTTCCTTTATTGCCAGCATCTCTGCCTGGTAAATACTGCAATGATCTGGCAATATTCGAGTCAGGCTCAATCCAAACTCTTCCAAAACGACTAGAAAGCCCACTTATTCGTGAAGCTTCAATCGAAGTGTGTAAAAATTTATAAAGGCTCCACTACTCGGAATGTCCCTCATACAAGACTCCCTGGATGGTATCATAGTGGTAAAAAAAGGCTCATAGAGGAAGCACACTCCATCTTTTGTGACATCGTTATCTTCTTCCATTTGCTGCTCTTTCATTGTAGTAGGCCCATAAGTCAAATTGCCAACGTTGCCGCATACTTCCTACACAATATGTCTAATGGTATCAGGTGAATTAGGATTTCTAATGCAGCCGTAGGTGTATTAAGAAGAGCGCCAGTGATGCACATCGACGCCGTTCTCTGTACCTTCGTAATAAAGACACAGTTTTCTTTTGTCTTTAAAGCAGGGCACCAAACAATGATTCCTTAAAGCAGAATTGGACTCACCACTGCTGGATAAATCCCATGAACTACTTGAGGGCTAAAGCACCATATTTTTCCAATGGCCCTTTTACAGGAACATAAAGCAATCGTTGTATTTCTGATCCGTTTCTAAATATTACGCTTGAAATTCAACTTCCCACATAGAAATACTACAAGATACTTCGTTCCATCTGAATAGGCGATTTCAGTTCAGGATCAAAAGCAGGAATCTTATTTTTTCTTGTAAACAAGACAAGCTCTGTGTTACTTAGATTAATTCCCAGACCACAGTCTCTTGCCCATTTAGACAGATATTTCAGAGAACCCTGAAGAATGTCCCTTGATGTTGCCAGGTGCTTTCCCATTTTTCGCTATCGACATTGGAGACATCATCAACATATGCGACAACATGACAACCACGTGCTTATAGAGAGAGAGCAGCATTGAAATCAATCGAAAGAAGTGGCAAAAGAACACCTCCCTGTGGTGTTCCCCTATTCACATGATGCCAACGAGCTCATGAAGAGCTGCTGTATGTCAATCTCTCTACGCAAATATGAGTCTATCATTAGTTCCTAAAACGAAGACACACTAATTGGTCTGAATTGGATGTCTCAGAAACGTATTCTATATTTCCATAGAAGTTTTCCAATAATCACATTTGTCAATTCTGACATCTTATAACTCTTCAGTTGTATCCTATATGCAGACCAGTCATCGTCTGCTCTAGAATATTTTGTCCTATTAAAGAGCTTTCTGCAGGAATCTCTGTTCGTCTGCAACTCATTTGAATTTGCCAAAGAGCTTCAGAACGTTCCAAAGCTTGAAACGGCGGCATGGAATTACCGGAAAAATGCGTGATCCAGCAAATGTCCGCTACAGGTAGGCCACACCTCATTAGGATCCCTCAGGTACTCAGGGTGCAATGAGAAGAAGCCAGATCTTTGCGCAGCTTTGATGCCTCAGAGACGTCTTCTATGTTTCACAGAAGTTTTTCCAGGAATCTCATTTGGTAATACTGATCATTAGGGATGAGATTTTCATGCACTAAAAAATCAAAAATATGCGCTTAAAATATTAGCGCATAAAACTCAAAATATGCACTAAAAAATAAAATGCACACAAAAAAAATCTTGTTTTCATAGGAAAATCTTCTTAAAAAGCAAAAAGTAACGCCGGGTTTAAATAGTAACATTTAAAACTTTAAATAAGCAAGATTTTTTAGAACTTAAGACAATCTATAAAAAAAAATTTAAAGAAAAAAAAATGATTTTTCTTATTTCCAAAATAAATTTTTAAAATAGTATTTAAACAAATAAATTTCAATTTGTGTTTTTGCTAATTTATGTCAAAATATGCAAAAATATGCACTCAAAAGTTGGAAATATGCACAAAATATGCATTTAAAACCAAAATATGCAAAAATATGCATTTTCAGCAAAATATGCAAAAACAAATCGATGCCATTTTAACGCAAATTTCTTGATTCGGAAAGATAATTGGTCGATATCGTTTTTAGACTATCGACAAAAAACATGCATTTGCATGGAAATCTCATCCCTACTGATCATCTTCTTATAACTATTAAGTTGTAGCCTATATGCAGATCAGTCCTCGTCCGCTCTTTAAGATTTTGCCATAGAGCTTTCAGCAGGAATTTCTACTCTTCTAAGACTCATTTGAATTTGCAAAAGGGGCAAGACGCATTCAGTGATCTATTACAAACATTTGTTATATGATCAACCAGGCAGTAAATTTTCGCTAAACTATGCGATTCAGATAAGGGTACTTCATACAAAAACACAGAAAAAGTTTTCCTGTATTTACGCTTAATATGTATTTACGCTTTATCACATTTTCTATTCACCTCAGTCCTGGTGCATGTCTATGAACTTATGACATAAAAATGTTTCGTTTGTCAAACAAATGTACAAACCATCAATTATGTTTTTCTTTGTTTGTTTTATACGGATATACGGACATCGCTTAAATGCGTTCGGACACCGCTTAAATGCCTTCTGGTCAGTAATACATATACACCGATATTTCGATACGTTACACAGTGAATGGCTTTGGTTGGAGGATATAAAAGTCGCAAGCATTTAAAGTTTTTGTATACTGAAATTCCAAGTTTCTAGAACCATATTTCAGAAGATAGAAAGTCTTTTTTTTCGGCCCTCAATCCCTTTTAGTTTTCATTCAAACAAATTTCTCTCGTGAATACCCTTTAATATTGAAAATCTACACAAAGATTACATTCAAATATTTTTGGTTGGGTTAATGATTTACACCCTAAAATTATTGTTTGTATATATTACGTACACACACACAGACGATTGTTTCAGGGCATAAAAGACGACACGACACGATGGGGTGGGTGTTAAAGTGTTAAGTTTGTTCTTAACAAATACCAAAAAATAAAAGAAGAATAAATTACAATTGGTAAATTTATGTAAATAAAAAAATAAATTGGAAATTGTTGAAATTCGTATGATGTTTACATATGAAATGTACTTGATGAATTGGTTGGTGGATGGATGTCTGGAGTTGATTATTTGATTCAGCTTTAATTGCGTGTTGCATTTCTATGGAAGAATACAACAAAAAAAATGCTTTAAAAGTCCTTAACATGCTCACATTCAGACATGTATTTTAAAGTATAAATACACTAATTTGGGTATAATACGAATTATAGAGTCGGCACGTTTTTAAGGACATTTCGTTAAATTGGTCAAAAAATATAAAGAAAGTTGAAAGTTAAGGTTTTAGAAATGTTTTTAAAAGTAAATGTGATGGAAATAGGACAGAATCATTTCCAGTGATTTTTGTTTTAAAATTGGTCCTTGGTGATTCTATTCAAGAACAGTTTCTTTGAACGGGCTTAAAAGTAAGACCGGCCAATTAATTTTTACCCCTCGACATACACCCTATCGCCACTTCCTAAGGGAGCTCCCATTCCTAACGGAGCTTCCCTTAGAGGAGTCAAATGTATGACCGACCCCCAATATTTTTTGATCCGCAACGTTTTTTCAGAACATCCCCCTTAAAGGGGTCCCCATAGAATTTCGTTAAAAAAAATTAATAAAAATAATAATAAAAAATAGAAAAATTGTGTGATACCCACTGTAAGGGTTAAAGAGAGAGGGAAGGTATGTTCTGAAAAAGCGTTGGGCTCAAAAATTTTGGGAGTCGGTCGTACATTTGACTACCCTAACCTAAAATTGTAACAATCTGCTATTTTGCTTTCAATTGCTTATTTGTTATTTTTCGAATTTTTATTGACTTTTAATCCTTTAAATAATTTTTACAATTCTCTTTAATAAAATATGTGTCATATCCTCCAGTTATAGACATTGGTTTTGTGCTTCCCTTAAAAAATACATTTCACTTCATAATTTTTCATTGTTATTACAAACTTTAACATGCACTTTCATGCATTTTTTTTTGTTTTCTTTCTTTTCTTTAAACATTAGTAAAACTAAAGTTTTCCAATTTGTCTTCTCGTTTGCTATTCTTTACTTTCAATTGCAATATTGTTGTTTTTTTTTTGTATTTTTTCAATATTTACCAACATTTTCACTTCCGAACCCATAACTTTAGGCCTAGAACTGTAAATAGTAACCTAGTTTTACTTAGATTTCGCTGCAGCAGCCGCCATATTTTCTACAAATGGCTGCTATTCAGCAGTATTGCATATAAACATAGTGATGTCAACTTTCATTAAATAGTAAAATGTTTGCTAAAGAAAACAACTTTTGATTTGATAACCCAGCAAAATAAAAGGTTTGCAAAAAGGAGACTCCAATTTATTTTAATTACAAATCATTTTTAATAATTTAAACCTAACCGAAAGCTGGTAACAATGAAAGTTGCCTCATTGTAGCGAAATCGAGGGTTTTCGTGGGAATCGAACCCATGACCCCCTGTTACTAACTTACCTATACGGGCCCCCTTAAATGTAGACTCATTACTTCCACAAAAACAGAGTCTTTTAGAAATCTCTGTAACAAAAACTTTGAGAGCGAAAAATGACTGGTATGTTAACAGACTGCAATTTAAGATGTATAAGAAGAAGATTAATGGTGATTTCTTTTCTGAAAAAAATGTTTGCCTTTTTAGGGTATACATTTTTAAAATGTTTTACTCACACCTTCAAAAAATTGCACTTTATTTCACTGGAATAGAACACAACATACAGAAATACTCTGCCCTGTATTTTTTAACAGCTGTTTTGAGAAAACAACACAGAAAAAGTCAGCTGTTGTATAAGGCAATTTCAACCCCGTGATTTTTTACGGGGTAAAAAGTGCAACTTTTTTGCACTTTATGGGGCAGACATTTTTAGAAAAGAACACGATATTCTTTATAATTTTTGGCATTTTTTAGAAAAGAACACAAAACCATAATTTTTGGGGCGAAATGCAAAAAAAAGGCACATTATTTGCCAGAAAAGAAAACACCATAAGTTAATTAAGATTTATGGAGTAGAGATAGGTAAAAATGGATGGGGTCACTATTAACCCCTCCAGGAGGCACCATTGTTATTTTTTTTGGCAAGTACGTAAACTATAGTTGGTCAAGGCAGACCAAATTATACCCTACACTAGAGATGGGCGCTGGTCACGTGATTTGCGTGAACGACGCGTGAGTGTGAGTGATTTTCATTTCAATCATGTGATTGTGAGTGAGCGTGATTTGAAAAAAAGTCTGAGTGAGTGATTAGTGAGTGAGTCATTTTTTTTTTGCATGAGTTTGCGTGATTAGATTTTTTGATTTGCCCAATTATTTTTTTTTCATTTTTTGTAAAATTTTTTTTTTTTTGAGTTTTTTTTTTTTTGTTAAGAAAATATTGTTGCGTGAGTAGATTTTGCGTGACTTACGCGTGAGCGTGATTGAATCTAGCGTGAAACGTGTGAGCGTGAGTACGTTTTTTATTACTCACGTGAATAGTGAGTGAGCGTGAGTAAAAAAAATTGCGTGTGATAAGTGAGTGATTTGATTATTTTTTGCGTGAGTGAGTGTGAGTCAAAATCCACTAATGGGCCCATCTCTACCCTACACCAGTGTTTTCCGGAAAATGGGTCCCAAGTCCAAACATGGACCGAATGGATCTATCTTTTGTCAAATCTGTAATAACCCTGCAAAAAAAGTCATTACCACTTCTCAGTGGAGTGCTTTAAAACTATAACAAATGTAATGAAATACAACAAAAATAACAAAAAACACAAGACAAAAACACACAAACAGTTTTTTCTACTCCAGAATACATAGATATTCAGCACTTAACTCATTACCTATCGCGACACCTCCATACAAATGTAAGTAGATATTCAGTAGATAAGAACTACTCCGTGGAAGTAGTTGGAAGTTGTTTGAAAGCTCGGAGTACTTCTTATCTACTGAATATCTACTTACTTTTGTATGGGAGTGTCGCGGAAGGTAATGAGTTAAGTGCTGAATAACAACTTTTTATGGAGTAGAAAAAACTGTTTGTATTTTTTTCTTGTGTTTTTTGTTATTTTTGTTGTATTTCATTACATTTGTTATAGTTTTAAAGCACTCCAAATAGAAGTACTCCGCACTTTTTTTGCTGGGAAGTGTAGAAAACACCCACAAACGAAATTTGAGTGGTTTCTATTTGTTGCCAATAAACCGCTTTAAATGAATAATATAAAAATTCATAAATTTTGAGAGATTTATGTGAATATCGGGAGGGTGGTTTGTATGGGAGCTACAGTAGAACTAGTCCGATTCCTATAAAATTTGGAATGATTTGTTGTGAATATAAAGTACGTTTACCTGCCATATTTCGAAAGGATATCTATTGTAATACGGTTATTAGAGTCATTTGCTGCAAAATTAAAAGGTACCTTTGTGTAGGGGCTAGGTCTAAGCATGGACCTATTTCCGACATCCAATTTCAATAGGCTTTGGGTCAAAAGAGGCTTGTTTCAAATTTCTAGTCAATTGATTGAAAATTGCGACCTATAACTTGTTTAAACCGTTTACTCGGACAGACAGACGAACGGATGAACATCGCTAAATCAATTTAAATTGTGATTCTGAGTCGATCGGTATACTTAAAAATGGGTCTAGTTACAAATGTCACCACAAACTCATTATACCCTGTACTTTAGCGAAAATAAAAACATTCTGGAAAAAGTACTTTTTGAAAATTCCGTTTCTAAGGGCGGTAAATGGATCAAAAGTGTACTTTTGGGAGTAAAAAAGTGTACTTTTGGTACTTTTTATATTTTGAAATAGTCAAGAAACTTAATATTTGGATTGTAGGATCCTTCGTTACAAAAAAATACTTTTTGGAAATTTCTTTTCTAAGGCGGGTAAAAAGAGTAAAAAATGTACTTTTGGCACTTATTCCCTGAAAAAATGTTCCCAGAAACTTTAAATTTTGATGGCAGGCTTACCTCCCGGAAAATAGATTCACTTAAGCTGGGATATTGCCAATGTTGATTCTCTGAGGTAAAAAAGGTGTGCTTTTGGTACTTTTTTTATTTCCTGAAATAATGGTTATAAAAACTTTAAATTTGGAATGTAGGATCCTTCGATAAAAAACATTATGGAAAAGTACTTTTTTAAAATGCTGTTTTTAAGGGGGGGTTAAATGGGTTAAAATTTGTACTTTTGGTACTTTTTATGTTTTCCGAAATAATGTTAATAATGGCAAAAAATGTACTTTTGGTACTTTTTGTTGAAAAAATATTCTTGAAAAAGTACTTGTTGAAAAAAGGTTGCTCTTGGTACTTTTATTATTTCCGGAAATAATGATCATAGACACTTTAAATTTGGAATGCAGGATCCTTCGGTAAAAAAAAAACATTCTGGAAGAAGTACTTTTTGGAAATTCCGTATCTTAGGGGGTAAAAAGTGTACTTTTTGTACATTTTATATTCTGAAATAAAAGTGTACTTTTGTTACTTTTTATGTTTTCTGGTATAATGATCCTAGACACTATAAAATTAGAATGTAGGATCTTCGGTGAAAAAAAAAACTTTCTGGAAAAGTACTTTTTCTAAAATCCGTTTCCTAGGGGGTAAAAGGGGTAAAAAAATAATGGTCCCAGAAACTTTAAATTAAGAATGAAGCACCCTACGGTAAAAAAAAACATTCTGGAAGAAGTACCGTATCTTAGGGTGTATAAAAGTGTACTTTTGGTAATTTTTACATTCTGAAATAATGGTCCAGAAACTTAATATTTGGATTGTAGCATCCTTCGGTAAAAAAAATATTTTTTGGAAATTTCGTTTCTAAGGCGGCATTTTTTGAAAATTACATTTCTAAGGGCGGTAAAAGGGGTAAAAAGTGTACTTTTGGTACTTTTTATATTTTCTGTTTTAATGATCCTAGACACTTTAAAATTGGAATGTAGGATCTTCAGCGAAAAAAAAAAACTTTCTGGAAAAGTACTTTTTATAAATTCCGTTTCTTAGGGGGTAACAAAATATTGGTCCCAGAAACTTGAAATTTGGAATGCAGGATCCTTCGGTAAAAAAAAACATTCTTGAAGAAGTACTTTTTGGAAATTCCGTATCTTAGAGGGTAAAAAGTGTACTTTTTGTACTTTTTGTGTTCTAAATAAAAGTGCACTTTTTGGAAAAAGTCCTTTTTGTAAATTCCGTTTCTTAGAAACTTGAAATTTGGAATGCAGGATCCTTTGGTAAAAAAAACATTCTGGAAGAAGTACTTTTTGAAAATTCCGTATCTTTGGGGGTAAAAAAGTGTTCTTTTGGTACTTTTTATATTCTGATAGTCCAGAAACTTAATATTTAGATTATAGGATCCTTCGGTAAAAAAAATACTTTTTGGAAATTTCGTTTCTAAGGCAGGTAAAAAGAGTAAAAAAATATACTTTTGGCACTTATTTGAAGGCAGGTTTAACTCCCGGAAAAAAGATCCACTAAATCTGGGTTATTGGCAACAACTCATTGCCAATGTTTATTCTCATCAGGAAAAGAGGTAAAATTTGCGCTTTTGGTACTTTTTTTTATTTTCTGAAATAATGGTCATAAAAATTTGAAATTTGTAATGTAGTATCATGCGATAAAAACATTTTGGAAAATTACTTTTTAAAAATGCTGTTTCTAAGGGGAGGTAAAAGGGGTAAAAATGTATACTTTTGGTACTTTTTATGTTTTCCGAAATAATGGTAAATAAACGTACCTTTGGTACTTTTTGTATTTCCTGAAACAATGGTTAGAGAAACTTAAAATTTGAAATAGAGGATCCTTTGGTGAAAAAAATATTCTGGACAAAGTACTTTTTAAAAAATGTGGGCGATTGGTACTTTTAATATTTCCGAAAATAATGATCATCCAGAAAGCTTGTGTAAGACTTAAACCAAGGATGTTTTCAAAGTGCATTTTTTAAATAAAAATTCTATTACCTTAACACAACTATCGTTGGGTTCTTCTGAATTTTCTGTATTTTTTTTTTGCAACTTTTTTTTTTCTTATTATTTATTTTAAAGTTGTACGTTCTTGTTGTTTAGATTTCCACATGAAAGGATTTCTTTATCAGTAGATGTAAGACTGTAATATTTATTTAAGCCTAACAACGATTTATGCTAGAAGTACATCCACTTTTTTTTGTTTTTTTTTTCATAACATAAACAAGAATTTGTATTCATGACTTTAGAAATATGAATAGTTTGGGAATGAGGAAAAAAATCTAGGAGAAATTATGATGATGTGTTTTGTTCATAAATAATAAAAAAAAACAAAAAAATATTTATATGATAATAATTGCAAAGGACATTTAAATGAATGTAAACCTAAAGTAGAATAAGAGTTAACATACAGAGGAGGTTAAGAAAATAGCAACAGGTTTCTATTTATTTGATAAATATCGAAAAGAGTATCTTAACGGTCAAATTTTTGAAGAAATTACGCAGAATAGAAAAAAGATCCTGATTTTGGTATACTGCCCACCTTTTTTAGTGGGCGTGGCTTTTATGAACATTTGCCAATTTTTATTTGTAATGGTTTCGGCCTGAAAACTGACTTAAATCAACTGTAAAAAAACGCACGCCCCCGATGAGCCTATTTAAAAAATATTCTACAAAGTGTATCCTTTAAAACTTTGAAGTCCTTTTAAAAGGAAACAGGATCACGAAATGAAAAACTGTAAATGCAGTTTTACTCCATTTGATCTCTACTTTCAGACGTATATCATACGGTTCATGCTTAGTATTGGCTGTCGGACGGTGTAATAATGCTTAGTATTGTTAACTTTATCTTTGACAAATTGTATCTACTATAGAAATGTTTCCAATGTATTGTCGCCCACTGTAACAATCTCTAAATTAACAAGTAAAAAAGTTAAATTCGGCCTTGTCGAATCTAGTGATACCCTCCACAATTTCAAAAAGATTGTTGCAAAAAACTATTTAACCCTAGGATGTCTGACTGCCTGGGCAGTGGTAAGTGACTCTACTGGGCCTGGCGAGGCCCTTACAATTTTTTCCCCTTTTAAGCTTTTAATTGATTGCTGGGATTGTGTAGCGTGTAGAAGACTTATACCACACTAATTGTTAATGCGTGGCTCAGACTTGGGCGTGGGCGTGGGGTGTTGGTGGGTGTTAATGGCAACTAATCAAAATCAAAATGGGCCTCGAAAAGCCCAGGTGAACATCCTAGGGTTAAAAGGAAATTACTTTTGAAAAAAAAATTTCCAGCACTACAATTCGGCCTTGGCAAATGTAGTGATACCCTTCACAATTTTAAAAAGATTATTGAAAAAAACTTTATTTAAAAGGAACTTACTTTAAAAAAAAAATTTTATGGTAAAACAAAAAATCCGCGAATTTTTTCTTTTTTGTAAAAAAAATATGTTCGTACTTGTTTAAATACCACTTGGTGTTCAATTACGTATTTCTAGGTTATGTTGAATGTACTGAAATTTTTTAGGTGTGCTTACATTTTCGTTCATAACTTTTGAACCGCTGAACCGATAGCGCTCAAATACAATACCAAACTTCTCGGGAGAACTTCCCATAAATATGTTAAGTTTCAGTCATCTCTGTTCAATATTTTGTTCGTGATAGCATTTTCCACAGATAGACAGACGGACAGACGGACATCGCTATGTCTTAAAATCGATCGGGCATCATAAATATATACACTTTATGGGGTCCCAGACCGATATTTCGATGAGTTACAAACGGAATGACAAACTTATATATACCCTCTATCACTAAGTGGAGGGTATAAAAAAAAATATTTCCCTGGTGCTATATTTTCGACCATAATTCTTTTTAATGGTATTTCCTTTCAAAAACCGTTTCTTTGGAGGCATTTAAGATCCAAACGAATTTATGTCATTTTAAATTAATGTCTACAAAACATTTAAAATTATGTTTTTATGTAGTAATGAGTTTTAAAGTATGTCTGCAATATGGAAAAACACTTTCACCTTAATCATTACATTATTCAATATTAACAAGAAATTACTATTATGCTATCAACAGCATCATCCACATCTCACATTCACTTCATATTATCATTTTTCATCAAGAATATTTACAACAAAAAAAAACTCAACAGAAATTTAACATCATTTTGTCGTTGTCATCTCCCTATCATCATCATCAGTCATCGTTTTCCATAGGAAAAGCCACAGAGAAAAAAAAAAATTCTGACATTTTCGTAAATCGAATTTTCATTTTTGGCAAAAATTGAACTCAAATTCAATCATAACAATTTATAACAAACGCAAACACTTAAAAGTCATACAATATACACATTTACACATCCTTCCCAATTGTATGCACTTTATACACTTAACAAATTCTCTCATTCCCTAGCAGACAATGGTTAATACCTTACCCAGCACTTGTGTATTTTGTACTATAAAATTACAAATACATATATAACGTACATGCAAACAGCATCATATCATCAACATTGTTCCAGGCAGACTTGTTGTTAAACACTTCAAGTTTTTCATAAAGTAGGAGTTTTTTTTTTGTTTGAATACCCTACACTTAGGAGTAGAGAATATGTAATGAAAAACTCATTTACATTTATAACGCAACGATATTTAGGTTTAAGTGTCCATGATTCATGATTCTCAATCGATTTAGTCTGTTGAAATCACTTTTTTAGTGAAACTCTTTTGTCATGAGTGCTGGTATATTTTCTGAAATATTTGTTGCGAAACTAAATTATTTGTATATAAATTTGGAAGGATGGTAAATTTATAATTTTATTTCGTAGATTTAACAATTAAAAATCCCCAAACGCGTAAATAAACGGGTTTCGCTAATGTTAATATACATTTTACAGCCGATGAATGCTCATTTTTCGGAATGCGCTTCGTAAACTCGTATCAAAGAGTGCTTATCACTAAAATTTTGATTAAAAATCATTGATTATATCAAAAATAGCTGGTGGTATTAAAAAGATAAATATAATTTGACCCAAATCCAACCATTTTAAACCGTGGCGCGCTTCGATCAAAGTTTTGGATTTTGGAAAATTTACACCAAAATTTTGGATTTTTGAAAAAGTAAAAAAAAATATATTTGCAATACATTATTATACCCTACACCACTCTGTGGTATAATGACTTTGTGCTGATGTTTGTAACTACCCGAAATATTGGTCCTAGACCCATCTTCAAGTATAACAATCGATTCAGAATCAATTTCTGGGTCGATTTACCGATGTCCGCCTGTCCATGTAAACGTTGTGCGCACGATAGAGGTCGCAATTTTTAATCGAATTGCCTAAAAATTTAAACTTGAGCTTTTATTAAGGACGAAGTCTATTGAAAATGGAAAAAATCGGTCCATAATTAAACCTAGCCCCCATACAAACGTCCCCTCTAAATTTGGTTAAAATGACTCTAAAACACGTGTTTTGATAGGTAACGCGGGTTTTAGAGTTTATCTGACAGATAAACGTATTTTGTATTCATAAATAACCATTCTAAATTTTAAAGAAATCGG
This sequence comes from Pegoplata infirma, assembly GCA_963921195.1. Lineage (NCBI taxonomy): Eukaryota > Metazoa > Arthropoda > Insecta > Diptera > Anthomyiidae > Pegoplata > Pegoplata infirma. Next base: position 211,949,849 of record OY992539.1, on the reverse strand, counting down.
ATCAGTCCTTCTTGTAGTCCCCATACAAACCTCCCTCCCGATTTTCACATAAATCTCTCAAAATTCACGAAAATAGGAAATATTTGATTAGAACTTTATGTGTATGTATGCATAAAATGTGCACTTTGGTAAGCCTTACAAATCTAATTGTGATTGGACCATTTTTATACTTAGTCCCTATACACAAAAAATAATATCGTATATTTTATTTTAATTAAAATTTTAATTGTTTTTTAATTTAATATTAATTAAACTTTTAATTAATGTAATTAATTGTTTAATTAAATTTTTAACTTTATTTTAATTAATATTATAATTGTTTTCAAATTTAATATTAATTAAGTATTTAATTTATATAATTAAATGTTTAATTAAATTTCTAGCTTTACTTATTTTATTTTTTTTGTTTTGTTTTCCGTGTGTGTGCGAGTGTGTGTTTTTCTCTTGCATTGTATTAGTACATACAAAAAAAATACATAAGTATAAAAAGTTTGTTGAAAGTTTTTATTATTTTTCGCATAGGTTTTTGAATTCTCATTTTGTTTATAGTTTTATGTGTATGTATATGAAAGGTTTATAATCAACTTTATAAAATCATCTCACTGGCTATGTCTTTACGGCATAAATAAATTTGGTAAAGTTTGAAGAAATATTTTTTTTAAACTATTTTATTCAAAAAGAATGTTTTTACAAATTATTTTTTTTTTTAATATAATATTTTTAATTAATTTTTTTAATTTATACAATTAAAATTTTAATAATTTTTTTTTTAAATTTTAATTAAATTTTTTAATTTATAGTATTAAGTTTTTAATTAAATAAATATCCATTTATTTTTAATTAACGACATACAAATATTTTTAATTTATTTGCGCATTTTAGTGATTGGTCCGGATTTAATTAATTTTTTAATTAAATCTACGAATTTTTTAATTAAATATTTTTTTTATTTTTTTCTGTGTAGGCTTATTCGCCCGATATTCAGTTAAATCGGTCTAGTGGCATTAAAAATAAGCCTTTTTCATCCAAATTTTTTAAAGATCAAACAGAAGAAATATCCAATCGGTCCATGTTTGGACTTAGGACCCATTTTCCGGAAAGCACTTGTGTAGGGTATTATATAGTCGGTCTTGACCGACTATAATTTTCTTAATTGTTTTTTTTTTAATTTGGCGCTTTGAATACGAATGTAAAAAATAAATTTCCGAAATCGGTAAAGCGGTTTTCAAGATATCGCCATTTGAAAATATTGAAAAAATTTTGTATAACAAGACTAATTTTTTTTTTTCATAGAACTACCATCATTTTCCTTCTTGTTTTTCTTACATTTCTTGACCATAGGAAAAACCTGCCATTTTTGCAAATTTGAAATAGCGATATCTCGAAAACCGTTCGACCGATTTTAAAAATCTTTTGATATTCGTGTTTAGCACATCAAAATAAATAAATATGGTCCATCTTAAGACTTTTTTTTATACCCTCCACTCTAGTGATAGAGGGTATATATAAGTTTGTCATTCCGTTTGTAACACATCGAAATATTGGTCTAGGACCCCATAAAGTATATATATTCATGATCCTTGATCGATTTTAAGTCGATCTAGCGATGTCCGTCCGTCCGTCTGTCTGTCTGTCCGTTGAAAACACGCTAACTTTTGAAAGACTTTACGGAGGCTCCTTAAGTTTGACATATATGTTCTACATTTACCGGGTCAGGTTGGTATTGCAATCCAGCGAAATCGGTCCAGTGGTTCAAAAGTTATGAGCAAAAGAGTAAATTTCGGCATGGGTATTTTTCGAATTTACAAGATTAAAACCACTATAACTTTCGAAAGACAATTCTGAGGGGGCTGAAGCTTAGCATATATATTTGTCGTTCCCCAAGGCTATTTGGTTATGAATTTCAGCAAAATCGGTTCAGTGGTTCAAAAGTTATAAGCAAAGCACTGAATTTCAGATTTGTTTCACCTTAAACTGTTGAAAACTCTTTAAACAAGTTTTAAAGCATGGTGAAATACCAGTTTTGTAAAACTTGTTGTTGTTTGTTTTCTTGTCGTGGGGTGCAGCTTAGTTGTTAGACAAGTAAATATTTGTTATTGTTTTGTTATTGTTAGTGTAACTGTATGTAACGGGAAAAAATCAAATGAAGTATGTGTATGATTGAATGTTAATTTGTTTTTGGTTTTTAAAGAAGAGGATGGTAATATAAAAAGACGAAAATATGTGAAATAGTTTTTTTTTTGTATTACATATATGTAGGTATAAAACAACAAAAATATTTTACAAAGTAATTTGTTACTCAAAGAAATTGTACACTAAAAAATAAATATTTACACTCAAAAAAAAATGTTACACTCAAAAAAAAAATGTACACATTACTATTTTTTTTTTTTTTGAATAAAATGGCAGACTCAAAAAAAAAGTTTACAGTCAAAAAAATTTTACACTCAAAAAAATTTGATTGATTAAAAGAAAGTTTGACTCAAAATAATATATGTACATATTTCTAATAAAAAATTTGTAATGCAATTTTTTTGATTTTTTTTTAGAAAATTACTATCATATAACATTGTGGAGGGTATTCATAGATTCGACCAAGTCGAATTTAATTTTTCTACTTGTTTCTAACTAATTTTTATTAAAAAATAAAAATTGTTTTATTCGTCCTTTAAAATTTTATATTTTGAGTAGGTTTATTCTAGGTCGAGGTCATCATTTCCTTTACTAATTAAAACTGTGATATTCTCATAGAATAATTTTCAAGAAAATTAATTTTCTGTTATAAATTTATTTGCGTTGGTAATTTTTTGCAAGACTTAATCAACACGTGTTTCGGAATTTGTCAAATTTCATTGTCAAGATTATTTAGCAAATGTAACAAGTAAAAAAGTTAAATTCGGCCTTGCCGAATGTAGTGATACCCTCCACAATTTCAAAAAGATTATTGCAAAAAACATTATTTAAAAGGAATTTACTTTTGAAAAAAAAAAAAAATTTGAAAAAAAATTTCCGCGAAAAAAAATCCGCGATTTTTGTATTTTTTTTGTCAAAAAATATGTTCGTACTTGTGTAAATACCATTTGGTGTTCAATTATGTTCACATATGTCAACCAGCAGGCGAATTAAAGCATTTTGTATTTTTAGGTTATGTTGAATGTACTGAAATTTTTGAGGTGTCCTTACATTTTCGTTCATAACTTTTGAACCGCTGAACCGATATCGCTCAAATGCAATACCAAACTTCTCGGGAGAACTTCAAATAAATGTGTTAAATTTCAGTCATCTCTGTCCAATATTTTGTCCGTGATCACCATTTCCACAGACAGACGGACCGACGGACAGACGGACATAGCTAGAATGTCTTAGAATCGATCACTGATCAATAATATATATACTTTAATGGGATCCCATACCGATATTTCGATGAGTTACAAACGGAATGACAAACTTATATATACCCTCTATCACTAAGTGGAGGGTATAAAAACCCTATATTACAAGTAGCAAAGGGATTTTAATGACAAATCGTTAATGATCAAACTAATATTTGTTTGTTGGATTGTTGACGATTGTGATCTTAATACGATGGTACAATTTTCGTCTTCTAATTCCCAATGAGAGTAAATTCGAATGTGTATTAATATTTTTGTTTGATCATTAACGATGTGTCATCAAAATTCCTTTGCTACTTGTACTGTAAGGTTTTTATTTTTGCTAAATAATCTTTACAATGGAATCTGACAAATTCCGAAAAAGTTGTAAAAATTACCAACATAAATAAATTTAAAACAGAAAAATTATTTTCTTGAAAATTATTCTATGAGAATATCATAGTTTTAATTAGTAAAGGAAATAATTGACCTCGAGCTAGAAAATACCTACTCAAAATATTTTTTTTATTTATTTTTAATCCAAAACTTTGATAACCAGGCTAATTTCATCTGACTGGCATCAAATTTGTACAGTTTTAAGGGGTAATAGAAATAAAAATTTGGCCGGACACTTGGCAAAATTAAAAATTGAAGAAAAAATCCAATGTAGGGTTAAATATGCTCGACATTGACCGACTACAATTTTATTGTTTTTTATGTTTCTATGTTGATGCTGATGATGATGGGAAATGTCTGTGTAAATTTTACGCAACAAACCAAACCAATATAAATTTTTTTTGGGTAGTTTAACCATAATTTTATGATTTAACATACAGCTGCGGTCAAAAAAATAGCACCAGGATAAAACAAAATTTTCTTCGTTCGTTTTTTTGTAACAATATTAACTTATGCCACTGAAAACGTGTCATAAGATACTTACAAGAGTGTGAAACAATATCACATAAGAAAAGGCTAAATTGCTTTTTTATTTTATTAAAAATTTTCAGAGTTTTAAAAAAAACTCCAAAAAGACTCAGTCAAAAAAATAGCACCACACTTCTTTTTGCATTAAAATTAAATTCTTAAATTTGAAAAACGAATGGATTATGAATTCAGTATTGTTTTGATATCTTTAAATATTAAAAAAAAAAAATGTCGAGTGTTTATTGTTGACAATTACCTCTGTACAACGTTTTTGTACCGAATTCGCGAGATTTTTGGATCTTTAATTCAAAATTGAGTTCCAGATTTGCTGAACAGCCACCCAAAGAGCCTTATTACAAGTTGGTTGTATTTGAGACACTCCCTTCTCTATATCTGTCCATTAACTATCGATTTGGTCTAGATCTGGGGACTGACCAGGCAATTCAATCACTTTTACTTTATTGTCCAGACCCAATTTTTGCCAATTTCCCGTCATGCTTTGAGTAATTGACGTGCTAAAAGACCAAAATTAGTGCCATTTGCTCAGAAACTGATGGTAACATTACTTTCTGGAGGATATAAACGTTTAGTGTATATCCACGGTTGATCTAGTCCAATATGTGAGCCATGGTCCAATATATGAACCCCACTCCGCAGTAGGAAAATATCCCCCACACCATAAGCACCATTTTAAGTTATTTTTATTTCGAATTTTTGATTGAATTCCGCGTTATAGGGTCTTCTGACATAGGTATGTGAACCCATGTCTCCAAATAAAACAACAATGGATTCATTTGTCCATAGAACATTGATCCACTTTTAAGCTGGTTATTCTGAGTTACTGTTAGCAAACTTCAAACGACTTGCAGTATGCTTAAGTGAGAGTAGGGGCACTTTTCAGAATCTACAAGCGGAAATATTGTTGTTTTGTAATATTTGACGAATATTTTTGCCATTTGCTGTCCGTTTTTAGCTCTGGAGCTGCCGTAAATGGGGCTTTCTTCCATTGTCTTTACAAACACCTGACCACTAATGGTGAAAAACATCGCTTGTGACTAAGTTTTTCAAGCTCTAAAGTTAATTTTGTTAAATTTGCAATCATTTTATAAGCGCATCCAACCAATTTTCCTATTTCTGAATACGGTTTATGTTCAGAAATCATATTTTTTACAATAGCACGTTTTTGAGGAGTGTGATTCCCTCCACGTCATATTTTTATTAAAATAAATGTCAATTTTGTAATGAATTAAATTTTTTTATAAATAAAATCTATCTTTCTTTAATATTTAACACTTTTATTTTAATAATTAAAACAATATTATTTTTTTTAAAGAAATTTAGTCATTCGGTGCTATTTTATTGACTGCACTGATTCAGAGTTTTTTTAAAGTATCGATTATTATAAAAGAACCGTCCACAATTTTTGGAAAAAGTAAAAACATTTAAGGGGTTTATACTTAGTATAAGAGTATTGAATATTTACTTTAAACGAATACGCACATAATATTTTGTTTTAATTGAATGAATAGAGATTTTGTCATTGGTGCTATTTTTTTGACCGGCACTGTACATTAAACTGCAGGATGGTTTTTTTATGTTCTTAAACTTTAAGGAGAGAGAGATGCAGAGAGTAAGAACGAGAGGAAAACTTTTTTTAGAGAGATACAAAAACGAAATGCACGTTTTTGTTTGGTATTTATATTGAAATCTTGAAGACTTTAACTGAGAAATTATATAGAGAGCGATTGAGAGAGATTATTTCTTATAGTTTAAGAGATGATTAAGAATTAGTAAGTGATTTGGTTGAAAGATTAATGAAATGGTAGCATCAGGGATAGAAAAGTCAGTACTTTAGTACTTTTGATAATACACAGAAAGAATTGAAAACGAAAGTCAATCAACAAAAACGCGAATTCAATTAATTTTTTAATTGAAACTCCTCCGATAAAGAAAATTGTTATATCAATCATCAAATTGTAGGCGATTAATTGATTTTTTTTCAATTAATCATTTTTTCGATTTTGATAAAAAATTTGATAAATTTTTTATTTAAAGTCAATTAAAGTAATGATTGATTTGACAAATGAAGTTCAAGCTTATGGAAAAATTATGAAAAATTTCATATTTTTTGCTTTCCAATATGTTGCCGACAATAAAAAGAAGTAAAACCCTAGTATAAAGTATATTTTTGAATTAATGTATTCAAATAAATTGAAGCGAACAAAATCTGGTATGTTGAAAATTTTTAATTTGATAGTTAAAGAAATTTACAAAAATGTTGATCAAAACAATAATTGACTCATTTAAATTTTGTTGATCAATAGATTTAATTGAAATATTTTAGCCAATAATTTTTTGTGTGTACCGTTGTACCACCGAAATCGATTTAGTATCTTTTCCATACCAAACGTGTTTTAAGAAAGAAGTAACATTTTTCCAAATATATTTATAAACTTTTGATATTTCAACTTAATTTTAAAAAACGGGCACAAGCGGGTAACTTTTTTGGAAAGTGTGGATAAAAATGATAATTCTGACAAAGACAGTTTATTATATAACGAGGACCTTAAAGGAGGGTTTCCAAAAAATAACAAATTGTTTTCAATACTTTTTTATAAGCTTTTGATATTTAAACTTAAGTTGTGAAAACGGGCACAAGCTTGCAGCTTTTTTGGAAGGTGTGGATAAAAAGGAAAATTCTGGTCCAGCCAGATTTTTTTAAAGGTGTGAAACTTTTATTAACGTTGAGTTTTAAAAGGGGGTTCCAAAAAAATCGTTATTTTTAATTTTTTTTCTTACAAACTTTTGATACTTCAACTTTATTTTTGAAAAAGGGCACAAGCGGGCAGATAAAGTGCAGATAAAAAGGATAATTTTTGCCCAGCCAGTTTTTTGAAAGGGCGAGGAAGGATAGATTACGATGAGATTAAAAAAAGAGAGTTTCAAAACAAATATTCTTTTTCAAATATTTGTATAAACTTTTAATATTTCAACTGTACACACAGAAAAATAAATGTACCACTGTTTTTTCAGTTGTATCAACTTAAAATTCGGTTGCTGCTACTAATTTTTGGTGTGACAGCCGAATTTTTTGGTTGCTGCAAGTAAAAGCCAGTTATATCAATCAAATTCCATTGTGACTACAGACTGTGTCGATCAATATAATATACAAAAGTTTCATCTGGGTTTTGGTTGCAATAACTGAATTTCAGTTGGAAATTAGCAAATTTGTTTTTTATGTGTATTTGTAGAACCGGACACAAGTCAGCTACTTTTTTTGCAAAGTGGGGATAACAAGAATAATTCTGGCCTAGACAGTTTTTTAAAAGGGCGTGAAAGTTTTAAGAACGATCAGTTTAAAAAGGGGGTTTTTAAAAGAAAAGGCACATTTTTTCATAAACTTTTGATATTTTTGTAAACTTTTGATATTTCAACTATATTTGCAATCACGAGCACATGTTGACAACTTGAGAATGATGAGTTTAAAAAAAGGGGGTTTTCAAAAAAAAAAAACGGGCACTACTTGGGCAAATTTTTTTTTAAAGTATGGAAAACAAGGATAGTTCTGGGTCAAGCTCTTTAAAATAGCTCTTAAAAACATCATTCGGTTAAGGAATATAAAATCAAGTCATTTTAAAATGGCGAATGATCTAATAAGGTTTAAAAAAAAGTTTTAAAATGTTTGATTTTTTTTTTATTGTTAAATTCAATTTATCAAAATATTAATGTCTAGTATCTTCTTCTTCATCATCACCCACATACGGTAAAAATTCATCATCATATTCTGAATCAGCTTCACCGATTAACATGCCTCTTAACCATTTATTATAACTACTTGTCATATGAGAACCATGACCAAATGGTTTAATACCCAAAGCATCTAAAGGTATAAGAGATCCTTTGGGACCCAATATATAAATTTTTTCATTGCGTTTAGGCGAGGGAGTTGTTGTAGTAGTTGTTGTTGAAGGAGGCGTAGTACTAGTAGCAGTGGTAAATAAATCGTAAGGATTAACATTATTAACCGGAATCAAGATATTATTTGGACCCAGCATAAATAGACCTGATGTGGATTCATAATTAAAGTTGGAAACTTGAACTTCAGGTTTAGGTGTGGTAGTTGTGGTGGTAGTAGTAGTTGTTGTTTTGAAAGGTTTAAAACGATTTATTTGTTGTTCTGGATAATCATTACCCAAATAATTTAATGAACCTTGATCATCGGTTATATAATAATCACCAGGTTGATAGTTTTGTTGTTGTTGGTCGTATCTATTGTTGAAACCACCATTAATGAAGCCACCATCATTGAAACCACCATTGTTAAAGTTTCTACAACCACATCTACCGGGAGGACCAGGTGGCCCTGGCGGACCAGGATAATAATAACCCCAGTAAGGAGCATCAGGTCCTCGAGCACCAGCATTACCTGTTTCCCCTTTAGCACCTGGTAAACCAGGAGCACCCGGATAACCTCTTATACCAGGATCACCTATATCACCTCTTTCTCCTTTAACACCGGTTACACCTTGATTACCAATTGGACCCTGATGACCTGGAGCACAGCCACAATTTGAACTCATGGCTGAGGAATAAAGAACAAAAACTCCTGGAAAAAGTAAAAAAAAAATGAAAAGAAAAAATTAGTAATGAGATCCAAAACATATTCTTAAAGAGAAAGATAGCATCATCTGACAGCCATTATTAAACGTGAACCGGATGATATACGCCTGAAAGTAGAGATCAAATGGAGTAAAACTGCATTTACTGTTTTTCATTTCTTGATCCTGTTTTCTTTTAAAAGGTTTTCAAAGTTTTAAAGGATACATTTTGTAAAATATTTTTGCCATATCAGGAAAAAAGGAAAAGTCATTTGAAAACTTAATCAAAATATTTTGTTGAAAATTTTGAATGATATTAAAGGATAAATTTTTAAAAGGATATTAAAGGATATTTTTTTAAAGTTACCTCCTTTTTCCTGATATGTTAAAATAATAACATAGGAAAATTAGGGGGATCCTCCTCTTTCATTTGCTATCACTAGTGGCATCCTAGGACAAGTACAACTATTAAAAAAATATTTTATAAAATTTAATCCTTTAAAACTTTAAAGTCCTTTTAAAAGGAAACAGAATCACGAAGAGAAAAACTGTAAATGCAGTTTTACTACATTTAGTCTCTAGTTTCAAAAGTATATTATCCAGTTCGTGTTTAACAATTTTTTTTTGATTTTTGTCGGACGGTGTAGTAGAAGTTAAAAAACATTTTTTAAAAACTTCTAAATTTTCATTATTCTTTCGTTCCAAAAATGCGTTATTTTTAAATCTATCCAAGTTTTACTTACCCAAAAGAGTTGTTACTATCACAAAAGCTTTCATTTCTTCTTCACTATACGGTTACATCCATACTAAACTGGAAAGTGGACTATACAAAGTATTTATATGACCCTTTTCTTTAAATTCTTAAATATAACTTGTTTTTTAACTGCATTGTTTAATACAAAAATCTTTTTAAAATGAGTTTTAAAATGAGTTTTAAAATGCGTTTTTATACCCTCCAACCACAGTATGGGGGTATACTCACTTTGTCATTCCGTGTGTAACGCATCGAAATATTGGTTGGGGACCCCATAAAGTATATATATTATTGATCAGTGATCGATTCTAAGACATTTTAGCGATGTCCGTCCGTCCGTCCGTCCGTCCGTCTGTCCGTCCGTCCGTCTGTAGTTAACACGATGCAGTCCAAAATAAAATAGCTAGACCCTTCAAGTTTGGCACAAATATGTCTTATGTTCCTAGGCAAGTTAAGTTCGGAAATTGGCCAAATCGGACCAGGGGGAAAAAAGTTCCCCCTTGAACAACTAAACCAACATCTAAAAAAATACACTTTTTTACATGTTTTTTTTGTATTTTTGTTAATTAAATGTAACATTTGGTATATTTATCGCGATGGGAAGGTGCTCTCAACGTCCCCCACTGACCCTATCAACCCCCCCCCCCCAAAAAAAAAAGAAACGCCCCTGACAAATTTTTGTTTTTAATTTTTTTTTTACATTTTGGAGGGTATAATAGATTCGGCACAGCCGAATTTAACACTCTCACTTGTTTTTTCTAGTTATGCATTTTTTTGTAAACCCACACTAGATAAGTTTATTTATTTATCCAAGACTCTCCAACGGGTTTTTGGGTGTAAACCCAATAAAATCCGTTAGAAAATTATTTTTGTTATAATTGACATAAACGTCTTTTTAACAAAATTTACGATTATGCATCACAAAGAACTTCACCCAACCATTCAAAACCTTAAGTTAAGCCTCTAAACTCTGTGTGAGTTAAATAGTTTGTTTTGTCATTGTAAGAAAACATCGTTAAATAAGATAATTTGTTCTAACTAAAGATTAGCATAAATTTTAAATAAAAACAAATTTTACACCTATGCTCTAAAAAATTTAACTGCAACGGTTTCAAAACCTACGTGATTTCAGGTTTTATTAAGTCATAACAAAAATTTGATTTTTTTAACGAGTCTCCTTTAATTTACTACATATTTTTCATGACCTTGACTACGAACTATGCCTTAAATAATCATTAATCTGTTCTGGAAATTTTATGTAACGGTATGAAATCAAGTCATTGAAAACTCTAAGGAAAATAAAACAAATCTTAAAAGAGTTTTAGGAATATACTTTTTTGTTTTTAAATTTTTGGCATTTGATTGATACTCTTCCGCTACTAGCCAGTTTTGAGAAAGCACTCAAAGGTTCTGTGGAAATCGCAACTTTAATGAAACTTTCCTTGTGAATTTCAATTTGAAAAGTTGTAGAATAAGTTTTTTTTTATACCCTCCACTCTAGTGATAGAGGGTATATATAAGTTTGTCATTCTGTTTGTAACTCATCGAAATATCGGTCTGGGACCCCATAAAGTATATATTCATGATCCCCGATCGATTTTAAGACATTCTAGCGATGTCCGTATGTCTGTGGAAATTGTGATCACGGCCAAAATATTACACGGAGCTGACTGAAACTTAACATATTTATTAGAAGTTCTCCCAAATAGTTTGGTATTGCATTTGAGCGATATCGGTTCAGCGGTTCAAATGTTATAAACGAAAATGTAAGGACACCTCAAAAATTTAAGTTCATTCAACATAACCTTAAAATACAAAATGCTTTAATTCGGCTGCTGGTTGACTTATGTGAACATAATTGAATACCAAATGGTATTTAAACAAGTACAAACATATTTTTAAAAATAAAAAAAACCGCGGATTTTTTTTTTAAATAATTTTTTTTTGCGGAATTTTTTTTGCGGAATTTTTTTTTCAAGAGTAATTTCCTTTTAAATAAAGTTTTTGCAATAATTTTTTAGAAATTGTGGAGGGTATCTCTACATTCGGCAAGGTCGAATTTAACTTTTTACTTATTTTTTCTAAAAACAAGGTTCTAGATCCAATTACTCGTAACGTATGTATATCTAGATCTAGAACTAGTTCTCAAAATTTGGATGGCAAATATGATCTTGGAATGAACGCTCCAGTGCTTATAATTTCCGAATTTGCACGTATTTTGTTATTGTAACGAAAACAAAATACATGCAAACTCGTAGCAGAATAATGACGTTCGTCATTCAGAAACTGGGTAAAAGTTCACTGAAAAAAAAGACATAACTAAATTTAAGGAAAAAATGTCTTTGAAAATTTATCATGAATTTCCTAAAATTTAGTTAAATTTAACTTAAAAATGAGAAATTTTCTTAACTATGAGGAAAAAATTTTAGTTCATTTACTTATAATTAGTTCATAGTTTTCTTTAAATGGGTTTTTTAAATATTAGGAAAAAAATTCTCACTGCCAAAGAAATTTTCCATAAATCTAAGAATCGTATCTTTATTTTTAAGACATATTTCTTAAAAAACAATTTAGTTCAAGTTTAGTTAAAATTTACTAAAAAACACATCATTGTATTTCTCTTCTTTGAATTAAGGATGTGTACTTCTTAGAATTTAGTTAATGACTTCTGAGAATTTAGTAAATAACTTCTTAGAATTTAGTTAAAAATTCAAAATGGCTATATCTCGAAAACTAAGCGAGATAGAGCGAAACGGATGAAATTTTCAAAAGAAAGACTACAAAGAGAAATATGGAATAGCCTAGCTCTGCATATCTGTCGGGATCTCAAGACCCTAATTTTAGATCTAAAATTTGAAATTCCCGAGATTTTATATATCCACACATCTCGGTAAATACTGCCAACACGAGAAAACGTCCAACGGCATTTTTGTAGCTCTTGACTCGTAAACCACTTCCGCAAAATACCCGAAAGCCCTCCGATTAATAGTTTTTGAGTTATCCGGTTTTTAAGATTCTCAAGACCCTACCAGGCCCCTTATTACCGTATCTCAAAAACTAAGCAAGTTAGAGCGAAACGGACACAAGTTTTGGTTCAAAATCTATGGGGACCCTTAAAGGACCCAACGGGTTAAATGGGTCCGAACCCATGGGTCCAGGGTCTAGACCCAATCTATTTCTAAAATGTGAAGTATAATTTTTCCCATTTTCTAGTTAAAATTGGCTTAAAATTAAATAACTTTGTTTTCCTTATTTTTGGGAAAATTATGAACTAAAACCAAGAAAAAAAATCTTTGGAGCCAAATCATTCCCTCTTTTTCTCAAAATTGAGTTAATTTTCCCAGATTTTAGTTCACTTTTTTTTGAGTGTTTAAACTAAAGCCGTTTTATTTCTCTGCCGATTTTGCTTCTGTGGAACCTTACCATAAATACCCCACTCGTCAAATAAGACGACATGGTTAAACGGTTAAAACCGTCGCCTTTGTAATATTAAAAAAAAATCTGGAATGAACGTCTGGAATTATCTCTTGGACTTCTATATGAATGGTGTTCAGATAGCGGTCAGGAGGTAAATGCAAACAAAACTGATAATGTTATATTTTCCAACAGGAAAACGATTCCCACGTTTAGCCCGCCGAGATTAGGCGGTATTGAACTCACGGTGTCCAATAGTACTAAGTATCTAGGAATCATTCTACACAAAACTCTACTATGGAACATGAACACAAGGGTTATAACTTTTTCAATTTTTTGCAAATATCAAAAAGTCCATCCCATAGTCGTATAGGCCATGAAAAAATATTAAGAAATGATGTCTCACTTTTTCGCGATCGTTAAAAAAGTTCACGCACCAAACGCGATGAAGTTTTGAATATTAGTTTTTCTTTTAAGTATAAACAAATTAAATTTAATTGCAAAATATTTAGGATTTTCTTGTAATTTCATTAATAAAAAAAAAAATCTCATCAATTGAATGGAGGGCGCGAAAAAATCGCGATATTTTGATGCTATTTCGCGGATTTTTTAAATTAGCCATCAAAAGGCCACTTAGGATCCTATTGTCTTCTCTCAAGACAACCAGAAACGCATCCACTAGGATTGCGGCTATAATCGCATAGACGCACGCAGAAAAAAAACATGGTTGCGGTGATCATGATTTAAGAGCGTCATATTATGATTGGAAATATGGTTGTAGCAATAATGTTAATATGATTGAAGGCAACAAGGAATGTTAATCATTATATGATTGCGGCAATAATGGCTTAAATGTTATATAATTATCATTATATGATTCCAGTTTATTATACATATATTTTTTTTTTAATTGAGAAAATTTATTATGCTTTAATACCACACGTTTATAAAAATTCTTCATTACTTTTTTTTGATAAAGTTCACACCAATAATTTATTTTTGGTTTTTAAATGTTGTTTCTATAAATATGAAACCATTTTTATTAATTTTGATTCAATTTAGTGGCAACCTGCGTTTTACATCAATGATGTGCAATAAACTTATGGCATTTTTCTAAAAAATTTCATCAACTATAACATTTTTTTCAGCTAACATTGAATGATTGTATAAATCATTAAGTTATTGACAAAATCACAACATATTTGCTGCAATCATAACGTATTTTTTACAAAATTAAAATTATTTTCAGCAATTATAACACATTCATTAAACAAAAAATGCACAAAAAACACTTTAATATTTTCGATTTGAAGTTTTTATTTAAAATGGAAAGTTATTTTTAAACTGCACAATAAATAAATTATATAAAGTAGCCTTTTGTATTTCATTTCCTTCTGCGTTGATCCAATTTTTTAACTCAAATTACCTTAAATTTTTCAAAGTACTAAATGTAAGTGGCGTCTTTGCGACTAACTGCTTGCTGGCAAAACACTCAACTGATGAATAAACCTGATAATGTTTGCAAAAATCAATTTTCATTAAGTTGTGATTATCTAATGATTGTTATAATCATGTTATGTTCAAATTTTTGGTGTGTCGAGAATATAATTAACTATAACATTGTTACAACAACCATATTGTACTTTTGAATATTGCAATTATTTTATCATGATTGAAGCGACCATTAAATGTCTAAAACAACCATATAAATGATTAAATACAGTTTTAAAAACAATAACTTGATTGCTGCAATCATAACTGGGGTTAGAGATCATAGTATAGTTGCTGCGATCATGTCGCAACCATATTTTTTCTCTGCGTGCGTACATACCGTATGGACATGCGAGAATCCTGGTGTATAACGGTGAACCGTGTTTAAAAAAGGACTCCGGACATGTCTGATTGGATATAGGGTCTTTAAATACATGAGGAGACACTTGAAGTTTTCACTGATGTCATAAAAATGGATGGAAGAGTAAGGGGTGGCATTTTTATGAGTAAACGGGATTTAAGAATCTCCTTTTCACTACCGGACCAGTGTAACGGACTGTGGATTGGATAGGATGCCAACGGATATCATTCAGGGATATCTGTGCTTTCACCGATAACCAAGAGTCTATAAATCCCTCTAGTCTCTAAATGAGATGGCTAGGAATGTGGCAGGGGACGACTCTACATAATGCAGGATCGACCATATGCCTTTTTTTTACGATGAACCAACACTCAGGAGATGCCCCTACTAATGCAATGCTTTGTGTTGATATCAGGAAAATAGGTTATGAGGAGGAGGAAAGAGGGAGTAGTGTTTGTGTATATTTGACTTGAATTTATCTACATTAAAAGAAACTGGGAAGACCTCAACTGGACACTCGACAACAAACGGATGTGATCTACTAGACAACAGAGTGTTGCGAACAAAAACTCGGGCTCTGGGGATAAGTTCACTTATCTCAGCAGAACACTTTCCATGGTAATATCGATAGAACAGAGTCACACATTCCACATTCCGACGATGCTCCTATGAGTCAATAGAGTTGGATACCCTATTGCAATTGATAATCATCAACGGCCTCCTTTGCACACGGTACAAGAGCTCCAAAATAGACTTTGAAGCCCCTGCCCATATATGGGAGTTGTATTCCATTTTCGGTCGGATGTAGGCGATATAAATAGTAAGAAGATCGGATGAGGTTAGGCTTGCCAGATCGAAAATGGTAAAAAGCTTGACATTTAGAAAAAAAAGCTTGATTTTTCTTGACATCTAGAAATAAAAGCTTGATTTTTCTTGACATTTGAAATTTTAGTATTGTTTTTTTTTTAAAGTACTTTTTCAAACCAATTTTAGAATTTTAGTGAATTTGTGACTGAAATTTTTTTAGTTTTTTCTTACACCTCATATGCAAAACAAATGACTACCGGGATTCGAAAGTGTCGGGACTTGAAAAAATTTGGATATTTTCCCTGAAGTATTTTAAAAGAAACGGGAAAAAATTGTAGAAAAGCATTTCTTTTTTAAAGCATTTCTGATCTGTGCAACAAAAACTGCCTGCGAATTTTGTACTCTTGCCCAAAACATTAAATCATGATAATGTTTTGCGGAAGATTTGGGTGTACTTGCCAAAGCAAAGTTTTTTTTAGAAAAAATAATGTTATATTACTTTGCTATTCCATGCAAAACGAATTGAAATATCAGTCGAGGACCCCATTAAAAACCCAAAAGAGCTGTATATTTCGTAAGTGAGTGCAAAAATAAGTGCAAAAAAGTGTTTTTACATTTTGGAGAGTATAAAAGATTCGGCACCAAAGAATATAACACTTTCACTTGTTTTATGTATATTTGTTAAACAAATGGAAAATTTTTGTGCGAAAAGCTTAAACTTGGTGAAAAAGTAGTTTTGGTAAAAAAAAAAAAAAAAATTTTTCCCGAAAAACAAAATTATGTTAAAAAAAATAATGAACCCAATATTTTTGGTGAAAAAAAATTTTCATGAAAAAAAAGATTTTGATGAATTTTATTGATAAAAAGAAAATTTTTTTGATGTAAAAAAAATTGATGAAAAAAAAAATATGAAAAAAAAAATTTTTGGTGACAAAAAGTTGATGATAAAAAATTTTATAACTGAATTTTTATTTAGTTCGGTTTGAGTCCATATTAATTATTTCCAAAGGAGACATTGGTACACCTAGTGATAAAAACATATTTTTTTTAAAATAATCTTTTAATTTGTATTTATTTTTATTTAAAGTTTTTAAAAATAAATTATTCTTGATCTTTCTTGACAATTTAGTGGGAAATTGTGTAAAATTTCATTTTAGCTTGACAAATGACCTTTTGGCTTGATTCTTGACACGTACTAAAAAAGCTTGACAATCAAGCCAAATCAAGCCCGTCTGGCAACCCTAGATGAGGTGAAGTATTTCTTACACCGCACAGTAGGTAATTTGAACCGAAATCTTGGCCAAAAATCATTTTTCGAACTAACAATAATAATGTTTTTGTTAATTACGTTCGATTTAGAAAATATTAAAGCAAATAACTGCATATTTGGTTTTTCCAAAAAACAAATATAAACTGATTGACGGGCAGTCGAATTCGGCATTTTCAAGCAACGTGCACAGTGCAATATAAAACGCCTAATTTTGATATAAATTCAAACGATTTTTTCAGCTATTAAACATAAAGAAGGATATCGTGTATTATATGGAGAAGAGAGGGGATATTAAGTAATAAAAAAATAGCAAAATATTTTGGTGGACGTTATTGCTTTTTTTAACAAAACGTGTAATTATAACTTAACCTTAAATAAATGACTTTTTCAATGAATATAAACTTCGCATAAGCTTTTAATAATGTTAGCCGTGGTGTGCCGTGTTTTTGATTGATGAAAAATTTAAAGAAAATAATTCTGAATTCATTTTTTTTTATTTTCCGTTGCACTTTTTTGCACTTTTTGAGATATCAATTTTCTTTCAGACAGCCTCATCTTGCCATATCTTGAACTTTCTAACGTTTTGATTGGGAAACGAACTAAGAGAAAAAACCCTGTTGCTGTTTATAATTTTGTTGTCAGTAAAATTGATTAAAATAATGTTTTAAACCAATATTTGGCTTCGTTGAAGGAAATAGTACGACCTTTTTTTAAAAATTTTTCGTTAAGGTGGTACAAGGCCCACTCAAAAAATAACAGTTTTTTTCAGCAAAATCAAACAAAATGGTTTATGTGCCATTTTGTTAGCCTTCTTGCGTATTTTCTTCGTGCCGAGTTTCAAAAAAATTAGCCTATTCGTTTTCGAGATATTCAGTATTTTCCCTTTTTTTCGTATGGTGGCAACCCTAAAAATTTCCACGATTACCAAATTCATAAAATCCAGCTGTGCGTGTTCACAAAAAACTCTTAAATTTAAAATTTCAGCCATATCGGTCTAAAACTTTGGCTGTAATTATTTTTGGCCTAAAAATTGGCTCAAATTACCCAGTGTGCACCGGTTTAAAAAAACGAGACACTTGAATGCTTCTTTCGACCATTAAAAAAAACGTGCTTATTCCAACGGACATTACACTGAATTTTCATGCCCAGAACATCAAGAGTGTCAGATTCCTCAATACCAATAACACCAATATGTACAGATGACGCTGTTGGTTCACGCCAGTAAAATGAGAATCCCCCACAATGACTATTGCATGGGATGTCAGGAAGTGAATGAGGAAGATCCAGCACCGCACTTTCTCTGCCATTGTCCGACATACGCCAATCGGAGGGCGAACATTTTTGCAGCCCGTGCTGTCAGACTTGCCAAGTTTGTCTGGTATGGCCATCAGAAGGATAAACTCTTTCATTCGGGTTTCTGAGCGATTCAGTTTTTTCCTTCCTTTATTTTATAGGTAACACAAGTTACGCGAACTTGGGTACCAGGACACAAAGGGATACAAGGAAATAAAAAAGCAGACGAACTCGCAAAACTTGTAGCTGATGGTGTAGGTACCACGGTGCTTGTTTTAACACCGCTCCAACACTTCAAACTAAGGCGAAATTTCATCAATGTTACAAAAGCGAACACGAAGTGGAGAGAACTAACAACATGCAAAATCAGCAGAACTTTATGGCCAACTAATGACCTGGGTTCGATTCTCAGTTCAGGCAGAACAACATTTTTTTCAGATGGTTCTTAGTTTCAGCTCATAACAACACGCAGAAAAAAAACATGGTTGCGGTGATCATGATTTAAGAGCGTCATATTATGATTGGGAATATGATTGTTACAATAATGTTAATATGATTGAAGGCAACAAGGAATGTTGATCATTATATGATTGCGGCAATTATGGCATAAATATTATATAATTATAATAATATAATTCTAGTTTAATATTTTTTTTTTTTTTTGAAATTGAGAAAATATATTATGCTTTAACACCACATGTTTATAGAAATTCTTCAATACTTTTTTTTTATAAAGTTCACACCAAAAATTTATTTTTTGTTTTTAAATGTTGTTTTTATAAATATGAAACCATTTTTATTAATTTTGCTTCAATTTAGTGGCAACCTGCGTTTTACATCAATGATGTGCAATAAACTTATGGCATTTTTCTAAAAAAAATTTCATCAACGATAACATTTTTGTCAGTTAACATTGGATGATTGCATAAACCATTAAGTTATTGACAAAATCATAACATATTTGCTACAATAATAACATATTTGTTACAAAATTAAAATTATTGTCAGCAATTATAACACATTCAGCAAACAAAAAAGGCAAAAAAAAAACACTTTAATATTTTCGATTATAAGTTTTTATTTAAAATGGAAAGTTATTTTTAAAACGCACAATAAATAAATTATATAAAGTAGATTTGTATTTTATTTTCTTCTGCGTTAATCCAATTTTTTAACTCAAATTGCCTTAAATTTTTTAAAGAACTGATTGTAAATCGCGTCTTTGCGACTAACTGCTTGCTGGCAAAACACTAAACTGATGATAAACCTGACAATGTTTGCAAAAATCAATTTTCATTAAGTTGTGATTATTGTTATAATCATAATATGTTCAAATTTTTGGTGTGTCGAGAATATAATTAACTATAACATTGTTACAACAACCATATTGTACTTTTGGATGTAGCAATTATTTTTTCATGATTGAAGCGACTATTAAATGTCTAAAACAACCATATAAATGTTTAACTAAAATTTTAAAAAGAATAACGTGATTGCTGCAATCATAACTGGGTTTAGATATCATAGTATAGTTGCCGTGATCATGTCGCAACCATATTTTTTCTCTGCGTGAAATATCTAACGCTGCACTCCATTAATAAAATAATGGCTATTAAACACATCTTCAAAAAGTAGTTTACCAGAGCAACATCAGATGGCGCTGCAACAACTATTCTCAAAAATAACAACACGCGCCATTGCAGTGTTGCCTTATTGAAGCCCTTCTTTCTTTCAAATCTGTATCTATTCTATTTTCCGAAAGAAGCATCACGGTTACACGGTAATTGATTGGCAATATTGCCTGAGTTTTCCTTCTTAAAAAAAAACGTCCGAGTCAATGAATGTGTGCTGAAGTCTTAGTAATGTCGTTTAACCTATGGATGATCTTCTCTGATCTAGGCTTTGTGAGATGTGTAATAATATTCTCAACCCATACTGTAACACTTTCTTAAAACGAATAAAAATACATATCATTCAATTAATTAAATACAAACCATTAATCACATTTTATCTAAAACAAAATAAAAAGGTTTTTCATGTTGAGAAACAAAAAAATTCTTCTATAAAAGGTTTTTAATCTCCAAAATGCAATTCAGTTTAAAAAGTTAACTTTGATAGAAAACCTTACAAAATTGAACTTCTCACTCCAAGGACAGATAGGAACAAATCTTAATAACGCCTAGCGATTTTAACAAGCCCACTGATTTTACTATGGCTAGATAATCTATGACACTAACATCTAAGGATCCTTAAACGAAACCCACAGGATTATTCGGAGTGTCTGGGGATCATTCCCCACGCCATTAATGTTAACAAATTTATTTTTATACCCTCTACTCTAGTGGAAGAGGGTATATATATAAAAATATTGGTCTTGGGCCCTATAAAGTGTATATATTCATGATACTCAATCAACTTTAAGTCGATCTAGCCATGTCCGTCTGTTTGTCTGTTGAAATCATGTTTTTGGCAATAACCCGGAACCGATTAAAGCTCTTGATATACCAAAACATGCGTAATTCTCCTGGTCAGATGGCTTATATAATGTTATTAGTTATGTTTCTTTACCATTCCCAACTCTCACAAAAAAATTTGGGTGAAATTGCACAATGGGGCGTGGCACCTGTCATGTAAACCAACATTTTAATATGCTTTATCATGGCTCTTGGTAAACATTTTTGAATGAGATTTAAAATAGATCCATATTTTATTATTTTAAACATATTTCTGGTTAATTTGGTACTAAACTTTTTTATGTTTACAAAGTTCTTAAAGACATAAAAAACTGTTCATCAAAATAATGAAATTTGTTACAACAGTTGTCAAATCTTTCCGTGAATATAATATCTTTCAGTGTCTTACCAACTAAAGTCACCCAGTTGAACAAAACACAATAAGTTTGAATCCATAACAATCTCTAATTCTATTAAGTACCATAAGCCCAGCTTAAGAATGTAAATGTGTAATAAATTAAAACAAATAAAACTGTCTTCTAAATTTTATCGGTTTTTGATCACTCTGGGTGGGAAAACAAATATAAAGAAGACGCATCTTGTTGAATAAAAGACTCTAAACTTAATTAACATATTTACTAGTGGAAATGAATAAGATGTGACACCGTTTTCTACAAAAAAAAAAAATCAAAACAAAGAATAATTCATTTTTTTATTGGTTAAATTTTAAATTTAAAAGAATTTCCGTTACATGAAAAATGTTTACTAATTTGTTTTACTTAAGGTATAAATCTAAGGTAAAATATCTAAGTCAAGTTAGTTTAATTTGAAAAGTTAAAGGAGAAACTACAGTGGAGAATTGGAAGAAAAACTAAAATTAAAAGAAATGAAGTCTCTATATGGCATTGTGATTTTCTTAGGTAAAGTTTGAAAAAAGTTTTTTTTTTCTTATTTCAAAAAAATTTATTTTTGTTTCTGTTTCTTTTAATCATCAGGTTTAAATTGTTATGCTCAGGCTGTATTAAAGACCTGTGTTTGTGAACCTGGTCCCATCGGTCCTACCGGTCCGCAGGGTGTGCAAGGTCCCAAGGGTGACAAAGGAAGTCAAGGATATCAAGGCTTACCAGGACTTCAGGGTCCTACTGGTGCTCCAGGACCAAAAGGTGATACAGGTCCTGTTGGTGCTCCTGGCATAAATAGAGGTCCTGCCGGTCCACCTGGCCCACCAGGTCCTACAGGTATTTGTCCTGTTTGTCCTGGTTTTCCTTTTGGTCGTTCAAATTCTTCACCCATACAAACTTTTTATGAACCTAACACAATTTATATGGTAACTGAGGATAGAGACTTGATACCAGTAAGAAAATTAGAGCCATCTCCTGCTTTAAGAGCTATTGTGAAAAATTTAAGATACTCGGATAAATTAAAGGAAGATAATGATGATGAGGAAACAATGGAACGGGTTATAAGAATTGGTTAAATGTTTGTAATTGATGATATAAAAAGAAAAGTGATTAATAAATTTTAGAAAACAAAAATCTTAAAAATGTTTTTAATTATAACCGGAGAGGGGGTTACATGCGGCTATGATGAATCCTATATAAAACAAGTTAGAAGGTTAAATTTGGCTGTACCCTTCAAAATGAAAAAATAAAAATTTCAGGGGCGTTGTATTTTTGGAAAGGCTGTAAAGGACTCCTTTTCCCTCGCGATAACTCTTGGCAAATTGGTTTATTATAATTTTTCCACTTAAGGCAGCATTGAATATGTTTTCTCTCTTTTTTAACTAAAAGTTTCGTTTTTAAAATGCCAAAAATTTTATAAGAATTCTGATTAATTTTTATTGTTTTATTTGACCTTTAAAATATTATATTTTGAGTAGGTTTATTCTGTTCTTACTAAGAGATTTTATAATTTCTTCTTCTAATTCTCAATGGGGGTAGAGTTGAATGTGTATGAATATTTTTGTTTGAACATTAACGCTTTGTCATTTAAATTCCTCTTGCTACTTGAAGTATAGTGTTTTTATATTTGCTAAATAGCCTTGTCAATGGAATCTGACAAATTCCGAAACACGTGTCGAATAATTCTTGGGAAAAATGACCAGCATAAATAAATTTAAAACAGAAAAATTATAACACAGGCCAACAAATTTTTAACCCATAGAGCGGAGTATACTTTTCTAAGGGTTTTAGTTGCGCAAAATGCGAATCTGATCTTAGTTTTAAGTGGGAAAACCACGTTTTTCGCCATGTTCGAGACGTTAAAACTGCGTGAATTCACCTTTACTTATAAAACTTGATATGTCGTCTGAAAGTCGTACAAATTACCTTTTAAATGAATGTTTGACCTTTGTAATATTTTGTTTTATCTCTAAGATATCTTAACCTCGTTTCGTGACTGTTTGGCTGAGAGTGGTAGTATGGATTTATCAAAAACACCATATAAAATTCAACGGACATTATCTCAGGAAATAAAAAGGATATCTTAACAATTCTAAAAGCATTTTTTCTGTTAAATTCGAAATTTAAGACTATTATAATTTTGCCGTAAAATAAAGACGAAATGTAAGGCTAAGAAAATGTTAAGGCTGATGAGCTCCCAAGACTGTATTATTGTCAGGTTCACAAAAAAAAAAAAAACGGATATGAATAGACGGACATCGCTAGATCGTCTTTAAATCGTTCTAGAATCAGATTTCCATGCGAGACATTTAATGTAAAAACCGTTGATGAATTTTAACCAATACAGAAAATTTGTAAATGGAACGTTTGAGTAGAATTTCGATCGCTATCGACTTTAGAACTTATGGAAATATTCCTCAAAACTCCAACTGACTTTAACGAATTCACGCCGCTAAATGAGACAGCCAGGCAGCTCGATATTTAACTTATAGAGGTTTCAAGGCATGGACATTCCAGAAAACTTTAAGCCCGATGAGATCGCAAGACTGTGAGTATTGTCAGATTCACAAACTACGGACCTGTTCCACTGTTGAGATTTTTTAAAGATTCGTGAATGAATCGATCCGAAACTCAAATTTAACCAAATATGAACCAAAAGCATGTTGTTCCCAAAAGAAATAACTTCAACGGTATTGTTTGCGATAATTGGACAATATCTAACAGGGAAACACGTCATAAAATCTCGTCAAACGATTGTGAACTAAATGCCTTTTTGGTTCACGACCCAGCAGAAATTTCTGTACTGGAAGCGGCTTTTGGAAAGAAAACACGAGTCAAAGAGCGCATCCAAACCACCTGAATTCTAGCATGATTTCTGTGGGCGATGTCACAGTTTAGATCATTATTTGGTGTCTGACAATGAGATCGAGCGCTATTAAGATGCAGTAAAATCATGAGTCTTTTCAGCGATGATTAAAGCATTCTGTGTAGAATATTTTATTTTAAGTTTTATAAACAAAAAGTTAAAATTTTTTTCCCTTATTTAAGTTGAAACTGCGACCATAATGATCTTTTGTGCAGCTTAAAAAAGGAATTCAATAAAGACGAGAATCATCTTTGGTAGGAAGTTCCGTACGTCAGTTGGAGATATAAAGTGTCGTAGACTTCTACCAGTCAGTCTTGGGCATGTTCAGAGAAAATGTTTTGCTGTCTCCTGCTCTATCTTACAGAATCTGCGCGTGTCCGTTCCAGAAAGATTTCTTTCTAAGGTGGTAACGTAATTTGGAACTTCCAGTTAGGCAGGACGTTAGGATTTTGAAATGCTTTTGTCCAAGGAAAGTAGCAGCCTTGCTGCCGATCTGGATTGAGTTATGAATCTTTTCGGCTGCCTTTGGCCAGAGAAAAAGATCCAGTGTTCCATGAACATAGATTCACTCCGTATTTTAAGTTTTTTTCTTTAACATGGCCACCACGGTTTGCCAAACAGCTGGCTCGTTCGTTTCCCGTATGACCCTCGTGACTAGGAATCTATACTAGAGTCAGGTAGTTATCTCGTCCTAGCTTGTTTAGGGATTCAACACAGTTCATGACTAGTCCGGATGACACATCGTAAGCTATAAGAGCTTTCAGTGCAGCCTGACTGTCAGACATGTAAATGCGTGTTTGTTTTCCCTTAGTTTTTCTGCATCATCAAAAGCGCTCTTTGGATGCGATAAGTATAAAGAGAAGCTGTGCTACCAAAATCGCTATTAATTTTTGCTAGGGAAACACACATACTGTGAATAGCCGCTTGATGCACAGGAGCTTTAGAGTCTGATCGAATGCTTTTGAACGATATTCAAAGAAGTGAGATGAAGCTTTTTTGTAACAGTTAGGTGCTCCATGGAATCCCTTTGGTTTCGCTTTAGAAATATAAAAAAATGTTAGAGAATAATACGCGCTTTTTTCTGGTAGCTTTTGGGAAGACTAGGGGTCTAAGACCGGCGGAGGTGTACTGAATGTACTCAGTAGTCATTACACCTTTTGTGACGCACGGTGGTGGTCTGCTGGCCGAGAATAGTGGTCCAATCTACTCGGGCCCTTTTGGATGGACTAAAATGAACGGCTTGCTGGGGCGCAGCTCTTAACACTACCAAGCGGTAACCATGACATCTCTGTGCAGACTCCGTAAAAGTCAATCATGGCATGGAGTTTATATTGCAGGATATGGTCAATAGTTAAATGGGCTTTCGAACCTTTTTCCATATTTTCCGTGCCCTTAGACAGTATGATGGCTTGCATAAAGATTGGTTGGAAGTTAATTGATAACTTTCCGAGAAGTGAAGAATGGTACGATCCAGATAAACTTCTCAGAAAGTGCTCTGATACTTCCTATACGGATGATATAATTGAATATAGATGATAATTGAAAATAGATGAAGGGATATGAAAATCAGTATCTGTTGTGACAGTCAAGCTGCGCTCACTGCACTTGAAACTTCAGTAACTTCATCTAAAATTGTCCAGGAATGTGGACGCAGACTCAATGAGGTCTCATGTGGGAATTAGCAAATGCCTGCGGGCATAGGAATTGAAAAAATGACCTTAACTGGATTTAAGTCACGCCTGGACGATAAAAAAATGGAAACTATATAACACATTACCAGTCCTGGAAAGGCAGTTGCTTTATTGGGATCTCTGCAATATCGGAACATAAATTGTGAAGTGCTATCACAACGGACCTCTGAGACCATGTCTGCTGACGTGAAGTATTACCTGTCATTTCTAAGAACTCATTCTATCCATACTTAAATTTAATCTAATAACTTTGTATTAGCTATTTCTCAAAATTTAATGTCGGAGTATAGAATTTATGCCTATATCCCCTGCAAACCTATACATTTTCAAGTTCAAGTGTTTATTTGTTATTTTTTTTTATTAACTACTAAATGTTTTCTTATCTTAATATTTCATTTACTAAATAATACAATTAGACATTTAAATACAATTTTAATAAGTGGTCGTCAAGTTTCTGATTCTTTTCAACTTGATAAGATATCACAGGCCCTCAAACCATCACCAATACATGCAGCATAGGCCATCATATGCGGTATAGTATTTTGTTCATAGACTCCAGAGAATAAATGCGACCAGGGTCCTGAAGCAAAAACACCCACGTCTTCACCACCATGCGTTTCTGTAGATAGAGGCACAGTAGCAGGAAATTTATCATCGGTTGAGTCCTTTAAAATCTTTGAAGGATCTACACGTTTACTTTTTTTATCATCAAAATATTCATAGTAACTGTCACCATTGGCATAGCTTAACGGCATATAGGGCATACCATCAGTACCCGAAGATACTAAACTAAATATATCCGTACCTCTATCTTGATAACCGGCTACACTAAAGGTATGAGAATGATCTGAGGTAACAACAATTAAAGTGTCTTCCTCACTGGTCATTTGTCGGGCAAGCGCAATAGCTTTAGAAAGTTCCTTAGTTTCATCTAAAGCTAAACGAGCCTTAGTAGCATGATGACCCGTATCAATTTTGCCACCTTCTATAAAAAGAAAGTAACCATTGTCGTCTTGTAACTGCATAAACTCTATAGCTTTTTTTGTCATTTCTTCTAAAGAAGGTTCAGTGTTGTTTTCACCCTTAGCCTCGGCTTCTAAATGATAATCCAAATGACCATCATTAAACATAGCCAATAAACGATTAGTTTTTGTTAAATCTAGATTCTCCAATTCTTCTTTAGTTTCTATATAAATATTATTTTCCGATTTTTGTAGATATTCTTCTATTAAATTACGACCATCTTTGCGCCAACCTTTGCCATATAATTTATTATCTAAAAATGCACTTTTACCACCACCCATCATTACTTTAAGTTTTGAACCAACTTCACCATGTATAAGTTGTAAAGCAATATCTTCTAAACCACTTTGGGTACCACAATCCTTTTCGATATCTGCATCACATTCCCAATTACGTTCAGCTGTATGAGCATATACTCCTGAGGGTGAGGCATGAGTAATACGTGTTGTTGTTACAAATCCGGCGGATTTTCCTGCATCTATAGCCCATTTAGCTATGGAATTAACATGATTACTTGAATTTTTCATACCTTCACAATCATCTCTCAAAATGGCGGCATTAACACCAATAGTACCATAATTTGCTTTAACACCACATAAATAAGCGGTAGCAGTGGTTGCTGAGTCGGGTACAATTTTATCTACTGAATAGGTTTTGGATAAGCCGACAAATGGAAACTCTTCAAATGATAATTTGGTATGCTCGGCTTCAATATAATTTCTGGCTGCCACCAGAGTAGTCAAACCCATACCATCACCCAAAAACATGATAATATTTTTGGCCTTTTTAGTATTTTGTTGCTGCTGTTTTTGTTTGAGTATAAATTCTTTGCCTTGTTTTAACCAAAACTCTTGGGTATCTTCTCCTGGTCTTTGACCAAGTCGTGCTCCGTTGCTAATTCCCTCTAAAGAAGGATGCATTTTTTCTTCTTCCAATTCATCTAAATGTTTGCCATAAGTGGTTTTCCATATAATTACCACTATGGTGAGTAGTAGCGCATTGTTCATTAATATTTTCATGTTGAAGTTAGTTATTATTCAAAAGACTACCGTTCCGTATACAATTTAACTTAAGACTATTATTGTTTTATGATTTGAAGTAACCTTAAGTACTTTTAGACTTTAGTAGTTTTGTTGGAATTTTTTATAAACACTGTCAAATAAATGTCGTTTTCATTTAAAATTAGATAATAAATATACAACTTTGATTAGCGATTTAATGTGTTAGTTAGTACTTGATAGTTAAGGACAGTGGTGGAGGTGGATTTTAGAAAATTGTTTCATAATAGAATTAATAAGCCCTTTTCACTCAAGGGTATAAATATTCCTTATAAGTAGTGACAATAATTCTCATTGTGTTAATAAATTTTTAGATATATCAAGTTAAATATTGGTTAAATGACTTTTTCTTAATAAAGCCAGCTTTCAAATGATATTCACTTATATCCCACAGAAAATTTAATACAACTGCCAAATATTGGCAGTTGTATAAATTTTATAGTCCCCCCGGTCCAAGTGTAGCACTCTGAACTTGTTCTTGCATAAATTTGTTTCACAAAAATATAAAAAAACTTTTAAAAAAATCGTGTTATTAAGAGGTTGGTTTAGTTCCTCAAGGTGGAAATTTTTTCCCCCTGGTCCGATTTTGCCCATTTACGAACTTAACCTGCCTAGGACCATAAGACATATTCGTGCCAAATTTCAGGAGGCTAGCTATTTTATTATGGACTGTATCGTGCCATCTACAGACGGACATTCACAGAATGTCTTAGAATCGATAATGGATCAATAATATATATACTTTATGGGGTCCCCGACCGATATTTCGATGCGTTACAAACGGAATGACAAAGTGAGTATACCCCCATACTGTTGTTGGAGGGTATAAAAAAAAGTTAGAGAATAATACGCCATTTTGTCTGGCAGTCTCGGAGAGCTTTTGAGAAGCCGAGGGGTCTAAGACCTGCGGAGGTGTACTGGATGTACTTAGCAGTCATTATAACTTTTGAGACATACGCGGTGGTGGTCTGGTGGCCTAGAACGGCGGTCAAATCTACTCGGGCCCTCCTGGATGGACTACAAAGAGCTGCTTTCTTTGGGATTACTGGTTGAGCACTTCACCAGGTTCAGCTCTTAACACTATGTTGGACATGCTTTCCTTGGGTGTAAGACCTGCGGAGGCGTACTTAATGTACTTAGCAGTCATTAGACCTTTCGTGACGTACGCGGTGTTGGTCTGGTGGCCGAAAACGGTGGTCAAATCTACTCGGGCCCTCCTGGATAATCTACAAAGAGCGGCTTTCTTGGGGATTACGGGTACTATGAGCACTACACCGACGCAGCTCTTAACGGTATATTGGGCATGCTTTCCTTAAATCTGCATATCCAAGGGGTAGCCATGAAATCTCTGTACAAACTCCGTAAAAATGGATCATGGCATGGAGACAACAATTCAGGACCTGGTCAACTGTTTGTAGGGCTTTCGGAACTTTGATCGCATTTGCCATGCCTTTAAACAGTACGACGCTTTGCATAGAGTTTGTTAGAAAGTTCAGTGTAAACCATTCTAGAAGGGAAGACTGGTGCGATTCATTTAAACTTCTCAGAAATTACTCTGATACTTTCTATACGGGCGGTTTTAGTACCTAAGTTGGCTCTAGATCTGGTTGGTGTTTGGATGATGGAACCAAATCATGCTACGGACATTATAGCAACATTCTTTCAGACTGAAGTGTTTGCTATTTTGGACGTAGCGACTTAGATAATTAAAAATAGATGGAGGGATAGGAAAATCCGTATCTGTTGTGACAGTCAAGCTGCGCTCAAGGCACGTGATTCTCTAACCGCAATATCTAAAATTGTCCAAGAGTTTAGGCGTAGACTTAATGTGGTCTCATGTGGGAACAGGGTTCTTGTGGGTTCCGGGTCATAGGGAATACTTGTAAATGAGATTGCAGATTCTTTGGCAAACATTGACTCCGATACAATTCCTTACAATCCGTAGCCTCAGATTGGTATAGGCTTGACATGGATGATGTGTTGTATCAACTCTCACATGAGATCAATTTTCATGGATAGATGGTCAAATGAGCTGACATACAAGAATACTAAATGTTTTGTGAGAAAGTGGCAAACTTAGTCTGATTAAAAAAGACTGTCACAAACTTATTGATCCAATATGACGAGCACAGATTACGAGATTGGGTGTCTTATCGGACCCTCTGTAAGCAGCTTGCCTTGAGGATGAGGACACAACAGAACACTACGTCTGTTGTTGCCCAGCGTTCTCAAGAGATATACTGCAGATAATAGGCTCTGATATTGTGTTTATGGACAGGGTCCATGGACTTTCCTTGTCTGACTTTTTCATGTTTGTGAAAGCTGCTGAGAAGTTCTGAGCAAGCAACTTTCAGTATTTTTTAACTTTCTCTCAGCCTTTACGAATTTTCCTTTCTAGACTCAACTCAGTAAATAGATAAATTAAAAAAAATTTGCTAACAGAACTTTTTGCAAATAGCGCCTGGGCAGGGACCCGATTCCGAGTGGCAAAATGGGAACACAACAGAAAGTTCCGGGCAATGACAAACGAAGTGTTAGATAGTTTCCAACACCTCTTAATCCATGCAACTTCGGCAAAAGTCATTCGACGGCACATGTAACCGCTCTGCGTGCTTCCCGATAAGACAGTGTCCGATAATTATAGCAACCACCGTCGAAATCTCTTCTCTTGGAAGCGATGTCAGCTCACTTGTGCGCTTCTTATTAAGAGATCGTCAAATCTGTCGTGTTTTCTCATACGTTTATCTTTGATCAGTCTCCGTCGCCCATATTTGAGTGGTCTCCGTCGCGGAACAAGGCCGTAGATTTTGCTTGCAAGTTTCTAGAGGCACACCAACACATTCCAATTCTGTTGGAACCTGTAAGGTAGTTCCCAGTCTTGCAAGCTCATCTGCTTTACAATTCCCTGAAATGTATCTGGGCCATGGGACCTAAATGACTCGTATGTCAAACTGCTTGGCCATCTCATTTAAAGATGTGAGGCAGTTAACAGCAGATCTTGTTTTTAGAAACATTGACTTCAGGGACTTGACCGCGGCTTGACTGTCAGAATAGATGTTGACTGTGGTTGTAGACAAGACATTGCAACTCAACCAGTCAACCACTTACTTTATTGCTAGCATCTCTGGCTGGTAAACATTGCAATGATTTGGCAATCTTCGAGCCAGGGTCGATCCAAGCTCTTCCGAATAGACTCAAAAGCCACTTGTGCATTTTTAAATATTAAAATCTATTAAAAAGATTTGATGACCGATCATTTGAAACTTGATGACTGTATTTCTATTAAAACCACAATAATGAGAAAACAAGAGGAGCAAACTTGTGAGGTAAGGTTAGATATCTGTAATTTTTGCAAGTTCACTCGGAGACCATAAAAACTATTGTGATTTCCTTAATTATTGTCCTTATTGCCCCTTTACTAAACTTGATAGTTTTTATTTAAATTTTTAAACCCCTATTTCTTCTTTATCCTTAACCGCTCATGTTTTCTTCTTTAAACTACTCGAAAATTTCTATCAAAATTATTTACCAATTATTTAGAAATTACCCCTTTCATGCTATATCTTCTTGATAATGCTACTTTATCAGTAGTAATCTTCAATACTCGAAAGATAAGATTTTAAATAATATTACAAAGTTTTAAATAAAACTATAAATTCAGCGCATATGTCGCATATTAAATCAGTATTACTCAAAATTTTCCACCTGAACAAACACATCAATATCTAATTCGTAATATGAGATTCTTCCTTCTCAACTTTCTAACACTCTTGGTTGTAGCCTTGGCCCATAATGATGAAGATCATCCAAACTTTCCAAGGCCGCGGAACTATCAGGTGTTTGGTGAAGAACAAACTACCGAATTTTGGTTAGAAAAAGCTCAAAATGCATTAGCTCATAAATTGCAAAAGTTAAATAAACTTAATACGAATAAAGCTAAAAATATTATATTATTTTTGGGAGATGGTATGTCCGTTCATACAGTGACGGCTACGCGTGCCTTAATGGGTGACAGTAATATGCAGGTATCATTTGAAAAGTTTCCCTACTTTGGTTTATCTCGTACATATGCGGTCAACAAGAGAACACCCGATTCAGCTACCACAGCCACTGCATATCTGAGTGGTGTTAAGGCTAATTATGGTACAATAGGTGTAAATGCTCAGGTTCCTAAGAAGGATTGTTTTAAAGCCAATGATACTTCAACTCATACAGAAAGTTTAGCTAAATGGGCACAGGAAGCCGGTAAATGGGCTGGTTTGGTAACGACAGCTCGTGTAACACATGCTTCACCAGCTGGTGTCTATGCTCATACTGCTAATCGCGACTGGGAATATGATGGTGCCGTTAAGAGTAGTAAATGTAGTCCCGATGTTAACGTTGATATAGCTCGACAATTAATAGAATGGCCAGTTGGCAAAGAATTGCGTGTTGTACTAGGTGGTGGTCGCCGTAACTTTCGTGATGCATCTATAAATGATGAGGAAGGTATAGCCGGCTATAGAACCGATAAAAGAGATCTTATTAAAGAATGGCTGGCGGAAAAGAAAAATGAAAATAAAACTGCTCAATATGTATGGTCCAAAAAAGGATTATCAATGGTGGATATAAGTAAGACAGAATATTTGTTGGGTTTATTCAGTTCTTCACATTGTCCTTATCATGGAGACTTGAAGAGAAATCATTTGGAAAATGCAGATCCTTCTTTAAGTTATATGACTGAGGCAGCCATAAAGATGTTGAGTAAAAATGAGAAGGGTTATTTTCTATTTGTCGAAGGTGCTAAAATTGATATGGCACATCATGATTCGAGAGCTCATAAGTCACTGGAAGATACAGAGGAATTTTCACGGGCCATAGAAATGGCACGAAACATGACCAGTGAAGAGGATACATTAATCGTAGTAACATCGGATCATTCGCATACCATGACTATAAATGGTTATCCAGTAAGTTAAAGACCATTTAAAAACGCAAATATTACGATCTAATTCTTGAGGTTGTTGGGAACAGAAATTAACTGTGTTAAAGTTTGGTACTATTGAATATATTCAATTTGGACTACCAATATATATTGGTACTACAAATTGAATTCGAGATTCCAATCGAAATTGGTTTTTCTGAATTCCGGGATTCGGGATTTAAGAAAATTTTTTCGGGATTCCGATTTCGGTATTCGAGGGATTTTTTTAAATATTTCAATTTAGACTACCAATTTATATTGGTACTCCAAATTAAATTCGGGATTCCAATCGGAATTGGGTTTTTCTGAATTCCGGGATTCGGGATTGAAGAAAATTTTTCGGGATCCTGATTTCGGGATTCGAGGGATTTTTTGAAATATATCGGGATTTCTTAAATGTTCGGGTTTTTTGGACTTTAAATGCTTACGTTCGTAAAGATTTGCGGAATTTTGTGTAAGTTGTGAACTTCGAAAAAGGAAAACAATCGAGAGCAGTCATTCGGGCAATAACTACATGTAGAGAGACCTTTCGTCGTGGCTCATCGTTTTTGGGGACACTTTCCTTCTCGCTATTAATGTTTTCAACTTAATTTATGTTTTTGTACTAAAGAAATACAGTTTTTGCCTTTATTTCCACTTATTTATAGCCACGCCCACATTAGGGTCCGTGGGAAAAACGGCATTTTCTAATCCCCTGGACGTTAGAGCGGGACTTTGAACTTCTTCCTACATAAAATGGTTTCATTTACTTAACAAAAAACAGTGTTAAAAAAGCATATTTTTGAGAGGTTGGTTTAGTTCTTTAGAGGAAAACTTTTTTCCCTTAGTCCGATTTTGCCCAGTTATGAACTCGATCTGCTCGATAGCTCTTTTATTTTGGACTGCATCGTTTTATATTCTGATAGACGGACGAAAATTCATAAAACGGGTTAGAATCGATCACTTATCAATAATATATGTACTTTATGGGATCCTCGACCGATGTTTCGATACGTTACACATTGAAATTGCAGGGTGTAATAAAAAATATTAAAAACAAGTTGAAAAATTAAATTCGACTTGGCCGAACCTATGAATTACCGCCACAACGACCTTTTTAAGTGATATTCAATTTTCGAACGCGAAAAAATACAATTTTTGATTAGAAATATTTTATTTTGTGTAAAAAAAACTTTTTTTAAAGTAATTTTTGAAAAAAAAATAATTTACTAAATTTTTTTTGAGTGTAAAATTTTTTTCGAGTGTAAAATTTTTTCGAGTGTATTTTTTTTTAGTGTAAAAATGTTTTTGAGTTACAAAAATACGTCGTGAAATATTTTTTGTGACCAAACCAATGTTTTAAAAACACGTTTAACGTTTTCAACACGTGAATTTAAGGTGAAACTAATCTGAAATTTACGGTTTTGCTAATAACTTTTGAACCACTGGACCGATTTTGCTGAAATTCAATACGAACCAGTCCAAGGGAACGATATATATGCCAAGCTTCAGCATCCTCACAATTGCCTTTGGAAAGTTAGCGTGTTTTTTATCTCGTAAATTCACCAAAAACCCCTGCCGAAATTCAGTCACTTGATCATAACTTTGAACCAGTGAACCGATTTCGCTGGATTGCAATACCAACCTGACCAGGTAAATGCCCAACATATGTGCCTAACTTCACGAGCCAAACTTTAGAAGCCTCCGTGAAGTCCTTCAAAAGTTTGCGTGTTTTCAACAGACGGACAGACGGATGGACATCGCTAGATCGTCTTAAAATCGATCGAGGATCATGAATATATATACTTTATGGGGTCCTAGACCAATATATCGAGGTGTTACAAACGGAATGGCAAACTTACATAACACTCTCTCACTAGAGTGGAGGGTATAAAAATCGGCATCCTGAAAATCCCTGGATTGAAAATCATAAATTCCGAGATTCGGGGCCTAATTGCGAAAATCCGGGGATTGGAATTTCGGAATTTTGTAGTTGTTAAAATTCAGTTTTAAAATATATATGTCAAGCTTCAGCATCCTCAGAATTGCCTTTCAAAAGGTAGCATAGCATGTTTTTTATCTGGTAAATTCACGAAAAACCCTTGCCGAAATTCAGTCATTTCGCCAGATTGCAATACCAACCTGACCAGGTAAATGCCCAACATATATGCCAAACTTCAGGAGCTTCCATAAAGTCCTTCAAAAGTTAGCGTGTTTTTAACAGACAGACAGACGGACGGACATCGCTAGATCGTCTTTAAATCGATCGAGGATCATGGATATTTATATGTTTTTGGGTCCTAGACCAATATTTCGAGGTGTTACAAACGGAATGAAAAAACTTATATAAACACTCTCTCACTAGAGTGAAGGGTATAAAACTCGGGATCCTGAAAGTCCTGGGATTGAAAATCATAAATTCCGATATTCGGGGACTAATTGCGAAAATCCGGGGATTGGGATTTCGGAATTTTGCAATTCTTAAAATTCAGTTTTATCAATATAATTCAGTTAGGCAAATGTATCATCCAAATTTTTGTTGCATCTTCTGAATTTTAGTTCGAAGTTACCAAATTAATTTTCTGTGTGTGGCTGCAAATTGATTTAGTAGCACCAACCGAATTTTGGGTTGATACAACCGAAAACTTTAATTGAAAATGTATTTTCTATATGCGCAGTCGGTTATTCCGTGGTCAATACTACATTGCGGTTGTCACAACCACACTGATGCTATCACAACTGTAAAACATGGTTGTAACAACCGCATAAACCCTGGCAACAACCTCAATAATAAGTCGGCAATACTTGCATATGTCCTTTTTTTATATTGCGTGTTTTATTTTTATAACTTTCCTTATATTTCCTTTAGTACCGTCGTCAAAATATATTTGAATTAGCTCCTGGTATGGCTGACGATGGTTTGCCTTATACTATTCTTTCCTATGCCAATGGTCCTGGGTATTCTAAGACTTACTCTTCAAAGAATGGGCGACGTGATTTAAGCACTGTGGATTTACAGGATCCTAAAAATCGTTTCATGGCTACTGTTCCCTTAAACTCGGAAACTCATGGTGCTGATGATGTTGGCATCTTTGCCTCCGGTCCATATGAACACTATTTCTCGGGCAATTACGAACAAAGTAATATACCGGCTTTAATGGCACATATTGCTAACATTGGACCTTTTGCTGATGATAAATTGCACTAGTAGCGAATTGGTGAATTTCTTGTTGTGATAAGAACGCGAATTGATGATACCAAGACTATAGTTCTCAAGTTTTGCAATAACTTCTGGCTTTCTCAATAAACTGATGGGAAAGTTCAATAAACACGTTTATTCGGGCATTTTTCAAAAGTTATGTATATTGGATTTGGAGAACAGATTCGCGTCAATTCCAGTCATTACACCGAAGCCCACGAGTGTTATTAAATTATAAGTTAATTTAAAACTCATATAACCTGCGTAATTATTTTCTCTAAGTGTATATATATTAAAATCCTAAACAAATAATAGTAAATAATAGTGTACAATGTCTATGTTAAGTTTTAATAAAACTATACAAGTGTTTATTTAGAACTTAGAAAAAGGTTTTTGGTTTTTACCTGTGGTTATCCATAGTCAATTTTACTTGCTTTCCGCTTTAAAAAGTTTCATCTTAAAGGAAATTTGTTGTGATAAAAATTGTTTAATAAAAGTGTTAGTCGAAAGTGTGTTTGTTTAAGATCTAGTCATATGTCAATGGTGTCAAGTAAGTTGTATTTGTTTAAAGGGGAGGTAATCAGAACAACTAAAGTCTTCATTTGACTTTAACTTTAATAAACCAATATCTTAAGTATTGGGAGAAAAACAACGAAAATCAAGAATTTAAAAAGGTTGTAAAATTTCTGTGTTTTTTGAAATTTATAAATTTTACACAAAACTAGAAGGATTTTGAAATAGAACACGTTACATTCGGCTTTGCCAAATTTTAAATATCCCTTTCATATTGTGTAGAAAATCACCGGATTGTGAGTGGTTCTTTTCCACCACCATTCGCACAAAGCACATTCGTTACAAAGGGAGCCCCAGGTTGGGCGCCAAAAATAAAACAAGACCTCTTGTTCTGCAAAGCGGAAGTGGCATCTTTGTAAATTATTATGACTATTGTGAATGAGAAAATTTATACAAACTAATCAAAGAAAAAAATACGTGCAAGATGCACAACAGAATGTTTTATTTAAAATCGTTAGAAACGGAAAAATAATTGCTCGGTGATTAGTAAATTATAAAACTTAACGTTAAAAGTGTCCATCACTTTTCGTTTCCTTATGACAGCAACATTTCAGGAAGTTCTAAGGCTGATGAGCTTGCAAAATTTGAAAATTCCTGACAGGTTTCTGCTGAACAGGAATTTATCTGAAATCTTGCACATTGAATTTATACCGCTGGGAGAATAAACAAAAGATGTGCTGAGAAAAGATCTAATAACTTCTGCAGCAGGAAGTATAGGACGTATATTGTCAACTAACAATAAGAGTTTAACACTTCTCTACACTTGTAACGGCCAGGAAATCTTTAACCGGCAAAAGTCATTTGACGGCACATTTACCGGCTCTGCGTGCTTTCCTATAAGACAGTGTTCGGTAATTACAACAGCCACTACCGAAATCTCTCCTCTTGGAAGCAATATCAGCTCACTTGTGCGCTTTTATTAAGAGAAGGCCAGATATGTCGTGTTGTCTCACACGTCGATCCATTTGCCCATCTCTGATTAGTCTCCGTCTCCAACACATTCCAATTCTGTTGGAACCTGTAAGGTAGTTCACAGTCTTGTAAGCTAATCGGCTTTGCAGTTCCCTGGCGTGTCTCTCTATGGGACCCAAATGAGTCGTATGTCAAACTGCTTGGCCACCTCATTTAAAGACGTACGGCAGTTAAGAGCAGATCTTTTTTTCAGAAACATTGACTCCAGGGATTTGACCGCGGCTTGACTGTCAGAATAGATGTTGACTGTGGTTGTAGATAAGACATTGCAACTCAACCAGTCAGCGACTTCCTTTATTGCTAGCATCTCTGCCTGGTAAACACTGCAATGATCTGGTAATCTTCGAGCCAGGCTCAATCGAAGCTCTTCCGAATAGACTCCAAATCCTACTTGTTCATGCAGCCTCGATCCATCCGTGTAAAATTCTATGGAATCTCCACTACCCCGAATGGCTCTTATCCAAGACTTACTGGATGGTATCATAGTGGTAAAGTGGAGCTCAAAAGGGTTGATAGAGGGAGCACAGTCCACATTTTGTGGTATTGTTATCTTCTTCAAGATCGCGCTATGGCCACAATCGCTGCTCAGCTTCCGAGCATTAAAATCGACCCCACTCGGATTGTGTCGTAAGATCATGATTGAGCATGTCATTGGGTACGTTCAGCAGAGAAAGCTGCTACCCAGCTGCTCCTCAACATTCTGCTGAACGGTTTAATTTTTGACATTTCAGTCAACATGTTGAGTGAGCGCTACTCATCACTGGTAGCGTTAAAAATTATGCTACATTTGATCACAAACTGATAAATAAGCTGTTTTATTGAAATTTTTTCATTTTTTTTACGTTATTTAAGGAAATAAACAAAAATATCATAAAAATAGTAATTTCCACAGATAAAATAAATAAAAATATAAAAAGAACAATCATTAATTCCAATATTTCAAAACATTCATAAAAAATTGCGTTCAGCAGAATCAACTAATCAAAACATGCTACATCTCAACTAGGGATGCCAAACGGGATTGACATTTACAAATCCCGGGATTCGGGATTTTAAAATTCTAATCCCGGGATCCAGGGATTTTTCGGGATTTCGGGATTTTTCGGGATCCCGGGATTTTTCGGGATTTCGGGATTTTTCGGGATTTCGGGATTTATTAAAATTAAGGTTTTTTACGTAACATTTTTAATAATTGTTTTTTATAATTAAATATTCAATTAATTCATAACCATTGAATATTTTTCGTAAAGTTTCACATATTTAGCATAGAAAAACCGAAAATTTAGGAACAGCTATGACCGATTTGAATAGACTCAAGCGATGTGTGTCTGTGAAAGACGCGATGTAGTCGAATTTAAAATATTAGAAAATACTCTTTTTCGGTCGGCCTATTTTGTAGATGTGGATATGAAATATTTGTTTAAATAATGATAACATTGTGTTAGTAAATTTGTTACAATTTCTCGCGAGGGGAAGGTGTTCCCAATGTCCTCTACCAATACAAAATTTGTATTAATTGTCCTATTGGTAGGCGAATCGCATTTTAACGGTTGTCTTCCCTTTGCGATAAATGTTGACAAATACATTATTTACGCTTAAGTAACAGAATTTTATCATTATTTATATTATTTTTTATATTCACGCCCACAAAAAGGGGCGGGACGAGAAAATTGCATTTTCTGGCTAGGTGAAAATTAAAAATGTGTCATTTGCTTAACAAAAGTACAAATTGGTAAACAAATTTGGGTTTTCAGAGGCTGTTTTGGTTCTTCAAGGGGGAAATTTTCCACTCATCCGCTTTAACTTATTTACGAACTAAAACTGTTAAAAATTAACTTTACAGATGGATTACTTAATGATTCCCTATAAATTAGGGTGAGGGATTTTTTTTTCCGAATTTTAAAATCGTCGGGGTCGGAATAGTTGCCTTTTAGGGTCAATATTTATACAAAAAAAAATATTGGACCTAGGGCTCGTAGGGCTCCTTTTTAGACAAGAAAATGTGAAAGTTTCAAACAAAGTAAAAAAATGTTTTACTTTGTTCTGAATTTTCCGATTTTGAAGTAAAAAAGGAACCTAAAGACATTTCCCTGCAGGAACAATATCGACCCTAAAAGGCATCAATTCTGACTCCGACCATTTTTAAATTCGAAAAAAGGAAAATATACTTCACCCTTCTGTATATTAAGTAATACGACCTGAAAATTAAATTGTACCCCAAAAGAGTAAGAGAATTTACGCCCAACATGCCTCATTAGAAAGATATTTCAAACACCTTTCAAACGATATCCATTTTGTTACCATCGGACAACAAACACTGAAGAAATAGTCAATTTTGATTACAATATTTGACAAAAAAATCCCGAAATCCCGGGATTCTTCGGGATTTCTCAATAACGGAAAATCCCGAAAAATCCCGGGATTGGAAAAAAATAAATCCCGGGATTCGGGATTTGTCAATCCCGTTAAATCCCGGGATTCGGGATTTCCCGTTTGGCATCCCTAATCTCAACTGTTGAGTAGCAGGTTTCTCTGCTGAACACGCTCATTCTTATCCAGCCTCAGAGCTTTTACCTTAGTAAGACTTAGTCTATGATTAAAGGAAAATTAATTTCAAATGTTGCTGTCATCTGCGAAAGAATAGATGGGATTAGAAGTTAGACTCAGAGGGTCGTTATGAAAAATAATAAAATGTGAAGAAAATACAACAGAATCTTGCGATACCCTGGATTAAACTGAAACTCATCCGATGAGAACCCATCAATAACAACACGTACAAAGCGGTCTCTAAGAAATCTCGATAGACTAAATTGAAAGAAATCACTACCGACACCAAACGCAATAATCTTGAAAACAAGTGCATCGTGCCACACACGATCAAACGCCTTGGAAATATCTAGAGCAACCACTATGCTTTCACCAAATTGATGAATAGAACGACTCGAACGTTCCGAAAGATAGGCTAGCAGTTCTCTCGTAGAACGACTTCTACGAATGACATTCTGTCGATCGCACAAAAGTGAATTAGACTCCATACAATTTACCGGGTGGTGTAAATCAAATTGGTAGTTTTCAGGGTTTGTAGCCTCACTTTTTTTGGGATTGGCGGGACGTTGATTACCTTCAAATAAGAGGGGAAAGCTCCTTCCCGGTACGAGTAGCTAAATATTGTTGCCAAAGGACGAGACAAAGCATACTGTTACAGGACCATAACCGTCATACCATCTGGCTCCGGTGACTCGTTTATGTTAAGATTTTCAATAATATTCAAAATATCACCTGTCCATAATCAAATAAGCAAAAAACTGGGAATGCCATGATTATTTTATATATTACGTCACATAAATTGAAAACATAATGTCACTCACAAGTTTTTAATGACGCATTAAGATTGCAATAGTCATGGGATACACTCAAACTTGTCATCATCAAATCTAAGATAACCAACTTGAAAACTTTGTAAAGGTACGTAGTACGCATTTAAACAAAGAAGCTGATAAATATGTTAGAAATCAGTTAAAGGGGATTGACGATTAGGCTTTCAAAATCTTAATACGACTTAAAAGCAAATTTCAGGGGACCTCTGTAGGTTATCTGATACTGTCCCAGTTGGAAAATGTGTCACTGAGGAAATTTACATAGTGATTTCTGGAGGAAATGTCGGTACTGCGCAATAACTCCCAAATGAAATAACTCCCCAAAAAAAAATGAAACAACTCCCAAAAATTTTACATATGATTTGGGACTTATTTCATTATGAAATTAGTCCCAGTGTAGTGGGACTTATTGCACAAATTTTGTCGGGATTTATTTCATTATGAAATAACTTCCAAATGAAAAAACCCCCAACAAAACATAGATTGGGAGTTATTTCATTTCTTGTTAAGCATTGGGAGTTATTTCATCAATGGTGGGACTTATTTCATTTTAATTGAAAACAATATACACCTCTGTGCAATTGTTTTTGTTTTTGCTTAAATTTGTTTCTGCGTAGCCGGCCTTCGGCCGGGCTTAGGGATTACAAAATCCATGCATTAAACCCACCCTCTCCGCATAGTAAAGTTTTCTAGGGTAGCAGGCCTTTATGCTATCAAATTTGTTATGACTCAAAAAGGCCTGATAACCAAAATAGCTTTGGTTTACAGAGAGGGTGGGTTTAATGCATGGAGTTTGTAACCCCTAAGCCCGGCCGAAGGCCGGCTACGCAGAAAACCTTTATTACAAAAAACCAATTGGAACTTATTTCATTTTCTTTGGCACTTATCTCATTGGGACTTTTTTTAATTTTTTTGGGGAGTTATTATTTTGATTTTAAATAACTCCCAAATATTGGCACATATTTCATTTTTTCTTTGGGAGTTATTTCATCTTTAAAAGTGTGGAGTTAATTCATTTTTCTTAGAACTTATTTCATTGGGAATTATTTCATTGGGACTTATTTCATTTGGGAGTTATTGCGCAGTACCGGAAATGTCTTCAGGTTCTGACAAATAATAGGTT
Source organism: Pegoplata infirma (assembly GCA_963921195.1). Lineage (NCBI taxonomy): Eukaryota > Metazoa > Arthropoda > Insecta > Diptera > Anthomyiidae > Pegoplata > Pegoplata infirma. The sequence goes on along the minus strand of OY992539.1, from coordinate 211,907,888 downwards.
ATGCTTGATGACATGTCTTAACATTGTAAACAATTACACTGTGCTCGCATTTGACACTTTTTTTTAACAAGCTGTGCACCCTACTGGTAAAGTTAATTCGAGGACGCTGATGCTATCCGTTTTTCGAAGTTAGGGCTCATATTTGCGATTTAAAATGTTGATGCTCAAGTACAAAACGATATTTTTAAACTTTCGCGATAATTTTTGAATTTAAAACCATTCAAGTCTGTTAAACTAACATAACAAACCATAATACCGTGAACTTTTTCGCGAAAAAATTTTTTGTTCGCGAAAAATCTTTATTTTTGTGAAAAAATTGGTTCAATACAAATTTTTTTAGTTTGATTTGAATTTACGACAGCCGTCTGTTAAAGCTAGTTCGTGTACACTAAAACTCATTGTAATATCAGTTTTTTTCAATATTCGCGATTATTTTTTTTTTTTTTTATGTAAAAAAAAATATTTTTTTATATTATTTAGACAATTGCTGAATGTTTATTATCTAAACTCTATTGAATATTAAAAAAAAAAATTATTCGCGAAATTTTTTTTCCAATTTTTTTTTTCTAATTGGGACTAAAAAAGGCGAAAAGTTTTTTCTTAATATGAAAAAGATAATTTATAAAGGAAAATGGATAAAAATAAAAACTTAAGGAAATACGAAAATTTTTTGTATTTTCGTATGACCAATATTAGACATTTCCCCAAAGAAGTTTTGGGTAACATGTCACCAAAAAGTCAGCATGCCCTGTCTACTGCTGACTTTGAGTGAGGACATTTTGAACTGTCCTTAACTAACTACATTAACTAACTGACATGTCACCGCGCCGTCACTGTGGATGGCTCGTGGAGGTTGCCCACTTGGGTGCTAGCTTGGTTAAACTTGGGTGTCGTGGGTTCGATTCCCACTATAATCTGTTGTGGTCTGTTTCGCTACAACGAGACGACGCACAGTGGTCAATTTCGCGAGATAGCGGTCAAAACTCTATAACTTTTGACCGGATTGGTATTTTTTTACGCAATTTGTTTTGTTCAATAGGAGGGACTTTAAGCTTCAATTTGCGTGTTCAAACGTAAAAATCGACTGATAGGAACGTAAGTAATGTGGAGTTAAAAATGCATTTTAATTTTTTGTTGAGTTTCCATGTAAAAGTTGAATATTTTGACATTTTAAATAGGTATTTTTTTATAATTTCTTATTTTCTTCAATCGTATTTTACAACCAATACTTATTTATTATTCCTAAACTTAATTTTGGTCAGAAAATGCCAACATTTGGCCCCTGACATTTATTTAGTCTCAATATTCACAGGTCCTTTGTCCTTTTGATAGGTCCTAGGATAGGTGCTTTTGATAGGTCCAGGGATATGTCCTTTTGATAGGTCCTAGGATAGGTCCTTCTGATAGGTCCAAGGATAGGTCCTTTTGATAGGTCCTGTGATAGGTCCTTTTGATAGGTCCAAGGATAGGTAATTTTAATAGGTCCTAGGATAGGTCCTTTTGATTGGTCCAAGGATAGGTCCTTTTCATAAGTCCAAGGATAGGTCCTTTTGATAGGTCCTAGGATTGGTCCTTTTGATAGGTCCTTCTGATAGGTTCTTTTGATAGGACCAAGGATAGGTCCATTTGATAGGTTCAAGGATAGGTCCTTTTGATATGTAAAAGGAAAGGTCCTTTTGATAGGTCCTAGGATAGGTCCTTTTAATATGTAAAAGGATAGGTCCTTTTAATAGGTCCAAGGATTAGTCTTTTTGATAGGTCCAAGGATAGGTCCTTTTGATAGGTTCAAGGATAGGTCCTTTTGACTGGTCCTAGGATAGGTCATTTGGATAGGTCCAAGGATAGGTCCTTTTGATGGGTCCTAGTATAGGTCCTTTTGATAGGTCCAAGGATAGGTCCTTTTGATAGGTCCAAGGATAGGTCCTTTTAAAATGTAAAAGGATAGGCCCTTTTGATAGATCAAAGGATAGGTCCTTTTAATATGTAAAAGGATAGGTCCTTTTAATAGATCAAAGGATAGGTCCTTTTGATAGGTACAAGGATAGGTCCTTTTGACTGGTACTAGGATAGGTCCTTTTGATAGGTCCAAGGATAGGTCCTTTTGATAGGTCATAGGATAGGTCCTTTTGATAAGTCCAAGCATAGGTCCTTTTGATAGATCCAAGGATAGGCTCTTTTGATAGGTCCTAGGATAGGTCCTTTTGATAGGTGCAAGGATATGTCCTTTTGATAGGTCCAAGGATAGGTCCATTTGATAGGTCCAAGGATAGGACCTTTTGATAGGTCCAAGGATAGGTCCTTTTGGTGGGTCCAAGGATAGGTCCTTTTAATAGATCAAAGGATAGGTCCTTTTGAGAGATCAAAGGATAGGTCCTTTTGATAGGTCCAAGGATAGGTCCTTTTGATAGGTCCAAGGATAGGTCCTCTTTATTGGTCCAAGGATAGGTCCTTTTTGATAGGTCCTTTTGATATACAAAAGGATAGGTCCTTTTGATAGATCAAAGGATAGGTCCTTTTGATAGGTCCAAGGATAGGTCCTTTTTATAGGTCCAAGGATAGGTCCTTTTGATATGTAAAAGGATAGGTCCTTTTGGTAGGTCCAAGGATATGTCCTTTTGATAGGTCCTAGGATAGGTCCTTTTGATAGGTGAAAGGATAGGTCCATTTGATATGTAAAAGGATAGGTCCTTTTAATAGATCATGGTACTAGGATAGATCCTTTTGATAGGTCCAAGGATAGGTTCTTTTGAGAGATCAAACGATAGGTCCCTTTGATAGGTCTAAGGATAGGTCCTTTTGATTGGTCCAAGGATAGGTCCTTTTCATAAGTCCAAGGATAGGTCCATTTGATAGGTCCTTCTGATAGGTCCTTTTGATAGGACCAAGGATAGATCCTTTTGATAGGTTCAAGGATAGGTCCTTTTGATATGTAAAAGGATAGGTCCTTTTGATAGGTCCAAGGATAGGTCTTTTTGATAGGTTCAAGGATCCACAGGTTATTTCCATTGGTTTTAAATTTATTTGCTATTTTCAGGTATTTAAGTTATGTAATATTAGATGGCAATAAAATCATTTTTTACCTTTTCCAAATGAATTGCCAGATACCACATAATTTGAGAGTTCTATTGTCATTTTTGTCAAAATTTTGATACACCCTTCTATGTGGACTAGGTCCAAATATGGGCCAACTTCTCCTAATTTCAACAGAATTATTTTTTGGGTCAATAAGAACTCTTGTACAAAATTTCATCAAAATATATGCATAATAGCCACTTTCACATACAAATAACTTCTCAAAAAATATGACGTGCATTTGTACCGAATATCTTACCTTGGGTCAGAAAAATTGCTGTAGCTCAAAAAGTGCAGTCCCGATGCATGGACATGTATATATAGGAATGTAGGGGAGAGTTAGGACTACAAAATAGTAAATTTGTGTTTTGACTCAGCTTGATTCACAGGAGTTGTACTCTATGAAGTAGGAAATTTCCGAGAAATTTTACCTTTTTTAAAAAAAATATTTAAATTGTTCTGAAAACAGTAGAGCTTAAATTTTTTTACCAGTAATAGGAAATAAGTTAAGTTACAACACAAAATTTATTTCGTCCAAAAATCTTGAAAAACAAAAAAGTTATGATCATTTAAACTTTAAAAATTAACTAAAAATATCATAAATTTACTGAATTCTGAAAAAGCCCATTTTGGACCACCCTGTTCTCAGTGAAATAGTTGAAATAGAGTTCTAATTTTTTGGCTCCCGAGGTTTACTACTGTCTACTTTCATATGAGTCTAATAACTTTAAAATCGGAGAACAAAAACCAAAAGGAGTTTTGGCCGCTATCTCAAAATATTGACCACAGTGCGACGGTCATTTTTACCAGTTCTGTGTTAGGTTGAAATTAATAAAAAATCGTTCTAAAAGGAAAAAATAAAATTTATTAAAATAATCAATACTTAAAACATTAATTCTAACTACGTCTATAAATTCCATTAAAAATTGTTGACCCTGAAATAAAGGACACACATATCTACACATCCACTTCCAAATAACAGCTATTATCCAAACCGAAAACAACAAACATTTAATTTTATGTTTAAATACATATAAAATACTAAGATTAACTACCAAAAAAATACATACAAAATCTATAAAATAAAACAAAAATAAAAAAACATTCAACCAAAACTCAACGAACCTACAATATGGTAACACACCACATAACAACAGTTAATTTTCAAAAAGTTATTTCCTATATTTCTTCCAAATGTCTCTGATTGTGAGAGAATGCGAGTGTGTGTGTGTGTATTTGAGTCTGTGTGCGCCAGTGAGTGTGTGTATGAATTTCCGGTTTTTGGCAAAAAACATAAAATGAAACGTATGAATCAAACCATTGATTGCCCATTTACCGAGAGAATCAAACCACAAAATTTAATTTATCTTCCATCACAAAATGTTCGAACATACATATGGTCATATATGTGCGATTTGGGAGTATGTATGTGTTGTTTTCAGTATATTTGTATGTGTGTGTGGTTTGTTGGCTACAATGTTTTTACACAGTTATAATAAAAAACAACAACACTAACATTTGCTACCAATAATAATAAAAAAAAAAATAATATAAAGGAAATCGAAAATACCCCTTTCATACCGAATGTAACTGACTGAGAAATTGTGGGATCTCCATATACAAATACTCATACTTTTCGAAAAACCCTTGTCAAAAAATTTTCACGTTACAGTGATAAAAAAAAAGTTTATCATATCATGTGTGTATGATAGCTATGTATACATATGAATTTTTGTGGATCAATAACATGACCGACCAGTAAATAATCTGAGAGTTGAAATTGCGGAAGGAAAGTGGGATATGACCAGTAGGGCGAAACGAACAGTAGACTTTTTTCGAATTTCGTCGATTGCAAGGCAAGGTTAGGTTAGGTTGTAAGTGGCTGCTGAAGTTTTACGTCAGCACACGTAGACTCTGAGGTCCATTGTGCTACCACGGGACCGCAATAGTTTTCCCTACTGGTACCTGTCGTTAAACCAATTTGAGCTTCTTATGAAACTCCTAATCCTATATTGAATTACGACATCTGACAAATCAGAAAGATCGTGCAGCTCCCTATATCCCAGTGAAGCAAGTCTCTGACTAGAAAGTGCCGGGCAATGGCAGATGAAGGGTTCGATAGTTTCCAACTTTTCTTCATCCATACAATTCCGGAAAAAGTCAATTGACGGCAAACTTAACCGCTCTGCGTGCATCCCTATAAGACAGTGTCCGGTAATTACAGCAACTACTGTCGGAATCTCTTCTCTTGGAAGCGATATCAGCTCACTTGTTCCCCTCTGATTAAGAGAAGGCCAAATCTGTCGTGTTGTCTCACACATCAATCCATTTGCCCATTTCCGATTAGTCCCCATCATGGAACAAAGCCGTAGATTTTGCATGCAAGTTTCTAGAGGCATACCAACACATTCCACTTCTGTTGGAACCTGTAAGGTAGTTCCCAGTCTTGCAAGCTCATCGACTTTGCAATTCCCTGGAATCTCTCTGTGGTCTGAGACCCATATGAGTCGTGTATCAAACTGCTTGGCCATCTCATTTAAAGACATGCGGCAGTTAAGGGCAGATCTGGTTTTCAGAAACATGGACTCCAGAGACTGTCAGAATAGATGCTAACTGCGGTTGTAGACACGACATTGCAACTCAACCAGTCAGCCACTTGCTTTATTGCCAGCATCCCTGCCTGGTAAACACTGCAATAATCTGGCAATCTTCGAGCCAGGCTCAATCCAAGCTCTTCCGAATAGAGTCCAAAGCCCACTTGCTCGTGTAGCTGCGATCCATCTGTGAAAATAGTTATGGTGGCTCCACTACCCGGAATGTCCCCCATCCAAGACTCCCTGGATGGTATCATTGTGGTAAAGTGGCGCTCAAAAAGGCTCATAGAGGGAGCACAGTGCACATTTTGTGGTATTGATATCTTCTTCAAAATCGCGCCATGACCACAATCGCTGCTCCTCCATTGCTGTGTGCTATTAAGTCGAATTGCCAACGTAGCCGCATAGTATGTGGCGCATACTGCCTACCCAATATGTCCAATGGTATCAGGTGAAGGTGGATTTCTAATGGAGCCGTAGGTGTAGTACGAAGAGCCCCAGTGATGCCATTCTCTGTACCTTTATGATAAAGACACAGTTCGCTTTTGTTTCTAAAGCAGGCCACCCGAAAATGATTCCATACAGCCGAATTGGACGCTCCACTGCTGTATAGATCCAATGAACAACTTTAGGGCTAAAACCCCATCGTTTTCCAATGGCCCATTTACAGGAATATAAAGAAATCGTTGCTCTTCTCACCCGTTCCTCAATATTACGCCTAAAATTCAACTTCCTATCTAGAAATACTCCAAGATACTTGGCTCTATCTAAGAAGGTGATTTCAGTGCCGTCCAGAGAAATAGGATCAAAAGCAGGAATCTTATTTTTCCTTGTAAACAAAACAAGCTCTGTTTTACTTGGATTAACTCCTAGACCACAGCCTCTTGTCCATTTAGATAGATCTTTTAGAGAACCCTGAAGAATGCCCCTATTGACAAATCGAGATATGACGGACGCTCCCAATTCAGACGTATACGTCTATTGGCAAGTAGGTTTTCCACCATTAAAACGATCCCACGCTTCACTCCCAGACCAGACAATTCCAGAATTATCGAATCTGGGATGACATTATGAAAAGCCCCCTCTATATTAAGAAAGGCCACCATAGTGTACCCCTTCACCGAAAGCGATCTCCCGATGGTGCTAACAAGCTCATGAAGAGCTGTTTCCGTTGATCTACCCTTGCTGTATGCATGTTGCTTTGTCGAAAGGAACCTCGGGTCAATCAGTCTACGCAAATATGAGTCTATTATTCGTTCCATTGTCTTTAACAAAAAAGAAGACAGACTAATTGGTCTGAAATCCTTAGGAGCTGTGTGGGAACTTTTCCCAGCCTTCGGGATAAAGACGACTCTGCACTCAAAATAATAACTCTGTTAAATTACAGAAAAACTCTGCTAATTTAACAGAGTACACCATACTTTTCCAGCTAACAACATTTCTTTGTAATTTTACTAAAAAACTCTGTAAAATGATTTTGACAGAAAAAAACTGTTAATTTACAGAGTTTGTAGTAAAATATTAGTTAAATATGAAAGCTTTTTTACAGAGAAAACTCTGTAATTTTACTATTAAACTCTGTAAAATGCTTTGGACAAAAAAAAACTGTTAATTTACAGAGTTTCTAGTAAAATATTGGTTAAATAAACCACCATTTAGCAAAGAAAACTATGTAAATTTACATATATTTGTAAAATACATTTGATGCAAAAAAAAATACAGAAAAAACTCTGTAAATTAACAGAGTTTAGTTAAATGCATATTATTTTGTAAAATTTTTATAAAATTTCTGAAAAATTTTTTTTGATAACTTTTTTTGCTACTATTTAAACTTTTTCTCAAAAAATAAAAATATACAGATAAAATTTTGATGTTTGGTAACAAAAACTACTCAAAACAGAAAATTTTTTTGGTTATAAAAAAATACGAAGTATTTTGCTTAGGTCTGTATTTTAGCAGAAAACTCTGTTAATTATCTGTAAAATTAAGATTACGAAGTAAAAAGTAATATAACAGATGACTCTTTGTTTTTTTGTCACAACAAAATACAAAGTATTTTCTTTAAATCTGTATTTTGACAGAAAACTCTGTCAAATATCTGTTGAATTGAGATTACAGTCATTTTACAGAGTATTTTACAGAGTTATTATTTTGAGTGTGGTATCCCTCCATTTTAAAGGAATATACGACCAGTTGATGCATGCTGTGTATAGATAATACAGCAACGGGGCTATATAGTCCGACACTTGCTGCATCTCAGCCGGGATTATACCATCAGGTCCCGGGGATTTATAGGTCCTGAAGCTTTTAATCGCCCAGATTATTGTTGGCATATTTATTATTTCCGAAGCAACTTTAGATGCTTGTACGTCAGAACGTTCCAAAGCTTGAAACGGCGTCAGGGAATTGCCCGGAAAATGCGTGTTTAGAAGGAGATCCAGCGACTCTCCACTGGAAGAAGACCACACCCCATTAGGATCTTTCAGGTATCCCAGGGTGCAAGGAGAAGAAGCCAGAACCTTGCGCAGCCTGGATGCCTCAGAAACGTATTCTATGTTTCCACAGAAGTTTTTCTAAGAATCACATTTGGCAATTCTGATCATCTTCTTATAACTCTTAAGTTGCAGCCTGTATGCAGACCAGTCTTCGTCCTCTCTTGAAGATTTAGAATTATTAAAGAGCTTTCTGCAGGAATCTCTGCTCGTCTGCAACTCAACGTGGCTTTTTTATCCCTATAAGGCTTTGCAGAAGGGCAAGACGCATCCAGGCACCTATTACAAACATTTGTTATATGGTCAACCAGACAGTCAATTTCCGCCAAACTATGCTGTTTAGATAACAGTACTTCGCGCAAAAGCAAAGAAAAAGTCTCCCTATATTTCACCCAGTTTGTTCTCTTTAGACGAGAAGGAAATAGGGAGTAGTGTTTGTGGACATTTAATTTGATTTTTTCTACATTGTAGCTGTCTAGGAATACTTCTGCCCGGGAGTTCATTCCACATACGAATTGTTTGTGTGAAAAACGAATTTTCTTTATAATGCGTTGTGCGAAACACAGGACAATCAACAACAAACGGGTGTGCTCTACGAGACAAGCGAGTATTCCGAACAAACACTCGGGCCTGGTGAATAATTTCACTCAGATGAAAACCTCCCATGATAATGTCGATAGAAGAGTGTCACGAAACCTACATTCCGATGATGCTCTAATAAATCAATAGAGTTGGATACACTACTGTCATTGATAAGCTTCACCGCCCTCCCCAGAACACGGTTCAGAAGTTTCAGAATAGACTCTGAAGCCCTGACTTCCAGTCTCTAAAAAAGATCCGGTTTCAAAATATTATTTCGTTTTTCCAAATAAAAGCGTTCTGGTCACATTATGCCCATCATTTGTATTATATTTGTAAGTATGTATTAGTGTAAAGATATCATCTGTAAGTGACACTTATATTCTCCCTTCCACCACTCACAACTGTTACCTCTGTGCAAAGGTTTTACATGTGTATTTGCAATGCTCCAAGCTATATTATCCTTTTTTTACCAGGATTTCGAACCCAAACGAACAAAATAAAAAAAAAAAGTTCAACATTGTCACTTTGACTATATCCGCTTATTTGAAAAAGGCATAAATGTGTGAATGTTAACCATACTACCATACATACACATATCCCTATTTTGGAATACAAAAATCCCACAACTAAATTGTCTACTTTTTTTTTTTGCTGTTGGAATCTCATACACTTAATATTTACACTTTATACTATTTCAAAATTCGTTTATTGTTTGTTTGGATTAACACCCAAAATATCTAAAAAAAAATAAATAAAATGAACCGGTAGTAGAAGCAGCAGCAGAAGAGGCAGTAGCATTAGTAAGTAGTCCATAGAATAGTCAAAAACAGTAGTCAGTAGCAGTGTTATTAGTAGTTGTTGTAGTTTACCTTTTCCAACAAACACACACACACTGATAAGCCATATCATGGAGAGTATCTATAATAGGGATGATGAATGGAAAAAATGTACATTTTTGAGGATGTACATAATTTGCCGAAAAAAAGGGACCAATTAGTCAAAAAGTACCTACCCCATGACTGATTTTTATCATGAAAGTTAGGAAAAAACTTCTTCACAGATCCGAAGGATTTTAGAGCAATTAGTCTCTTAATTTTTGTAAAAGACAATAAAACGAATGATATACATATGATACTCATATTTACCTAGAGTGTCAGTAGATGCATACAGCCAGGGAAGATCAACGTTAACAGCTCATAATGAGCTCTTTGGTACCACCGAATCGGTAAAGGAGTACACTACGGTATCCTTTAATAATATCATCTTAGACTTGATAATTGTAGCATTGTCTGGTCTACGACTGAAGCATGAGCTCGTTTTAGAGGCGGCAAATCTACTTGGGAATAGACGTGTAACGTCTGAATTGAGACCGTCTGTCATATCTCGATTTGTCAATAGTGTCAGACCACAGGGAGATGTTCTCTCGCCGATATTTTGAAACCTTGCACTGATATTAATGCTGCTCTCTCTATAAGCACTTGGATGTCATGTTGATATAGTAGCCAGGGTTGCCAGAATTGTTGGGTACAAAATCGTCAAAAAATGTACGATTTTTATAAAAAAAATCGTCAAAATCGTCATCCCATTTGCAAAAATCGTCAAAATAAAAAAGGTATATTTATCCTTGATTAAAGAGTAATTCTAAGACATTCAAGCGATGTCCGCCCGTCTGTTGAAGGCATGATGCAGTCCAATTCCAAAAAGCTAAATCCATACAGTTTGGCACAAATATATCTTACGGCCATTGGATGATTCAGTTCGAAAATTGGCAAAATCAGACCAAGAAGAACAAAGTCCCCCCTTGTAAAACTAAACCTGCGTCCGAATTTTTTTTACATTTTTTGTTATATTTTTAAGCATATGAAATAGTTTTATGAAAGAAAAGGTTATACAGTTGGGTCAAGTTAATTGGAAAATGTTTTTTTTTTTTCTGTTTACCCGTTTTAGTGGACACTTCTATAAAAAAAAAAATAATAAGAAAATTGCATAAATAAATCAAAGAAAGGTCCTCCTCCAAAAAACTCCCTATAATTTTTTTACATTTTGGAGGGAAATAGAGAATGTAACACTCTCACTTGTTTCTTTTGTCCCTTTTTGTACAAAAATATTGGTGGATAGTTTTCTTAACTAACAATAAGCAAAAATAATTCATTGAATATTAAAGTTCTATTAAAAAATTTTTAAAAACTAGACAAAATTGTCAGGTTTTTGTTATTTTTAAAAATCGTCATTTTTTGGGCAAAAATCGTCAAATCGTCATTTTGCTATTTTGGGGAGTAAAAATCGTCAAAATGCAGAGAAATCGTCAAATCTGGCAACAGTGATAGTAGCGTCCACTCGAACTTACACATATGAACAAAAGAAAAGTTAGTAAGATATTGATTTATATATCTGGGTGATAATGGGAAAGCAAAATAAATTGGGGGTGGAAGACATCAAACTGTTTTAACCTTCCAGTTAAAGGAATTGAGCTGCCTCGTTTGGATAGGTCTACAATGACCTAGGTGTCAGTACAGTGGGCCGAAGCGGGCTCTCGGAAAGGTGGAGAGTGGTGTGGGGTGCATAGTTGCAAAATGACAAGTGCACCAGACGTCAGAGTTAACTCTGGCCAGGTAACTATTTGACTCCCTATAGTAAACTGACCGAAGGGGAGACAATGTCGTACGAACCTTATGCGGCAGGTTCTTTCCGATTCGTTGATATTGTTACCACTCTTAGGGGCATGTCCAGCGTCGTTTGGAGTTTTTTTCACTAATGGATGGCAACCAGATCGGGGCGGCATAATCGATAAGGGGACGCCTTACAGCTTTGTACGTCGTCAAGATCGTCTCCTTATCTTTGTCCCAGGCACTCGCCTGGTCATCTCTTCAGCGTGCCTAGCGAACATAAATAGGCTATCAAGGGGACCCCAAGAATCTTGAGGTTTTTCACCGTAAGAATCTGTTTCCACTTATGTGAATATTGGATACTGGTAACCCTTTGATCCTTTGAGCCTGTGCACAAAATTGTGCAGTCATCAGCGTAGGATATTAGTTAAATCTCTGGGGGTATGGTCGGAATTATGGAGATGTAGGTGTTTAACAGTATGCGGGAAAGGATCTTGACTAGTGGCACCCCACTTATTCCTCCTTAACACCGACCAAGAACCCTTGAACTTAACAAATAACTGCCTTCCAGAAATGAATTTAGCCACCATCTTTTGTGGGCTTGTGGGAGCGAGGAGTCATAGAGGTCTTTCAAGAGTTTCGAGTGGCAGAACGTGTCGAAGGCCTTAGACAGATCAAGAGCAAAGTGTGGACTGTTCTACCTCTATGGGCCTTTTTGAGCGCTACTTTACCACTATGACACCATCCAGGGAGTCTTGGATGAGGGGCATTTCGGGTAGTGTAGCCTCTATAAATGTTTACACAGATGGATCGAAGCTACACGAACAAGTGGTCTTCGGAGTCTATTCGGAAGAGCTTGGATTCAGTCTGACTCGATGATTGCCAGATAATAAAGTGTTTACCAGTCAGAGATGCTGGCAATAAAGGAAGTGACTGACAGAGTGACTGATTGTGAGTTGCAATGTCTTGTCTACAACCGCAATTAACATCTATTTCGACAGTCAAGTCGCAGTCAAGTCCCTGGAGTCAATGTTTATGAAAACAAGATCTGCCCTTAACTGCCGCATGCTTTTAAATGAGATGACCAAGCAGTTTGACATTCGACTCATATGAGTCCCAGGTCTCAGAGACATTTCAGGGAATTGCAACGTCGATGAGCCTGCAAGACTGGAACTACCTTACAGGTTTGCAACGGAATTGAAATGTGTTGGTATGCACGGCTATGTTCCGCGACAGAGACTAACCAGAGATGGGCACATGGTTGGGCGTGTAGACTACATTTTGCATTTTCGTAATCAAAGGTGCACAAGTGAGATGATATATCTTCCAAGAGAAGCAATTTTGACTGTGGTTGCTGTACCGGACACTGCATTATAGGAAGCACGCTGAGTGGTTAAATGTGCCGTTAACGGACTTTTGTCGAAGTTGCATGGATACGGAGGAGATGGAAACTTTCGAACACTTTATCTGCCATTGTCCGGCACTTTCCGGCCTGAGACTTGCTTCACTGGGATTTAGGGATCTGCACGATCTCTTTGTCGGATGTCAAAATTCAATGTTTTAGGAGTTTCATAAGGAGCTGAAGTTGGTTTAACGGCAGGGACTAGTAGGAGAAGCTATTACAGGCCCGTGGTATCATAACGTACCTCAGTGTCAATGTGTACTGACGTCCAGCATCTACAAGCAACCTAACCTAACCTATGACTGGTTAGACAGGCACTGGTCCTAAAACTAGTACAAAGCTCATATTCTGTGGATGGCATATGTCAATTGAAGGACCTGACTAATGATCTAAAGGTTGGATTCGTAACATGTTTTTTGGACCAGTTCTGTGATATATCACTAGGTGTCAATTAACTCTATCATAGTATTTTCATCTCTGTCAAAAAAGTTCATGGTAGGATCGGTCCTCTTTAACTTTGGACCAGTTCGAAACTAGTCACAGGACCTGTTCCCTTTCCCGCAGGTAAATTTATAAAGTTAAGTAGATGGTTGGCCATATCAAAGAAGACTTTTTTCCGAGAGAAACGCCAACATACTCGGAATCTGAGCTTCGCATTCTACAGAAAATATCTCGAATACAAGCATAATTGCAATTAGAAATTTCTAAGATTTAAAAATGTTTTAAATCCTACAATCCGTTTGCACGTACTTTTTCAGTTTCAATTTGTCCAAAGTACAATTGTACCATCATTATCCTCCCCGTTCTAGTATAGTGTTTGTCTATTTTATTGAGTATATATTCAATTGTAAATGAGGTTTGTATTTGTCCTCTACAGTTGTTGTACAAGCATGATTCTCTTCTTCAACAAATATAGTTTTTCCAATTGTTTTGGTGGCTTTATAATCAACTTGGTGTGTCTGAGTGGTTTTTCCCCCAAACGTTGTCTGTCGGTCGTCATCAACATCAGATACACAGATAACAACAAACACACACCCATACACAACAAATAACTTGACCATTTTCATTGATGAACAATAAGATAGTGGCTCTCTACTCTAGTAAATAGTAGTAGAAATATTAGTAATTCAATAGCAACAATTGAAATTCAATTTGTTTGAATGTTGTAAAAAAAAACAAATACACAAAATCAACAGAACGATAGAAGGGTAAAGAAGTTGTAATAAAGGCCAAGTAGAAATCGGGGGCCTTGAATAAATTTTCAGATTTTGAGGGACACCTTTCCCCCACTAGAAATGGTTACAAATTCATTTGTTATGCTTTTTTTGCAGTAAAGAAATACAGTTTTATCCATATTTTAGCTATTTTTATATCCACGCCTAATCCCCGGGGTTCAAGTGCAAGACTTAAAATTATTTGATATACAAAAATACAAAAAAAAAGTTTAAAAAATGTCGAGTCTGTATTAGTATCTGTCCATACTGTGGTTGCAAGGTATAACAAGTGAAAGTGTATTTTTCTACCTTGTTAACTACAATCACGTAAATTAAAGAAAATTCTAGTGACGGTTACTCGTAACTTGCCAACAAATTGTGGTACACGCGCTATTTTAGACAACAATTTGTCATAGTAGTCCAAAATTAGAATGTCCCTCATGTGACGAATCTTCGTAGTAGTGTTAAATATTCGCCATATCATGAACATTTTTATTCATTTTAATTCAACTCTTCAGCTACACCTAACATTTTTATGTAGACAAAAAGCCTCAAACACATACAAAATCATAACAAATTTTTGGTTTGTATGTGTTTGTTGCTTTATGTCTACAGAATTGTGTTAGGTGTAGCTGGGGAGTAAGTTTGCGATTTTGCTTTACTAAAATTACCTAACCTTTGCAAGAAATCTGGACTCGATACGATCAAGGATACCATCAGGTCATTATAAAGAAGTTCAAAATGTTCTTTATTTGATTATGTCCTTAAAAGTATCAGAATTTTGTAAGGAATAAATAATATTATTTTGTAAGAAATAATAAATAAAGAGAACCTGGGGGTAAAATCCAAAATCCATTATATATATATTCCCGTTGTTCCATTTAGGATCATAGGCCCTTAAAATCCATTCAGTATATCCAGAAATATTTGCAAAAGAAGTCAAAATTTTGAACCAAATTTTCATATTTTTTTTTCGTAAATTTTTTCTTATTTGCAAAAGAAGCCAACTCAGCAAAAAGGTGATTTGATATAACTTTTGTGATGACAGATTCGTGTTTAGGAGGCCAAAATACTGTAGAAAATTCACTTTAGAAGTTTGTGCAAAAAAAAGTTGATTTTTGTAGTGTAGTGTAAATTAGAGATGTGCACGTGAATGATTTTTGACTCCCACTCACTCACGCTCACGACAGGAATTTTTGAATCACCCACACTCACTCACGAGCATATATTTTCTACTCACATTCACTCACAATCACATGAGTAAATTTAATACAACTCACACTCACGTGCACTCGCACTCACACTCACACTCACGTTGACTCACACTCACGAAACTCTTATTTATACAAAAAAAAAAAAATTAAAAAAAAAAATCAAAAATCTTTCAAAATTTTCAGCAAAATTTAAAGTTCAGCGAAATTAAAAATTTTTTTTTTTGCTTTTTTTGGGACGAAATCTTAAGTTAAGCCAAATTTTAAAATTTTTTGTTGCTTTTTTTTTAATCACGCAAACTCACGCAAAAAAGTCGACTCACGCACACTCACTCACGCAAAAATCTTACTCACGCACACTCACTTACGCAATTTTTTTCTCCACTCACACTCACTCACAATCACGTGAGTAAAATTGAATTCAGTCACACTCATCTGCTTATGGGCCCATCTCTAGTGTAAACGTCAACGTTGGCAGCGCCGTTTGATTCTTAAGGCGATGATCTTTTATTTGTTGCACAGTGTAATATAAATGTTTTTTTTTTTGTGCAGTTTGTGATAAATATTTCCCTTTTGAAAAATTCACAGATACTTACAATTAGTCATAAAAATGTTATATGTAGTTTAAGGCCAATTGTCACAAAATGGTTTTTACGATACGATGTTTTATATCAAAAAGGAGTGTATACTTTTAGGATTACAGAAAAAAATTATATTATTTACGATTTTCAATATTCTTAAAAATATTTCCGAAAACATAATTTTTAATTTTATTCGATCTTTTATATAATATTGATTTTTGTCTCTGCCTAAATATATGCTTTAAAAAAATTTGTGTTTTTTTTTTTACAAATAATTTAAAAAATAATATAGAAAATCTTATGGTGATTCACCTTTAAAACCGGAACTTTTTTTATATTTTACGGTATATGCGTTTTTTGTTTTCCTTTAAATTTGTTTATAAACGTTAAACATTACACTTATTTTAACATGATTTCTGATAATAATCAGTTTTTATTGACGTGTTGGTTTTACCGTCATCTAATTCTCACGTGTTTTATCGTATTATACACGCAGATGATCAGTTCAGAAACATGAAAATTAAATAAATTAGTCTATAATTTTAATTATAGGGCATAGAAAATTGCAAAAAGTTCTATATAATGTGAAAAAATTTTTAAATTTCATTAGTTTAACAACAAATATTAAAACAAACAGTTCGGGAAATATGGAAATGATTCCATTTACTATAATTAAGTTAATTTTATGCCTTTTGCAAATTTATTACTGCCTTGCTCAAGTAGATTATGAAGTTCATGAAATTAAATGGTAATTTAAAGAAATTTTTTAAACAAATATTTCGCTAGTGCTAAATAATTATATTCTTTTCTTCAATAGTTCCGACAATCGTTTACCCGAAAACTGCCATGAAGTACGCGAGTGTCTTAATAATATTTACACCATAAAGGTGTCCGAATATAGTGATGATTCTTTTCATGCCGTTTGTGATTTAAAAACTGCCAATGGTGGTTGGACTATAATTCAAAGAAGATTAAATGGTTCTGAAAATTTCTTTAGAGATTGGGATGAATATGTTCGTGGTTTTGGTCATATGAATGGTGATTTCTTTTTGGGTTTAGACAAAATTCATGCCTTAACATCACAGGGCCGACCTCAAGAACTCTATATTATATTGGAAGATTTTGAGGGTACCCGAAAACATGCCAAATATAATGTATTTAGAATTGAATCGGAAGATTCAGAATATAAACTACATTTAGAAGGTTATTCGGGTGATGCTGGTAATAGTTTTGGTAAACATAATGGTTATTCGTTTTCGACCAGAGATCGTGGTAGAACCACAGACTGCGCCAGAAGATATAAGGGAGGATGGTGGTATCATAAGTGTCATGAGTGGTAAGAAAGAGATATATTTTTATTTATAGGCACAGAGAAAACTGTGAAATTTAAATTTTTGTTGAAAAAAAACTAAAGTTAAATTGAGTAAAAAAATAATTAAATCAATTAAAAAAAATAATTGGGCCAGTTATAATAATAATTGAATTAATCAAACCAATGAATCAAACAAAATGATAATTGAAGCAATTTAAGCAACACAGTGACTCAAACTAATAATGGAACAGCATATATTTGATAGCAGTTCTTTAAAGAAAAAGTTATCAGTACTAAACCTGATTATTACACCGTCCGACAAAAATGAAAAAAAGTCGTTGAACACGAACTGGATAATATACATTTAAAACTAGAGACTAAATGTAGTAAAACAGCATTTACAGTTTTTCATTTCGTGATCCTGTTTCTTTGTAAAAGGACTTCAAAATTTTAGAGGATTAAATTTTATAAAATATTTTATTATTTGTACTTGTCCTAGGATTCCACCATTGATAGAAAATGAAAGAGGATGATCTCCCCTAATTTTCCTATTTTATTATTTTTACATATAAGGAAAAAGGAGGTAAGTTACGTCCTTTCAAAAATGTACCTTTAATATCATTCAAAATTTTGAAAAAAAAATATTTTGATAAAAGTTTTGAAATGACTTTGTTCACATCCTTTTATCCTGATATGGCAAAATAGAAACATGGATAAATTATGTGAGATCTTCCTCTTTGGACAAGTATAAATATTTTTAAAAATATTTTACAAAATGTGTCCTTTAAAACTTTAAAGCTCTTTTAAAAGGAAACAGGATAACGAAATGAAAAACTGTAAATGCAGTTTTACTCCATTTCATCTCTACTTTCAGACGTATATCATCCGGTTCATGTTTAATATTGGCTGTCGGACACTAGTGATAGTAAATAAAAGAGGAGGATCTCCCCTAATTTTTCCATTTTTCTATTTTGCTATATCAGGATAAAAGGATGTGAATAACGTCATTTGAAAACTTAATATATTTTGTTGAAAATTTTGAATGATATTGAAGGATACATTTTTAAAAGGACGTATCTCACCTTATTTTTCCTGACATGTAGAAAAATTAGGGGATATCCTTCTCTTTCATTTGACCTCCATAGTGGCAGTCTAGGACAAGTACAAATATTAAAAAAATATATTTTATAAAATTTAATCCTCTAAAACGTTGAAGTCCTTTTAAAACGAAACAGGATCACGAAATGAAAAACTGTAAATGCAGTTTTACTACATATAGTCTCTAGTTTCAAACTTATATTATCTAGTTCGTGTTCAACAACTTTTTTAATTTTTGTCGAACGGTGTAATAATAGTTTAATTAATTGAATAAATGAATGCATCAAAAAGTGATAATTGAACTAATTAAAACAATAATTGAATTAATTAAATTACTAATTGAATCTCTTTAAATAATAATTAAATCAATTAAATTTATAATTTACTCAATTAAATTAATAATTAAATCAATTAAATAAATAATTAAATCAATTAAATTTATAAATAACTCAATTAAATTAATAATTAAATCAATTAAATTTATAATTGAAACAATTAATAAAATAATTGAATCAATTAAAAAAATGATTAAATCAATTAAAAAAATAGTTAAATCAATTACAACAACAATTGAATATTTTTGTTTACCAAAAATTTTATTTACGACCATTTTTTCCTATGTTCAGTGTCTTGAAGTATTTTCTTTTATTTCAGCAATCTAAATGGTCTTTATTTGGATGGCCAGTTTCCTAAATCAGAACATGGAGAAGGTATAGTGTGGTCTTCATTTCGTGGTTATGATTACTCCCTAAAATTTGTTCAAATGATGATACGACCAAAATACTAAAAACTTTATTTTAAGCGTGTTATGCATTATTTTATTAATATTTATAAAACATGTAACTTATTTTTAATGACATCAGTCAGATTTTAATCTTTTAAAATTTTGCCATTTTTTTCAAATAAAATTATAATATAATTTTAAATTTATTGTTGTAATTACTTGATAGAAAATTTGCTAAATTTAAACAGCCCGAGTAAAAAAGTTTTTTATATAATTATATATATAGGTTGATAAAATTATATCAAATTATATATAATTATATAAAATTATATATAAGGGATAAATTCTTCAAAAAAATTGGATAAAATTATATAAAATTATATATAATTTGATAAAATTATATATAATTATATCCAGGATTTGTTGGATATAATTATATCAAATTATATCTAATTCGATAAAATTTAATCAAATTATATAAAATTTGATATAATTTTCTATAATTATATCCACCAAATGCTGGATATAATTATATATAATTTTATCAAATTATATATAATTTTATCCAACTTTTTGAAGAATTTAACCTTTATATATAATTTTATATAATTATATATAATTTAATATAATTTTATCAAATTATATATAATTATATGAAAACTTTTTTACTCGGGAGGGTAGACTTTTAAAGGTAAGAGAAATTGGTCAAATGTACAAAAAACTTGTTATTTAGAAATTAGAAATTCAGATTAACTCAATTGAAATTTGGGTTATCCCAATTTAAATTCAGAAAAACTTTTGTGGAATTTGGAAAAATATTTTTGGAATTTAAAAATAATTCCTATAAGCTGGATTTTATCAAAAGCTTTGTTTCTATTTCTCTCGCCTTTCCTTTTATTTACAAAACAAAAATCCCTCCCTGGTTTTATTTTGTTCATACTAAATCTACTTCTATTTACTGTTCACGTGTGAACTGATAAAGGTTTTACTATGATTTTTTTTTTTGTTTGCTTTTTTTAAGTTTTGTTGATTTGGAAGTACTACATACTTTCAGTATTTGATTATCTAGAGAATATCAAGACATAATAAAAATCTATATATGCTTTTGCAAATTTTATTAAAAAAAAAAACTCGATTCTACTAACAAATCCTATTATTTGTTCTATCAAAATAGTTCAATTGTTATCTCAAATATGATATGATATGTGAAATTGAAAGTCATAGAAATTTTAGCACGTTTTTGGCACGAAAAAATAACATGTGAACTTATTTTCTGAAGTACCTACCTACCTCTATTAATATTTTGATTGTCAAATATTTCATATTTCAATTGGCAAATATTTCATATTTCAATAACAAATAGCCACACAATACAAAATGAATGAAGTGCTATAAATCATATTAGTAGGAAAATGGAATAAATTTGATAAAAAAAAGTTTTTCAAATAAATTTTTTTCCTTATAGAAAATTTCTCTTTTTCTGTGGCACTTTTTCGTTGTTATAATTGTCGAGTTTGAGTCTTTTTCTGTACAGAAAAATTCTTAGATTCTGAGACATTTTTCCATAAAGAAAAGATCTCAGATTTTTCCGTTTAGAAAAAATTTGTAGATACTGAGTCATTTTTCCATACGCTGAAGGATAAAAACGTAATAAAATCAAAAATATTCATACTCATTTTTAAATTTTTTTAAAAATTATAATATTGAAAATTATATTTTTCAAATTACAGTGACTCAAATTATATATATAGGAAATTTTCCAAGCTTTAATTTAAGCTTGATAGCTAGCGTCCAGATTGAGCAAATATTAAATGAGGTACGAGGGTCGCACTGGAAAATAAAATTTTTAGTAGATGTTTTTTGAAATTTTTTTAAAAATATTTCTAAGTCGATTTTTTCCAAATTGAAACATTAAAAGTTTAAAAAACAGGGTTGGCAACCGATACCCACCTAGAATAACGGTATTTGGCTATTGTACCGCAATTAATAAAGATATGGACATTTTCAAAAACGATTATGACAGCTGATGAAATTTCTAGTATTTTAAATGTGTCACTTCGTGTTTCTACCGGTTCGTTTTAGTTATATAGCCCAATACCGTTATAATACCGTTTCAAACGGTATTATAATGGTATTGACCTATATTTCGAAAACGAACCGGTAGAAACCCGAAGTGACACATTTAAAATACTAGAAATTTCATCAGCTTTAATAATAGTTTTTGAAAATGTCCATATCTTTACTGGGTCCGGTACAATAGCCAAATACCGTTATTCTAGGTGGGTATCGGTTGCCAACCCTGTTAAAAAATTATCCAATAATTTTTATTTAGTTATCAGCGTGTTTTTCCAACAACACAAACAATAAATGAAATTTTTTAAGTACAGTGGAATAAATCCGCATTTTTTGACCTCCAACTCGTTTGACCACCAATTTTTTGTAAATAAAGAAAAATTTTAATTATTCTAATATCTCATTACTATACACTTAGGTGTACTCAAATTAATTAACAATAAAATATTTTCTTTGTTTACAACAAATTGGTGGTCGAAAGAATTGGAGGTCAAAAATGCGGATTTATTCTACTGTATTTAAAAAATTTCATTAATTGTTTAGGTTGTTGGAAAAACAAGCTGGATAACTAAATAAAAATTATTGGATAATTTTTTAAATTTTTAATGTTTGAATTTGGAAAATATAGACTTATTTTTAAAAAAAAATTCAAAAAAATATATACAAATAATTTCATTTTCCAGTGCGACCATCGTATCTCATTTAATATTTGCTCAATCTGGACGCTATAAATTAAAGCTTGGAAAAATTCCTATTTAGCACTTTTTTTCAAAAATAGTCGATGGATAATAATCTGGTTTAGTATTGATAACTTTTCCTTTAAAGAACTGCTAACAAATATATGCTGTTCCATTATTACTTTGAGTCACTGAAAATATGCAAAAGCTCAATTTCTTTTCTGATGGCGCAATGCTATCATTTTGTGTCATATTAAAGTGTCTATAAATACTTTGAAGTTGAGAAAAACAAACTTTGCTGACTTCTTCACTATTTTATTACTGTTTTTACTTGACTTAAGAATTTTTTTTTTCAGAGTGAAAAAAAAAAATCTCGAAATCTAAGTAATTTTTCCTAGTGAACAAATTCTCAGATTCTAAGACATTTAAATTTAAGATTCTAAGATTTTATAGATTCTGAGAAATTTTCGTTATTGAAAAACTCTTAATTTCTGTGACATTTTTCCGTAAAGAAAAATTCACAGATTCTGAGGCAACTTTACATATGGAAAAATCGCAGACTCTAAGATATATTTCCGCTTAGAAATACCAGATTCTATTACTTTTTGCTTTACTGAAAAAAATTTTAGATTCTGCAAAACATTTTCGCTTAGACAAATTCTTAGATTCTGAAATTTTTTTTCGTATAAAAATGTTGTTATTCTGAAATATTTTTTCTCCTTAAAATCTCGTAAATTCAAATATGTTTTTGTCTTATTTGTCCAGAATTTTATTTATAAAAATAATTTTGAAAATTTCTAATTTTTTCCTTTAGAAAAAATAATTTTATATTTTTTTCACTTACAGGTTTCATTTTACAACCATTCATCGGTAAGGTAAGTTCTTCAGAAAAAGCTATAATTTTTTAAACAGTTCTTAAGTTTTATTAAAATTTTATTAACATAATGAGAATTATAAGTAAACCTTATTTAAAATCAATCATTTAAAATATTTTAAGATTTTTTTATCAGAAATTTTTTTAAGGTTGAGGTTTGTCACTAGGGCCAAATTTAGAGCATTTAAAAAAATTTTTATAATATTTTAAACATTCTACGGTCTTAATTTTTTTTTTTTTTAACTCAATGAGAATTATAAGCATTTTATATCTGAAATCAAAAATAGCATTTGCATCAAAAATGCACTCATTTAAAAAATATTTTGTGTGAGTGTAGAAATCCGACAGACGCTTTCGAAGTTACATACTTTTTTGATAAAATTACAAAATAAATAAAATATATTTTGAGCTCGAGGTCATTTTTCTTTACTAATTAAAACCATTGTATTCTCATCGAATAATTTTCAAGAAAGCATAACTCCGAATTCAGAGTAATTTTTTTATAAGAAAAAAATAACTTCGAATTCAGAGTAATTTTTTTATAAGAAAAAAATAACTTCGAATTCAGAGTAATTTTTCTATAAGAAAAAAAATAACTCCGAATTCAGAGTAATTTTTCTATAAGAAAAAAATAACTCCGAATTCAGAGTAATTTTTCTATAAGAAAAAATAACTCCGAATTCGGAGTAATTTTTCTATAAGAAAAAATAACTCCGAATTCAGAGTAATTTTTCTATAAGAAAAAATAACTCCGAATTCAGAGTAATTTTTCTATAAGAAAAAATAACTCCGAATTCAGAGTAATTTTTCTATAAGAAAAAATAACTCCGAATTCAGAGTAATTTTTCTATAAGAAAAAATAACTCCGAATTCAGAGTAATTTTTCTATAAGAAAAAATAACTCCGAATTCAGAGTAATTTTTCTATAAGAAAAAATAACTCCGAATTCAGAGTAATTTTTCTATAAGAAAAAATAACTCCGAATTCAGAGTAATTTTTCTATAAGAAAAAAATAACTCCGAATTCAGAGTAATTTTTCTATAAGAAAAAAATAACTCCGAATTCAGAGTAATTTTTCTATAAGAAAAAAAATAACTCCGAATTCAGAGTAATTTTTCTATAAGAAAAAAATAACTCCGAATTCAGAGTAATTTTTCTATAAGAAAAAAATAACTCCGAATTCAGAGTAATTTTTCTATAAGAAAAAAATAACTCCGAATTCAGAGTAATTTTTCTATAAGAAAAAAAAATAACTCCGAATTCAGAGTAATTTTTCTATAAGAAAAAAATAACTCCGAATTCAGAGTAATTTTTCTATAAGAAAAAAATAACTCCGAATTCAGAGTAATTTTTCTATAAGAAAAAAATAACTCCAAATTCAGAGTAATTTTTCTATAAGAAAAAATAACTCCGAAGTCGGAGTAATTTTTCTATAAGAAAAAATAACTCCGAATTCAGAGTAATTTTTCTATAAGAAAAAATAACTCCGAATTCAGAGTAATTTTTCTATAAGAAAAAATAACTCCGAATTCGGAGTAATTTTTCTATAAGAAAAAATAACTCCGAATTCAGAGTAATTTTTCTATAAGAAAAAATAACTCCGAATTCAGAGTAATTTTTCTATAAGAAAAAATAACTCCGAATTCAGAGTAATTTTTCTATAAGAAAAAATAACTCCGAATTCAGAGTAATTTTTCTATAAGAAAAAATAACTCCGAATTCAGAGTAATTTTTCTATAAGAAAAAATAACTCCGAATTCAGAGTAATTTTTCTATAAGAAAAAATAACTCCGAATTCAGAGTAATTTTTCTATAAGAAAAAATAACTCCGAATTCAGAGTAATTTTTCTATAAGAAAAAATAACTCCGAATTCAGAGTAATTTTTCTATAAGAAAAAATAACTCCGAATTCAGAGTAATTTTTCTATAAGAAAAAATAACTCCGAATTCAGAGTAATTTTTCTATAAGAAAAAATAACTCCGAATTCAGAGTAATTTTTCTATAAGAAAAAACAACTCCGAATTCAGAGTAATTTTTCTATAAGAAAAAATAACTCCGAATTCAGAGTAATTTTTCTATAAGAAAAAAATAACTCCGAATTCAGAGTAATTTTTCTATAAGAAAAAAATAACTCCGAATTCAGAGTAATTTTTCTATAAGAAAAAAATAACTCCGAATTCAGAGTAATTTTTCTATAAGAAAAAAAATAACTCCGAATTCAGAGTAATTTTTCTATAAGAAAAAAATAACTCCGAATTCAGAGTAATTTTTCTATAAGAAAAAAATAACTCCGAATTCAGCGTAATTTTTCTATAAGAAAAAATAACTCCGAAGTCGGAGTAATTTTTCTATAAGAAAAAATAACTTCGAATTCAGAGTAATTTTTCTATAAGAAAAAATAACTCCGAATTCAGAGTAATTTTTCTATAAGAAAAAATAACTCCGAATTCAGAGTAATTTTTCTATAAGAAAAAATAACTCCGAATTCAGAGTAATTTTTCTATAAGAAAAAACAACTCCGAATTCAGAGTAATTTTTCTATAAGAAAAAATAACTCCGAATTCAGAGTAATTTTTCTATAAGAAAAAATAACTCCGAATTCAGAGTAATTTTTCTATAAGAAAAAATAACTCCGAATTCAGAGTAATTTTTCTATAAGAAAAAATAACTCCGAATTCAGAGTAATTTTTCTATAAGAAAAAATAACTCCGAATTCAGAGTAATTTTTCTATAAGAAAAAATAACTCCGAATTCAGAGTAATTTTTCTATAAGAAAAAATAACTCCGAATTCAGAGTAATTTTTCTATAAGAAAAAATAACTCCGAATTCAGAGTAATTTTTCTATAAGAAAAAAATAACTCCGAATTCAGAGTAATTTTTCTATAAGAAAAAAAATAACTCCGAATTCAGAGTAATTTTTCTATAAGAAAAAAATAACTCCGAATTCAGAGTAATTTTTCTATAAGAAAAAAATAACTCCGAATTCAGAGTAATTTTTCTATAAGAAAAAAATAACTCCGAATTCAGAGTAATTTTTCTATAAGAAAAAAATAACTCCGAATTCAGAGTAATTTTTCTATAAGAAAAAAATAACTCCGAATTCAGAGTAATTTTTCTATAAGAAAAAAATAACTCCGAATTCAGAGTAATTTTTCTATAAGAAAAAAATAACTCCGAATTCAGAGTAATTTTTCTATAAGAAAAAAATAACTCCGAATTCAGAGTAATTTTTCTATAAGAAAAAAATAACTCCGAATTCAGAGTAATTTTTCTATAAGAAAAAAATAACTCCGAATTCAGAGTAATTTTTCTATAAGAAAAAAATAACTCCGAATTCAGAGTAATTTTTCTATAAGAAAAAATAACTCCGAATTCAGAGTAATTTTTCTATAAGAAAAAATAACTCCGAATTCAGAGTAATTTTTCTATAAGAAAAAATAACTCCGAATTCAGAGTAATTTTTCTATAAGAAAAAATAACTCCGAATTCAGAGTAATTTTTCTATAAGAAAAAAATAACTCCGAATTCAGAGTAATTTTTCTATAAGAAAAAATAACTCCGAATGCAGAGTAATTTTTCTATAAGAAAAAATAACTCCGAATTCAGAGTAAAATTTTCTATAAGAAAAAATAACTCCGAATTCAGAGTAAAATTTTCTATAAGAAAAAATAACTCCGAATTCAGAGTAAAATTTTCTATAAGAAAAAATAACTCCGAATTCAGAGTAATTTTTTCTTATAAGAAAAAATAACTCCGAATTCAGAGTAATTTTTCTATAAGAAAAAATAACTCCGAATTCAGAGTAATTTTTCTATAAGAAAAAATAACTCCGAATTCAGAGTAATTTTTCTATAAGAAAAAATAACTCCGAATTCAGAGTAATTTTTCTATAAGAAAAAATAACTCCGAATTCAGAGTAATTTTTCTATAAGAAAAAATAACTCCGAATTCAGAGTAATTTTTCTATAAGAAAAAATAACTCCGAATTCAGAGTAATTTTTCTATAAGAAAAAATAACTCCGAATTCAGAGTAATTTTTCTATAAGAAAAAATAACTCCGAATTCAGAGTAATTTTTCTATAAGAAAAAATAACTCCGAATTCAGAGTAATTTTTCTATAAGAAAAAATAACTCCGAATTCAGAGTAATTTTTCTATAAGAAAAAATAACTCCGAATTCAGAGTAATTTTTCTATAAAAAAAAAATAACTCCGAATTCAGAGTAATTTTTCTATAAAAAAAAAATAACTCCGAATTCAGAGTAATTTTTCTATAAGAAAAAATAACTCCGAATTCAGAGTAATTTTTCTATAAGAAAAAATAACTCCGAATTCAGAGTAATTTTTCTATAAGAAAAAATAACTCCGAATTCAGAGTAATTTTTCTATAAGAAAAAATAACTCCGAATTCAGAGTAATTTTTCTATAAGAAAAAATAACTCCGAATTCAGAGTAATTTTTCTATAAGAAAAAATAACTCCGAATTCAGAGTAATTTTTCTATAATAAAAAAATAACTCCGAATTCAGAGTAATTTTTCTATAAGAAAAAATAACTCACTCCGAATTCAAAGTAATTTTTCTATAAGAAAAAATAACTCACTCCGAATTCAGAGTAATTTTTCTATAAGAAAAAATAACTCACTCCGAATTCAGAGTAATTTTTCTATAAGAAAAATTAACTCCGAATTCAGAGTAATTTTTCTATAAGAAAAAAATAACTCCGAATTCAGATTGATTGTTTTTTTAATTTTTATTTTGTATAAATGATCTCTAAATTATTTTCTAAGATATAAAATCTTTCTTTGTATGCTAGCATGTATTATTTTTTAAGCCGCGATTCATGTTTTCTTTTAAAATATGACATCCTTGAAATCTTTTTGATTAAATAATACTACAAAATTCCTTCCTATAACCCTAAGGAGCCCAACATCAAAGAAATATTATTCCTTTATTATTGTAACCATAACAAACTTCAAATAGTCAAGCTTCTTGTTTTTTTTTTTGTTTAACAAAATTTTTCTAAACAACGCATTTTGATTTGAAACTCCAAATCAAAACAAGTCCTTTTTAAACAGGATGCTGTGAAGTTGGCGTTTTTTTTCACATATGTTATGAACGATGGTTGTTGGGATGCTGCTGTGTTGATGTTAATGATGACATTTAAATAGAAAAACCAATTTTAACAAAAATCTTTTTGCATGGGAATGTTAAAATGCATCCGTGTACCAAATACGCAAAAACGAAAAAAAAAACTTAAACATACAGTGCATTTTGATGCAGTAAAAATTTCAAACCATACTCTCAAGTGTTTATCTGCTGCATAATGCGACATTATTTTTTTAACTGTTTTTTTTTTCATTTTTTGTTTTTGAAGGAAAAATTAAAAAAAAGCTGTAAGAAGAGGAAAACAACTCCTCGCTAGAATCATCATCATCAAAAAAACACAAAAACACTTTTAACATCAAAGTAAAAACGCCGTCAAAAGTCGTCATGTTTTTACAGAGCAAAAAAAAAAGTGAATGTTTAATGAGTATTTACAACTTTCCCCCAACAACATCCAAATAAAATATAAAGAGTTGTAATAGGGGAGATTTCATAGCAAAAAATTAAAATCGAAAATATATTCGAAATTTGTTTTTTTATTTTTTGTACTCGAAGGTAAAAATAACTAAAACTGTATTTACTCGTATTACTCTAGCTCGAGGCCCAAAAAATTCTATTTATGATATTTTCATAATAAACTATTTATAGTACATAAACATCTCATAGTACATCTGTACCAATCTGTTTCACCCTTACTAAAGGATCATCAGCAGATTTTGAAGAATCATTGTTGTCTGATCAAGCATCAAACCAGACATAATATTTCAAATATTACACAACCTAAATGAGAATTGCTAGGAACACTTTTAAAGCAACAATTATATATACTAATCCTCAGAATCTGAGACTTTTTCTATAAGAAAAATGTCTCAGAATCTTTTTCTATAAGAAAAATGTCTCAGAATCTGAGACTTTCTATAAGAAAAATATCTCAGAATCTGAGACTTTTTCTATAAGAAAAATGTCTCAGAATCTGAGACTTTTTCTATAAGAAAAATGTCTCAGAATCTGAGACTTTTTCTATAAGAAAAATGTCTCAGAATCTGAGACTTTTTCTATAAGAAAAATGTCTCAGAATCTGAGACTTTTTCTATAAGAAAAATGTCTCAGAATCTGAGACTTTTTCTATAAGAAAAATGTCTCAGAATCTGAGACTTTTTCTATAAGAAAAATGTCTCAGAATCTGAGACTTTTTCTATAAGAAAAATGTCTCAGAATCTGAGACTTTTTCTATAAGAAAAATGTCTCAGAATCTGAGACTTTTTCTATAAGAAAAATGTCTCAGAATCTGAGACTTTTTCTATAAGAAAAATGTCTCAGAATCTGAGACTTTTTCTATAAGAAAAATGTCTCAGAATCTGAGACTTTTTCTATAAGAAAAATGTCTCAGAATCTGAGACTTTTTCTATAAGAAAAATGTCTCAGAATCTGAGACTTTTTCTATAAGAAAAATGTCTCAGAATCTGAGACTTTTTCTATAAGAAAAATGTCTCAGAATCTGAGACTTTTTCTATAAGAAAAATGTCTCAGAATCTGAGACTTTTTCTATAAGAAAAATGTCTCAGAATCTGAGACTTTTTCTATAAGAAAAATGTCTCAGAATCTGAGACTTTTTCTATAAGAAAAATGTCTCAGAATCTGAGACTTTTTCTATAAGAAAAATGTCTCAGAATCTGAGACTTTTTCTATAGGAAAAATGTCTCAGAATCTGAGACTTTTTCTATAGGAAAAATGTCTCAGAATCTGAGACTTTTTCTATAGGAAAAATGTCTCAGAATCTGAGACTTTTTCTATAGGAAAAATGTCTCAAACTCCGCGAATTTTTCTATCGGAAAAGTGTCTCAGAATCTGAAATATAAAAAAGGTCAAATAAAGATAAAAATTAATATTTTTTTTATTTTTCATATAAAAATAAATTCCTGTAATAGATGATACCGCTTCATCAGCACTGAATAAAAATTGATGTAACATTTCATCACATTAATGTAATTTTTCATCAATATAAAGAAATTTTTTCTTTAAGGGTATAAGGACACATTTGTTATCCTCACTTATATCCGAATTTCCTAACAACGACTCTTTAGAAAAGTGGTTAAAGTACCCTTTTCTAGCCTTTAAAAATAAATTCCAAATTGTTTTCAATTCCAAAATTTTAAGTTCGTTCTTTTTTAAATGAAATACCCCACATTGTTAAACAACCAGCTAAAATCGGGTATATTATCCTTGAGCATGTGAAAACAAAACAAAAACATATTCACAGTTTGTTGCGTAGTTTTTTTTTCCTGTTTCTTTTTTCTACTTCTACCTACCACTTCTTTTGTATTAAAAGCCAATTAAAATAAAAAAACCAAAAACGTTCTTTTCTAAAATTTAAGTAGGGGAAAGTATTAAGTAGAACCATAAGGGAAGTTGTCCTTTGAAACTAGGATATCAAATGGAACCACCCAGCAAAAACTTCGCTTACCAAGTAATTTACTTAGGGGGTTAGCAAAAATATGAGTAACTAGTTTCCTCCCAATTTCAATGTTAATTACATTAACACGGTGATGTCATTGGAGGTAACCACATTTTGCATTTTTTGGCGCAAAGTTATGCTAATGGTAATTAGTAGTATTCAAAGCCATTACCACGTAAGCGAGACAGGAAGGGGTACCCATTACCAAGTTTTTGCTGGGCAGCTAATAAGTTAACATGTGCTGGACAATAAGGCAAAATGAGAGATTTTAGAAAAAAATCTTATAAAATTTTTAGATTCTGAAACGTTATATATAGAAAAATTCCCAGATTCTGAAATGTTTTTCCGTTTGAAATTTTTTTTATATTCTGTAAAACATTTTATCGAATAGAAAAATTCTTTGATTCTGAGACACGTATATTTTCAAGAAAAGTTCTCAGATTTTGTAAAACATTTTTTTGTATAGAAATATTCCTAGATTCTGTGAAACTTTTCCTTATAGAAAAATTCTCAGACCCTGAGACATTTTTTCGTAAAAAAATTTCAGATTCTGTGAAACATTTCTTCGTATAGAAAAATTCTAAGAGAAGGCATTTTGCCGAATAAAAAAATTCTCAGAATCTGAGAACTTTTCTAGACAGAGAAATTTCTCGATTTGTCAATAAGGGCACCCCACAGGGAAGTGTTCTTTTACGGCGTCTTTGGAACCTGACACTGAATTCAATGCTGCTCTCTCTAGAAGCACGTGGTTGTCATGTTGTTGCATATGCTGACGATGTCGCGATAGCGGTAAAGGGAAAGCACTTGCCAAAATTAAGGTTCATTCTTCAGGCATCTCCGAAAATTCTGTCTAAATGGGCCAAAAACTGGTCTGGAGGGTAATCCGAGTAAAACTGAATTTGTTTTGTTTAGAAGGAAAAAAAGGTTCCTGCTTTTGATCCTGTTTTTCTGCGGTCTTGAAAATTATAACAATACCACAATATGTGGACTGTGCTATCTTTATAAGTCTTTTTGATTGCCACTTTACATCCAGGGACTCTTGGATGAGGGACATTCCGGGTAGTGGATCCTCTACAAATCTTTTTTCAAATGGATCGAAGCTTTTCAAACAAGTGGTCTTCGGAGTCTATTCGGAAGAGCTTGGGTTGCGCCTGGCTCGAAGACTACCAGATCATGGCAGTGTTTACCAGGTAGAGATGCTGGCAATATAGGAAGTGCCTGACTGTTTGAGTTGCAATGTCTTGCGTACAACCGCAGTAAACATCTATTCCGACAGTCAAGCCGCGGTCAAGTCCCTGGAGTCAAGGTTTCTGAAAACAAAATCTGCCCTTAACTGCCGCATGTCTTTAAATAAGATGGCCAAGCAGTTTGACATACGACTCATATGGGTCCCAGGACACAGAGACATTCCTGGAAATTGCAAAGTCAATGAGTTTGAGAGACTGGGAACTACTTTACAGGTATCAACGGAAAATGTATTTTTTTGCCTCTATAGTCTAGAAACTTGCAAGCAAAATATACGGCTTTGTTACGCGATGGAGACTAATCTAAGATGGGTTCATGGATAGACGTGTGAGACTACACTACAGTTTTGACCTTCTCTTAATCCTGGGTCCTGGTCAACTGGATAAAACAGACGAGTCAATACATATTTGGCAATTACGGAATGTGGACTTCGTTACAGAGGAAAAAGATAAACAGGCAATTGGTTCTTTTGGACCACACAAAACTCCAGGAGTGAATGGTTTTCATCTCATAATAATAAAGAGATTGGTGAAAACCATCGCACAACTCCTAAAAAAGGTTTATACATCCAGCCTTAGGCTATCCTATTTACCAAGGCATCACTTTGGATCAGGATCTGCTCTCGTGGACGTTACATAAACTTCTTACCCTAACCTAATCAGAAGTGCACCTACCTCCCCCATCCTTCTTTCCTCAAGATATCACTTTAAATCACGATCTAGTCTCTTGTTACGTTAGCCTCTTAAGCTAACCTAATCAGAAGCGCACAAGTGAGGTGATGTTGCTTCCAAGAGGAGAGATTTCGACGGTGATTGCTGTAATTACCAGACACTGTCTTAAAGAAAAGTACGCTGAGCGGTTGAGTGTGCGTCAAACGACTTTTGCCGGAGTTGCATGGATAAGGAGATGGTGGAAACTATAAAACACTTTATCTGCCATTGCCCCGCACTTTCTGGTCAGAGACTTGCTTCACTGGGATTTAGGGAGCTGCCCGAAGTTTCATAAGAAGCACAAATTGGTTTAACAGCAGGGACTAGTAGGGGAACCCCATTACCAACACGTGGTATCACAACGGACCTCAGAGTATATGTGCCACTTTCACCGTCCGACAAATGATGAAAAAAAGTCGTTAAACACCAACTGGATAACATACTCAAAGTAGAGATCCAATGTAGTAAAACTGCATTTACAGTTTTTTATTTTGTGATCCTGTTTCCTTTTAAAAGGACTTCAAAGTTTTAGAGGATTAAATTTTATAAAATATTTTTTTTTAATATTTGTACTTGTCCTAGGATGCCACTGGGCCATTCCAGAAAATTTAGCTCAAATTTTAGTCATTTTTGGAAATGGTGTCTCAGATTAATTTGAAGCTTGACACATAGATAGCCCTCATAAATATGATATATGTACCATATATCGTTTTTTTACATTTGGTGTATTTAACGAATTATGGCGGGTCAAAGATTGACTTTTTAAGCAAAAGTAAGAAAAATACATCACGTTTAAAGAGCTGTAACTTCTTAACCAACGACCCGATTTTCACTATAGGCTCATGTGAAAGCTGGGGTTCTTCTTTTAGAAAATATTTTTAAAATAACACATTTTTTTTACAGAAATGGTGCAAAAATGCAAAAACATTTTTTCTTTTTGAATATTTAAAAAAACACATCTTCGATTTTTAAAAAAAAAATTCTGGTGAAAAATAACAATGTTTTGTATAACATATTCAAAATTCAGAGTGGGATCTCCATGGCATCAAAAACTATTCTGTTTTAAGTACGAGGTTCTCATATTTTTCCCTTAGAAAATTTAAATTTCTAATGTTTTGAATGTTTTTAAAAATTTTAATAGTATAATTTTCTTTGAAAATTTAAATTTTTATATTGAAGAAACATTAAATTTTAATTTTCTAAGTTAAAATTTAAGAACTTCGTACTAAAACCAGAATATTTTTTGATCCCATTGGGATCCCACTCTGAATTTTGGATATGTTGTACAAAACAGTATTGTTTATCACCAAACTTTTTTTTAAAAAAATCGATGATGTGTTTTTTTAAATATTCGCAAAAAAAAAATGTTTTTGAATTTTTGCAACACTTCTGAAACAAAACTGTATGCTTTTGAAAATATTTCCTAAAAGAAGAAGAATTAAGCTTTCATATGAGCCATTACTTGTGATAATCGGATTACTAGTTAAAAAGTTAGAGCACGTTAAACGTCATGTATTTTTATGACTTTTGCTAAAAAAGTCGAACTTTGACCCGCGATAATTTGAAAACTACAGCAAATTTTGAAAATCCAAAAATGCAACATATCTCATATAAACGTGGATATCTATGAGCCAAATTCTCAGTGGCGTCCAAAGGCATGTTTCCGCACAGTGGGGCGAAAACTTTTGGAATTACCCCACTATTGATACCAAATGAAGGAGGAGGATCTTCCCTAATTTTTCAATTTTACTGTTTTTACATATAAAGAAAAAGGAAGTAAGTTACGTCCTTACAAAAATGTATCCTTCAATATCCTTAAAAATTTTCATAATATTCATAATATTTTGATAAAGATTTCAAATGACTTTATTCACATCCTTTTATCCTGATATGGCAAAATAAAAAAATGGAAAAATTAGGGGAGATCCTGCTCTTTCATTTGCCATCACCAGTGTCATACTAGGACAAGTACAAATATTTCAAAAATGTTTTGCAAAATGTATCCTTTAGAACTTTGAATTGCTTTTAAAAGGAAACAGGTTCACGAAATGAAAAACTGCAAATGCAGTTTTACTCCATTGGATCTCTACTTTCAGAAGTATATCACCCGGTTCATGTTTAATTTTGGCTGTCCGGTTCATGTTTAATATTGGCTGTCGGACGATGTTGTTAACCTAACCTAACCAGTCGGCCACATTTTTCCTTAACAAATCCTTATAATAATCTTCCTCTTCCCCTACTTTAAGTTACTTTACATAAAATTTTGTTCTTTGCCTTTTGTAATGCATCTTTTTTTGCTGCATATTTATGCTGCAGTTACTTTGTGTGTGTGTGTTTAGATGTTGCTTGCCTCGTTTTGTGTGTGTTGTATAAAAGAAAACTTTTTAAAAGATTTCCATTTTTTTGTATGTTTCGTCTTCTTATTATATCCACCATTGTTTGCCTTTACTTTCTCTAATGTTATTGCAACAGTTTTTTTTTTGTGTTGTGTGTTGTTGCATCTTCTCATGCCTTCTTACTGTGTGTATTTGTGTTGATGCAACGTGTTGTTTTGTTGGTTCACAAAAAAAAATATTTTCCCTCGCGTTGACTTTGAAGTTTTTTCTTTTTTTTTTTGTATACTTTGGAAAATTTCTAAATGTATTTATGTGCTGCAATTGCTTAACAAGTACATACTTTTCCTTTTTTCTTCGTTTTGTTGCTACTTGCAACAATGTATTTCAATTTGTTGTCAAGACCAAGCCGAGTACCACTTTTAACGTCAAAAAAAAAATACAAATATTGAAGGATTTTCTACTTTTTTTTAGGCACTTTTGTGCGTTAACATAAACACACACCTGACATTTGCAGAGTTCTTTCTAGTGCCACAAAAGATTTTTCCACCCCAAAAAAATAGCAAAATTTTCTTGCATATTTTTTTTGTCGTTTTACTCTCAAATAAGCCTAATAACAACACACAATTACATTTCAATTGGCAAAAAGCGTTTCGCTTTTTGACTTTTTTTTTGGGTTATCCATAAGGAAATATCTTTTGTCAAAATAATATTTACAAAAACTCTTAAAAATCACTCTTTAGGCTAACAACAACAAAAAATCTATGGAAAATATATCCTTATATTTTCCTTTCATCTCAAGTATATTATGCTTCCTTGATTTAACTTGCTGGTTTAAATATCATTTTTAAAAAATTTTCTAGCATGCTATAATTTTTATTCTTTTCTAACTCCCTAAAGTATGCTAAGTTTTTTTGTCTTTTAGAAAAATCAAAACTTCATTTCATATTTTTCTAATGAACTCTTCTTTAGTGTGTGATTTTTGTTTTGAGCTATTTTTTTTCGTGTGTGCTGTTTTGTGTTTTTCGTTTTTACCACTACTTGCGTACTCCTTTTGTCGTTGTTGTTTTAAGAACCCTTTTCTTTCACTAATTGCATCTAATTGTGTCCTTTATTATTCTTTGTCACAAGCAATTGAACATGACAAAACCGAAATAAAAAGTATAATGCAAGACTAAAATTCTTCCATAAGTGAAGTTAATCAAAGGAACTTGAAATTACTTTAGAACTATAAAGAAAGTAGTTGGAAATGAAGTGGAAAATATAAAGGAAATATAGATACTCTCAAAAAAATAAATTAGTAAATTTACTAATTTTTACAAACAGGAGGTACAGTGACTCAAAGTTATAATGGAACAGCATATATTTGTTAGCAGTTCTTTAAAGAAAATGTTATTAATACTAAACCTGATTATTATCAATCGACTATTTTTGAAAAATTTGATATGTATGAAATTTTCCAAGCTTTAATTTAAGCTTGATAGCGTCCAGATTGAGCAATTATTAAATGAGATACGAGGATCGCAATGGAGAACATTTTCTTTGAGACAGTTTCTATAGAAGAATTGTCTTTGAGAAATGTTCTATAGAAAAATTGTCTGTTAGAAATTTTCAATAGAAAACCTGTCTTTCAGAAATTTTTTTATAGAAAAATTGTTGTTAGAAATTTTCTATAGAAAACCTGTCTCTTATAAATTTTCTATAGGAAAATTGTGTTTGAAAAAGTTTCTGAAGAAAAATTTTCTTCTATAGCCCAGGAAAATTTTTTGGAACAAATTCCTGGTTCAATAGATTCTTGAATATATTCTACGGTAATCACAACAACATTTTTTATGTAAAATTATATTTCAAAAAAACTGCTTGCTCTAAAAAACGATTGCTTTTGGGACAATTTCAAACAAAAATCATTGATTCTGGAATGTTAAGTAGAACCGGTTGCAGGTTAATTTAATGCGTTCTGGAACCGATTATTTGGAACAGAAAATTTTGCTGGGAGAAAACCTGTCTTTTAGAAATTTTTTATAGAAAAATTGTCTGTTAGAAATTTTGTATAGAAAATCTGTTTCTTATAAATTTTCTATAGAAAAATTGTCTTTAAGAAAGATTCTGAAGAAACATTTTCTTCCAGAAAATTTCTTTTAAAAATTTTCTATAGAAAACCTGTCTTTAAGAAATTTCCAAAAAAAAATTTCTTCAAGACAATTTTTCTATAAAAAAATTTTTAAGGACTATTTTTTTATAAAAATTTCTCAAAGTCAATTTTTCAATAGAAAATTTCTAAAAGACAATATTTTTATAAAAAATGTCTGAAAAACAATTTTTAAAGAAAAATTGCTTTTGCAAAATTGTTTAAAGATTAATTTTCTATAGAAAAATTGTCTTTGAGGAAGTTTTTTATAGAAAAATTATCTTTAAGAACTTTTCTTTATAAAAATTGTCTTTGAAAAAGTTTCTATGGAAAAATTGTAGTTCAAAAATGTTCTACAATTTAAATCAAGGAAGCATATTTTGCATTGTACCCCTCTAGGAGCGACTCTGAGGAGAGATTTTAGTTTTTTTTACCGCCATCTTTGCTCCGAGTAGACATTTGCCCCAAAATTGCCTCGGAGTCGCTTCTAGAGGGGTGCAATGTAAGACCGACCCCCAAAAATTTTTACACCTCAACATTTTTTCTGAACAAACCTACTTCTTATCTCCACTCATTAAGGGGCTCCCAAACAAAATGGGATTTTTGTGAAATTTGCTCCCACTGCTCTAACTGCCCCAGGGTTACCCCTAGACGAGTCAAATGTATGAATATTTTTTATTACCAACAATGTCTTAGAACATACACAGAAAAAAAATATATATTTGCCAATGGACTTGGCAGTTCAGATAGGGCGTAGGTATGTTTTAAAAAAATGTTGTAGGGTAAAAATGAATGGGGTTCGGTCTCACTAATGACCTCTCTCGGACGCACCATTGAACCGGTGGAAGCTGATTAAATAAAAAAAATTTACAACAAATAAAAAAATATTGTATGGGGACCGCCTTAACAGTTAAAGATAGAGGGTAGATGTGTTCAGAGAAAATGTTTCGACTAAAAAAATATTGTGGGTCGGTCATACATTTTGTTGCTCTTAGGGCACTATTAGGGCAGTTAGAGCGGTTGGAGCAAATTTTGAAAAATGTCGTTTTGTGTGGGAGCCCCCTTAGAAATTGGAGATAGGGTATTAGTTTGTTCCAAATAAATGTTTAGACGTAAAAACTAATGGGGGTCGGTCTTATAAATGACCCCTCTATGACGCACCATTGGAGCAGTAGAAATGATTTTAAGATTGGAAAATTACAATAAATTTTTTTTAAAAAATTTTAAAAAATAGTAATATTCGTTATCCTCCTACGAAAAAAATTTGTAGAATCGATAAAAGTTTTACACCAAAAAATTTAAAAAACAAATCGAAGAGTACAAACATTTTAAAAAATGAGATTTAAAGCGCTTTTAAGAATTTTTTGGGATTTTTTTTTAAAGTACGTAAAAAAACAAAAATTTTGAAAAAAAATTGAAATTTGGACCATTATTGAAGAAGTTATGAGTAAAAGAAGTTTGAGTAAAGGATCAAACTCCCAATTTTTAAAAATTCGATATCTTTTGATCAAAAAAATCTGAAAATTAACCACGAAAGAGTTTTTGAAGGGTACTAAAAATTGTAAACAAATTGGGAAAATTTAAAAAAAAAAGTTCAAAGTGTCCGATTTGACATGGAATGCCCCATATATTCATGATCCTCGATCGATTTTAAGATGATCTAGCGATGTCCGTCCTAACCGTCCGTGTGTCCGTCCGTCTGTCTGTCTGTTGAAAACAGGCTAACTTTTGAAAGACTTTACGGAGGCTCCTGAAGTTTGGCATATATGTTGGGCAAGTACCTGGTCAGGTTGGTATTGCAATCCAGCGAAATAGGTTCAATGGTTCAAAAGACCGAATTTCGGCAAGGTTTTTTCCTGAATTTACGAGATAAAAACACGCTAAGTTTCGAAAGGAAATTCTGAGGATGTTGAAGCTTGGCATATATATTTCTCGTTCCCCTGGCCTGGTTTGTATTGAATTTAAGCTTAATTTGGCAAGTTCTAAAGTTATTAGCAGAACCGTGAATTTCAGATTAGTTTCACCTTAAATTCACGTGTTGAAAACCCGTTAAACGTGTTTTAAAAACATTGTTAAGTCACAAAAATATTTTACAACGTATTTTTGTAACTCAAAAATATTTTTACACAAAAAAAAAATACACTCGAAAAAAGTTTTACACACAAAAAATTTTACACTAAAAAAAAAATAAAAATTGTTTATAAACAAAATCACACAAAATCTGATAACTCTTCTACACACAAAATATCTCAGATTTTTTTGTTTATTTTCCTTCATATGATGTGATTTAAGCCATTATTCTTCTTCATTTAAAAAAAAAAAATTTCATCTAAAATTATTTTCAAATTTCCCTAAAGACAATGTGGTGTACTGGAGTCGTCGTCTCATAGTCAATATTATTTCCTTTTACTCACTACATTATTACAAACTGAATAAATGTTTTATCATTAATTTAAAGTATGAGTTTTATATGATGCTGATAAGCTTTGCTAATACATGCAGCAGCATCTTCCTTAGAGGCCTGCCCGACTTACTGCCTGCCAGCTTGTGGATAGATGCCTGCTACTTTTGTTTGAGTTAGATTTCGCAATAACACAAACATACCATTTGCTACACTAAATATGATATAACACTGGGATTAAAAAATACAAGATATTTTAGATTTGAAAAATCATCAAATTTTTCTAGAGAAAAATTTATACAAAATTTTCAATAGAAAAATTTATACAAAATTTTCTATAGAAAAATTTATACAAAATTTTCTATAGAAAAATTTATACAAAATTTTCTACAGAAAAAATTATACAAAATTTTCTAAAGAAAAAATTATACAAAATTTCCTATAGAAAAATTTATACAAAAATTTTCTATAGAAAAATTTATACAAAAATTTTCTATAGAAAAATTTATACAAAAATTTTCTATAGAAAAATTTATACAAAAATTTTCTATAGAAAAATTTATACAAAAATTTTCTATAGAAAAATTTATACAAAAATTTTCTATAGAAAAATTTATACAAAAATTTTCTATAGAAAAATTTATACAAAAATTTTCTATAGAAAAATTTATACAAAAATTTTCTATAGAAAAATTTATACAAAAATTTTCTATAGAAAAATTTATACAAAAATTTTCTATAGAAAAATTTATACAAAAATTTTCTATAGAAAAATTTATACAAAAATTTTCTATAGAAAAATTTATACAAAAAATTTTCTATCGAAAAATTTATACAAAAAATTTTCTATAGAAAAATTTATACAAAATTTTCTGTAAAAAAATTTATACAAAATTTTCTATAGAAAAATTTATACAAAAAATTTTCTATAGAAAAATTTATACAAAAAATTTTCTATAGAAAAATTTATACAAAAAATTTTCAATAGAAAACAAAATATTTTTTATAGAAAAATTTATACAAAATATTTTCTATAGAAAAATTTATACAAAAAATTTCCTATAGAAAAATTTATACAAAAAATTTTCTATAGCAAAATTTATACAAAAAATTTTCTATAGAAAAATTTATACAAAAAATTTTCTATAGAAAAATTTATACAAAAAATTTTCTATAGAAAAATTTTTACAAAAAAATTTTTATAGAAAAATTTATACAAAAATTGTCTATAGAAAAATTTATACAAAAATTTTTCTATAGAAAAATTTATACAA
Source organism: Pegoplata infirma (assembly GCA_963921195.1). Taxonomy (NCBI): domain Eukaryota; kingdom Metazoa; phylum Arthropoda; class Insecta; order Diptera; family Anthomyiidae; genus Pegoplata; species Pegoplata infirma. The sequence goes on along the minus strand of OY992539.1, from coordinate 211,867,726 downwards.
AAAATTTTCTATAGAAAAATGTATACAACAAAATTTTCAATAGAAAAAATTATACAAAAAATTTTCTATAGAAAAATTTATACAAAAAATTTTCTATAGAAAAACAAAATATTTTCTATAGAAAAATTTATACAAAAAATTTTCTATACAAAAATTTATACAAAAAATTTTCTATAGAAAAATTTATACAAAAAATTTTCTATAGAAAAATTTATACAAAAAATTTTCTATAGAAAAATTTATACAAAAAATTTTCTATAGAAAAATTTATACAAAAAATTTTCTATAGAAAAATTTATACAAAAAATTTTCTATAGAAAAATTTATCCAAAAAATTTTCTATAGAAAAATTTATACAAAAATTTTCTATAGAAAAATTTATACAAAAATTTTCTATAGAAAAATTTATACAAAAATTTTCTATAGAAAAATTTATACAAAAATTTTCTATAGAAAAATTTATACAAAAATTTTCTATAGAAAAATTTATACAAAAATTTTCTATAGAAAAATTTATACAAAAATTTTCTATAGAAAAATTTATACAAAAATTTTCTATAGAAAAATTTATACAAAAATTTTCTATAGAAAAATTTATACAAAAATTTTCTATAGAAAAATTTATACAAAAATTTTCTATAGAAAAATTTATACAAAAATTTTCTATAGAAAAATTAATACAAAAATTTTCTATAGAAAAATTTATACAAAAATTTTCTATAGAAAAATTTATACAAAAATTTTCTATAGAAAAATTTATACACAAATTTTCTATAGAAAAGTTTATACAAAAATTTTCTATAGAAAAATTTATACAAAAATTTTCTATAGAAAAATTTATACAAAAATTTTCTATAGAAAAATTTATACAAAAATTTTCTATAGAAAAATTTATACAAAAATTTTCTATAGAAAAATTTATACAAAAATTTTCTATAGAAAAATTTATACGAAAATTTTCTATAGAAAAATTTATACGAAAATTTTCTATAGAAAAATTTATACAAAAATTTTCTATAGAAAAATTTATACAAAAATTTTCTATAGAAAAATTTATACAAAAATTTTCTATAGAAAAATTTATACAAAAATTTCCTATAGAAAAATTTATACAAAAATTTTCTATAGAAAAATTTATACAAAAATTTTCTATAGAAAAATTTATACAAAAATTTTCTATAGAAAAATTTATACAAAAATTTTCTATAGAAAAATTTATACAAAAATTTTCTATAGAAAAATTTATACAAACATTTTCTATAGAAAAATTTATACAAAAATTTTCTATAGAAAAATTTATACAAAAATTTTCTATAGAAAAATTTATACAAAAATTTTCTATAGAAAAATTTATACAAAAATTTTCTATAGAAAAATTTATACAAAAATTTTCTATAGAAAAATTTATACAAAAAATGTTTTGTATAAAATTTTCTATAAAAAAATTTATACAAAAAATGTTCTATAGAAAAATTTATACAAAAAATGTTCTATAGAAAAATTTATACAAAAAATTTTCTATAGAAAAATTTATACAAAAAATTTTCTATAGAAAAATTTATACAAAAAATTTTCTATATAGGAAAAGAATAAATTGTTCCTAGTAGAAAATTTTTTGTATAAATTTTTCTATAGAAAATTTTTTGTATAAACTTTTCTGTATATATAGAAAATTTTTTGTATAAATTTTTCTATAGAAAATTTTTTGTATAAATTTTTCTATAGAAAATTTTTTGTATAAATTTTTCTATAGAAAATTTTTTGTATAAATTTTTCTATAGAAAATTTTTGTATAAATTTTTCTATAGAAAAATTTTTGTATAAATTTTTCTATAGAAAAATTTTTGTATAAATTTTTCTATAGAAAAATTTTTGTATAAATTTTTCTATAGACAATTTTTGTATAAATTTTTCTATAAAAATTTTTTTGTAAAAATTTTTTTATAGAAAATTTTTTGTATAATTTTTTCTAAAGAAAATTTTTTGTATAAATTTTTCTATAGAAAATTTTTTATATAAATTTTTCTATAGAAAATTTTTTGTATAAATTTTTCTATAGAAAATTTTTTGCATAAATTTTTCTATAGAAAATTTTTTGTATAAATTTTTCTATAGAACATTTTTTGTATAAATTTTTCTATAGAACATTTTTTGTATAAACTTTCCTATAAAAAAGTTTTTTGTATAAATTTTTCTATAGAAAATTTTATGCATAAATTTTTTTATAGAAAATTTTTTGTATAAATTTTTCTATAGAAAATTTTTTGTATAAATTTTTCTATAGAAAATTTTTTGTATAAATTTTTCTATAAAAAATTTTTCTATAGAAAATTTTTTGTATAAATTTTTCTATAGAAAATTTTTTGTATAAATTTTTCTATAGAAAATTTTTTGTATAAATTTTTCTATAGAAAATTTTTTGTATAAATTTTTCTATAGAAAATTTTTTGTATAAATTTTTGTATAGAAAATTTTTTGTATAAATTTTTCTATAGAAAATATTTTGTTTTTCTATAGAAAATTTTTTGTATAAATTTTTCTATAGAAAATTTTTTGTATAATTTTTTCTATTGAAAATTTTGTTGTATACATTTTTCTATAGAAAATTTTTTGTATAAATTTTTCTATAGAAAAATTTTTGTATAAATTTTTCTACAGACAATTTTTGTATAAATTTTTCTATAAAAATTTTTTTGTAAAAATTTTTCTATAGAAAATTTTTTGTATAAATTTTTCTATAGAAAATTTTTTGTATAAATTTTTCTATAGAAAATTTTTTGTATAAATTTTGCTATAGAAAATTTTTTGTATAAATTTTTCTATAGGAAATTTTTTGTATAAATTTTTCTATAGAAAATATTTTGTATAAATTTTTCTATAAAAAATATTTTGTTTTCTATTGAAAATTTTTTGTATAAATTTTTTCTATAGAAAACTTTTTGTATAAATTTTTCTATAGAAAATTTTCTGTATAAATTTTTCTATAGAAAATTTTTTGTATAAATTTTTCTATAGAAAATTTTTTGTATAAATTTTTCTATAGAAAATTTTTTGTATAAATTTTTCTATAGAAAATTTTTTGTATAAATTTTTCTATAGAAAATTTTTTGTATAAATTTTTCTATAGAAAACTTTTTGTATAAATTTTTGTAAAGAAAATTTTTTGTATAAATTTTTGTATAGAAAATTTTTTGTATAAATTTTTCTATAGAAAATTTTTTGTATAAATTTTTCTATAGAAAATTTTTTGTATAAATTTTTCTATAGAAAATTTTTTGTATAAATTTTTCTATAGAAAATTTTTGGAATAAATTTTTCTATAGAAAATTTTTTGTAAAAATTTTTCTATAGAAAATTTTTTGTAAAAATTTTTCTATAGAACTTTTTTTGTATAAATTTTTCTATAGAACTTTTTTTGTATAAATTTTTCTATAGAAAATTTTTTGTATAAATTTTTGTATAAATTTTTCAATACAAAATTTTTTGTATAATTTTTTTTATAGAAAATTTTTTGTATAAATTTTTCTATAGAAAATTTTTTGTATAAATTTTTCTATAGAACATTTTTTGTATAAATTTTTCTATAGAACATTTTTTGTATAAATTTTTCTATAGAAAATTTTTTGTATAAATTTTTCTATAGAAAATTTTTTGTATAAATTTTTCTATAGAAAATTTTTTGTATAAACTTTTCTAAAGAAAATTTTTTGTATAAATTTTTCTATAGAAAATTTTTTGTATAAATTTTTCTATAGAAAATTTTTGGAATAAATTTTTCTATAGAAAATTTTTTGTAAAATTTTTTCTATAGAACTTTTTTTGTATAAATTTTTCTATAGAACTTTTTTTGTATAAATTTTTCTATAGAAAATTTTTTGTATAAATTTTTGTATAAATTTTTCAATAGAAAATTTTTTGTATAATTTTTTTATAGAAAATTTTTTGTATAAATTTTTCTATAGAAAATTTTTTGTATAAATTTTTCTATAGAAAATTTTTTGTATAAATTTTTCTATAGAACATTTTTTGTATAAATTTTTCTATAGAACATTTTTTGTATAAATTTTATTATATAAAATTTTTTGTATAAATTTTTCTATAGAATATTTTTTGTATAAATTTTTCTATAGACAATTTTTTGTATAAATTTTTCTATAGACAATTTTATACAAAAAATATTCTATAGAAAAATTTATACAAAAAATTTTATATAATAAAATTTATACAAAAAATGTTCTATAGAAAAATTTATACAAAAAATGTTCTATAGAAAAATTTATACAAAAAATTTTCTATAAAAAAATTATACAAAAAATTTTCTATTGAAAAATTTATACAAAAATTTATACAAAAAATTTTCTATAGAAAAATTTATACAAAAAAAGTTCTATAGAAAAATTTATACAAAAAAAGTTCTATAGAAAAAATTTTACAAAAAATTTTCTATAGAAAAATTTATTCCAAAAATTTTCTATAGAAAAATTTATACAAAAAATTTTCTATAGAAAAATTTATACAAAAAATTTTCTTTAGAAAAGTTTATACAAAAAATTTTCTATAGAAAAATTTATACAAAAAATTTTCTATAGAAAAATTTATACAAAAAATTTTCTATAGAAAAATTTATACAAAAAATGTTCTATAGAAAAATTTATACAAAAAATGTTCTATAGAAAAATTTATACAAAAAATTTTCTATAGAAAAATTTATACAAAAAATTTTCTATAAAAAAAATTATACAAAAAATTTTCTATTGAAAAATTTATACAAAAATTTATACAAAAAATTTTCTATAGAAAAATTTATACAAAAAAAGTTCTATAGAAAAATTTATACAAAAAAAGTTCTATAGAAAAATTTTTACAAAAAATTTTCTATAGAAAAATTTTTACAAAAAAATTTCTATAGAAAAATTTATTCCAAAAATTTTCTATAGAAAAATTTATACAAAAAATTTTCTATAGAAAAATTTATACAAAAAATTTTCTATAGAAAAATTTATACAAAAAATTTTCTATAGAAAAATTTATACAAAAAATTTTCTATAGAAAAATTTATACAAAAAATTTTCTATACAAAAATTTATACAAAAAATTTTCTTTACAAAAATTTATACAAAAAGTTTTCTATAGAAAAATTTATACAAAAAATTTTCTATAGAAAAATTTATACAAAAAATTTTCTATAGAAAAATTTATACAAAAAATTTTCTATAGAAAAATTTATACAAAAAATTTTCTATAGAAAAATTTATACAAAAAATTTTCTATAGAAAAATTTATACAAAAAATTTTCTATAGAAAAATTTATACAGAAAATTTTCTATAGAAAAATTTATACAAAAAGTTTTCTATAGAAAAAATTTATACAAAAAATTTTCAATAGAAAACAAAATATTTTTTATAGAAAAATTTATACAAAATATTTTCTATAGAAAAATTTATACAAAAAATTTCCTATAGAAAAATTTATACAAAAAATTTTCTATAGCAAAATTTATACAAAAAATTTTCTATAGAAAAATTTATACAAAAAATTTTCTATAGAAAAATTTATACAAAAAATTTTCTATAGAAAAATTTTTACAAAAAAATTTTTATAGAAAAATTTATACAAAAATTGTCTATAGAAAAATTTATACAAAAATTTTTCTATAGAAAAATTTATACAAAAAATTTTCTATAGAAAAATGTATACAACAAAATTTTCAATAGAAAAAATTATACAAAAAATTTTCTATAGAAAAATTTATACAAAAAATTTTCTATAGAAAAACAAAATATTTTCTATAGAAAAATTTATACAAAAAATTTTCTATAGAAAAATTTATACAAAAAATTTTCTATAGAAAAATTTATACAAAAAATTTTCTATAGAAAAATTTATACAAAAAATTTTCTATACAAAAATTTATACAAAAAATTTTCTATAGAAAAATTTTTTATAGAAAAATTTATACAAAAAATTTTCTATAGAAAAATTTATACAAAAAATTTTCTATAGAAAAATTTATACAAAAAATTTTCTATAAAAAAATTTATGCATAAAATTCTCTATAGAAAAATTTATACAAAAAACTTTTTTATAGGAAAGTTTATACAAAAAATGTTCTATAGAAAAATTTATACAAAAAATGTTCTATAGAAAAATTTATACAAAAAATTTTCTATAGAAAAATTTATGCAAAAAATTTTCTATAGAAAAATTTATACAAAAAATTTTCTATAGAAAAATTTATATAAAAAATTTTCTATAGAAAAATTTATACAAAAAATTTTCTTTAGAAAAAATTATACAAAAAATTTTCTATAAAAAAATTTTTACAAAAAAATTTTTATAGAAAAATTTATACAAAAATTGTCTATAGAAAAATTTATACAAAAATTTTTCTATAGAAAAATTTATACAAAAATTTTTCTATAGAAAAATTTATACAAAAATTTTCTATAGAAAAATTTATACAAAAAATTTTCTATAGAAAAATTTATACAAAAAATTTTCTATAGAAAAATTTATACAAAAAATTTTCTTTGGAAAAAAATTATACAAAAATTATACAAAAAATTTTCTATAGCAAAAATTATACACAAAATTTTCTATAAAAAAAATTTATACAAAAAATTTTCCATAGAAAAATTTTTTTATAGAAAATTTTTGTATAAAGTTTTCTATAGAAAATTTTTTGTATAAATTTTTCTATAGAAAATTTTTTGTATAAATTTTTCTATAGAAAATTTTTTGTATAAATTTTTATATAGAAAATTTTTTGTATAAATTTTTTGTAAAAATTTTTTATAGAAATTTTTTTGTATAAATTTTTCGATAGAAAATTTTTCTATAGAAAATTTTTTGTATAAATTTTTCTATAGATAATTTTTTGTATAAATTTTCCTGTAGATAATTTTTTGTATAAATTTTTCTATAGAAACTTTTTTTTATAAATTTTTTATAGAGAGAATTTTTTGTCTAAATTTTTCTAAAGAAAATTTTTTGTATAGAAAATTTTTTATATAGAAAATTTTTTATATAGAAAATTTTTTGTATAGAAAATTTTTTACAGATTCTCATTTATCTACTTTCTTACCATAATGTTTATTTTGAAATCCTTTAAATGTTTATGTATTAGAGAGTGTTATCTTTGTTGCTCATACTTCTGTTTTTAATATTTTTTTTTTGTTATTGCAAAGGCAACAACATTGACTTATTCTTAAAATAATATTTAAAATAAAAACAATGCAACATGTGTTGGCTTCCGCTTAAAGGAAGGATGATGATGATGTTGCTTTTATTTTTTTGTTCTGTCTTCAAACTCTTATTCAACGTCGTTGGTGTTTTTTTATTTTTTTCTCATTTCATTTTGTATATTGTATTTAATTTTGATTTTAATTTGTAGTAAAATATTTACATAATCACTTTATGACATTATGTTACCTTAAATATACATTTATACACACATACAAACGTACTCCTTCTCATACCAGGACTCCCTGGCAAATTCTCAACCATCCATCCATTCATTTATTTCACACACATACAAGGAGGAAGCTTTATCATTGTATTTATTCATTTAAACATTTCATATGTTAACGTTTTTGTGTTGATGTAATAGTGTTTATGTATTTGTACGTTCATATCCTTTTTATCCTCTGGTTTTTGTTTTCATTTTGTTTGTGTGAAAATTTATATTTTTTTTATTTAGTTTTAATGAAAATTTATGAACATTTTAAAAAATTATGCTTTTTTTTCGTATTTCATATTTTTGCTCATCATCATGATTTTAATTCATCTTTTTATATATCTTCTAATGTGCATGGAACATATGTTGTTGTCAGTTTACGTCTGGGTCCTCTTGTTTTTATGCTCCACATACATATAATCAAATTTTAAAATGGGAGTACAGAAAGAGCAACAGTTTTGCTGAAGGAACCTTTTCAATCATAATATTGACCCAGCCCCTACCACTGAAGTTAGAGGTTTGAAATTTGGATTATAGGAAATTCCCATTTTAAAGCCCGGTGCTGTGTTTATTTGGGTGAAATTTTTTCTTTCAAACTTTGTCGTATTAAAAACTGTTCATTCCCTGTTGGGATTACGACCGAAAATTCAGCGGGAGACGTTGGTGGACACCTTTCCAACTCGCAATAAATGTTGACAAATACATAAATTATCGGTTTTGCCTATTAATATACTATTAATACTATTTTATCATTAACTAAAATAACTTCTATATTTTAAGTAGGTTTATTTTAGCTCGAGGTCAATATTTTCTTTACTAATTGAAATTATGATATTCTCATAGAAAATTGGTTCTTTGACGATCGCGATCTTACTACGAGATGGTACAATTTTCTTCCTCTAGTTCTCAATGAGAATAGAGTTGAATATGAATTAATATTTTTGTTTAAACATTAGCGATTTATCATTTAAATTCCCTATTCTATTTGTAGTATGTATTGGGGTTTTAGATTTGCTAAATAGTCTTGACAATGAAATCTGACGAATTCCGAAGCACGTGTCGACTAAGTCTTGCGAAAATGATCAACAAAAATAAATTTGTTGTCTCTGATATCCTGTTTTTACTCTGAGCCATCACTTCGGTGATTGGTTCTTTGACCATCGTGATCTTACTACGAGATTGTACAATTTTCTTCTAATTCTCAATGGCGATAGAGTTGAATCTGTAATAATTAATAATTCTAATTAATTTTTATTTGAAAATTAGCGATTAAATTCCCTTTGCTACTTAAGTATAAGGTTTGTATATTTTGCTAAATAGTCTTGCCAGCGGAATCTGACAAATTCCGAAACACGTGTCGACTAATTCTAGCAACAGCATAAATAAATTTAAAACAGAAAAATAATTTTTTTGAAAATTATTTAATGAAACATTATAGTTTTAATTGGTAAAGGAAATAATGGCCTCGAGCTAAAATAAACCTACTCAAAATATAATATTTTAAAGGTCAAAAAAAAAAATTCTAATTTTTAATAAAAATTAATCGGAATTTAAAGAGGCGGCCCGAAAAAATTAATTTCTCTGATACCCTGTTTTTAACCCTACATCACTCTGTGGTACAGGTCTTAGACCCAAAATGTTGATCTTAGACCCACTTTTAAGCATACCGATCGACTTAGAATCATTTTTTAAGTCGTATGTCTGTCCATATAAACGGTGTAAGCACGACACAGGTCGCATATTTTAATCAATTGACTTGAAATTTGAAACTTAAGCCTCTCTTGGCCCAGGGACCTATTGAAATTAGAAAATATCGGTACATGTTTAAACCTAGCTCCCATAAAAGGGAAATCTTTAATTTTGGCTCAAATGACTATAAAAATCGTATTATAATAGATATCCCTCCGAAATTTGGCACACTCAACGAACTGTAAAAAAATTTGTCATAAAAGTTCGTCCAATGAAACTTTTTAATGAAGTTTTCATAAATATTATGAAAATAACTATAATAACACAGTTTTATTGGACGAAATTTTATGATGAGTTTCATTATATTAATGAAGCTTTTTCTTTGTGTGCGGGTAAATGGGGTTTTTTTTTTTTTACAAATTACCATTCCGAATTTTAAAAGAATCGGACCAGTTCTTCTTGTAGACCCGATTAAAACAACCTTTCCGATATTCACATGAATCTCTTAAATTTTATGAAAATAGTAAATATTTGGTTAAAATTTTGTTTATGTATGTTATCTGATCAGTCGGATCATTTTTGGACTTGGGCCCCATATGAAAATTTCACCGGATATTCAGTTAAAGCGGTTTATTGGCAACAAAAAAAAGATTATTTCACTCAAATTTGGTTTGAAAGTGTTTTTTACACTTATTAAATATTTGACAAAAGATATATCCAATCGGTAAATGTTTAAACTTGGGACCCATTTTCCGGGAAACTTTGGTGTAGGGTACTACTACAAGTAGCAATTTCGAGAGATTTTTATCACTCCATTGGGAGAATTTATCAAAATCTTTATTAAAGTTCACCCATTGTTACAGTTTCATAAATACAATGGAGCAGTTTGATAATCGATATGAAATATTTCATTATATTTATGAAAGGTTTAATAAATATAATGATTAAAATTTCATAAACTTTTATGAAACTCTTCATAAATGTTTTATGAAACTCTTCATAAATGTTGTTAAAGTTTGGCTGAAGGTCATGAATTATAGAAAAATATTGTTAAAGAAAAACACTGTTTAAATTTTAAATATTAACCTAAAATGTTTGTTTGATTTCCGATATTTCGGTCAATCATCGTCAAGAAAAACAAAAGTTTAATCTGCTCTTATCTGGTGTTCAAGTTTTTGTCAATATTATGCAATGTTATACATTACATTCATGAAAAACCTTTCATTATATAAATGAAAAAATTAAAACTATTTATTAAACACTTCATTGATACAAGGTAAAGTTACAAAAATCTAATGACATAAAAAAATTATATTATTTCTATGAAAAGTTTCATTATATTAATGAAACACTTACATTGAACGAACGTAAATGACAAATTTTATTATATTTATGAAAGGGTTTTATAGTGTTTATGAAATGTTTCATTAATATAAGGAAATGCATTAATTCTTTTTAGAAATACAACTTATGACATTTACATTGGAATAACTAAAATAAGCTCCTAACGATTTCAGATGAATGGGGAATCGTTAGGAGCTACAATTCGTCATGATTTTTTTATGAAATAATGAAATTTTATTAAATGCATTTCATAGATTTTATTCATAAAACTTTATTATATTTATGAAGGTATCAAAAATATAATGAAATTTTTTACCAAAAATATTTGTGAAACTATGCCATAAACATTATGAAGCATTTTTCTCTGATTGTCAGTGTGGGGAAGACAGGGCCTTCATGCAAAAACTTTCATTATATAAACGAAAAATTTCATAGTATCTATGAAACACTTCATTTATACAAGGAAAAGTTACAAAAATCAAATAAAATAAAAAAAATATTTTTATGAAAAGTTTGAATATTTATGAAACATTTACATTGGATGAACTTGAATGACAAATTTTATTATATTTATCAAAAAATTTTATGGTATTTATGAAATGTTTCATTACTATAAAGAAATGCATTATTTTTTTTAGAATTACAATTTATGATATTTACATTGGAATAACTAAAGTAAGCAATTAAAAAAAAAATTTTATACCCCAGTCATCTAGAATCGTCTGCAGGAGCTGAAATTGTTTCGCCCCAATAAACTTGTGATAAAAAACATATGAGTTTTACGATTTTTTTATCAAATCATGAAATTTTGTAAAAAGCATTTCATAGATTGTTTTAATAAAACTTCGTTATATTTATGAAGGTTTCATAAATACAGTGAAATTTTATTACAAACATATTTATAAAACCATGGCATAAATATTATGAAACATTTTTCTCTGAGTTTAGGGAAGACTAAGCGGAAAAAAGTAGAAGTATTTTTAAGAAAGCTGAGATTTCAAAAGGGTATAAAAGTGTACTTTTGTGCTTTTCGTTCTCCTGAAATGTAATTTTCATAAAATTTTATATTTGGAATGTAGAATCTTCCAGCGGAAAAAACACTCCGGAAAACTTACTTTTAGGAACTTCTAATTCTTAGAGAATAATAAGAGATAAAAAATTGTAATTTGATACTTTTTTGATATCCCAGAACAGTGGTCCCAAAAATTTTAAATTTAGAAACTAGGATTCTACAGTGAAATAAAAAAATTTTGGAAAAAATGTTTTTGAGAAATTTCGATTCCAACGGGATAAAGATATAACTATTGAGCTAATATCCCCAGAAGTGGTACTTTTTCTATCTCCTTAAGCAATGGTCACAAAAACTTGAAATGTAGGATCCACCAGCGAAAAAAATCTTGAAGAGGTAGCTTTTGAAAATGCATATTTTAATGGGGTAAAACAGCTAAACAAATTTTACAAAGTAAATTTTCTAAAAACATTCTGACAAAAGTACTTTTTAGAAAGTTTCGAATCTAAGAGGGTAAAAAGTGGACTTTGGTACTTTTTTGATCTCCAATAATAACGTTCACTAAAATTTGATTTTAAAATGTAGTCTTCCATCAAAAAAAAAACATTGTAAAATAAAACATACTTTGAGTAAGTTCTGCTTCTTAAAGGGTAAATAATGCTCTGGTATTTTTTCGATCTCCTAAAACAGTGGTCTAAAAACGTAAAATTTTGAATCTAGGACCCTGCAAAGAGAAATATATGCATGTTCTGAGAAATTTTTTCTATTTATAGAAAAATTTTCGGATTTCAAGATATTTTTCGGTGTAGAAAAATTTTCCGATTTTGAGAAATTTTTTGTAAAAAAAAACTGCTATTTCTAACCTCTCATCTGTTTCTGTATATTTTTTTTTGCCCATTGTTTGGATTTTAAACATAATTTTTGGAAATTTAAATATTTTTTTTTGTTTTAGTCAAGCTTTATGAAAAAGACGTTTTATGATTTTTTTTCCTTTACCATTTTGCCTAAATGAAATATTAATGAAACATAAGGTGTTCGTTTTATTTTCATATACGGTTCAATATTTTTTTGGTTTTTCATAAAACCGTCTGTCTGTCTATATGATTTTGTGGTTTTTGTGGCTGTTTTAAAAAAGGAAATTGTATTTTAATAGAATGATTATAAGGCAATAAAAGGATAATAATATTATAGAGGATTTAAAGTTAAGCAAGCAGAAATTTTTGAAAATAAATTTATTTAAAAATCAATGCATGCGGAAGGAGTTTAAGGAAAATGTAATGAAGTTATGAGAAAAGCCAAGTTGCACCTGGAGGTGTTGAGTTTAAAATTTTTAAAAATCCAAAAATTTAATCACCTTCAATCAGAGAAAAATGCTTCATAATATTTATGACACGGTTTCATAAATATTTTTGTCACAAAATTTCATTATATTTATGAAACCTTCATAAATATAATGAAGTTTTATGAAAAATGTCTATGAAAAAAAATTTCATGACTTCAAAAAAAAAAAATCATAAACGTGTCATATGAGTATACCCCCAACCACAGTATGGGGGTATACTCACTTTGTCATTCCGTTTGTAACGCATATAAATATCGGTCGGGGACCCCAAAAAGTATATACATTATTGATCCATGATCGATTCTAAGACATTCTATGAATGTCCGTCCGTCTGTCTGTAGATAACCCGATGCAGTCCAAAATAAAACAGATAGACTCCTCAAGTTTGGCACAAATATGTTTCATGTTCATAGGCAGGTTAAGTTCGTAAATGGACAAAATTGCGCCAGGGGGAAAAAGTTCCCCCTTGAAGAACTGAACCAACCTCTGAAAAAATTAACTTTTTTACATTTTTTTTTTGTATTTTTGTTAAATAAATGAAACATTTGATATATTTAACGCGATGGGAAGGTGCTCTCAATATCCCCCACTGACCCCATCACCCCCTCCCCCCCAAAACAAACGCCCCTGACAATTTTTTTTAATTTTTTTTTTTACATTTTGGAGGGTATAAAAGATTCGGCACAGCCGAATTTAACACTCTCACTTGTTTATAATATGATTAAGAAATTGGGGCAAAAAAATTATAGCTCCTGAAGACGATTTTTAAAATTTAATTTTAATTCCTTATTTAAAATTTTAATTCCTTATTTTAGTTCTTCCAATGTAAATATCTCAGCAAAAACTTGGTAATGGGTACTCCTTCCCGCCTCGCTTATGTGGTAATGGTTATGAATACTTCTAATTACCATTCGCATTACTTTACGCCAAAAAAGGCAAAATGTGGTTACCCCCAGTGACGTCACCGTGTTAAAGTAATTAACATTGACTTAAAAAAATAAAATTATTTTTATGAAATGTTTCATAGTAATTATGAAATATTTCATAATATTTATGAAACACTTACATTGGACGAACTTTAATGACAAGTTTCATTATATTCATGAAAACGTTTCATAGTATTTATGAAATGTTTCATTAATAAAGCCCAGTAACCAGTTACTCATATTTTTGCTAACTCCTTTAGTTAATTACTCGGTAAGCGAAAATTTTGCTGGGATCATAAATTTGATTTCAAGAAAAAAAAAAATGCATTTGTTTTATTAATGAAACATTTCATAAATACTATGAAACTAATATAATGAAACTTGTCATTAAAGTTCGTCCAATGTAAATGTTTTTCATAAATATTATAAAATATTTCATAAATGCTATGAATCATTTCATAAAAATAATTTTATTTTTTTAAGTGTTTCATTATAAATATGGAATTGTTTCATAAATACTATGAAACATTTCATAAAAATAATTTAATTTTTTTAAGTGTTTCATTATAAATATGGAATTATTTACATAGTACCAATGAAGTGGTTCATAAATACTATGAAATATTTTCCCAATATGATAAAATATTTAAGAAAAAATAAATTAAATCTATGAAAATTTTAATCGTATTTATGAAACATTTCATAATATTTATGAAGAGTTTCATAAAAGTTTATTAAATTTTATTCATTATATTTTGAGTAGGTTTATTCTAGCTCGAGGTCGTTATTTTCTTTAATAATTAAAACTATGATATTCTCATAGAATAATTTTCAAGAGAATTATTTTTCTGTTTTAAATTTATTTATATTGGTCATTATTTTACAAGGCTTAAACGACACTTGTATAATGAAAAATTTCATAAATATTGACCCTATGAATAATTCTGAAAGTGTTTCATTGTATTTATGAAACTTTTACATTGGACGAAAATTAACGAAGTTTTTTATTATATTTATGACAGTTTTCATAAATATAATAAAGCTTTTTCTTTGAGTGTAGCGCATGGGTTTATTTAAAAAGCTTGGGGTAATTTTTTCACACATATCTTTTAGGTCTAGTAGAATAAAAATTTGCCCGGACACTTGGGAAAATCAAAAGTTTAAGAAAAAATGTCACACTAATGAAACATATTTAAAATGAGATTGAACATGTTTGATTTGAATATGTTTTGTTTTTCCTGAATGTGCCGGCTACACATTCTCGGCACATTCTTGCTGTCCCTAGTACTCCCATTTTACCCTACTCTTCAACATTTTTAGTACAATATATGAATATTAAGGACTAAAGGACATACTTGTAGTTTCTCTTTTAAGTTTATTTACGCAGAGATCCAGAATTTATTCTTTCAAATGACTTCTTATTACTTTTGTGTTGTATTGTATATCTATGTATCTGGTTGCAAAAATTTGCAGTCTTTGTAAATATGTATTTAGGTTTAGCATTTTTTTTTTTATTTTTCTAGTAAAAAGTCCTTATGCCTTTGTTAATTACTTACTTTGACTTTTTAACTACCTGTCATTTTTACTTTGTTGCTGTTGTCGTAGATGATGATGTTGTTGTTTAGATACTTAAATGCAATTGCACTTGTTAAGTTGCATCCTAAAAGTATGCAACACAAAACTCTAAAAAAAAACAAGCAAACCGTAACCAAAAAAAAGGAAAAATTATGTAAGGGAACGAGCAGAATATAAAGTCCTTAAACAAAAAAAAACTGAAACAACTGGTTTAAATTAATTTTCTTTGATCTTTTTTATATAAAATTAATTATAAACAAAACCACAAGTGGTTTATTTTAATTTAAATAAACAATTTCCTTATGGGAAAATGACAAGAGGAATGACAATAATGATTGGATTGAATTTGTTGTTTTTTGTGAATTTTTATTAAAACAATTTTTGTGACAAAGAAATTGAGAAAATCTGTTTTAATTGTTAGGCTTTTGAAAATCTTTTGATCTGTGATGCTTAAGAACTAGTGTAACTAAAATAGGGACATTTAAGGTCATGGGGTTTAATTCTCTGAGTCAATAGCGATCGAAATTCTACTCGAACTTGCTATTTGTCAATTTTTTTTGTATGCCTAAAATTATGCTTTGATAAATACAAGATTTTTCTATTTACGTTTTTGTGTTTTAGTGTAATAAGAGAAAAATATAAAAAGCTTGCATTTATCCTAGCATAATTTAAGGCGTATAGAAAAATTTTAAAATCGCACGTTCGAGTAGAATTTCGATCGCTACCGATTTTGGGAATTAGCCCCCAGTTGTATACACTTCAACAGCAGTACGAAGTTATACACACTTCGACATTCCATGTGTAACGCATCGAAGTTTGGGACCCCATGAAGTAAATATATAGTTGGTTCTTGGTTGATTCAAATACATTCTAGCGATGTCCCCCCTTTCGTCTTTGAAAAGCACTATGAAGCCTAAACTAAAAGAGCTAGAACTCCGAAAGCTTGGCACGATTTTTGTTTTTTGCTCATAGGCTATTTAAATTTGTAAATTGTCAAAATCGGGTCTGGGGGAAAAAGTTATCCCCTGTAGAACTCAACCAATCTCGAAAAACGAAATTTGTTTACAGTTTTTAAACCATCCAACCACAGTATAGGGGTTGCACTCACTTCGGCTTTCCGTGTGTAACGCATCGAAATATTTAGCACCGATCTAGCACTCTTGAAATATATATTATTGATCAGTGGTTGATTCTAAGACATTCCAGCAATGTCTGTCCGTCTGTGTAAGATACAATACAGTCCAAAGTAAAAGAGATAGACTCCTGAAGTTTAACAAGATGTTGAGATATATATACGTACGGCCGCCAAAAGCATGTGAAATAATCTCTATTAAAATTAAGGTGGCCTGTATTTTTGCGTTAGCCGAAATTCCTGTTAGTTCGGGTTTTATTCGGATTTTTCCGAGACCCATATTTTATAACTGAAGTTTTTATTCATTTCGGGTTGAGTCCATATTAATTATTTCTGAGAAATAATTATTATTGTTGTACAATGAGAAAATCTGAAAAATATAATTGACAACACAGGCTTAGTGGAGATGTCGACAGCTTTCGGAAGAAGCCACCCTTCCTTCGTCAGCACTCCTCGATTGTCACTGTAGGTGTGTAAGATTTTTTCATAAGGTGGCAACCATTTTTAAATTTAAGATTGGGCAGCTCCAAAAAACCGGTAACTCTTATTTTTGTGCCCTCATTCTCATATTCAAGTTTCAGGACAATCGGTGGGCGCCCTTTGAAAGACCTCCCTTGTAAATGGGGAGTATAAAAATTATTATATTTTTTTTTGCTGAAAAAAAATTGTGTTACATTTTATTAACCAGCTGGTGAAACTTTTTTTATTCACCACTAGGTGAATTACCGTATGAACTACCCCAACGTTTTTACATTTTTGACAATAACGTACTTAACGAAGCTGAATTTGGTCACGACCGATACACCATTGGACAGGCCTTCAAAAAACCTTTCGACCTGTATAAAATGTTCGTATAGATTCTTTTGCAAAATTAAAAAAATCTTCCAAAAACTAAAACAATACCGTTTTCTCCCTCCCCTTTGACCAGCTAAATGTTTGATTGGGCAGCTAAAAAAAAATATTGATAGATTTTAAGACATTCTAGCAATGTCCGTCTGTCAGTCCTTCTGTCTGTACGCTCATGGCCAAAAGATGAGTGAAACTTAACATATTTACTGGCTGTTGCCCCGAGAAATTTGGTATTGGATTTCAGCGAAATCGGGTAAGCGGTTCAAAAGTTATGAAAGAAAATGTAGGGGCATCTCTAAAATTGTTTGTACATTCAACATAACCTAAAAATACGAAATGCTCTAATTCTGCTGCGGTTGACACATGTGAGCAGAATTATTTAACAAATGAGTAAATCCATATCAACATAGCAAAAAAAACTGAATTTTTGACGTCAATCGACCCAAATTTCATGAAACTCGGTATATATGTTGGGACTTACTCGACTTATACTAAAACGAAATTTAAGACTTTTGACTTCCATAGTTTTGGAAATATGACGTCTCAAAAGTCAAGAAAATCTTTTAAATGGTAAATTATAAATATTTATATCTTGAAAAATATTTGAGGTATATCAGGTCCAGATAGCTTTTTTTAAAGGCAAAATCATTACCTTTAAAATATAATTTTGCAAAAAATTTTATTTTGGGATCTTTTTTGTGTTTCTGCACAATTCGCGATTCGCAAAAATTTATCAAAAAAAGCGACATTTTTAAAAATCTGAAAAAAATACATATTAAAGGTATGAGTCTTAGCTACAAGCTCTAAAAATTTCGAGTTGGTGAACGTATTAAGTCCAGAGATATTAATAAAAATGTGTTGACAAGTAGGATTTTTTTTAAAATCTAATGAATATTTTATTATTATTTTTGAATATTTTTGAAAATACATAAAATAAAACGGTGAAAAAACTAAAGTTGATGGTACACCCGAGTACTACACATGAATATAATGTAACATAACTTTTTATCGATTACACTACTTAAAAAAAGTCAACTTTTTTTTGCAGAGACTTCTAGAACACATAAAAAAGACGCGTTTAGTGGATTTACGTTAAAGAGGACAAACGGCTTAAGAAAATGTATTTTAAACAATGAAAATTACAAAAATAAAACTTTTAGGGAAAAAAGTATGTATATGCAAATAATATTTGCAAATTTTGCTCAAAATTTAATTTTTTTTTTGCATAAACTCAATGAATTTTGAAATAATATGCATTTTTAATAATTTTTCCAATATAAAGTCATTCGTTGGTTTTTATGGGCAGGGACCGCAAAAAAGGTTTTTTCTCGAAAAGGCAGTTTGATAAAAATTTTTTGATGACAGATTCGTGTTACAAGAGATCAAAATACTTTAGCAAATGTTATCTAAGAGTCTGTGCAAAAAAAATGTGATTTTTGTAGAGTAGTGTAATTGATAAATATTCATGTTATATTGTAGCTATGTGTAGTACCCGTATGTATCATTAACTTTACTTTTTTCACCGTTTTATTATGTGTATTTGAAAAAATATTCAAAAATAAAAATTTGATATTCATCAGATGTGATAAAAATTTACTACTTGGCAACACATTTTTATTCATATCTCTGGTCTTAATACGTTCACCAACTCAAAATTTGTACAGCTTGTAGCTAAGATAGTAGCCAATAACATATATTTTTTTCAGATTTTTAAAAATGTCGCTTTTTCAGATATATTTTCGCGAAACGCGAATTTTGCAGAAATAAAAAAAATTCACAAAATAAAATTTTTTGCAAAATGTTATTTGAAAGGTCATGGTTTTGCCTTTAAAACAAGCTATCGGGGAGTAATATAGCTCAAATTCTTTCGAAGATATAAATGTTTATATTTCATCCTTTAAAAGATTTTCTTGACTTTTGACGCGTCATATTTCTGGAACCACGAAAGTTAAAGGTCTTAAATTTTGTCTGAGTATAAGTCTTATAAGTCCCAACATATACACAGAGTTTCATAAAATTCGGAGACATCGAAGGAAATCAGGGGTTCATGTTGAAAAATTTTAACTCAAATGGTATTTAGACAAGTACAAACATAATTTTTTCCAAAAAAAAAAAAATTCGCGGAATTTTTGTTTTTCATCAAAAATTTTTTTTCGCGGATTTAAAAAAAAAAAAAATTCCAATTAATCTGTTTTTACATTATAGAGGGTATCAATGCATTTGGCAAGGCCGAATTTAGGTTTTTTACTTGTTTTTTTATTAAAAATGCTTTTTCAGCAAGTCTGAACTTCTTCTGACATAAAAAAATTTCATTTGTTTAATTAAAATACAAAAAATAAGAACTAGTGTTAAGTTCGTGTGTGCTGAGTCCCAAATGTAAAAAAAATGTTTTGTATTAAGAAATGCAATTTTATCACTTTTTATATCCACTCCTACATAAGGGGCGGACTGAAAAGGTAAAATTTTAACGTCCTCTGGGATCAAGAATTGGCGTTCTTCAGAGGTTAGTTTAGTTCATCAAGCGAAGCTTCTTTCCCCAAGCCCGATTATGTGCATTTGAGATGTCGTTATATTTATACTAATAGCTTTTGATCCATAGAAGCAAATTGGTCAGTTTTACATCCAAACAACTTTCCATAACAAACATTATGAAATTCATAATAACTAGCAGCGTTGTTGAAATGTCCCATGTTGGGCGCCAATTGTAATGCTACATTCAGTACTGAAATCATTGCTGGGATATAATGTCTCGGTTTTTTTTTTGAGAATTTAAAACAAAGTAAATAACTAGAAGCGCTGTAGAAAAGCCCCTTGCTGGGCGCCGATTGTAATGCTATATTTAGTACTGCAGTCATTGCTGGGATTTGTTTTCTTTGTTTTTTATCGAATTTTAAACAAATTAAAATTTTTTTAACAAAAGTGTTGACAACTCAATTTTGTTTTTAATAAAAACTACAACAATTTAACAATCATAAACAACATGTGTATTGAAAAAAAAACAGCTACAAACACTTATATATCATCATTGTCAACAACCACAGCAGAAGCAGCAGCAACAACATCATCAACATCACAGCTAAATAAAGTGTTGTTGATATAAATATGACAAATGTTTAAGTGCGTTTACCATGATGGCGAATGTGATGATATGTTCCACCGAATAGTTTGTTTGAAAATGTAATTTGGTCAGAATGCGGAATTTCGATTGGGCGATTGAAAATGATTCTGAAAAAAATTAAGAGTAAAGTCGATAATAAAATATAATTTTAAAGTTCGATAACCGAACGTTGCGAAAAGTTGAAAATAAGGTGTTCGCGATAAAAATCGCGAAAGGAAAAGAAACATATCGAGCACCGTACTTGTACCTGAAAGTGACCTTTTACTTTAACATGACAAGATCCTACCTAGAAGTTATCAAACCTTGCGACTTGTCACATAACTTTAAACCAGCGACAGGCAAAAGCACTACGCGGCGTTTTTACTCTCACACCTACATGCTCTCACTTATTGAACAAAATAAAAAAAACACATTTTTCTCCTCTCTTCTTGCTTAAAATATACTTAGAGAAATAATCAATAGAGAATTTTAATGTTAAATTCTTGTTTAAGGAACATTTTTTTGGCAAACCAGAATGCTTAGTTTGTCACTTTTCACTAAATATTACATTGCTAGACATTTAAACCAATGTCATTTATTATCTTTTTTATTTTTAAATGGTTAAATGTATTATTATTTTTACTATAAGTTTCTTTAAGTGCATTGAGTATGAGAGTGCTACATGTTACACACACAAAGACAAAATATGATAGTATGTGTTTGCCTGTCGCTGCTTTAAACCTGTGGTGCACACACACATACTATAACATTTATGCTTGTGAGGGTAGTAGCATTCGAAAAGTTAACAACTTTGCTCAAACAACAGAATTTTATAGTGTACGTGTGTCGACAGCGCACAAGCAGCATTTTTTTAGTCTATTCCCGCGGGAATTACAGAAATTACAAAAATGCCCATCACTGCTTTAAACCATACAGAAAAACAAAATAATGGTTGGTACAATTACACTAAACAATTTTTCATTATAACAAAAAAATTAATTGTATTGACAAAAAAAAAATAATAGATTTTTTACTTAACCAGAAAGTAAGATCTTCTCTGATATGTTTATATCTCTTCATATATGATCAATATCTGATTGCATATAATTATATCTGAAATGGCCAAAATCGAGATCTGATTATATATCTGATTTGGATTGTGACAAATTCATCATCCAATTAGACCTTTTTAGATACAATTATATACAATCAGATGCAATCATATATTATCAGATGAAATCTGATCTGATAATATTAAATCGATTTTTACACGGGAATTAATTTTACACGGGAACTAATTTTTTCTGTGCAGTTAGTTATTTTCAAATCAATTGGTCCGGTAGGGTCAATCAGTTCCAGATTATGATCCAGTTATTAAAAAAATTTTCCAAAATGGTTCCAAACACCGAATTCTAACAAAATACCATTTTTTTAACCGAACTGTTCGGTCAGACGCTTAATGATGAGGATTTTCATTTATTTACTCATACTCCAAACATAAATTCCTATTTTTCTATAGCAAATAACAAAAAAATTAATAGTAGTGGTGTTAATAATGATGGTGGTCGTCATCATCATCGCAATTGTAGTGATGTTGCACTTGATAATACTGGATGATAAAGATTTTTGTTTCTGCTGCTGCTTGATGTGATGATGTTGTTGATTTTAACACTTGAAAATGTCAAAGTCATTAAACAAATAATGACATTTGTGAAACATCAGTAGTAACAAGAACAATTCAACACTTTATTAATGAATGACACATCTCTCAAAGCACACTCTTACTATTAATTTATCTAAATCACTATAAATTAAATTATTTTCAAAAATACTAACAGTGGGATCTCAGATTTTGATAAAATTTTCCTAAAGTCTCAGATTCTTCGACATTTTTCCTGTAAAAAAAGTCAAAGATTCTGAGACATTTTTCCAAAAGAAAAAGTCTCATATTCGGAGACATTTTTCTTATAGAAAAAGTCTCAGATTCTGAGACATTTTTCTTATAGAAAAAGTCTTAGATTCTGAGACATTTTTCCTAAAGAAAAAGTTTCAGATTGTGAGAAATTTTTCTTATAGAAAAAGTCTCAGATTCTGAGACATTTTTCCTTATAAAAAAAGTCTCAGATTCTGAGACATTTTTCCTTATAAAAAAAAGTCTCAGATTCTGAGACATTTTTCCTTATAAAAAAAAGTCTCAGATTCTGAGACATTTTTCCTTATAAAAAAAAAGTCTCAGATTCTGAGACATTTTTCCTTATAAAAAAAGTCTCAGATTCTGAGACATTTTTCCTCATAAAAAAAAGTCTCAGATTCTGAGACATTTTTCCTTATAAAAAAAAGTCTCAGATTCTGAGACATTTTTCCTTATAAAAAAAAGTCTCAGATTCTGAGACATTTTTCCTTATAAAAAAAAGTCTCAGATTCTGAGACATTTTTCCTTATAAAAAAAAGTCTCAGATTCTGAGACATTTTTCCTTATAAAAAAAAGTCTCAGATTCTGAGACATTTTTCCTTATAAAAAAAAGTCTCAGATTCTGAGACATTTTTCCTTATAAAAAAAAGTCTCAGATTCTGAGACATTTTTCCTTATAAAAAAAAGTCTCAGATTCTGAGACATTTTTCCTTATAAAAAAAAGTCTCAGATTCTGAGACATTTTTCCTTATAAAAAAAAGTCTCAGATTCTGAGACATTTTTCCTTATAAAAAAAAGTCTCAGATTCTGAGACATTTTTCCTTATAAAAAAAAGTCTCAGATTCTGAGACATTTTTCCTTATAAAAAAAAGTCTCAGATTCTGAGACATTTTTCCTTATAAAAAAAAGTCTCAGATTCTGAGACATTTTTCCTTATAAAAAAAAGTCTCAGATTCTGAGACATTTTTCCTTATAAAAAAAAGTCTCAGATTCTGAGACATTTTTCCTTATAAAAAAAAGTCTCAGATTCTGAGACATTTTTCCTTATAAAAAAAAGTCTCAGATTCTGAGACATTTTTCCTTATAAAAAAAAGTCTCAGATTCTGAGACATTTTTCCTTATAAAAAAAAGTCTCAGATTCTGAGACATTTTTCCTTATAAAAAAAAGTCTCAGATTCTGAGACATTTTTCCTTATAAAAAAAAGTCTCAGATTCTGAGACATTTTTCCTTATAAAAAAAAGTCTCAGATTCTGAGACATTTTTCCTTATAAAAAAAAGTCTCAGATTCTGAGACATTTTTCCTTATAAAAAAAAGTCTCAGATTCTGAGACATTTTTCCTTATAAAAAAAAGTCTCAGATTCTGAGACATTTTTCCTTATAAAAAAAAGTCTCAGATTCTGAGACATTTTTCCTTATAAAAAAAAGTCTCAGATTCTGAGACATTTTTCCTTATAAAAAAAAGTCTCAGATTCTGAGACATTTTTCCTTATAAAAAAAAGTCTCAGATTCTGAGACATTTTTCCTTATAAAAAAAAGTCTCAGATTCTGAGACATTTTTCCTTATAAAAAAAAGTCTCAGATTCTGAGACATTTTTCCTTATAAAAAAAAGTCTCAGATTCTGAGACATTTTTCCTTATAAAAAAAAGTCTCAGATTCTGAGACATTTTTCCTTATAAAAAAAAGTCTCAGATTCTGAGACATTTTTCCTTATAAAAAAAAGTCTCAGATTCTGAGACATTTTTCCTTATAAAAAAAAGTCTCAGATTCTGAGACATTTTTCCTTATAAAAAAAAGTCTCAGATTCTGAGACATTTTTCCTTATAAAAAAAAGTCTCAGATTCTGAGACATTTTTCCTTATAAAAAAAAGTCTCAGATTCTGAGACATTTTTCCTTATAAAAAAAAGTCTCAGATTCTGAGACATTTTTCCTTATAAAAAAAAGTCTCAGATTCTGAGACATTTTTCCTTATAAAAAAAAGTCTCAGATTCTGAGACATTTTTCCTTATAAAAAAAAGTCTCAGATTCTGAGACATTTTTCCTTATAAAAAAAAGTCTCAGATTCTGAGACATTTTTCCTTATAAAAAAAAGTCTCAGATTCTGAGACATTTTTCCTTATAAAAAAAAGTCTCAGATTCTGAGACATTTTTTCTTATAAAAAAAAGTCTCAGATTCTGAGACATTTTTCCTTATAAAAAAAAGTCTCAGATTCTGAGACATTTTTCCTTATAAAAAAAAGTCTCAGATTCTGAGACATTTTTCCTTATAAAAAAAAGTCTCAGATTCTGAGACATTTTTCCTTATAAAAAAAAGTCTCAGATTCTGAGACATTTTTCCTTATAAAAAAAAGTCTCAGATTCTGAGACATTTTTCCTTATAAAAAAAAGTCTCAGATTCTGAGACATTTTTCCTTATAAAAAAAAGTCTCAGATTCTGAGACATTTTTCCTTATAAAAAAAAGTCTCAGATTCTGAGACATTTTTCCTTATAAAAAAAAGTCTCAGATTCTGAGACATTTTTCCTTATAAAAAAAAGTCTCAGATTCTGAGACATTTTTCCTTATAAAAAAAAGTCTCAGATTCTGAGACATTTTTCCTTATAAAAAAAAGTCTCAGATTCTGAGACATTTTTCCTTATAAAAAAAAGTCTCAGATTCTGAGACATTTTTCCTTATAAAAAAAAGTCTCAGATTCTGAGACATTTTTCCTTATAAAAAAAAGTCTCAGATTCTGAGACATTTTTCCTTATAAAAAAAAGTCTCAGATTCTGAGACATTTTTCCTTATAAAAAAAAGTCTCAGATTCTGAGACATTTTTCCTTATAAAAAAAAGTCTCAGATTCTGAGACATTTTTCCTTATAAAAAAAAGTCTCAGATTCTGAGACATTTTTCCTTATAAAAAAAAGTCTCAGATTCTGAGACATTTTTCCTTATAAAAAAAAGTCTCAGATTCTGAGACATTTTTCCTTATAAAAAAAAGTCTCAGATTCTGAGACATTTTTCCTTATAAAAAAAAGTCTCAGATTCTGAGACATTTTTCCTTATAAAAAAAAGTCTCAGATTCTGAGACATTTTTCCTTATAAAAAAAAGTCTCAGATTCTGAGACATTTTTCCTTATAAAAAAAAGTCTCAGATTCTGAGACATTTTTCCTTATAAAAAAAAGTCTCAGATTCTGAGACATTTTTCCTTATAAAAAAAAGTCTCAGATTCTGAGACATTTTTCCTTATAAAAAAAAGTCTCAGATTCTGAGACATTTTTCCTTATAAAAAAAAGTCTCAGATTCTGAGACATTTTTCCTTATAAAAAAAAGTCTCAGATTCTGAGATATTTTTCTTATAGAAAAAAGTCTCAGATTCTGAGACATTTTTCTTATAGAAAAAAGTCTCAGATTGTGAGACATTTTTCTTATAGAAAAAGTCTGAGATATTTTTCTTATTTTGCGGTGGTCTTTCATGCCCCAATCTATTTCGACACTCGTGGTTTATCTAAATTTACTATAATGATCAAATTCTTTTTCAAATTATTTCATAACAAATTGTATAAAATATTTCCAATATAGTAGAATCCCACTGTGCTGCGTCATAGACAACCTTCATCATCCACTTTAATACATTCCATATTTAAAAAACTTACAATTTTCAAATATTTTTGATGCTTTTTCACAATCTAGGTGGTCATATTCTGCACTATCTAGGTGGCCACTTTAAAATATTTTTCTACACCCAATATTCGGAATGATAATTTCTTCCCTACCATCAAATCATACTGATTATATCTAAGCATACACTGTGCGAAATTCATATTAAACGTCATATTTAAAACATCTACACTCTATAAAATTTATTTAGTTCATACTTAATTAGGAAATGTTTCACATAAATCGACTCTCATTGCGAGTATTCTTAAATTGCTTCATAAATTACTTTACAAGCAACTTCATTTTGGGAAATCTGTTTTAAAACAGCCCATTCATTATGAACATCTCTTGAGTTAGAAACTCAATTTGTTTTGAAAATCATTTAATTTTCCAATCATTTTTTTAAAAACAACATACGAAACTGTTCCCCCGCATTTTTTGTTTATAATTTCATATTTTTTATTATTTACCACCCATAGTTTAATAATGGGTTAACACTTTTAACAAATTTTTGTTTTTAAATCTCTTGGTAAACGTTATAATTCTTTTTATACCCTCTACTCTAGTGATATAGGGTTTATATAAGTTTGTTATTCCGTTTGTAACATATCGAAATATTGATCCTTGATTGATTTTAAGTCGGTCTAGCGATGTTCGTCCGTCTGTCTGTTGAAATCACGCTAACTTTTTAAAGGCTTTACGGAGGGTCTTGAAATTGGGAATATATGTGGGCCATTTACCTGGTCAGGTTGGTATTGCAATTCAGCGTAATCGGTCCAGTGGTTCAAAAGTTACAAGCAAAAGAATGAATTTCGGCCAGGGTTTTTTGCGAATTTATGAGATAAAAAACACGCTAACATTCCAAAGATAATTCCGAGACCGCTGAACTTGGCGTATACTTATCTTTGTCTTTCCCCAGGTTTGGTTGGTATTAAATTTCAGCAAAATCGGTCTAGTGGTTCAAAAGTTATAAGCAAAACCCTGAATTTCAGATTGGTTTCACCTAAAATTCAAGTGTTGAAAACCCATTAAACAAGTTCTAAAAGCATTGGTAAGTTACCAATGCTTTTAAAACTTGTTGATAACTTACCAATGCTTTTCAAGTTTGTTTACCCATGGTAAGTCACAAAAATATTTTTCAACGTATTTTTGTCACTCAAAAATATTTTTACATAAAACAAAGAAAAAAAACTACACTCGAAAAAAATTGTACACTCAAAAAAAATTGTACACTCAAAAAAATTTAGTATTTTTTTTTTTTAAAAAAAAGTTTTTTGCTCAATATAAATTTTTTGTTATCAAAATTGTTAATTTTTTGTTCACATTAAAAAATTCTTCTATCCCTTAAAAAAGAAATTGTGGAGGGTATTTATAAATCCGGCCACGTCGAATTTATCTTTTCTACTTGTTTAATATTATTTTGGAATATTTTTTTTCTCGTATTTTAGTTTCAATTTGGAGACCATAAAATAGCTGGTGATCTGTTGTTAAAAAAAAAAAAAATTTCCAGTTCTTTCCAATTATCGCAAAAATAAATTTATTTACACAAATGTCTAAATAAACATAGTTTAAACTCGGTCAGTGGTCTGTTTAAGTGTTTAAAATATTTTCATTTTCATATTGTATGAATGAAAGAAACATAAATACTAAACTCATAAAGTTTTCAATATTTTTTAAGTAATATTAACAATTTGTTTCACACATGGTTTATAAAATAAACAAATATATTTGTGGTAAAAAAAGAGGTTCTTTGGAAAAAAGATTTTTTTTCAAAAGTCGTTGGTTGAATGAGAAATAAAACAAATAGGAAGGGAAGCAAAAAATTGCAAAATGATTTCTCTTCAAGAATTATTTTTCAGACAAAAACAAATTTTTTTGAGTTAAAAAAAAAATTGAGTGAAAAAATCCGGGGGAGGGGAGTTGTTAAATATTTTAACTGGAGGGAAAACAAGTGAGTGTTCACATTCGGCTGTGCCAAATCTTTTATACCCTCCAAAATGTAAAAAAAAAATGTTGTTAGGAGGTTTTGTTTTTGGGAGGGAGTCGGCGGGAGGCGTTGGGGCCCACCTTTCTCTTCGCGATAAATGTTGTAAAATTGATTTATTACGATTTTCGCACTAAAGCAATATAATTTTATCACTTTTCAAAAAAAAAAAAAAAAAATTATCCACGCCCACAAAAAAGGGCGGGCGAAAAAATTATATTTTTTATCCCCTGGAGCCAAGTTCTTCTCACAGAAAAATGTTTCATTTCCGAACTTAACCAGAATATGACCGTAAGAATAATCCGTGATAAACTTCAGAAGGGTAGCTCCTTTACTCTAGACTGCATCGTGGTTTCCACAGACAGACGGTCGGACTTTCATAGAATGTCTTAGAATATATTATGGATCAATAATATAAATATTTTATGGGGTCCCCGACCGATATTTGGATGCGTTACACACGGAATCGCAAAGTAGGTATAGCCCCCTACTCTAGTTGAAACGTATACAAATTTTGAATGTAAAAAAGAATTAGAGCCAAAAATTCGTTCCCTGTTTCATACCACTTCGTTCCTTGTTTTTATACCCTCCAACTACAGTATGGGGGTGTACTCACTTTGTCATTCCATGTGTAATGCATCGAAATGTCGGTCTAGTATATATTATTGATCAGTGATTGAATCTAAGACATTCTAGCGATGTCCGTCTGTCTGTCCGTCCGTAGAGGACACGATACAGTACAAAATAAAAAAGCTAGACTTCTGAAGTTTAACACGAATACGAGTATGTCTTATGATCATAGGCTGGTCAAGCTCAGAAATGGGAAAAATCGGACCAAGGGAGAACTTGGAGAACTAAACCAACCTCCGAAAAACGATATTTTTTACAAGGTTTTTATACCCTCCAACCACAGTATGGGGGTATACTCACTTTGTCATTCCGTGTGTTACGCATCGAAATATCTGTCCGTCTGTAGAAGACACGATACAGTCCAAAATAAAAGAGCTAGACTTCCAAAGTTTGGCACGAATATGTCTTATATTCCTAGGCAGGTTAAGTTCGGTAGTAAGCAAAATCGGACCAAGGGGAAAAAAGTTCCCCCTTGGAGAACTAAACCAACCTAAGAAAAACCGCATTTTTTGAAGGTTTTTTTGAACTTTTGCTAAGCAAATGCAACATTCTTATCTCAAAAGAAGTTCAAAATCACAAGGGAAAGGTGCCCCTAACGTCACCCCTAACCTCCCAAAAAAAAAAAAAACGCCCCAGTATTTTATTATATATTGTTTTTTTACATTTTGGAAGGTATAAAAGATTCGGCACAGCCGAATGTAACACTCTCATTTGTTTTTTTGTAATATTGTTAATTTTGTTAACATTTTTAAGTCAGAGGACCCAGCGGATAAAAAAAATTTTGACCCGCCCCTTTTGTGGGCGTGGATATAACAAAATGTATTTTAATTGAATTAAATAATTGTATCATAATAAATCCTTTTGATAACATCTATCGCAAGGGGAGGGTGTCCCCCAATGTGTTAAATTCGGCTATGCCTCCAACTTGTTTTTTTTTTTTTCATTTAAACTTTTTCCTCTTAAACCTTTTCCTCTTAAAATCGATATCTCGCAAAATTTCTGTTCAGAACGGTCTTTGTCACTGGCGGCTTCTAGAATTAAAATTTCAAGTTTTTGGCCGGTTATTTCTAAGTATGCTTTGGTACCAAAGTACCGTTTGTTACCCCATTTACCCCTTTAGAATCGAATTTTCTAATGAGTACATTTTTCAGAATGTTGTTCCAGCTATTTTTTTAGGAAATATAATTTACACTTTTTTACCCCCTTAGAATCGGAAATCCGTAATTTCCTAAAAGTTTGTTTTTCAAAATGTTCATTTCTGCTGAAGGAACCTTAATACCCTTTTTTTATCCTCTTAGAAAAGTACCCTTTTTTTATCCTCTTAGAATCAAAACTTCCTAAAATTCTCCTTTCCAGAATATTTTTTCTGCTAGAGGATCCTGCATTCCAAATATAAAATTTTTATGGTCAATATTTTAGGTGATCGAAAAAGCACCAAAGTACACTTTTTTACCCTTTAACAACCAAAAAGTACTTTTGCCAGAATGTTTTTTTCCGTTGAATGATTCTACCTAGAGATTGGCGCGTGAGTTACTTTTGACTCCCACTCAACCACACTCACGACAGGAATTTTCTAATCACGCACACTCACAATAACGTTAGTAAATTTATGACAACTTACACTCACGTGCACTCACACAAGCTTCACTCATGCTCACGTTGACTGACGAACAAAATTTATGAAATTAAAGTTTCGAAAATTTAACAAAATTTTTATCAAAATTATGAAGTTTTGCAAATTTTGCAAATTTTTCAACATTTTTTTGATTTTTTCTGGAAAAAAATGTTATTTTAAATTTTTTTTTTATTGCTTTTTACGCGACGAAAGGATATG
This sequence comes from Pegoplata infirma, assembly GCA_963921195.1. Lineage (NCBI taxonomy): Eukaryota > Metazoa > Arthropoda > Insecta > Diptera > Anthomyiidae > Pegoplata > Pegoplata infirma. Next base: position 211,837,305 of record OY992539.1, on the reverse strand, counting down.
TAAAGAAAAAAACAAATCACGAAAAAAATGTACTCACGCACACTCATTCACGCATTTTTTTTTTTACACTCACAATCACGTGAGTAAAATTGAGTTTAGTCACTCTCACTCTTTTTCACCTTTTTCTCCCATTAAAACTAAAATTTAAAAAAAGGTTAATTTTTAAGATTTTTTTACTCAAGGATGCTACATTTTAAATTTCAAGTTTTTATGATTCTTATTTTTAGAAAATAAAAGTACCCCATTCTACTCATTTTGAATCGGATTTTCCAAAAAGTTATTTGCCAGATTTTTTCCGCTAAAGAACATTAAAAATTTCAAGTTTTTAGGGCCATTTTTACAGGAAATAAAAAAGTATCATTTTTCAACCCCTTAAAATGTGAATTTCGGATCTTCCTAAAATTCTCGTTTTCAGAATATTTTTTTTGTGCTGGAGGATCCTAAATTCTAAATATCAAATTTTTATGAGCATTTTTCATGAGATCGAAAAAGTACCAAAGCACACTTTTTCGCGCTTTTAGACTTTTGTCACAATTTTTCGAGAATATCGAAAAAGTACCAAAGTACGCATTGGTGCTTTTACAAAGCCTTTTAAAAAGTACTTTTAATAGAATGTTTTTTTCACAGAAAATGTACAAAAGTACCACTTTTTACCCATTTTTAACCCATTAAAATTACAATTTTCAAAAGCTACATTTTTTCGTTGGGGATCTTATATTTAAAATTTTAATTTTTTATTACCGTTGGAGATAGAAAAGGTACTAAAGTACCATTTTGAACCTCATTTACTACCATAGAATCCGATTTTTCAAAAAAAAAACATTTTTAATCCTTTTTTAAAAAATAAAAAAAAAAAATGGTAAAAAAAGTCTCCAAATTTAATTTCTTGTGTAAAAAAATATGCTTGTACTTGTTTAACTACACTAAAAAGAAAAACTCTGTAAAAAAATCTGTAAAACGACCTTCAATTTGAATTAGCAAACTTTTAGCATATGTTTTGCTGATAGGATATTTTACCTTAAATCTCTGTCATTCAGTTTTAGAAAATAACAGACATTTTACTTCGTTTTTACTAATTCTGTTTGCTGAATTTTAAAATATATTTGAACATATTTTTAGCAAATGATTTTGTAATTTTACAGAAATAATTTGCTATCATCTTTATTCAAAAAAATTTTCTAAGTTTTTTTTTCAAAATGTTATTTTTTTTCATTGGTTTTATTTTACTAACACAGAAAGAATTTGAAACAAATTTCTATCAACAAAAATGCGGATTCAATAAATTTTTTGATTGAAATTCCTCCAATAAAGAAAATTGTTATACCAATCATCAAGTTGTAGGTTATTGATTGAATATTTTTTCAACCAAACACTTCATCGATTTTGATTACAAATTTGATAATTTTTTTATTTATAGTCAATCAAAATAATGATTAATTTAACGAATGAATAGTAAGCTTATGACAAAATTATGAAAAAAATCATCTTTTTTGCTTTCCAATATTTTGTCAACAAACAAAAAAAAGATTATTTTGAATGTTTTTGAAATAAATGTATTCAAATAAATTAAAGCGAAAATTTATAATTCGACAGTTAAAGAAAATAATAAAAATTTTAATCAAAAGATTGATTGACTCATTTAAATTTTGTTGATCAATAGATTTAATTGAAAATTTTAAGCCAATAATTTTTTGTGTGTGTATAAAAATCGACACAAAACAAATCTTCAAAGGAAAAATTCACCGAATTCAGGACTCTAACATTCTACAAACTCATAGCTTTGGACATCCTTATTAGGTCTTTCAATCCTTGCGTTAATGACAAAAATTGTTAAGATATCAGCTACAGTGTAAATGTTATACTACAAAATATTTCTGATCAATTGAATAAAATTTGTATCATACATCATATATTTTTTTTATAACTTAAATCATTTAAGTGTAAAAAAAAAATATGTACTGTTTCAGCAAAAAAAAAAAAAAAAATCCATCATATCCTTTTTAAAATCCTTTGATATGTTATAATAATTTATCACCTCCGTTGCCACTTATTCAAGCGAGTATCCAGAAAGGAAATTCGATTTTTATATAAAAATTATTTTTTAACACTTTTCACAAACACACTTGCATATGTTTGAACACGCACTAACAGAGCCTGTGTGTGTGAAAATGTATACCAAAAATGTAGCTCAATAAAACCATAAATCATGGTTTAATATATAAATCTCCACAGTTGCTCTGGTTATTTGAACCATAACCCAGTGATAATTTTTACAGGCAGGATCGCCGACTAATTTCTTTATCATCGCAGAAGAAGAAAAAAAAAACAAGCGATTAAAATTTTTGTTAAAAATAAAATTGAAGTCAATTACTTTTTAAGTTGAATCAATTAATATTTTGCACTCAATTAAATTTTTCTTGCATAATCTGAGACATTTTTCCGTATAGAAAAAGTCTCAGAATCTGAGACATTTTTCCGTATAGAAAAAGTCTCAGAATCTGAGACATTTTTCCGTATAGAAAAAGTCTCAGAATCTGAGACATTTTTTTTATTAAAAAAGTCTTTGGATTCTGCGACATTTTGTCATATAGAAAAAGTCTCAGAATTCTAAGACATTTTGTCGTATAGAAAAAGTCTCAGAATCGAAAACAATTTTCCGTAAAGAAAAATTCTTTATTAAATTTTTAAGCAACAAAGATTTATTTTATTGGCTTACCATATTTAATTGAGTGCAATTTCAAAAATTTGTAATAACAACAAAAGTGTTCATTGACTTAATTACGAAAGTATTTAACTGAGATTTTATTTTCAACAACATTTTTAATTGACTGATTTTTATTTTTGTCTGATCTATTGGATGTGGTTATATTCATTTTGTAATTCCTTGAAATATCGGATCCTATATATTATTGTTTCTCGATTGAATTTCAATCGACGTTCCATCAATGTTCGTCTGTCCGTGAAAACCTCTTTAGTAAACTAACAACTGCTGCTGGGTTTCATTTTGCCACATACTATTGTTTATATGAAATCAATAAACAATATGTTAACTATAATTTTATTATTAACAAGGACTTTTTTGTTGTTTCACAGCAGCAGCAGTCATTCATCCATTCATTCATTGACCAACATAGTGTGGAGATTTCTTTTTTTTTTATTATGTATTCCTGTTTGTTTTTTTTTTTGTTGTACTTTGTTTCATATTTTATATATTTTTTATTTAATTTGTTTGGATTTATTTATTTTTTTTTGTTCTGGAATAAACTATATTCCTGGTAATTAACATGTAATAAATATGTAAGTGAGGATGTTTGTGTATTGGAATCATTGTTGTGATAAAGGTGTAATTAATTAAAATTAATATGAAAATAAAAATTTATGACCACATAAAATTTATTTAAAAAAAAAAAAAAACTTTCATAGGCCATTTTAAGCATGTGTTTACACAGCGTATGAGCAACATTTAATTAATTTTTAAAATAAAAATTTAATGAGTTTAAAAATTGTTTTTTAAAATTTTTCTTACAGAAAATTTCTCAGAATGTGAGACATTTGATAGAAAAAGTCTCAGATTCTAAGACATTTTTTTTTCTATATAGAAAAAGTCTCAGATTCTGAGACATTTTTCCATATAGAAAGTCTTAGAATCGGAGACATTTTTCCATATAGAAAAAGTCTGAGATTCTGAGAAATTTTTTCTATATAGAGAAGTCTTAGATTCGGAGACATTTTTTCTATATAGAAAAAGTCTCAGAATCTGAACACATTTTTCCGTATGGAAAAAGTCTCATAATCTGAGACATTTTTCCGTATAGAAAAAGTCTCGGAATCTGAAACATTTTTTCTATACATAAAAAGTCTCAGATTCTGAAACATTTTTTCTATACAGAAAAAGTCTTAGATTCTGAGACATTTTTTCTTTATAGAAAAAGTCTCAGATTCTGAGACATTTTTTCTACATAGATTCTGAGACATTTTTTCTATATAGAAAAAGTCTCAAATTCTGAGACAGATTCTGAAACAATTTTTCTACATAGAAAAAGTCTTAGATTCTGAGACATTTTTCTATATAGAAAAAATTTCAGGTTCTGATACAGGAAGTTTTTCAACCTCTATGAACTGAGTTTCCTGAAACTTAATCTTTTTTAAATTTAAGTCGACACGTATTTTGGCTCAAGGCGATATTTCTGTTAGTGTTATGGGAATATTCCCGAAGATCCACATTGTTTTAAATGGGGGCAACGAAATTTTTAAACACTGATATGGCCGATAAGCCGGGGCACCCCAACCTTAGGATTGTCTCTTTTATATATATTTTAAGTTTTAGGCAAATCGGTTCATAAGTGTTGGAATAATTCCCTTCTGTGACATTTGTCCGTATAGAAAATGTCTCAAAAGCTGACAAATTTTTCAGTATAGAAAAAGTCTCAAATTCTGAAACAATTTTCCTTATCGAAAAAGTACATTTTTTGTACCCGTTTTTACAATTTTGGTATAGATACTTTCAGTTTTGGTAAAGGTTAGGTTAGGTTGGATGGGCGTCCGCCGATTTGGCGAATTCACTCGGAGGCCATAAGGCCCATTGTGATTCCCCTAAAGTTGTCTCCCTACTCCCCTGATATATAAAATTCTACCTCTCAAACCACCCCGATTCCCTAAGGTATTCTGCTAGAGACGTCAATGGGACACTGTTTAGGCAATCTAAGTCATCAAAAAATCGTTGCCCCAAATACTTAAGACGACGTTTCATCAGACCCGGACATTTACACAACAAGTGCATCACTGACTCCTCCTCCTCCACCTCTCCACAACTTCTGCAAAACTCCCTGTCAGAAATTCCCATACGAACGGCCATTTGGCCGATTATACAGTGTCCCGTCAGTACTCCTACTAATAGGCTAACCGTCCGTTTGCCAAAGGTAAGAAGACTTTCTGTCCTCTTAGGATTTGTCAGTGGCCACATGGTCCGCGATATCCTGCACGTGGTCAGCGATATCCACCTATCCCTCATCATATTCTCCGATATCCTATCAATTTCGTTCATCAACTCCACTATAGGAACCGAGATATCCGGTCCGACACGTTCCCCCACCGACTCGGAGCCACCTCTTGCACACTCATCAGCTAATTCGTTACCATCGACCCCACTATGTCCAGGGACCCAGATTAGCTTGACAGTTTTGGTAAAAGTACTTTTATCATAATATTATATAAAAAGTACCAAAGTACAGTTTTTGCCCCTCTTGAAATAAAAACTTTCAATTAAAAATTTCAAGTTTCTAGAATCAATTTTTCAGGAAACAGTAAAAGTACCAAAGTACAATTTATTTGTTCCATTAAAATTGGAATTTCCAAAAAGTACTTTTTCAGAACGTGTTATATTTTGCTGATGGATCCTAGGTTTCATAACCATTATTTTAGGAGATGAAAAAAGTTCTAAGAGCTAAAAAGAGATTGACAAGAATATGACAAAAAACAATTTTAATTCATTTGACAACATTATCTCGAGGGGGAAGGTGTCCTCCACCCCCACCAAAAAAAATAATGATTTTTTTTACATTTTGGAGATTATAAACGATTTGGCACAGCCGAATTTTAAACACTCGCTTGTTTTTTTGTAATTGCCGAAAATAGTTCTATTTTGCCTGAGGATCCTTATTTCAAATTTCCAAGTTTTTAGGACCATGTTTCTGGAAATATAAAAAGTATCTAAAAAGATCTCATAATCATCGATGATGAATGCAGGCGCTTACTTAAAGAGATTTTGTTGGAGAAAAGGGTATGGTTTCTGTGAGTTCTAGATTATAGAGGAATTAAAGGTTATAAACAGGGAAACCAAAAATATGCAGTATCATATTTTTTCCTGCTCTTTGTATTGATAAATGGATAAGGTATTTATCCGTTTCAGAAGATTTTAAGAAATCTGGCATCGATTTGTTAGAGCATATTTTTGCATATTTTAGCCTTAAGAGCATATTTTAGCATATTTTAGGTTTAAGAGCATATTTTACCATAAGATCATATTTTTAGAGCATATTTTTTAATTTTTAGAGCATTTTTTCACTTTTTAGAGCATTTTTTTAAGTTTTCAGAGCATTTTTTAATTTTTAGAAAAATTTTGTTATCCATTTTTTTTATAACAACACTTATTTTTAAATGTTTTAAATTTTTTTGGGATGTTTTTTTTTTTTTTTAATTTTTGTAAGTGGATTGAAATGTTTGTTTCTTTTTCTTTTCCAAAATATCGGGGTTCTGACGATTGATTATGCTTTGGCCTGTTCTTGCTTCATTAACCCATATTAACCATCTAACTACCCCACATAACGGTATTTTTTGGGTCTATTCTCTAAAAAATTGTAAAAAACACCTCGAAAAAGGGGACATAATTTTTTTTAAGAGCATATATTTATTGTTTTTAGAGCATATTTTCCGTTTTTAAGGGCATTTTTTAAGCGCATAAAACGTGTTTTTTAGAGCATATTTTTGGTTTCCCTGGTTATAAAATTGGTGATTCTTCGGTCATTTGCTGCACAAGAAGAATTGGAAACGAATTTCAATCAACAAAAACGCGGATTCAATTAACTTTTTAATTGAAACTCCTCCGATGAAGAAAATTGTTATATCAATCATCAAATTGTAGGTGATTAATTGATTTTTTTTTTAATCAATCACTTTTTCGATTTTAATAAAAAATTTGCTAAATTTTTTATTTAAAGCCAATTAAAATTATGACAAAATTATGAAGAAATTCATATTTTTTGCTTTCCAATATGTTGCCGACAGTAAAAAAAGTAAAACCCGAGTATAAAGTATATTTTTTATTTAATGTATTTAAATAAATTGAAGCGAAAAAAATCTGCTATGTTGAAAATTTGTAATTTGATAATTAAAGAAAATAAAAAAAATGTTGATCAAAACAACATTTAAATTTTGTTGATCAATAGATTTAATTGAAATTTGTCTTACTTTGGAGTATCAGAGTGTTCTATAGATCAGCTGTCATTAAAATTTAATAATAATATGATAAAATTACAGGACTAGGGCTACCAGAAAATTATTTTCAAACAGCGGGACAACAAACAAATTATGAAAATTTCGGGGTTTTAAAAATTTTGAGGAAAAATAATATACATTTTAATGCAGTTTGAAACAATATTTTTTTAACATACAGAGATGGAAAGTTTAGAAGATTTGTTTTCCATAAAAGCATTATAACCGTAATGCTTTTATGGAAAGCATCCCGACCAAAGCGGTGACGATAATGATCTCCATTCGTATGTCTTGGCTTGAGAATAATGAAACAACCTAGCTCCATCATGTTGAAGAGCTGGGCTGCGGACTTTTGGCTTAGATATTCTATCAATGGACTTAGGTTGTAAGTGACTGCTGGTACTTACCGTCACCACACATAGACTCTGAGGTTCGTTGTAATATCAATAGACTTACAATTAGTCTATGGACTTCCCTTATCTATATTTCCTGATTTACTAACCAACCCCTTTTGTAACCTTTTTCGACCATTTCAACTTTTTCTTATCTTCAAGTCCAATTACAGGGTATGATAACACGAACAGTTTAGAGTCTAAGCTCCATGACTTTTGTTTCGGGCTTATTTAACCTTCCGTAAACTCAACAGCTGACCATTATTCAGTTGAATCAACTGAATTTCTATTGTAACGACCAAAACATCCTGTCGATAAAAGCGTCACATCGAATTGTCAACCGGTATCTGAACAACACACAGAAAACGAATTTGCTAATTTCCAACTGAATGTCAATTATTGCAACAAAAAATCGTTTAGAGCATTTGCATATAGGTCGTAGCTAGGGTTGCCAGACGGCCTGGAATGGCCTGGATTTTCCAGTTATTTTGGGTCTAGTCCAGTTTCCAGCTAAAATATAATTTTTCCAGTTAGGTTAGGTTAGGTTAGGTTAGGTTGTAAGTGGCTGCTGACGTTTTACGTCAACACACGTAGACTCTGAGGTCCATTGTGATACCACGGGATTTTTCCAGTTAAAAAATAATTTCTCTAATTTTAATAATTATTTTTTTTTTATTAAATATATTTTACAGTTTTTTTGGACTACTTTTAGGAAAAAATATAAATCATGAATAAAACATAAATGCATCTTTTGACAACAGCAAAATGTGTTCTTTCTTTTTGCTGCATTTCAACCCTTTTTTCATTGCTTTTTTAGACATTTCGAACAGTCTAGCGTTGATTTCGGCTCGAATGTTTTCCTTGAGCTCTTTCGAGGATTGTTTCGAATATTTTGCTTTTGAAATAACCCCAAAAAAACAGCAACCGAATTTTGAGTTCATACAACTGAAGAATTTGGTAGGAAACATTTTTTTCTGGGTGTACTAGATAGGTCCAGAAGGCCTTCTAATAAATTCCTTAGCTCTGTTCTCTCGAATTTAACAGATATTTTTTAGATTTCTTGACAAAAAAAGATTTTTTGGAAATCTGGCTTGATAATAGACTTGTGCTTATTCGTTCAATTGACCGAGCGCTCATTTTCGTTGATTTCACATAAAAGACCTAGTTCGTTCTTCTAGTTCAATCGGTCATTTATTGTTTTCGTTCAACAGTTCGTGAACGAATCATTTTGATCATGTCCCGTCTGTTGTTCGTTCATCTAGTTCAAATCGGTCAATTTTTGTTTTCGTTCAACAGTTCGTAAACGAATCCTTTTGATCATGTCTGTTGTTTTGGCTTTCGTTCAAATAAAAACAGGATACATGAAAAATAAATGATATTTTTAAAAAATAGGGACTGAAAGCGGGCGTAGAAAACTAACAAAATTAACAAAAAAATAGAACGACCAAACTGAAAGATCAAAATGAAGTAACGAACAATTGAGCTGAATGAACGAAAATACCTATAAGAGCTAAAATGAACGAACTAGATAAACCGCTCAGTTAAGTGAATAGTTCAATTGAACTAGTTCGTTCGTGAACGACACAGCTCTACTTGACAACAGTTCTTTGCGTGACGAATTCATCCGCTAAAAAAAAGTTTTTATCAGCCCCAGCTATGATAACCAATTACCAAAATATTGTGCACAACAACTTTGAAATTTTAATTTAAAAAAACACGAAAAATCGTTATTTCTCTTCTCACTCATGTACTCACCCTGTACTTACACCACATTATCTTTATGTTAATTCTGTTTATAAATCAAACTGTTAAGCTTAAGCTACACCATGTATTTAGAAGTAGCAGCTACTAAAGGAACAAAACAACACACAAAGTAGCAGAAGCAGCAGCGGCAGCAACACCAGTAGCACCAAAAGCACCCAGAAGCAATGGCAGCCAGAAGTATACACAGAGTATTCCTTCTCGTTCCTTGTTATTCAAATTCAAAGTAACAAAGGAAAAATAGAATCTAAAACCCGAAAAAAATTATACGGGAAATTCATCGTCATCTCTGTTTATTCAAAAGCATGTTTATGTGTATGTATACCCATAACAACAACGACGGAGACTACAACGGCGACGATATTGGAGGATGTGGAGGACAATTGTAAAGGATAAAAAAGATGAAAACAATCATGCCGGCCGGTATTAGAATAAAATTTATTTCCCTACTTTACAGGATAAAACATTACAATACAAAGAAAAGCTAATGGATGTACGTATGGCATTGTTTTGGATATCCGTTAATAAGAGTAATTGTGGAGCATGCGTGGTGGTTATTTAAAGAGAAATGGTTTAGAGAAAGGTACAAAAAAGGAATGGTATTTAAAGAGAATAAAAGTGGAAATGGAGAAAATCGGGGGAAGAGAATGAGTGAGAGTGTAAGGGAATTCTTGGGATATTAATTTTTTTTTTTTTTGACAGAGTTTGAGATTCGAGGGGTGTTTGAAATTGACAGAGGACATTGCGGGGACACCTTCCCACTCGCGATAATTGTAAACAAACCCATTCATTAGAATTTTTGCACTTAAGTGAAAAAGTTGTATGAATATTTAAATTAATATTTTATATCCACGCCCACAAAAAAGGGCGTGCATATTTTTTATTAGTTCGTATTATCATACCGAAACAACAAACATTAAGCGATAAAGGGTTTATATAAGTTTGTCATTCCGTTTGTAACTCATCGAAATATCGGTCTGGGACCGATAAGATATTTAAATTATTGATCCGCCTGTCTGTTTAAATGGCGATAATGGCAAAAACAATACACCTACATGGCTGTAACTTAAAATATTTACTTGTTGTTGAAGTTTGGTGTTACATTTGAGCAGTTCAGCGGTTCAAAAGTTATGAGCGAAAATTTAATGACACCTCGAAAATTTTGGCACATTCAACATAACCTAAAAATACAAAATGTTTCAATTCGGTTGCTGGTTGACATATGTATGTATGTGAATAAAATTTGATACCGAAAAGTATTTTAACAAGTCCAAACATATTTTTTTGGTCCAAAATTTTTTTCGCGGATTTTTTTTCCGCGGAATTTTTTTTCCAATTAATTTTTTTTAATATTTTCTTTTCATTGTTTCCATAAATTCGGCAAGGCAGAATTTAACTTTTTTTATTTTTGTAAATAACGGTTTTATTTTTCATACCCTGTTTTCATTGTTAAACTTGGCAGCACTTAATTATTTGTATCGTATTCTTTTATCGTATTCTTGAATCGTGATCTTGAACAAAACGCAGAGCAAAACATTTTGCACATTAAATTGCATTGTTGCTAGTTTAGCGTTTTTTCTTCTTAAACTAGCGTTTTTTAACTTTTTAAAGGGAAATCAAGAAATTTTTTTTATGTGCAGCAACAAATTTTAAACTGAAAATTTTTTATGTTTTGTCTTGGATGAGGGTCATTTCGGGTAGTGGAGCTTCTAAAAATATTTAAACCGATGGATGGAAGTTGGCTTAAGAGTCTTTACGGAGGACCCTGGGTTGGGCCTGGCTCTAAGATTACCAGACCATTGCAGTGTTTAGCAGGCAGAGATGCCGCCAACACAGGAAGTGGCTGACTGCTTGAGTTGCATTGTCTTGTCTTCAACCGCAGTCAACATCTATTCCGACAGTCAAGCAGCCGCCAAGTCTCTTAATTCATTGTTTCTGAAACAAGATCTGCTCTCAAACAAAAAGCTTCATTTTTTTTTGAAAACAGTCATAAGTATAATGAAAATCTTCATTAAGGTTCGTCCAATGTAACAGTTTCATAAATACAATGAAACAGTTTCATAATTGTCCATAGGGTCAATATTTACGAAATTATTCATTATATTTATGAAAGTTCTCATAAATATAATGAATAAAATTTCATAAGCTTTTATGAAACTCTTCATAAATATTATGAATGCTTCATAAATACGATAAATACGATCTATGAATAATTTCATAGATTTAATTTAGTTTTTCTTAAATATTTGAAAATATTTTGAAATTTTTCATATTATTTTTGAACCACTTCATTGGCACTATGGAATATTTCCATAATGGAATAGTTCCATATTTGAAATACTTAAAAAATAATATTATTTTTATGAAACGTTTCATAGTATTTATGAAACATTTCATAATATTTATGAAACAGTTACATTGGACGAACTTAAATGACAATTTTCATTATATTTAAAAAGTTTCATAATATTTATGAAATGTTTCATTAATAAAGCAAATGCATTTTTTTATAGAAATAAAATTTATGATATTTACATTGGAAGAACTAAAATAAGGAATAAAAATTTTAAAAATCGTTTTCAGGAGCTATAATTGTTTTGCCCCAATTTCTTAATCATATTACAAAAATTTTTTTATGGAATCATGAAATTTTCTGAAGTGATTTTCATAGACTTTTTTCATTAAACTTCATTATATTTATGAAGGTTTCATAAATATAATGAAATTTCATGAACAAAATATTTATGAAACCATGTCATAAATTTTATGAAGCATTTTTCTCTGAGTGTGCCCTTAACTGCCACACGTCTTTAATTAAGATGGCCAAGCAGTTTGACATAGGACTCATATAGGCAACAGGGCACAGATGCATGTCAGGGAATTACATAAGCCGATGAGCTTGCAAGACTGGAAACAACCTTACAAATTCCAACGGAATTAGAATGTGTAGGTATACCTCTAAAAATTTGCAAGCAAAATAAACGGCTTTATTCTACGACATGGCCCAACCAGTGACGGGCACTTAAATGGACGTGTGAGAATACACGACAGATTTTGCCTTCTCTTAATCAGAAGCGCACTAGTGAGCCGATATCGCTTCCAATATGAGAAATTTCGATAGTGGTTGCTGTAATTGCCAGAAACTGCCTTTTAGGAAAGTACACTGAGCAGTTAAATGTGCCGTCAAATGAATTTTGCAGGAGTTGCATAGATGTGGAGGAGTTGGAAACTTTAAATCGCATTATTCTCCATTGCCCAATACTTTCAGGTCAGATACTTGGGAGCTGCACGATCTTTCTTATTTGTCGGATGTAAAAATTCAATATCTGAGACTTTTTCTATATAGAAAAATTGTCTCAGAATCTGAGACTTTTTCTATATAGAAAAATTGTCTCAGAATCTGAGACTTTTTCTATATAGAAAAATTGTCTCAGAATCTGAGACTTTTTCTATATAGAAAAATTGTCTCAGAATCTGAGACTTTTTCTATATAGAAAAATTGTCTCAGAATCTGAGACTTTTTCTATATAGAAAAATTGTCTCAGAATCTGAGACTTTTTCTATATAGAAAAATTGTCTCAGAATCTGAGACTTTTTCTATATAGAAAAATTGTCTCAGAATCTGAGACTTTTTCTATATAGAAAAATTGTCTCAGAATCTGAGACTTTTTCTATATAGAAAAATTGTCTCAGAATCTGAGACTTTTTCTATATAGAAAAATTGTCTCAGAATCTGAGACTTTTTCTATATAGAAAAATTGTCTCAGAATCTGAGACTTTTTCTATATAGAAAAATTGTCTCAGAATCTGAGACTTTTTCTATATAGAAAAATTGTCTCAGAATCTGAGACTTTTTCTATATAGAAAAATTGTCTCAGAATCTGAGACTTTTTCTATATAGAAAAATTGTCTCAGAATCTGAGACTTTTTCTATATAGAAAAATTGTCTCAGAATCTGAGACTTTTTCTATATAGAAAAATTGTCTCAGAATCTGAGACTTTTTCTATATAGAAAAATTGTCTCAGAATCTGAGACTTTTTCTATATAGAAAAATTGTCTCAGAATCTGAGACTTTTTCTATATAGAAAAATTGTCTCAGAATCTGAGACTTTTTCTATATAGAAAAATTGACTCAGAATCTGAGACTTTTTCTATATAGAAAAATTGTCTCAGAATCTGAGACTTTTTCTATATAGAAAAATTGTCTCAGAATCTGAGACTTTTTCTGTATAGAAAAATAGTCAGAATCTAAACATTTTTCTTACAAGTGTTTACAAATTTATACGATTTCCAGCGATTTTTAACGTTGACATCATTGTTTATCTGTCAAAACAATTTGTTTATCTTTTAACTCTCTCTTCTTAACTCTTCTTATGTTGTATCTTCTTCTTCCTCATTTACTCTTTCTCTTGTCTCTAATCAGAACATAAACAATATGAAAAATGAAACATTTGACAATTAAAATTGATAGGGGGCATGCTCAGTGAAAACAAAATTCTGCTGCTACATATTTACATTTTTTTTGCGAAAACAAAACATAATAAATAAAAATTAAACAAAATTACACAAAAAAAAGCGTAGAGAAATGAAAAACAACCCCAAAAAATCTGTAGTGAAATTGTATACCAAAAAATGACAGTTTCATAATGGTTGACAATGATAATTTTCAGTTGCAAAGTGATAACCAACGGGAAAACTACCGGATAACGGGAATAAAACCATAAAATTGCAAATAAACTGTAAACAAAAAAAAAAAAGATTTTCAATACCATAGAAACGGGAGACCCTCCAGTTAAAAATTAAAAAGAGGGAATTTAACTACGTAGAGGGATTTTTCCATAAACGGGTAAAAAAACATATAAATAACAAAAACTAAAAAAAAAAAAAAAAAAAAAAACAATATATTAAACAAATGACGTGCGTGCAATAAATCAGTCTGCGAATAACAATGGTTAAGAAAATGACGGAAATTTAAAAGAAAACTAGTGAATAAAATTTAAAAAATAAAAGGAAAACAAAATAAAAATTGAAAAAAAAATAAAATTCAAACAAAAATTAAAAAAAGAATTTTTGCAAATTAGAATAAAAGTATAAAAGTTTTGATTTTCCAAAGAAATAATTTATTACGGTAAAAACCACCGGTTTGTGATGATGATTATTTAACTACAACAAAGATAAATAACAAAAAAAAAAATTTGAAAAATTTCCAAAAAAAAAAAAAAAAAAATCGCAAAAATTCAAAACAGAAATCGCAAAAAATCTTAATAGATTTTTATTTTTACTCTCTTTCCAAAGTGTCTAACTATTATTACAGCAAAAAAAAAATTATAGAAAATTCAAAGTGTATTGAATTCTGTTGCGAATATTAATAGCAAAAGCAATCCAACAAGAATTTATTGAGTTTTTATTTATTTTTTTTTTTTCATTCATTCTTTATTTTATTTATTTGCTGTTTTTTATCATACACAAACCGTCGTGTTTGATTGTGCACAAGTGTGTTTGTTTGTGTTCCAAAAAAACAGTGCTGCCATAAAGTATCATCTACAAAAAACGTAAGTTTAGACTATAAAAAAACAACAACAATTATTTAGCAAAAAAAAAAATTCATTCAAAACAAAAATCCCAAAGATAACAAAAAAAAAAAAAATTACACACAACAAACTATAAAAAAAACGGCAGACACAAAAATAACAGTGTTAAAATTAAGCGATTTTTTTAAAACGAAAAATAAATTTTTTGAAATTATTTCTTTTTTTGAATTTAATAGGCAAAATTTTGTTTTCTGTTTCTTAATTACTCATTCTGCATTAAAAAAAGTTCAGAAATGCCAACGGAAATGTAAAAATAAATTATTTGAAAAAAAAAACAAGTATAAAAGTTAAATTCGACTGACCGAATCCATGAATACCCTCCACAATGCCCTTTTTAAAGGCTAGCAAAATTTTTTAATGTACACAAAATTGACAATTTTGATTAGAAAAATTTTATTTTGAGCAAAAAACTTTTTTTTTTGTTGTAAAAAAAAAAATAATTTACTAATTTTTTTTTTGAGTGTAAAATTTTTTTCGAGTGTATTTTTTTTTTTTTTCAGTGTAAAAATATTTCCGAGTGACAAAAATAATCTGAAAAGTAATTTTGTTGCTTATAATTGTTTTTAAAGCTTGTTTTTATAAAACTCGAGTTTTTGAACACGTGAATTTTAGGTGAAACCAATCTAAAATTCAGGGTTTTGCTAATAACTTTTGAACCACTGGACCGATTGGCCGAGATTTGAAACAAACCGGGACAACGAAAACAAACCGGGAGAAACGACAAATATATATGTTACACTTCAGCACTCTCAGAATTGCTATTAGAAAGCTACCGTGTGTTTTATCTCGTAAATTCATGAAAAACCCTTGTCGAAATTCCGTCTTTAGCTCATAACTTTTGAACCACTGGACCGATTTTGCTGGATTGCAATACCAACTTGACCAGTTAAATGCCCAACATATATGTCAAACTTCAGGAACCTCCGTAAAGTCTTTAAAAAGTTCGCGTGTTTTCAACAGACAGACGGACGGACTGACGGAGGATATACTTTATGGGGTCTTAGACCAATATTTCGAGGTGTTACAAACGGAATGACGAACTTATATATACCCTCTACACTCAAAATAATTCTACAGTAAAAAGTTTAGTAAGTGATATTGTACTTAAATCTACTAATAAGTTACTAATTACCGGTAGTACAGTAGTTTTTTAGTATCTTCAAAGTACTAGAATTAGTAATTTTTACTGGTTTTGAATAATATTAGTAAACAATTTTAGTATTGATTACCAAAGCCTGCACTAGATCATTTGGGACTAAAAAATTAGTACTTTAGTTAAATTTTTAGTTATGAATACCCACGTTTTTTTTTTAATGTATCACTAGAGTGGAGGGTATAAAAAAAAATTGGTGGATATAATTTTTATTAAAAAAAAAAAATATTCTGTTCACAGTGAGCGTCAAAAGAAAGTGTCTAAAATAGATGCAACTCGTTAACGACAAAGTTGACAAAAAAAAAACCCCTATATTCTATACAGGAAATGAGATACGAGGGTCGCCCTGGCAAACGAGATTATTTGTAGACGTTTTTTAGAAAATTTTTAAAAAAATTTCTTAGGTGATTATTAACTCATTTTTCCAACGACCCAAACAAAAATCAAAATCTTTTAAATGCAGCAAAAAAATATGATTTTTTTTGACCTCCAATTCTTTTGATCACCAATGTTTTGTAAACAAAGAAAATTTTTAATTATTTCATTTCTCATTACTAGGGATGAGATTTTCATGCACTAAAAAATCAAAAAATATGCGCATAAAATATGCGCTAAAAAATTCAAAATATACACTAAAAAACCCTAAACTATGCACTAAAAAATATAATGTGTGCAATAAAAATCTTAGTTTTTATGCGAAAAACTTCTTAAAAAGAAAAAAATACGCCAGGTTTAAATAGTAACATTTCAAAATTTATGTAAGCAAGATTTTTTTTTTTCAAAATATTTTTTTTTTTTTTTCAAAATAAATTTTTAAAATTTATAATAGTTTTTAAAAAATAAATTTTAATTTGTGTGTTGGCTAATTTATGCCAAAATATGCACAAATATGTACTTAAAAGTTGGAAATATGCACAAAAAATGCATTTAAAACTAAAATATGCAAAAATATGCATTTTCATTAAAATATGCAAAAATATACAATAAGAAATCGATGCCATTTTAATACAAAATTCCTGATTCGGAAAGATAATTGGTCGATATCGTTTTTAAACTATCGACAAAAAACATGCATTTTTTTTCATTGTTTCCAAAAAAATTTTTTTATTACATTTAAAAGTTTTTGAGTTTTGGTTGGGTCGCTTAGAAAATGATTTGATAACTGAAATTAAACTATTGGACTATTTTTAAATTTTTGATATATGAACTTGAAAAAAATCACCTTAGAAATATTTTTGAAAAATTTTCTAAAAACCGTCTACAAATAATTTCATTTTCTAGCGCGACCTTCTTATCTCATTTAATATTTACTCAATCTGGACGCTATCAAGCTTAAATTAAAGCTTGGAAAATTTCATATATATTTTTTTATAGAAAGTCTCAGATTCTGAGACATTTTTCTTACACTCAAAATATTTTGTAGGCAAAAACAAATGAAAAACACACTTAAAACCAGTGAATAAACAATTGAAAACCATCCCAGCAAAAACTTGGTAATGACACATCATTACCATTCTAATTACTAAGTAATGACAGAAAATTACCTTTAGCATTATTTTGAAATGTAAAATAAGGACTTTTTAATAATGACTTACATAAGTCATTATAATAAAATAAAAAAATTTCAGAACTATATTTTCACTTTTTGACTCACTGTACATTATTTTGAATAAAAATAAAATAAAATTAAATATTTTTTTATTTTTTAAAATTTTTTTTTTTAATAATTTTTTCATTACCCATAAGTATATATGTAATTAGTTATTAATATTGGTTTGATAATCATTACATTTGGCACATTTGCTTGTAAATGTAATGGGAACGGTAATTCGAATCAGAAGTAGTTATAACTTTTGAATTTCCCATTACACATTTCATTACTTGGTAATGCAAGTTTTTGCTGGGATCCCAGTAATTATTCATTTGTTTTAACAAACATCAACATTTAATTTTTACTGTTGACAAAATTTTCTAAAATAAATAACATTAAACATTAAAAAATTACGGGTTTTTCATTCTTTTATACCAACAAATTCGAAAAAAATAACCTACGAAAATATTAAAAATTAATGATAGTTCTGTTATTTTTACCAACAAATTTCAAAAAAATAACCTACAAAAACATTAAAAATTATTGATTTCGTAGGTTATTTTTTACAATTTTCTATTGAAATATTTTTTTAAAAAATTTTAATAAAATTTTGGGGAATCGATCCCGCAATCAACTACATTCTGGCCAGACACTCTATCCATCGTGCCAAAGTCACTTGATACAAACATGTTTTTATATTTCTATAAATAATTTTTTGAATTTTTTTCTACAAAAAAATAACCTACTTGTTATATCTATAATGATATCTCATTAAAAAATACCAACAATTTAAAAAAAAAATGACTTACACAAATCATTAAAAAATTAAAGAATAGTCAATAGTTTTTACTTACAGAACAAAAATAAATGACTTTAAAGATTAAATGTTAATGAAAGTCTTTATTTTTTAGTGTGTTATTTTTGAAACAAAGGACAGCAGTAGTCATTAATAAAAACTGAACATCAAACAAATGTTTTTTCTTTTAAAAACGACTAAACGGAAAACTTTTTAAATAAACTACAAACAGTTAATGACATAATTTTTTGAGTGTACTTAAAAAGTCTTAGATTTTAAGTAAAACATTTTTCGTAAAAGTGACAGATTCTGTGACGATTTTGCATAGAAAGTCACAGATTTTGAGACATTTTTCATATAAAAATTTGTCAGATATTGAGACATTAGTCGTATAGAGAAAACTCAGATTCTGAGACATTTTTAATATAGTAAATGTTAAAAATTCTGAGAAATTAAAGATTCTAAGACATTTTTGCTATAGAAAAATTGTCAGATTCTAAGACATTTTTCCTAAAGAAAAATTCTCTGACTATGGAAAAAGTATCTTTTTCAGAAATACTTTTAATATTCTGAGTAGTTTTTTTCTATAGAAAAAGTCTCAGATTCTAATATTTTTTTTACAGAAAAATTCCCAAATTTTTTCTGAAAAAAATTATCAGATGTTTCCTATAGAAAATTTCTCCGATTTGTCGTATAGAAAAATTCTCAGACTTTTCCTATAGGAAAATTATCAGAACTTTCCATTAGAATATTTTTTAGAATTTTCCTATAGAATAATTCAAGGATGTCGGGACCTTTTGCCTATAGATCATTCTAAGATTCCAAGAAATTTTTTTAGAAAAATTTTGCGATTCTCAAGCATTTTTCTTAAAAAACAAATTCACAGATTATTTTCTTTTCTTTCTTATTTTCCTTTTCACAGGCTCGCCCCAAGTTGGGAGCCAATTTTAATGAATTATTTCTGCTTATTATTGATATTTTATTATTATGGGACGAATAAAACTGAATTTACGCCGGTCTTCTTTATAAATAGTACGAAGACCGGATAAGATAATGGTACTCTTGTCCCGTTTTATAAAACCAAGGCACTTGAATGCTTCTTTCGACACTTGGAATATATATTTATTCCAACGGACAGCACACTGTATTCTCATGCCCAGAACATCACAAATATTTGATTCCACAAAACCTATACCCCCCATAGCTGCAGATGACAATGCTAATCCCACGACCCGTCTGTGGGTCAACATACAACTGTCCCAGTAACATTTTCCGTTACAAGCTATCGTTTCCAGAACCAATTATATAATCCAGCAACCGATTCTACTTATCATTTTAGAAAATATTCGTCTAATTAATGTAGAATATATTCTAAAAATTATTGAAAAAGGCACTTCTTCCCAAAATGTTTCTGGGTTGGGTCATGCGTGCATTAAAATAGACCTATTAGCTCGACCCCACTAGGAGATTGTTATAAGGTCGTGGTTGAGTGTGTCATTCATATTTTGTCGCATGCCCTTTATATATAAAGAGCTTGGCCTATGATCGAACGAAAATTAAAGAGCTTGGCCTGTGATCGAATGAAAATTAATAACAAATGTTGATATCATCTCCAAAAGAGCAGATAGGATTATAAGTCTGACCAAGAAGATCGTTAAGAAAATAAGGAAAACGGTAGGAAAAAGAACCTTCCGCTACCCCTATACCTACGGCTGCGCCTAATACCATTGGGCATATTGGGTAGGCAGTATGTGGCTACGTCGGTAATTCGACTGAATAGCACACTGCAATGGAACAGCAGTGATTGTGTTCATAGCACGATCTTAAAGAATATAACAATACCGCAAAATGTGCTCCCTCTATAAGCCTTTTTGAGAGGCATTTCGTTTAGTGGAGCAACCATTAATTTTAACACAGATGAATCGAAGCTAGGTCGAATCTAGGTCGTCTAATAAGACGATGGTTTGATACAGTAAGAGATGATTTGAAAACAATGCGAGTACCAATCTGGTACTACCAAATTGACGTCTTAAAGCCGAAGAGAGATTAACTTGGAAATCTATAGTTGGGTAAGCACTGGCTCACCGAGGACTGTCTTGCTAACAAAAAGAAGATGTATCGAAGCTACACGAACCAGTGGGCTCTGGACTCTATTCGGAAGAGCTTGGGTTGAGCTTGGCTCGAAGATTGCAAATCATTGCAGTGTTTACCAGACAGAAATGCTGGCAATGACCGCAGTCAACATCCGCAGTCAAGTTGCTGGAGTCAATGTTTCTGCAAACAAGAAATGCCCTTAATGCCGCACGTCTGTTTTGAGATAGCCAAGCAGTTTGACATACGACTCATATGCAAAGCCGATGAGCTTGCAAGACTGGGATCTACCTGACAGGTTCCATCAGAATTGGAATAAGTTGGTGTACCTCTAGAAACTTGCAAGCAAAATCTACGGCTTTGTTCCGCGACGGATACTAATCTCTGATTAGTATCCGTCGCATGGGCACAAGGATGGACGTGTGAGACTATACGACAGATTTTGCCTTTTTTTTAATCAGAAGCACACACGTGAGCTTATAGCACTTCCAGAGGAAGAGATTTCGACGGTGGTTGCTGTAATTGCCGGACACTTTCTTAAAGGAAAGCACGCAGAGCGGTTATATGTTCCGTCAAATGACTTTTGTCGAAATTGCATGGATGAGGAGGAGTTGGAAACTATCGAACATTTTAGTTGCCATTGCCCGGAACTTTCTGGTCAGAGACTTGCTTCAATCGGATCTAGGGAGCTGCTCGATCTTTCTGATTTGACAAATGTCAAAATTCAATATCCTAGAAGTTTTATAAGGAGCTCAAATTGGTTTAACAGCAGGGACAAGAAGGGGAACCCTATTACCGTTCCGTGGTATCACAACGGATCTCAGAGTCTAACGTCAGCAGCCACTTACAACCTAACCAATCCGGAGCTCTTGATAAAATTTGATTTTAAAGTTTTAGTTTTAATAACGTTTATTAAAAATCGCTTAATTTCCTAACTGTTTTTTACATGATGATTTGTTTTTATTAAGCTAATGTACATTTTAATACACTTGCAAGTGGCAAGAAAGAGACAAATGCATATATACAAAAAAAAAATTCCACTAAATATTTAGCCAGAAACCCCAAATTCAAACTTATGTATTGTACTCTACTCTATTATTCTTGGCTTTAAAAAAACTGTTTATGTTTTGTTTAATATATTTCAAAGTTCCTCAACGTAAAGTTGACAATTTTTTTTAGTTAACTACTTAATAGGGCGTCCCGTTAAATCAAAACTTTCGAATTTCATGACGTAATACCTGCCGAACAATAACCATGGACTAGCTAATTGTGATAAAATTTATGAAAAAATTTTGCAAGGACTTCTTCAGTCGGCAAACAGCAGTCAAAGTTTGAAAAAGTACGTTTTTCGATTAAAATTCATGTTTGAATTTTTTAACCAAATCCAATTAAAAAATTCTAAAAATATCGATTTTGGTTCACAGATGCTGATTTTTGAACTTAAAAAGTATTTTGTATCTAAATTGGTTCTAAAAGTTGGAAAATGTTAAGTATGTTATCTAAAAAATATTAAAAAAAAAATATAAAAACGCGATTTTGATCCAAAAATGCTGATCAGCGATTTTGGTTCACAGATGCTGATCAGCAGTTTGGCATCAATATCGTGTTTTTTTATATATTTTTTTAATATAATTTTATTTTTTCAACATTTCTTATTTAATTTTATATTAATTAATAGACAAGCTCGAGGCCACAGTTGTTTTTAAAAATAATAATTAAACACAAAAATAAGTTTTTATCCAAATTTGGTTCCAAAAGTTGGAAAATGTTAAGAATTTTATGTGAAAAATATTTAAAAAATATACTTTAATAATTAATAGATGAGCTCGCGGCCACAGTATTTAATAAGAGAATGCAATATTAAATGTTATTCCTGAAGATTCCAAAAGATGGAGAAATATTTAAAATAATAAAAATAAAAATATTAATAATTTTTAAAAACATTTGAGGCCTTGAGCTTGTTTATTAATTAATATAGTATAATTTTTTCCAACTTTTGGGGCTAAATTTGGATAAAAAACTATTTTTGTGTTTAAAAATCAGCATCTGTGGACCAATATCGCTGTTTTGGAAATTTTTAAATATTTTTTCCCATAAAGTACCAAAAAATTCCTAATTTTAGAGCCGAATTCTGTTAAAAAAATTCGGACCTGAATTTTGTTCTCAAACTTTGGCCGCTGGTTGCCGACTGAAGATGCCCTTCCAAATTTTTTTTCATAAATTTTTCCACAATCATCTATTTCGTGGTCATCGTTCCGCAGGTATTACGACACGAAATTCGAAAGGTTAGATTTGATGGGACGCCCTACTACTTACCAGCAACGTTATAATTACTATGACGTTAACTTACGTATTAACGTACGTTTAAATTTAAAATCTTAATTGACGTTAACGTTTTAACGTAAATTACAGTATATTCTAGTTAAGTTACGGTTTAAATTATTATTGCTAGACTATTTAAAATAAAAATGTTTTTTATCTATCTATGGATTTTTTAAATATGCAATTTTTATGTTCCGTGTTTTTTGCTGTTGCTGATTTTTGTTTTTCGCCCTGTCTGTGTTTAAACCAGACTGCGCTAACGTTGTCTTTGACACTGACAGTTTGTTGTTTTTGCTGATGTTGTTGTTGTTGTTATGTATACAATACACAATTTTTTTCTGGTTTTTCCTTGGTGCGTTTCACTCTTTATTTTCCACTACTTTTCATGACTGTCTGTCTGCATGGACACAATTGTGTATGTTTGCTAACCACTTTTGCTGCACAGTTAAAGTTCATTGGAATTAAAGATAATGTAGTGATTTTTTTTTCTTTGCCATCTGAAGGATATTAAAATTCAAAGGATAATTAAATAGGAAGAATTTAAAAAAAGGAGGTAAAATAAATGATAAGGAAAACTCTTTAAAAAGTTTAAGAAACTATATAAAATTTTGGTAAAATTTTAAATTTGGTCGATTGTGTGAAACACTTTCGTAGTCCGGTAAGTTTTTTTTGACATGGACATAAGCAGGATAAACTTGTACGAGTTTATGCCAATCTGGATTTCTGACTGCTTCGGTTGGGATCCCAATGTAGATCCGAAAAAATTTACTTATATAAATTGAAATGAAAATTAAAACTCCTTTTGACGACTTCCAAGAGGAGGAAGAACTGACGGTTCACATCTTCTATCATTGTCTATAATATGCTCTCCCAAAACTGTGAGGTGTAGTTATTTAACAATTGAGATTTAGAGATCATACAACGGAATAAGTCCTAGTGATTTGTATATCCGTCTGAAAATATACCCTGGACAATTACAACGTGTTTTAAACTCTCAACCTCTTCCAAGTTATGCAGCATCAGCAAAAGTCATAAGCAGAGACCCTTCTATGTTAAGCAAGAATAGGATTTGACGCCACAACAGTTGAGGTATCGGCTCTGAGGATTAAAAACTATGCATATGTTGGCTTTTTATTTAAAAGAAACCAGGTCCGTCTTAAAACTATACAGTTATTTCCAATTTCAGATATCTTATGTCTTCCAAGATGTATAAAGTGAAAAGGCGAGATTGCTAGTTTCCGGTGGTGTTGCGAAGGGACATTTAGGGGGGGTTTTTTGGTTTGCATGTTCATCGGTCTAACAGCCAATTGAAATAAAACTATGCCTGAACCCCCATATGAGAACAATTCCAAAAAGCGTTACTATCTCATATAGTTTTGATTACATGCCTGAACCCCCATATGAGTCAAATTCCAAACAGCGCGATTATCGCATATAGTTTTGATTACATACCTACGTATGTATGATTTCCAGCCAGTAAGTTATAATTACTATGGAAAATTACTGGATCGAAATCATTCAGTATTTACATTCTTATTATCAAGCCGCGGTCAGATTCCTGTAATCAAATTTGAAATTCATTAGTTAGGCTCAGCTCCTTTTAGCGGACTACGAAAATAATCATTTTATATCGTTCGGCATATTTTTCCCCGAGTTTTTCCAATCCAAAATTCTCTGGTTGGTAGATGTAAACAGCATTTGCGGCAATTAATAGTTTGTTCAGGACTGCGCCTGGTTCCTCGTACATCCGTTTCTCAGGCGGTGGGACGACGAATCCAAGATCACAGACATTTGCCCATCTGTTAAAATAACATGCAGGAGTTTCCTAAGCGTTGACAACATCTATCTGCTTTCCACTTTTATAAGAGCAGCACTGTGAGTCAAGAGTTGTCTGGCGCCCACATGAGTACCAGATGAAGCTTAGGTAATATGGTGAGGGTAATAATGCGAAGAAACTGTTAAAGCTAAATACTTTATTTGTGGTTTGAACACCTTGCTATTTGATAACATTTAAGATACCTCAAAAGGATCAAAGTTCGAAGATCGTAACACTCCGACCTATTTGACAGCTTAAAATGATAGAAGTTTATAGATTGTTACACTCCTACCTATTTAATCTGTGTTAAATGTTATTTGCTTTGAACAGGTTGTTAAAATGCGCAAACAAAATATTCCATATACTTTTACATATACGTTCTTGCGCCAATTACATTTTTGTGGACAGTCGAAGCTCTCTCTAGCTTCGAATCAAACACTGCAACAGTCAACATACAGCCAAGCTAATCTGGGTCCCTGGACATAGTACGGAACGAATTGCCTGATGAATGTGCGAGAAATGGCTCTGACTCGTTGGGGAAACAAGTTGAACCTGACACCTCGGTTCCTATAGTGTATCAGAGAATGGAATGGCGGGTATCGCAAACCATGTGGCCACTGCCCAATCCTAAGAGGAGTCTTCTTACTATTTGATAAATGGATGTTTAGTCTATTGGTGGAAGTACTGACATGACATTGTATAATCGGCCAAATGGCTGTGCATATGGGAATCTCTGACAGGGACTATTGTAGGTGTTGTGGGGAAATGGAGGATTAGGAGTCAGTGAAGCACTTGTCATGTGAATGCCCAGGCCTAATGAGGAGTCGCTTTTAGCATTTGGGTCAAAGATTGAATTATCTAAACGGTCTTATTGACGTCACTAGCAGAATACGTTAGGGAATCGGAAGGGGGGTAGGAAAATCGGTGGAGGAACGTGTAGAACCTGACATATCGGTTCCTATAGTGGAATTGATAAACGAAATTGATAGGATATTTAAGTATAGAATGAATAATCGGTGGATATCACTGATTGCGGTTAGGATATCGCGAACCATGTGGCCACTGCCAAATCCTTAGAGGACAAAAAGCATTATTACTTTTGGAAAACGGACAGTTAGCCTAATAGTTGGAGTACTTACAGGACACTGTATGATTGGCCAACTGGCCGTGCGTATGGGTATTTCTGATAGGGACTATTGTAGAAGTTTCGGGAAAGTGGAGGCAGAGGAGTATGTGAAGCACTTGTTATTTGAGTGTCCGGGTCTGATGAGAACCCGCCTTAAGCATTTGGGCAAAGATTTTTCGATGACCTGGATTACCTAAACGGTGTCTCATTTACATCTCTAGCAGAATATCTTAGAGAATCGGGGTGGTTTAAGAAGTAAAAATTTTTGTATCAGAGGGGGGGGGGGGTTAGGGAAATAACAATTAAGGAAATCACAATGGGCCTTATAGCCTCCAAGTGAATTAGCCAAATGGCGAACGTCCATCAAACCTAACCTTTACAAATTTTTCTTATTATTGTTGTCATCTGATTATGAAAAATGGCTCTAGTGTTCAACTCGTCGTTAGATCCAGAGGTACAGAGACAAATGGCGTTTGAAAAGTTAGTAAACAAAAACTGTATGGTGTTGTTAACGAAATGCTATCACAAATCAAAGTCTGAGCGAGAGTTATACAATGCGTATCGCTTTTCTTATGTTCGAACTTTAGTGTGGTATTACCAGATTTTGAGAATTATTCTTAGTGATGCCAGATCTACAAAACTGTCGAATGAATTCTCTGTATCTCTGGTTAGATCCACCTTCTTGTCGTCAGATTAATAATTGTTGTCAAATTTTTCCTTGAGACGCCTCCCGTTTTCAATTTGACGACAGCTCACTCCATCAGGGCGCAATCAAAAAATTTTAACAAGTCTTATCAAGTTACGTTTGCGAGTTGATAGAAAGGGAAGTAGTTCTCGCTCCAGACCTACTCGTCTTTAGAAAAACCCCCGTTTTGTAATAAAATTTTGTATTCTATTCTGTTCGTTTGTTGGTTACATTTTTCAACCGAAATAGAAGACTCTTATTAAAATTGCGCTTTCTTTTGAATCTCAGACATTCTTCATTCATTCATTGATTCATTTACGTAGAATTCCCATTGAAAAAATGTATTTTACAAATAGCAAATTTTCCTTTTATTTATTTATTTTTTTTTTGTCATCCTGAGTTGTTTGTACTTTTGTCGCGTGTCATTTGTGTTTAAAATTCAGGTGAGTTGACAAATGTTTTTATGGATTGTTTTTATTTCACTGTGTATGTTTAAATGCGCCCACCACCATTGACATTGTAAGATGTCTGTGTTTCAACTAAAGTTGTTGGTGATGAAAAACAAGGAGGAATAAAAATCGTTTGAAATTGAGGGGGTATTTTTTTTTTTGCAACAGAAGGCTTATAATGGGTCCAAAAACAAACGTAACGCATTTCAAACAAAAAAATAATGAAAAATAAAAGAAAAATTTATAATGGCAGCCACAATTGTAGCAGCAGCAGTCAAAGCTACTACTGCTGCTGCTGCTTGCTTCTACATTACATTCATATACAGTTATAATACACATGAGGGCTGGAATGACTGGATGGCATGTTCCAGACATGCAGGAACATGTACAGATCATTTCGATGATGATGATGATGAAGTATGAAGAAGAAGAAGAAAAAAGTATTTGTAAAGCATTACTAATAGCAGCAGACAAACTCAATTAGACTGCAGGGAATTGAATCAAATGTATAAAAAAAAAGTAAAATACGGCAATGGCTTTTACTTTTTTTTTCTTTCTTCCTCTAACGATTGCTAAAAATATTAAGGATTCTCTAACAGGCACAGCATCCTGGTTACTTATTATTGGGTATTGACTTTTTTAGATTTTGATGATTTAAAAAAAAAAAAAAAAATGTTAAATTGTTTAATGAAAAGCGAAAGTTTGCAATCAGAGCAGGGGTCAAATTTAGAATCTTTTGAATATAAAAACTTAAAAATTTTTACAAATTCAGATTAATTTCAAAAATTAACAAGCTGGTCACCCTGCTGGTTAAGGTAATTCGGTTACACTGAATTCAATGGTGTTAGCCGTTTTTCGATATTAGCGCTCCTTTTTGCGATGGTTAGGTTAGGTTAGGGTGGCGGTGCCAGATGGGCACTCCGCATAGACCAATTGGTCCATAGCGATACCACAAAACTTTTTCCGCTTATCGATGTAAACTAAATACATTGACCTTCATTGCGAATTGTTTCAAGCTTTTCAGGTCTATCCTCGTAATTTCCTCCAAAGTCTCGAACTGTGAACTTCCTATAATTGATAGTCGAGTTCGTGCCAAAGCCGGGCAGTGACACAGGATGTGTTCAATGGTCTCTTCGACGTCTGGTGTCTCGCACCTTTTACAGTTTGCGTCCGTAATAAGATTCATGTTCTTGGCATGTTTTCCGACAAGACAGTGTCCCGTTATTAAACCTGTCAACATACGACATTCTATTCTCGTAAGTGTAAGTAAGAATTTAGTTCTTCCTAAATCATAGCGTGGCCATAAAATTCTGCTTATACGACTTGTCCCAAGTTCCTTCCATCTTCGATTTGCTTTGGCGACAGTTAGGGTATTTCGTTTTAGTTTGAAATGCTGGAGTGGCGGTGAAAGCATTATGGTGGTACCTATGCCATCTGCTCCTTTTTGCGATATTCGCGATATAAAATTGTAAAGCTAAAGTACTACAAAAATTAAATTTTAATGCTTTTGGGATAGTTTTTAAATATAAATTTAATAAATGAATTGTTTTTTTCGCAAAAAAAAATTTTCCGCGAAAAAGAAAAAAAAAATCGCGAAATAAAATGTTTTTTAAAAATTTTGTGTCTACACATTTTCATAAATTAATAGCAAAATAATAAAATTGGCAAAAAAAATTTCGCGAAAAAAAATTTTGCGAAAAAAAATTTCGCTAAAAAAAATTTAGCTAAAAAAAATTTCCGCGAATAAATTTTTTTTTTTTGTATATTCAATAGAGTTTAGATGATAAAAATTCAGAAATTGTCTAAATTATATAAAAAATCATATTAGCGCTCGTATTCGCGATTTAAAATTGTAAAGCTAAAATACCACAAAAATTATTTTTTTTTGCTTTTGTGTTAGTTTTTAAATAAAAATTTAATAAGTGAATTGTTTTTTTATTCGCGAAAATTTTTTTATGCGCGAAAATTTTTTTTTACGCGAAAAAAAATTCCGCGAAATTTTTTTTTTGTTAAATTTTGTGTCTGCAATGTATCGTTTTCTACACATTTTTATAAATTAATAGCAAAATAAAAAAATTTCGCGAAAAAAAAATTTCCGAAAAAAAATTTTGCCAAAAAAAAAATTCGCGAAAAAATTTCCGCGAAAAAAAATTTTGCGAATAAATTTTTTTTTTGTATATTCAAAACAATTCAGAAATTGAACAGTTCATGCGAATAAGGACGAATAGACCATTTGTATAATTTTACAAATGACGATAAAAATGCAGGAAATGGTTAAAAACTAATATTTTTTTAACATTTTTGCATAATGCAGTAATTCCTTAATGCAAAAAAGTTCACAAAAATATTAGTTTTTAACCGTTACCTTCATTTTTATCGCCATTTGTAAAATTATACAAATGGTCTATTCGTCCTTATTCGTATGAACTGTTCAATTGTCTAAATCACATAAAAAAATAGTGTTTTTTACTTAAAAATAAAAAAAAAAAAATTAATCGCGAATATCGCTAATATATACGATTACTTTGAAAAAACTGATATTACAATGGGATTTAGTATACATGAGCTAGCTTTACCAGATGGATGTCGTAATTTCAAATCAAACTAAAAATATATGTATTGAACCAATTTTTTACCAAAAATAAAAATTTCTCGCGAACTAAAAATGTTTTTCGCTAAAAAAATAATCACGGTTTTATGGTTTGTTATGAAAGTTTAATAGACTCGAATTGTTTTAAATTTAAAAATGATCGCTAAAGTTGAAAATAACGTTTTTATTGTACTTGAGCATCAAAATTTTAAATCGCGAACATCGCGAATACGTGCGCTATCTTCGAAATACGGCTAGCACCATTGAATTCAGCGTAGTCGAATTAACTTTACCAGTAGGGTGCCCAGCTTGTTAAAAAAATAAAGTGTTTCGGAATTTGTCAGCTTACATTGTCAAGACTATTAAGCAAATATAAGAAGCCTATACTACAAGTAGCATAGGAAATTTAAATGACAAATCGCTAATGTTCAAACTAAAATATTAATACATTTTAAGCTCTACCCTCATTGAGAATTACACGAAGAAAATTGTACATTTTTTTTGGTTTGATCACGTCTGTCATACAACCAACAAAAACTTAAAAAGTAAATAAGTTAAATTCGGCCTTGCCGGGTGTAGTGATACACTCCACAATTTCTAAAAGATTATTGCAAAAATTTAATTTAAAACGCAATTACTTTTGAAAAATATTTTTGAAAACAAATTTCCGCAAAAAAAAAATTTGTAAAAAAAAATCCGGGATTTTTTTCTTTTTTTGTCAAAAACTATGTTCGTACTTGTTTAAAAACCATTTGGTGTTCAATTATGTTCACATAAGTCAACCAGCAGCCGAATTAAAGCATTTTGTATTTTTAGGTTACGTTGAATGTACTAAAAGTTTTGAGTTGTCCTTACGTCCTGTCCAACCGCTGAACCGATATCGCTCAAATGCAATACCAAACTGCTAGTGAGAACTTTCAATTAATATGTTAAGTTTCAGTCATCTGCGTGTAATATTTCGGCCGCGATCACCATTTCCACAGACAGATAGACAGACGGACGTCGCAAGAATGTCTTAAAACTGATTACTGATCAATAATATATATGGGGCATAAAATTTGCTCCAACTGTAATTTGTATGGAATCCTACTTAGTGGACATAGGGCGTAGGTATGTTTTAAAAAAATTTTTGGAGGTTAAAAATAAATGGGGGTCGGTCTAACTAATGATTCAGATTCTGAGATTTTTTCTATAACAAAAATGTCTCAGATTCTGAGACTTTTTCTATAAGAAAAATGTCTCAGATTCTGAGATTTTTTCTATAACAAAAATGTCTCAGATTCTAAGACTTTTTCTATAAGAAAAATGTCTCAGATTCTGTGACTTTTTCTATAAGAAAAATGTCTCAGATTCTGTGACTTTTTCTTTAACAAAAATGTGTCAGATTCTGAGACTTTTTCTATAAGAAAAATGTCTCAGATTCTGAGACTTTTTCTATAAGAAAAATGTCTCAGATTCTGAGACTTTTTCTATAAGAAAAATGTCTCAGATTCTGAGACTTTTTCTATAAGAAAAATGTCTCAGATTCTGAGACTTTTTCTATAAGAAAAATGTCTCAGATTCTGAGACTTTTTCTATAAGAAAAATGTCTCAGATTCTGAGACTTTTTCTATAAGAAAAATGTCTCAGATTCTGAGACTTTTTCTATAAGAAAAATGTCTCAGATTCTGAGACTTTCTATAAGAAAAATGTCTCAGATTCTGAGACTTTTTCTATAAGAAAAATGTCTCAGATTCTGAGACTTTTTCTATAAGAAAAATGTCTCAGATTCTGAGACTTTTTCTATAAGAAAAATGTCTCAGATTCTGAGACTTTTTCTATAAGAAAAATGTCTCAGATTCTGAGACTTTTTCTATAAGAAAAATGTCTCAGATTCTGAGACTTTTTCTATAAGAAAAATGTCTCAGATTCTGAGACCTTTTCTATAAGAAAAATGTCTCAGATTCTGAGACTTTTTCTATAAGAAAAATGTCTCAGATTCTGAGACTTTTTCTATAAGAAAAATGTCTCAGATTCTGAGACTTTTTCTATAAGAAAAATGTCTCAGATTCTGAGACTTTTTCTATAAGAAAAATGTCTCAGATTCTGAGACTTTTTCTATAAGAAAAATGTCTCAGATTCTGAGACTTTTTCTATAAGAAAAATGTCTCAGATTCTGAGACTTTTTCTATAAGAAAAATGTCTCAGATTCTGAGACTTTTTCTATAAGAAAAATGTCTCAGATTCTGAGACTTTTTCTATAAGAAAAATGTCTCAGATTCTGAGACTTTTTCTATAAGAAAAATGTCTCAGATTCTGAGACTTTTTCTATAAGAAAAATGTCTCAGATTCTGAGACTTTTTCTATAAGAAAAATGTCTCAGATTCTGAGACTTTTTCTATAAGAAAAATGTCTCAGATTCTGAGACTTTTTCTATAAGAAAAATGTCTCAGATTCTGAGACTTTTTCTATAAGAAAAATGTCTCAGATTCTGAGAATTTTTCTATAAGAAAAATGTCTCAGATTCTGAGACTTTTTCTATAAGAAAAATGTCTCAGATTCTGAGACTTTTTCTATAAGAAAAATGTCAGATTCTAAGACTTTTTATTTTCTTATAGAAAAAGTCTCAGAATGTGAGACAGTTTTCTTATAGAAAAAGTCTCAGAATCTGAGACAACATTTCTTGAATAAAAAATTGTTCTTCATTTCAATTTCATTAAAATTTTCCTATTTTTAATGGGGAAAACTATTATAATTGTTACTTTTCAGTCTGTGTTTTTTTTTTGTATTCAAGGACATTTTTTTGTGTGTTTCTTTTTGTAAATCCTTACGAAGGACATTGTTGAAATTCATAATAATTATTATGATTTCAGCAATATTACGTTGCCGGTTTATAGTTTTATTTTCTACATTACAATATTATCTATTGTTTAAAGCTTCTTTTTTGTTTGTTCATAAATACTACTAACAATTTTTCTTTGTAAAAAAATTTTAAAAGGAAATTTAAACCCCCTCAAGAAAACACCCCCATTTTAAACAAAAAAATACTCTCTCCAAAAGAAAGAGAAACACCAACCTCCCCTTTTTGAAATGAAAATTCTATTTGTTTGTTGCTTTAACAATATATTTCTATTGCCAACTCTTAATGATTTTCCATCATAATACCACCCACGACCCACCACCCTTAGAGTTGGGAAAAAATATTTACAAAAAAAAAAAATTATGAAAAATTCTATAATGGAAAACTCAACAAAAATTGTTTTTGTTTTTCTTGCTGTTTTGTGTTTAGTAAGCGAAAGTGTTTTTTTTTTGTTTGTGAAAATAGAAATAAAAATCAAATTTCACCAGGCAAACTAAATTTCTGTTAACCCTTCACAGAAAAAAATAAAAAATTTTGTTAGTTTTTTTAAATTTTTGAACACAAAATTACTCAAATTTGCACCAGTAAGAATAGTTTTGGTCCCGTGATCAATAATTTTTATTTATTCTTTCTATTCTTGTACAATTAATTTTTAATAATTTCAACCTAATCGAGAACTGGTAACAATGACCATTGTCTCCTCAAGGATTCTGATGAGAATCGAACTCACGACCTCCACGTTCATATACTAGCAAGCTACCAATTAGCCTACATTGTGTCAAGTAAAAATTATCAATTTTGTTTTTAAAATTAATTTTTTTTTTTTTTTTTCAAATCTTGTTTTTTAAACTATATATAAAATATATATTTATATCTTACACACACAAGAAAATTTCAAAAGATGATTACAAACGTTCATATACAAAAAATATAAACTAAATGAGAATTCAAAAAACTTAGAAAATTAAAAAAAAAGAAACTATCAAATTTCTTTTAAATTATTGACTCAAATTATTTTAAAAATTTTTTTCATCCATATTTTTTTCTGTGTAGTATGATTATATTTTTTTTTATTTTTCCTAGAGTTTTTCTATTTTCATACGTTGGGGGAAATTTTCATTTTCTAACAAAATGTATGTTATAGTAATGATTCTCTTTTGGAGGTTTTTGATGTTGAAATGTCGTTACACGTTACGTTACGTTTTTTTTTTTCTTATTTTCCTATTAAAATTCACCCTTTTTATTTATACGCTTTTGAGGATTTCTAATGCAAAAAAAAAAGAAAATTGCTTTTCTTCTTATTTAATTTTTGTAATTTTATGTAATAGACAATTTTTTCATATTAAAAGCCAAGTTATGGAAGAATAAACATTAAGTTAGAATTGAAAGAAAACAAATGGTAGGCATAATTTTTTTATATACTTGGCAATTTATAATGGAATATGCACGAAAAGAATTTAGAAAAATTAAATTTTTTTTTAATAAATTTAAAAGTTTTTCTTTAGAAAAAGTCTGACAATCTGCCACATTTTTGCTATCGAAAAAATTTTAAAATTTTAGATTTAAAAAGAAATTTTCAAAATCTGAGAAATTATAAATAAATTTTAGATTCTTTCTATAGAAAAAGTCTTCACAACCTTTTACATTTTTGCTATTGAAAAAATCTCACAATTTAAAATTTATGTGTCCTCTAGAAAAATTTTCACAATCTAGGAAATTTTTTCCCAGACAAAATCTCACAATCTGAGATATATTTTGTATAGACAAAGTCTTACAATTTTATATTTTTTGTCTCAGATTCTAAGACATTTTTAAATAGTGAATCTTACACTCTAGATAATTTTTCATTTGGTTTTTTGTAAGTTAATTTTGTTTAGTTTTACTACTTTATTCTGAAACTGTTTTTGAAGTTTGCAGGATCGCCAGAAGGTCTTGTATGGGAATACTCAACAACCAAACTTTTATGGAAATAAAAAAATTCTTAAACTTGTAATAGTTATAGTCAGACACGTACGTAGAAATTTATTTTGGAGGGCCCAATATTTTTTTTTTTTTTAATTTCGGCTTTTCTTTTCAATGTTTTTAAGCTTAAATTTTTTTTACATTTTTAGAAAACGAAGTACTCACTTTAAATTTAAGATAAACAAGTGAGAGTGTTACATTCGGCTGTGCCGAATCTTTTATAACCTCCAAAATGTAAAAAAAACAATATTAAAAAAAAAAATCCAGGGGCGTCTTTTTTTTTTTTGGGAGAGGGGATTGGTGGGAGACGTTAGGGGGGCACCTTCCCCTTGCGATTTTAAACTTCTTCCGAGATAATAATGTTGCATTTGCTTAGCAAAAGTTCAAAAAACCCTGTAAAAAATGCGATTTTTCTTAGGTTGGTTTAGTTCTCCAAGGGGGAACTTTTTTCCCCTTGGTCTGATTTTGCCCATTTCCGAACTTAACCTGCCTAGGAATATAAGACATATTCGTGCCAAACCTTGGAAGTCTAGCTCTTTTATTTTGGACTGTATCGTATCCTCTACAGACGGACGGACATCGCTAGAATGTCTTAGAATCGATCACTGATCAATAAAATATATACTTTATGGGGTCCTAGACCCATATTTCGATGCGTTACACGCGGAATGACAAAGTGAGTATACCCCCCATACTGTGGTTGGAGAGTAAAAAAACTCAAAGCTCTGGGAGATTTTGAGACATTTTTGAAACGAAAAACTCTTAAATGGAGAAACATTTTTTGAGTTACTTATAAATTTTTGAACAGAAAAATTTCAAAATTCCAAGACATTTTTACTACAGAAAAATTTTAAATATACTCCGATTCTTAACATTATTGGCATCGAAAATTCTCAAATTTTGAGACAGTTTTCGTACAGGAAAACTGTATAATTGTGAAAAATTTTTCTTGTAGAAAACTCTCAGATTCTAAGATATTTATCGTACAGAAAAGTTCTTTGGTTCTGAGACATTTTGCTTATAGAAAAATTCTCAGATTCTGAAACATTTTTCGTTAATTTTAGAGTTTCTGAGACATTTTTCGCATATGTAAATGTCCCAGAATCTGATTATTTTTCCATACGCAAAATGTCTCAAACTCTTTTCTCAGATTTTAAGACGTTTTTTTGTCGGCTTCGTTAAATATATTTTTCACCAAAAATTGGTAACGTATTTCTGTTATTTCGGGAGTTATCTGAATTTTTTCCCAAGGTCCATTGTTTCAAAAAGGGGCAACAAAATGTTTAAACACTGATATTTCGGCTCCGACCGAATATTCGGCTTCGGCCAAAAAGCACTATTCGGCCACTATTCGGCTTCTATTCGGCTTCGGCCACAATTTTGGCCGAATAGGCCGAATACCGAATAATTGTATAATATTTGTGCTCACGTGTTGAAAAACATACTAAACTAACTTTGAATCACATTAGTAAGCCACAACTAAAAACATTTTTTACATTCAAAAAAAAAAATTTCGATCGAAAAAAATTTACACTCTAAAATATATTTTTTTACAAAAATGTCCAAAAAAATTTTTTGCTTAAAATAAAATCATGCTAGACAGCATTCTCATGCATTTGAGTATCCCGCCGAGTCGAGTTTTATTTTTTTCTTTTTTTTACTACATAAATATTTTTTTTTTTAATATTCGGCTTCGGTTTGGCCGAATAGTGAAAATTTGGCCGAATATTCGGCCAAAAAAGGTGTATTCGGTCGGACACTACTGATATGGCCGATAAGCTGAGACATCCCAACCTTAAAATCATCTGTTTTATACATATTTTAAGTTTCAGCAAATCGGTTCATAACGGTTGGAATACTTCCCTTGTAAGATATTTTTTTCCCTACGACATTTTTCTTCACCTTTTCCAATTGTTTTTCAGAAATTATCAATTGTATTTTAGAAGTTATCAATTGTATTTCAGAATTTATCAATTGCGTTTCAGAAATTATCAATTGTATTTCAGAATTTATCAATTGCGTTTCAGAAATTATCAATTGTATTTGAGAAATTATCAATTGTATTTCAGAAATTATCAATTGTATTTCAGAAACTAACCTTCGTAAAACAATTGAAAATTTCTGAAATACAATTGATAATTTCTGAAATACATTTGATAAATTCTAAAATACAATTGATAATTTCTGAAATGCAATTGATAAATTCTGAAATACAATTGATAATTTCTGAAATACTATTTGATTTTTTCTGTAAGTACAGATCGAGCACGGGCTCTAATTATATTTGTTATAAGGGTTCAAGTTGAAAAAATGCAGAAGAAAAATTGAATTTCTAAAAATTATAGACATTTCTGGTATTTCCCATACCGGTTTCAAACACCCCAGTTAGTGTCATCATCAGTAGGATTTTAAATAATAATTTAAATAATTTCTGAAATACATTTGATAAATTCTGAAATACATTTGATAAATTCGGAAATACATTTGAGAAGGTTAGGTTAGGTTAGGGTGGCGGTGCCAGATGGGCACTCCGCATAGACCAATTGGTCCATAGCGATACCACAAAACTTTTTCCGCTTATCGATGTAAACTAAATACATTGACCTTCATTGCGAATTGTTTCAAGCTCTTCAGGTCTATCCTCGTAATTTCCTCCAAAGTCTCGAACTGTGAACTTCCTATAATTGATAGTCGAGTTCGTGCCAAAGCCGGGCAGTGACACAGGATGTGTTCTATGGTCTCTTCGACGTCTGGTGTCTCGCACCTTTTACAGTTTGCGTCCGTAATAAGATTCATGTTCTTGGCATGTTTTCCGACAAGACAGTGTCCCGTTATTAAACCTGTCAACATACGACATTCTATTCTCGTAAGTGTAAGTAAGAATTTAGTTCTTCCTAAATCATAGCGTGGCCATAAAATTCTGCTTATACGACTTGTCCCAAGTTCCTTCCATCTTCGATTTGATTTGGCGACAGTTAGGGTATTTCGTTTTAGTTTGAAATGCTGGAGTGGCGGTGAAAGCATTATGGTGGAACCTATGCCATCTGCTCCAAGTTTCGCGAGTTATATATATTTGAGAAATTCTGAAATACAATTGGAAATGGTGTAGTAGAAAAAGTCTCACAATTTGAGCAATTTTTCGAAGATTTTTTTTTTTTTTTTTTTTTTTGTATTTTTAGCTTTTAAGGCGCGGTTACACGGGAGAGAAAACTGCTAGACAAAGACCAAAAAACGACTCTGTGTACCTATGAATTTGACTTTTTCAATAATTTGTCAAATCAAATTCCTCTAAACCGTATTATTTCTTACCTTTTTTTTGAAAATGTTACAGATTTTTGGAAGATATTGATATTATTTTTGATTTGAAGTCTGTATTTTGTTTAATAAAAAAATTATAACGTAAACAAATTTTTTTTTTTTTAGAGATGATATTTAAAAATGCCAGAGTTGACAAATTTTCGATTTTTCTATCGAGATTTCTTTCTCGTGTGAACGCACCTTTAAAGAGAATTTTAAAGCTTGCAGGATCGCCAGATGTAATTGTGTTGAGAACACATTTATTTTATTTAGTAACATTCTTTTTTAAAAGTCATATAATCTTTGATAACAACAATAAATTCCTTAAAATCGTAGTACACAGAAAAAATTTGAAACGAATTTCAATCAACAAAAACGCGGATTCAATCAATTGTTTGATTGAAATTCCTCCAATTAAACAAGTTGTTATACCAATCATCAAAATGTAAGTGATTGATTTAAATTTTTTTCAATCAAACATTTTTTCGACTTTGATCAAAAATTTTATCAATTTTTTATTTATAGTTAATCAAAATAATGACTGATTTAACGAATGAGTTGTAAGCTTATGACAAAATTATCAAAAATTCATCTTTTTTGCTTTTCAATATGTTTCCAACAATAAAAAAAGTAAAACCCAATTATTTTGTAAAATCTGGTATGGAGTTAAAACACCTCAATTCAACCGAAAAAAGTAGCATTTTTGACCTTACCTCTTTCGAATTTGATGAAACTTGGAATATAGTTGGTCCCTTACAAAAAAATCATAGTGCCAAAATTTTGGACTTCTGGTAGTTTTTCTTCCCGAGACATGGGGTCTTGAAAATTGGCAAAATCGTATATATTTGACAAAAGTGTTCTGAGATAAATAAAGATAACTCGAAAAGTAATAACAATACAGGCCTCAGTTAGGTTGCACATAATAGGTAATGAGACAGCCTTTTAAATGGTGTTCCCAAAGATTTTTTTTGAAAAAGGTCAAAGGTCATTGGTTTTAACCTTAATTTTTGGAGAGCTATATCTCAAAAAACGATATTTTTAAAATTTTGGAAAAAATATATGTTATTAAGGATCACCTATACTACTTAAGTTTAAATTTTCAGGATGGAGACTTCATTGGAACTTTTAATATTAATAGAAACATATTGACAGGGAAGAAAAAGTGGTGTTTTTCCCCTTACAGAAAAAAACAATTTATTTGGTCTTTGAGATTCTGGTACCAAATTTCACTTTTCTGAATGTTTTTGACGTGCTGAGTCCAAATATGACCTTTGAACTGGCCTATCGCAATTAGTTTTCGAGATATCTGCACATTAATGTGTGAAAATTGCTAAAATGCTATTGCTGTGTTTTTTTGAACATTTAGGTGCTTATATCTTGAAAAGTAATAGCGATAGGACAGTTCAAAGGTAATATTTGGACTCAGCACGTCAAGAAGATTCAGAAAAATGAATTCTGGTACCAGAATTTCACAGACAAAAAATTTTTTTTTTTTTTGTAAGGGAAATTACACCGATTTTTCTTTCCTGTCACAATGTTTCCATTAATATAAAAAGTTCCAATGAAGTCTCCAGTCTGAAAATTTAAACTTAAGTAGCATGGGTGATTCTTAACAACATATATTTTTTCCAAAATTTTAAAAATATCGTTTTTTGAGATATAGCTCTCCAAAAATTAAGGTTAAAACCAATGACCTTTGACCTTTTTCAAAAAAAATCCTGAGGAACGCCATTTTAAAGGCTGTCTCATTACCTATTATTTGCAACCTGACTGAGAACTGTAGTGTTGTTACTTTTCGAGTTATCTTTATTTATCTCAGAACACTTTTGCCAAATATATACGATTTTGTTAATTTTCAACACCGCATATCTTGAATACTGGAATGACCAGAAGCCTGAAAAATTGGAAAAATCTCTTTTTTGTAAAAGTAAACCCCAGTACTAAATTTCATTAAATTTGGAGGGGGTGCGGTCAACTCCTCGGTTGAATTGAGGTGTTTTAGCTCTATGTTGAAAATATGTAATTCGACAGTTAAAGAAAAAACAAAATTTTTAATCAAAACATTGATTGACTTATTTATATTTTGTTGATCAATAGATTTAATTGAAAATTTTTAGCCAATAATTTTATGTGTGTAGTGTTGCTATAAAAATTATTAGAATTTTCAAAACATTATACAATATAAAATTTTTTAGTAAACATTGTTTAAAAAAAATAAAAAAAAATTGCTGGGCCGTTTTTTGAAATCTGAAAGGGGTTAGTGGAGTTAAGGCTTGACACCTACCCATTTGCGAATAAATGTTAACAAATTTATTTATTAAGCTTATAGTCGGTCAATACCGACCATATATAGTACCCTACACCAATGTTTCCCGGAAAATGGGTCCCAAGTCCAAACTTGGCCCGATTGGAAACGTGTTCTGTTTCATCTTTAATTGGTGTAGAAAATACTCGCAAACCGAAATTGAGTGAAATAGGCTTCTATTTGTTGATAATAGACCGATTTTACTTAATATCGGGCGAAATTTTTACATAGGGACTAATTCTAACTCCAAAAAAGGTCCAATTATAATCAGATTAAATAAGGTTACCAAAGTACACGTTAAACACCTTCAAACAATATTTTAATCATATATTTTCTAAGTTTATGAATTTTGGGAGATTTATGTGAATATCACGAGGGTGGTTTGTATAGAGACTACAAGAAGAAATGATCCGATTCTTCAAATTTTCATTTTATGAACACAATAGTGGTATTCAGAGTCTTGCTTGCCAGCCCTGGCACTGGTGCTAAAAAGAGCACTTTTTAAAATTACTTTTCAAAATACATGTATTTTTTGAAAGAAGTACTCTTTTGCTACATTGCCAGGGCTGGCAACAAGACTCTGAATACCTCTAATATGTGTATCTGTAAAATTTCAAAATGCTACCTGTTAAAATGCGGTCAATAAACCCATTTGAGCTTAATTCAAAAGGGACGTTTGTATGTGGGCTAGATCTAAACATAAACCGACTTTTCCAATAAGCATAAGTTTAAATTTTCAGACAAATGTTTCGATGAGTTACAAACGGAATACAAAGTGAGTATAACCCAATACTGTGGTTGCAGGGTATGACAAGTTCTAATTAAAATTTAACAGAAGTGAGAGTGTTAAATTCGGCCGAATACAAAATGTTAAAAAAATAAAAATTGAAGGGTCTTTTTTTGGAGTGGCGGGGGATGTGGGGGCACCTTCTCCCAATCAAAAATTTGTACTTTTTAATTTATAATGCTTTTTTCACTAAAGTAATAAATTTTATCATTATTTAAACTTATTATTTAAACGCCCTCAAACGGGGACGGGCAAAAAAATGTAATTTTTTAATCCCCCAGGACTTTAAACTTCTTCTAACATACAAATGTTTCATTTGTTTAACGAAAATATAAAAAACACGTAAAATATGTTGTTTTTTAGCTCTTCATGAGGAAACATTTTTCCCCTGGTCAGATTTTGCCCATTCACGAACTTAACCTGCCTAGGACTATAAGACAGATTCAATATAAACTTCAGGAAACTAGCTGTTTAAGATTGGACTGCATCGTGTTATATACAGACTGACGGACGGAGAAAAAAAATTCTCTTTAGTTTAGCTACCACTAACAGAACCGTACATCCACCGTTCTGTAGTCACGAATAGATAATATTATGGCGATCCTGCTATGCTTTACATTCAATTTAAAATTATGTCGATTGTGGAAAACTTAAAATAAAATATAAATTTAAAAATAAATCTGAGGCGTTTTTTTAGTAGCGAAAATTATATAGATTTTAAAAGTTAAAGAAATTTTTTTTGAACACTCCATTAAATAAAATTCTATTGAAGTCATCTAAATGCTAATCCTTTGTTACTTTACATTGTTTATCTAATATATTCCAAATATATTTTCTCTGCCTTCAAAAATCCACTTATTTCTTAAGCATATTTATATATTAGCTTAAAGAATACACATGCCATCTCCTGTTTTGTATATTTGGCCTATGCTTCATTAGAGTGGCATTTTTTCTTGAACTGTTGATTTTTTCAAGTGTCCGGGAACATTTTTATTCTACTTAAACTAAAAATTATGTGGTACAAATTTGAGACCAATTAATTTAAATTTTGATGGGCTGAACACGAATATCAAAAAAAAATTAAAATCGGTCGAACGGTTTCAGATTTTTTAAACGTAGGAAAAACCGTAATTTTTTCCAAATTTCAAATAGCGATATCCCGAAAATCGTTAGACCGATTTTAACATTTTTTGACATATTTTTTTTAACAATTTTTAATTATCCTAAACTTTGATCGCCGAGCGCCACAGACAACTTAAGTCCGATTGGCCTAAAATTTGTACCACATAAGTTTTAGGCCTAGGAGAATAAAAATTTTCCCGGACGTTTAAAATCGGATGAAAATTTTTTTTGCCACACAAAAAAATGCCGTTCTAATGATCCATTCTTCCTTAACTCCTCAAAGCTTTTATTGTTCTTTTTTTTTATTTTTCGGCAAATTTACGTCAATGTTTTTCGTACTTCCGTTTTTGTTTTCAATTTAACAATTTATTTTTTTATTTTTTGTACTTTCTCACTAGAAAAAAAAGCACAGGAGAAAGGAAGAATAAAACAATCCTTGTTGATTTACTTTCTTTATCATCATGTATTATTTTGCAATTACTTTTGTGTTTATACATTGGTATGTTATTGTAATTTTCATTGTGATTTCGGTTTATAATTTTTTTTTCTTTTTTTCAACTTATTTTAAATTATTGCTTGTTGTTGAATGTGTTCAACATTTGTAATTTTTTTTTTTTTCAACACAGATTTTTGACTTTTTTAAGGCATTTGAGAAAAGGTAGTAATAACTTTTTTTCTTTTGGGTGTAAGAAAAAAGTGGGAGGGATTTGGAAAGGGATGGTATTTATGTTATATTGCTAGAAAATATTGTTATATTGTTTGATTTTTATTGTTATTTTATTAATATTGTAATAAAAGGTTTTTTTTTTTTGCTTTTTGAAAGGATTTTTGCTGTAGAGTTATTTAGAAGAAATTCTTTATAATATCAGAAAGCTTTTTATTGATTTTCTATTATAAAAATGAGTTTTTATTATTGAAAACCATTTAGTTTTTTTTTAAATGTATTACTTAACAGCTTTATGATAATAAAGAAATTTTTTTAAGTTGACTTTAAGGGTTTAAGATGCTATTAAAAATTATAGCAAGTAGTAATTTTTAATAATTTTATTAAATTTTATGATGCAGTTACTACCAAAAAAACTATTACACCGTCCGACAGCAAATTTTAAACATGAACCGGATGATATACGTCTGAAGGTAGTGATCAAATGAAGTAAAACTGCATTTACAGTTTTTCATTTCCTGATCCTGATTCCTTTTAAAAGGACTTCAAAGTTTTAAAGGATACATTTTGTAAAATATTTTTGAAATATTTGTAATTGTCCTAGGATGACACTGGTTACGGCAGATGAAAGGGATCTCTCCCTATTTTTTAAAAGGATGTGAACAAAGTCATTTGAAAACTTTATCAAAATGTTTTGTTGAAAATTTTGAATGATATTGAAGGACACGTTTTTGAATGGACGTAACTTACCTCCTTTTTCCTAATATGTAAAAATAATAAAATAGGAAAATTAGGGGAGATCCTCCTCTTTCATTTGCTATCAATAGTGGAATCCTAGGACAAGTAAAAATATTAAAAAAAAAATATTTTATAAAATTTAATTCTCTAAAACTTGAAGTCCTTGAAAAAAAAAAACAGGATCACGAAATGAAAAGCTGTAAATGCAGTTTTACTACATTTAGTCTCTAGTTTCAAACGTATATTATCCAGTTCGTGTTCAACGACTTTTTTTCTTTTTTTCCGACGGTGTTATTCATATTAAAAGAATAAAAGTGTTAAACTCATTATTTTCTTTAATTAAAATAGTTTGCAAGATCGCCATAACTTTAACACAGTATCCAATTAGATAGGAATTTTTATACAAAACTTGTGAAACATTCTTGAAATTTTAGAATTTTTTGGCGTGTTAATTTCACAGTCCTAAACTTCGCTATGAGAAATTGATTGGTCCTATAGGACTGATTGATTTAAAACAAGTGAGAGTGTTAAATTCTGCTGTGCCGAATCTTTTATACCCTCCAAAACTTAAAAATAAAAAGTTAGAGTGTTAAGGCTGTGCCGAATATTTTATGCCCTCTAACGTGTTAAAAAAAAACAAGTAAGAAACTATAGTCGGTCAAGACCAACCATATAATACCCTACACCAGTGTTTCTTGGGAAATGGGTTCCAAGTTCAAACATGGACCGATTGGATCTATCTTTTGTCAAATTTTTAATAAGTGTAGAAAACGCTCACAAACCAAATTTGAGTGAAATAGGCGTCTATTTGTTGCCAATAATCCGCTTTACCTGAATATTGGCCGAAATTTTCACATGTGTCTAAGACCAAATATGGTCCGATCATAATCAGATTTGATTAGTTTATTAAAGTACGCGTTTAACACACAAACAAAATTTTAATTAAATATTTTCTATTTTCATGAAATTTGAGAGATTATTTGAACGGATGACAATGCTAAATCGACTCAAAGAGTGATTCTGACTGGTATACTTGACGATAGGTCACGCACCAATTTCGGGTAGTTACAAACATCAGCACAAATTCATTATACCCTGTACCACTAGGGGTGGGATAGTGCACGAGTTTTCGATTTCGACACGCTAGAACCGCTTATTTTATGAGGTTCGTAAAAAAAATGCATGGGCCAAAAAATGGGGCAGATCGGATAGGATCTAGGGGTCGCTCATCGGGGTCAAAGTTGGGCGTAGAGGGGAAAAAATCCACAAAAAGGCCCAAAACTCCCCTGGTTTTGCACCTAGAGGGGTCAAATGTGAGACCGGCCCCCATTATTTTTTCCCCCTGAACACTTTTGCCAAACATAGCTAAGCCCTATCTCCAATCCCTAAGGGGGGTTCCATACAAAGGTTCAATTTTTTAAAAATCTTGCTCCTACCGCTCTAGCTGTCCTAGAAGTCACCCTAGAGGAATCAAATGTATGACCGACCCC
Source organism: Pegoplata infirma (assembly GCA_963921195.1). Lineage (NCBI taxonomy): Eukaryota > Metazoa > Arthropoda > Insecta > Diptera > Anthomyiidae > Pegoplata > Pegoplata infirma. The sequence continues at coordinate 211,792,747 of OY992539.1, read as the reverse complement.
CAATATTTTTTCAACCCCAACATTTTCTTAGAACATACCTACCCCCTATCTTCAATCCTTATGGTGGTCCCCATACATTTTTTTTTATTTTTTCTTAAATTGTCATATTAAATCAGCTCCTACCGGTCCAATGGTGCCTCCTAGAGGGGTCATTATCAAGACCAACCCCCATTAATTTTTAGCCCCCAACACTTCTTCTGAACATACCAATTCCATATCTCCAATTCCTAAGGGGTCTCCCACGACATTTTTGTAAAACTTGCTCTCACCGTTCTAACTATCGCAGGGGTGACCCTAGAGAAGTTAAATGTGTGACCGACCCCCAATATTTTTTCAGCCCCAACATTTTCTTCAAACAAACCTACCCTCTATTTTAAATCCTTAAGGGTGTCCCCACACATTTTTTTAATTTTTTAATTTTTTTTTATAAAATCTGCGCCTACCGCTCCCATTCTGCCTTTTATGAACGGTAAATGCGGACTGACCGCCATTAATTTTTGCCCCCTACATTTTTTCTGAACATACCTACGCCGTATTTCCACTTTGTAGGGTTGCTCCCCTGGGGAAAACTAAATTAGTAATGTATGTAGAGAAGTCAAACGTATGACCTGCCCATATATTTTTTTAGCCAAAACATTTTCTTCAAACATACCTACCCTCTATCTTCAAGGTGTTACCCCACAATTTTTTATTTATTTTATCGAGAAATCCGAGGTCTTTAATTTGTAATTTAATAGTAACTTTTGTTAAGCGTAAAAAAATATTTTTTTTAACTTGAAAATAATAACAAATGATAAATAATATATGTAACTATAAATCAAATTAATTTATTTTTATCGTGTGATGGATATTGTTTCCGATTTTCGGCCACGACCTGAAGCAAAACTATTTTTTCCTCCTCGTTACGGCACAACACGTTGTTATACTCTTCTATTAATTTTACGCCTCTTTCGGCAGCGTCGTTAACAACATGTAATTTACGTAATATTTGCAGCGCTCGCTGGTAGTCCTGACGATTTTCCCAAGTATTTGGATCGGAAGCAATGAAATTTGTTGTTATTCCGAAGCGTGCAAAAAACTTTGGAGCCTCAGGCGTGACGTAGTGGCTTAAATCAGTTTTCATGAGTTCTTGATTCACTTGTTTCGATGCCATGTTAATTCTTTTCACACCTTCGAATCCAACAACATGTCGCCGCTATCCTCTGAGGCATCTTCTTCCCCGATATCATCGTCTTCTTCTTCCTCGCTGTCTTCGTTAGATGATTCGTCCATCTCATCGTCAGATAACTCTTCCTCCAATTCCACTTTCTCTTCTTCAAATATACGAATTGAATTCGACATTTTTCGTTTTATTTCACAAGAAATATTCGGATCAAATAGTGCGAGAGTAACAGCTTCGCCACTGAGATACCAAAGATGTCCACAAAATCTCTTGACCAATCGTTGCGACAGAATCTTATCAATTGAATCATAATTGGCAATCGCTTTCAAAAAATTCAAATCATTATTTGGAGCTTATATTGCTTTGGTAGCGCTAAACCAAGCTTTTGCGTAAATTGTTATGATGAAAACGGTCACATCAAGAAGTGCATTTAATTCTTTTTTGGCCAAACCGATATATTTTCGGAACAAAAACATTTTTAGGCAATATATGCCTTTTGCCATCCATCGAGCATGACTGATGGGTCCTGGTGGGCTAAAATGCTTATTAGGAATATTTTCGCCAAGGTATAATAAAACAATTTCAAGAAACTCCTTGTAGTCGTCTCTGGGTTGCTTTTCTTTTATTTCAGCCCAACAAAACAACTTGATGTCAGTTTGGACTTGAGCTGGTATGTTGCCTGCCACTTCCTCATCTTATATGCCAAGACTGTACGGTTTGTCTTTTATATTTTCCCACTGCTCTTTAAAACGCGCAAACATTAGCACTCCTGGTCCAGACGTTTTGCCGAATTTGGTTTCAAACACTTAGTTTTCCCCAGGGGAGCACCCCTACAAAGTGGAAATACGGCGTAGGTATTTCAGAAAAAATGTAGGGGACAAAAATTAATGGGGGTCAGTCTGCATTTCCCGTCCCTAAAAGGCACAGTGGGAGCGGTAGGCGCAAATTTTATAAAAAAAAATTTTAAAATAAAAAAAATGTGTGGGGACACCCTTAAGGCTTAAAAATAGAGGGTAGGTTTGTTTGGGGAAAATGTTGGGGCTGAAAAAATATTGGGGGTCGGTCACACATTTTACTTCTCTAGGGTCACCCCTACGATAGTTAGAGCGGTGGGAGCAAGATTTACAAAAATGTCGTTTTGTGTGGGAGACCCCTTAGGAATTGGAGATATGGAATTGGTATGTTCAGAAGAAGTGTTGGGGGCTAAAAATTAATGGGGGGTGGTTTTCATAATGACCCCTCTAGGAGGCACCATTGGACCGGTAGGAGCTGATTTAATATGACAATTTAAGAAAAAATAAAAAAAAATGTATGGGGACCACTCTAAGGATTGAAGATACGGGGTAGGTATGTTCTAAGAAAATGTTGGGGTTAAAAAAATATTGGGGGTCGGTCATACATTTGATTCCTCTAGGGTGACTTCTAGGACAGCTAGAGCGGTAGGAGCAAGATTTTTAAAAATTGAACCTTTGTATGGGACCCCCCTTAGGGATTGGAGATAGGGCTTAGGTATGTTTGGCAAAAGTGTTCAGGGGGAAAAAATAATGGGGGCCGGTCTCACATTTGACCCCTCTAGGAGCAAAACCAGGGGAGTTTTGGGGCTTTTTGTGGATTTTTTCCCCTCTACGCCCAACTTTGACCCCGATGAGCGACCCCTAGATCCTATCCGACCTCCCCCATTTTTTGGCTCATACACTTTTTTTACCAACCTCACAAAATGAGCGGTTCTAGCGCTTCCAAATATTGCTGCTTAAAATCTCACACAACACTATCCCACCCTTACTGTACCACAGAGTGGTGTAAGGTATTAAAATTTAAATCGGTCTAACGATTTTAGAGATATCGCTATTTGAAACGGTTTTTTTCTACGTTCAAGAAACTTCTTAAAAAATTTGATAGGGTCTTGTAAAAAAAGTAAAAGTTAGTTTTTATAAAAATGCTTGAACGTAAGAAAAACCAACATATTCTGTAAATTTCAAATTGCAATATCTCGAAAACCGTTCGGCCGATTTTAATTTATTTTTTATACCATCCACTTAGTGATAGAGGGTATATAAAAGTTTGTCATTCCATTTGTAACTCATTTAAATATCGGTCTGGGGCCCCATAGAGTATACATATTATTTACCAGTGATGGTTTTTAAGACATTCTAGCGATGTCCGTCTGTCTGTCTAAGAAAATGGCGATCACGGCCAAAATATTACGCGGATATGGCTGAAACGTAATATATTTATTTGAAATTTTCCCAAGCAGTTTGGTATTGCATTTGAGCGATATCGGTTCAGCGGTTCAAAAGTTATGAGCAAAATTGTAAGAATACCTCGAAAGTTTAGTACATTCTACATAACCTAAAAATACAAAATGCTTTAAATCGGATGCTGGTGGACATATGTAAACATAATTGAATAACGAATGGTGTCTAAGCAAGTACGAACATATTTCTTTACAAATAAAAAAAAATGCGGATTTTTTTTTTCACAAAATTTTTTTTTGCGTATTTATACCCTCTAATAATAGAGGGTATATATAAGTTTGTCATTCCGTTTGTAACTCTTCGAAATATCGGCCCATAAATATATATATATATCATGAAATCCAGCAAAGATTTTATAAAATCTGACCGAGGGTCTTCAAATTTATCTTAATTTTTGTACACATTTGCTCTATAGAGCCAATAAGACATATCCATTTTCAGTTTTTTATATTTTAAAAAAATCGCGATTTTTTCGCGAATTTAATTTTCTTCAAAAATTTAAAAAATTAAAATAGTATGCTACTTTGAAAAGCCATATCTTCGGAAGTATCTATCGGATTTCTTCAATTCAAAAAGCACTCGATTCAGACGATAGTCTTACTTTATATTAATGTATAAAAAAAAAATATTTTTTAAAAAAAGTGCATTTTTGATGCAAATGCATTTTTTGGATGCATTTTTTAAAACTTTCTCCCCCTTCAATTTTTTTTAAACCTACATAAATCGAAAATATAGCATTTTTTACACAAAATTGCGTACCGTTTTTTTTGTGACGAAGTTTCGTAAAATTTTCGTAATTTTTTTAAAAATACTTAATTGGTTTTTCCATACAATTTTTTTTTTATATTATTAAAAAAGTATGTAACTTTGAAAATCCATATCTCCGAAATTTAAAAAAATCACGAACATTTTGTGAAACGCCGTCACAAAAAAAACTGCACCCAATTTTATGAAAAAAATGCTATATTTTCGATTTATGCAGGTTTCAAACCAATTGAAGGGGGAGAAAGTTTAAAAAAATGCATCCAAAAATTGCATTTGCATCAAAAATGCATTTTTTTTAAAAAATATTTTTTGTTAATGCATTGGTTTAAAAACGGATAATCAGTTGAATCGAATGCTTTTTGATTCGTAGAAATCCGATAGATACTTTCGAAGAAATGGCTTTTCAAAGTTACATACTTTTTTGATAAAATTGCAAAATAAACATAAAATTAATTTTTTGTATGGAAAAAATTAAATAAGTAGTTTTAAAAAAATCACGAAAATTTTTTGAAACGCCGTCACAGAAAAAACGGTACTCAATTTTATGTAAAAAATGACATATTTTCGAATTATGCAGGTTTCAAAAAAATTGAAGGGGGAGAAAGTTTTGAAAAATGCATCCAAAAATTGCATTTGCATCAAAAATGCACTTTTTTTAAAAAAACTATTTTTTAATTGCATTGGTATAAAAAAGGACGAACGTTTGAATCAAATGCTTTTTGAATTGTAGAAATCCGATAGATACTTTAGAAGATATGGCTCTTCAAATTAACATACTTTTTTGATTTTTTAAATTTTTGAAGAAAATTAAATTCGCGAAAAAATCGCGATTTTTTTAAAATTAAAAAAACTGAAAATGGATATGTTTTATTGGCTTTATTGAGAATGCATACCGTTAATATAAAGAAAATCGAAAGACCTAAGGTCAGAAAATAGCATTTTTTATGTGTTCTCTGGTGGATTTTGTGATATATATTAATAATCTCCGATCGATTTTAAGACATTCTAGCGATGTCCGTCCGTCCGCCTGTCTGTCTGTTGAAATGGTGATCACGGCCAAAATATTACACGGTGATGACTGAAACGCTATGAAACGTTATTGGAAGTTCTCCCGAGAAGTTTGGTATTGCATTTGAGCGATATCGGTTTAGCGTTTCAAAAGTTATGAACGAAAATGTAAGGACACCTACAAAATTTTGGTGCACTCAACATAACCTAAAAATACAAAATGCTTTAATTCGGCTGCGGGTTGACATATGTGAACAGAATTGAACATTGAATGGTATTTAAACAAGTGTGAACATATTTTTTTCGAATATGTTCACGAAGTGTGAACATTAGGGGTATAACCAAAAAAGGAACCTATCATAACCGTATGGGCAATTTTATACTGATAAGAAAAAAACCTTATCCGGGGACATTTTGGTCCAAAAACCTTCGGCACCGATTGCAATTTCTAAAACACCATAAATTTAAATTTTTTTGTGTTTTATGGTGGGATTCCTTCCCATCCACCGTTTCTTGGATTTTTGTCGTTTTACAACAAAAATAAAACAATAACAAATTTATAAAATGGTTTTCGACACTAGAAATACGGGTTTTCTGAATAATAAAAAAAAATATTAGCGAAAACTTCATCGCGATCGGTGCCGAACCTTTTTTAACATTCGCGAAAAAAAGAACACACATTTCTGCTTGATTTTTCACGTACTTTCTAAATATGATAGGTCCTTTTTGATATTTGCAAAAAACGCAAATGGTTATATCCCTAGTGAACATATTCGTGATTTTTTTTTTTATCAAAATTTAGAGTTTTTGTTAAAAATTTTCAAAAAAAAAACAAATCTTTGATTGAGGGCGCCAAGGGTAAAAATTATCGGATTTGACTTAAATTAAATTTTAATGAAAGTTTGTCTTAATCTCAAGCTCTGTAAAAGGGTCAAGGAAAAAACGTTTTTGGATTATTTTTTAAAAAAAATTCTAGAACGTGGATAAAAACCGTAATTTTTGACAAATTTCAATTAGCAATATCTCGAAAAACGTTCGATCGATTCTAATTTTTTTTTTGTATATTTATGTTCAGCGCATCAAAATTAATAACAGTGCAAAATTAATTAATAAATATAATAAGTCGCAAGGCATATAGAAATATATATTTTTTTATTTATTTATATTTTAAGTAGGTTTATTATAGCTCGAAATCATTATTCCCTTTACTAATTAAAACTATGATATTCTCATAGAATAATTTTCAAGAAAATTATTTTTCTGTTTTAATTTTTTTTATTTATGATGGTTATTTTTGCAAGACTTAGTTAAAATGTGTTTCGAAATTTGACAGATTCCATTGTCAAAACCCTGTACTACAAGTAGCAACGGGAAATTAAATTACAAATCGCTAATGTTCAAACTAAAATATTAATACATATTAGACCCCACTCTCATTGAGAATCAGAACAAGAAAATTGTACCATCTTACAAGGGAAGTCTCCCTGATGTCACCCTCCAATCTTCATGAAACTTGGATACGTTGTTAAGAACGAAAATTAATTCGACACGTATTTTTTTTGCGGCCCAAACTCATTTTTAGGGGGGTCGATTTGTATGTTGGGAAATTGACCTTTTTTAGTTTTTTTACGATTTACGTCTATTTAAAAAAAATAATATAGGCATGTGTGGTATTAGAGTAATGGTATTAAAAATACCTATCTAGTGGTGCTAACAACGGGCCAAAGAAGTTAATATTTTTCGACTTATTAACAAAAATGTCTTCCCCCCTCCTTTTTAACCCCTAAATATGAATTTGGCCCTTTATTTTTTCTGCTCTACAAAATAACACCAATTCCATGAAGATCCGCGGGTGACACTAGGGAGACTTCCCTTGTTAGTCAGATCACGATCGTCAAAAACAAAGATGGTAAAATTGTCTTCCTTTGATTCTCAATGAGAGCAGAGTCAAATATAAATTAATATTTTAGTTTGAACATTAGCGATTTGTCATTTAAATTCTCTTTGCTACTTGTAGTACAAATTACTTATTACGTTAAAACTGTCTGTCACATGTCTATCTTTGTAACTGAATTAGTGATAAATTCGTTAGGGTTTTCCAGTATTAATTTCAAAACCTTTTTATAATCAATTCTAATACTATTTTTCTAAGATTATGATTATTTTGCTATTGTAAATTTTAACGCCAAAAATCATTGGGTTTTCTTTTGTGTTTTCACCGACCTATTATAAATTTGTTAAACTATAAGGCTTTCTATGATGGGATTATAACATCGTTAATCACCATATATAACTTTTTGAAAATATAGTTTTTCAATAAATAACAATATTGGTGACAAATCACTTAAAAAAATATACCACAATAGTGTGTTTTTTGTATATTTTTTGTAATAGTTTATGTATTAAAGTAAAAAAGCCATATCGTAAATCTCAACTAAATTTCAGTTCAACAACAATTCAAATCTATTTATATACTACTAGTAGTACTACAATACCAAAGTACATTGCTATATTAAACTATTTATGGTTTATATTATTGTATTTACAATTGTCCATAAATTTATGATTTTTATTTTTTTTTTTGGTTTTTGTTCACTGTACAAATGTAAGTATGTAATTTGTTATTGTTGTTTGTACAGGTAATACTTTATCATTTTGAACAAAAAATAAATAAAAATTTAATTTATATATATTTATTAAAAAAAAATAACCACAAAAAATACATCAAAATCGTGATAATAAAATATTTACAATCTCAATTACAACATGAATTTATTAAATAATAAATATATTTTATTTTAAACAAGTAAAAAAGTTTAATTCAGCCTTGCCGAATGTATAAATACCCTCCACGATTAAAAAAGGTTATTGCAAAAAAACTTTATTTGCAAATATGTAGAAAAAAAAAATTGTAAAAAAATTTCGGCGGAAAAAATTCCGCGAAAAAATTTTGGGTTAAGAAAATTGGTAAATGAAATTGTTGAAAATAATGTTTGCGAAAAAAATATCCGTGAAAAAATATGTTTCTACTTGTTAAAATACCTTTCGGTATACAATTCTGCTCGCATATGTCAACCAGCAGCCGAATTAAAGCATTTTGTATTTTAAGGTTATGTAGAATGTACCAACATTTTCGAGGTCTATAACTTTTGAACCGCTGAACCGATATCGCATAACAAGTAAATATATTAAGTTACAGCCATATCTGTCTAATATTTTGGCCGTTATCTGGATTTCAACAGATAGGTGGACATCGCTAGAATGTGTTAGAATCGATTACTGATCAATAATATACACTTTATGGGTTCCCAGACTAATATTTCGATCAGTTTCAAACGGAATGACTTATATTTAACCTCTACCGCCAAGTGGAGGGCTTAAAAAGTCTTAAGTTAGAAAAAATTGTAAAAAAAAATTTTTGTGAAAAAAAATTCCGCGGAAAAAATTTTGTTAAATTTTTTTTTTTTTAATTTCGCGAAACAAATTTTCGAGGTAAAAAAATTTATAAATTAAATTAATAAAATAGTTCTTAAATAAAAAATGTTCGTGAAAAAACAATCCGCGAAAAAAATGTTAGAGTAAAAAAATATGTTTCTACTTGGTTAAATACCTTTCGGTATCCAATTCTATTCGCATATGTCAACCAGCAGCCGAATTAAAGCATTTTGTATTTTTAGGTCATGTAAAATGCACAATAATTTTCGAGAGGCCCTTACATTTTCGTCTATAACTTTTGAACCGATATCGCACAACAAGTAAATATGTTAAGTTGCAGTCATATCTGTGTAATATTTTGCCCGTGGTCACCATTTCATTAAAACGGACATCGCTAAAATGTCTCAGAATCAATCACTGATCAATAATGGACATTTTGTTTTTAAAATTTTCCCAATTTTTCACAGTTCTAAAACTTTTTTGTGGTAAATTTTCAGATCTTTTTTATGACCCGTTCAAAAGGTATCAAATTTTCAAAAATTCGGAGCTTGTTTCTTTACTCAAATTTTTTATACCCTCCACTCTAGTGATAGAGGGTATATATAAGTTTGTCATTCCGTTTGTAACACCTCGAAATATTGGTCTAAGACCCCATAAAGTATATATATTCATGATCCTCGATCGATTTTAAGACGATCTAGCGATGTCCGTCCGTCTGTCTGTCTGTTTAAAACACGCTAACTTTTGAAATACTTTACGCAGGCTCCTGAAGTTTGGCATATATGTTGGGCATTTACCTGGTCAGGTTGGTATTGCAATCCAGCGAAATCGGTCCAGTGGTTCAAAAGTTTTTTACTCAAAATAAAATATTTCTAATCAAAATTGTTATTTTTTTTTACATTAAAAAATGTACTATCCTGTAAAAAGGGCATTGTGGAGGGTATTCATAGATTCGGCCAAGTCGAATTCAACTTTTATACTTGTTTATTCATAACTTCTTAAAAAATGACCAAAAATTCCAATTTTATAACTGAATTTTTATTAGCTTCGGTTTTTCCAATTTTTTTTTTCAAAGTTTTTTTTATTTTATGTACTTTTAAATAAAATTTGTCAAAAATTCTTAAAAGTGTTCTAATATGCTATTTTTAAGTTTTAAAATTTAAATCTCGTTATTGAAAGTGTTCGTACTCTTCGATTTTTTCTTTTTAATTTTTTGTGGGAAAATTTTATCGATTCAACAAATTTTTTGACCAGTTGGATCGTGGAAAACGATTATTACAATTTTTTTGATTTATTTTTTTTTTGTAATTTTTCAATGCTTCGTATTTTTTACAAATTTGTTTTACTTAACCAGCTTCTACCGGTCCAATGGTGCGTCCCTAAGTGGTCTCCTACACTCTAATTAAAATAATATCAGTTTCCTTCTATGAATTAGGTAAATTTACACAAATTGCGTAATTTTACTTAAAATTATTGGAAATTTACGCAATTTATAGTAGGAAAATGGACTAAATATTTAAGAGTGTATACAATTTACAGTTCGATCAAATTTTATAAAAATTTAATTTTGAATGGGAGCCAACTTAGGAAGTGGAGATGGGACGTAGGTATGTTTTGAAAAAATGTTGGAGGGTAAAAATGAACTGGGGTCGGTCTCAGTAATGACCCCTTTAGGACGCACCATTGGACCGGTACGAGCAGATAAAATTAAAGAAAATTTATAAAAAATAAAAAAAAACTTATGTCAAAAAAAAAAAATAAAAAAAAACTTATTCAAAAGAAAAACTCTGTCAAAAAATTTGTAAAACGACTTTTAATTTGATTTAGCAAACTTTCAGCAGACTTTTCTGCTAAATTTTATATTTTTACTAAAACCTCTGTCATTCAGTTTTACAACATAACAGAAATTTTTCTGGATTTTTACTGGTTCAAAAATCAAAAAATTCAGCAAGCAGACTGAATTTCAAAAATTGTTTGATCATATTTTTTGCAGATTATTTTTTAATTATACAGGAATAGTTTTTTTTTTTTTTAGTGTTATTTTTTTTTTGTTTTTTTATGCAATCAAAACGATATTTTTAAATATATTTTTAGCAGATTATGTTGTAATTTTACAGAAATAGTTTGCTCTCATCCTTTTTTCAAGAAAACTTTCTTAATTTTTTTTTAAAGTGTTAATTTTTTTTTTCGTTTTTTATACAATTAAATCAATTGAGACTAATAACACGGCACAACAAAATCAAATTTTTTTCAAAAATTACAAGGTCAGACCAAAAAATTTTGATAGTAGAGACAAAAAAAAATACACGTGTATCGGCGTTTTGAAAGTTTACATCTGGGTTTCATTTTAGGGGGAGGTAAAGTTTCCCCCAAATGCAGATGTTGTATTGTCAATCGTCATTGAATATCGAGTGAAGCTTTCGTTTAAAGTATATGGTGTGTTCAGCAAATTTATATAAAATGTTACGGAGAACATTTTTGTGGAATATATTAACCCTCTAGCTCCTCACGATAAGGGTCTTTTTTGTCCTTCTTTTCAAAAAGAGCAAAAAACACCATTAAAAAAGGGATTTAAGGGATTTAAATGTTCCGAAAAAATATTCGCCGTAAAATTTTACTATAAGTCCTTGAATACACCAAAACGGAAAACTCAACCAGAAGGTCAGAAATAAGACACAACAAAAGAGATCTTAGGGTTAATTTCGCATTTATTAAGAAAATCGAGTAAAGCTTACGTTTAAAGTATATGGTGTGTTCAGTAAATTTATGTAAAATGTTACGGAGAACATTTTTGTAGAATATGTTAACCCTCTAACTCCTCAAGATAAGGGTCTTTTTTGTCCTTCTTTTCAAAAAGAGCAAAAAACACCATTAAAACAGGGATTTAAAGGGTTTTAATGTTCCGCAAAAATATCCGCCGTGAAATTTTACTATATGTCCCTGAACACACCAAAACAGAAAACTCAACAAAAAAGTCAGATATAAGACACAACAAAAGAGAGCTTAGGGTTAATTTCGCATTTATTAAGAAAATCGGGTAAAGCTTACGTTTAAAGTATATGGTGTGTTCAGCAAATTTATGTAAAATATTACGGAGAACATTTTTGTAGAATATGTTAACCCTCTAACTCCTCAAGATAAGGGTCTTTTTTGTCCTTCTTTTAAAAAAGAGCAAAGAACGCCACTAAAACAGGGATTTTAGGGGTTAAAATGTTCCGCAAAAATATTCGCCGTGAAATTTTACTATAAGTCCCTTTCACGGCAAATATTTTTGCGGACCATTTTAACCCCCTAAATATCTGTTTTAATGGTGTTTTTGCTCTTTTTCAAAAAAAAGGACAAAAAGACCCTTACCTTGAGGAGCTAGAGGGTTAACATATTCTACAAAAAGCAATTTTATGTAACATTTTACATAAAATTGCTTTACACACCATACACTTTAAACGTAAGCTTAACTCGATTTTCTTAATAAATGCGAAATTAACCCTAAGCTCTCTTTTGTTGTGTTTTATTTCTGACTTTCTTGTTAAGTTTTCCGTTTTGGTGTATTCAGGGACTTATAGTAAAATTTCACGGCGGATATTTTTGCGGAACATTCAAACCCCTTAAATCCCTGTTTAAATGGTGTTTTTTGCTCTTTTTGAAAAGAAGGACAAAAAAGACCCTTATCTTGAGGAGTTAGAGGGTTAACATATTCCACAAAAATGTTCTCCGTAACATTTTACATAAATAATTTTGCTTAACACACCATATACTTTAAACTTAAGCTTCACTCGATATTCAATGACGAATGACAATACAACATCTGCATTTGGGGGAAACTTCACCTCCCCCTAAAATGAAACCCAGATGTAAACTTTCAAAACGCCGATACACGTGTATTTTTTTTTGTCTCTTCTATCAAAATTTTTTGGTCTGACCTTGTAATTTTTTTTTGTGTTGTACAGTGTAATTGACAAAACTAAAAAAAATCAGTAGATTATATTGCTTATTTTACAGAAACATTTTTTTAAGTTTAAATTAAAAAAAAAAACTATTAAAGTTTTTATGAAAACAAATTTTCTAAAAACAAAAATTTTCTAGAAAATGTCTTAGCAGATTTCTCTGCTGTTTTAACAGATTTCGCTCCTGATTTCACCTAGATAATCATGACAAATTTTCAGCAAACCGTGTCTGCTATAATCGCAGATTTCTCATATGGCTAAAAATGGATGTATTTTCACCAAATTTTTTTTTGTGGATTGGACAGAGACTTTATTTTGAGTGTACTTTTGACTCATATTTCAATGTTTACACACAGAATGACAAAACGACCAGTCAATTATATTAGTAAATGGCGCCCAACTTGGGGCCTGCATACTTTGGTTGTTCAGACCTTGCTTTTGTCATTAAAGGGGCACTTCTTTGCCCCTTCCCAGGTTTTTCCATATTTACAGGAACTAGCCTATGGCAAAAGACAAATTTGTGACAAACTTCAGCGGTCTAGCTCTTTTGATTCGGACTGCGTGGTGCTTCCTACAGACAAGCGGACATACAGACAAACCTAGCTAGATCGTCTTAGAATCGATCAAGAATGAATAATATATGGACTTTACAGGGTCCTAGGTTAAATTTTGTTTCGTTACACACTCCGAATCTCAGACTTTTTATAATTGAAAAAAATGTATCAGAATCTAAAACGTTTCCAATTCGATAATATTTCTCAGAATCAAAGACTTTTTCTATGCGGAAAAATTTCTCAAAATCTGAGAGTTTTCTACACGGAAAACTCTCTGAATCTGAGACTTTTTCTATATGAAAAAAATCTCAGGATTGGGACCTTTTCAATACGAAAAAATATCAATGAGATTTTTTCTGTATGAAAAAAGTCTCCGAATCTGGGAGGTTTTCAATATAAAAATATATCTCAGAATCTGGGACGTTTTCAATACGGAAAAATGTCTCACAATCTGAGTCTTTCAATACGCACACAAAAAAAAAAATTGCCAATGAACCTATTTCATAGTATTTATGAACAAATTCATACAAATTTTTTAACTTGTTCATAATACTTATAAATTTTTTTATAGTATTTATCAAGGTTGGCAATCGATACCCACCCAGAATAACGGCATTTGGCTATTGTACCGCAACAAATAAATTTAAAATCGATTATGAAAGTCGATGAAATTTATAGTATTTTTGATGTGTTACTTCGTGTTTGTAACACATTGGTATTTATGAATAAATCATAATATGTGGAATTTAAGAAATATTTAACATTTTTTTTTATAAATACTATGAAAAAGTTTAAAAAATTTAATGAAAAAGTTCATAATTTTTCATGTATTTGTTCATTAATACTATGAATTTCGTTCATTGAAAAATATTTTTTTTTTCTGTGCGGTAAAATGTCTCAAAAACAGAAAAATATGCATCCGAGTCTGAATCACGTCAGACAAGAATATGTTTTATGGGTTTTTCTGAATAAATGGGAAGGACAACAATTATTTTATTTGTTTACTGCGGACATACTATTCAAATTTGGTTTAACAGCTTCAACTATTATTGAACTATTTGTGAACCAAAACATGATTTATGTTTAATAGTTTTTTTTTGACACAATGAGAATTAAAAGTAAATTGTTTATTACCTGTTCCACCCATTGTAGCGTACCTACTTTAAACATTTTCTATAAATCTTATTAAATTGATAACATTTTTTCTATTTTAATCTTAATCTTTCAAAAAAAAACACATGTTTAACAATTACTAATCTATACAATTAATTTAATATATTTTCTTATTAAAAAAACGTTTTTTTTTTTACTTTTATTCTCCACAATTTTTGTAAAGATAATTTTTCTACAGTTTTTTTTTAATCAAGAAAGGGTAGTTTTTTTTATAACAAAATTTTGGAGTGGGGGCCGAAAAACGATTTTTATGGCATGTCTTTTATGGGTGTTATTCTCTTTGGTATTTCATAAAAATAATATATAAAAAAACTTTTTTTCGAAAAATACAATTTGGCTACTGTAGACGCCACTATATAATGATTGTAACGAACTGAGAGGGAATTTAGGATAGAAAAACAAAATTCTATCCCTCGGTTTACTTTACCACACTGGTAGAAAAACGCTTCATATCACTAATGAATGGAATTCATTAACGTTGTTTCATTACAACAATGAAATATTTCATATGCTAAATGAAATTTCATACATACTCTCCAAGATTTTCATTAATTTTGATTCATTAGATTTCGTAGTTTCATTAAAATATTTCATTAAGTTTTGTTTACAAAATTTGCTGTTTTTTGACACATGTCTTGTCGCTTCTGTTTAGTCTGTTAGTTTATTCAATGAAAGTATTTCATAAGAATTAAATACTTTTTTCATTAAAGTAATGAAAAATTTTCTTAAAATACAATTTATATTTTGTATGAACAATTTTCATTAATGTAATGAAACTTGTTCTGTCAATTACATTTTATGATACTTATTTCATTAATTCAATGAAACCCTACATAGGTTCCTGTTTAACGTCATTTTTCATAACATTAATGTAGATTTTCATTATTGTCATGTATGTACAAATTTCTGTTAGTGCAAAACTTAAAAAGAAAAGCTTTAACCGTTAAACGATAGCTTGGTGTTGTAAAAACAATTGTATCACTCTATAGCTACCCAAACTAATCAATCATTGTCAATTCTGTCAATGCCCGAAAAATTTGTTGTATTTTCATGGCAAACACATTTTTGGTTACATTGGTTATACATTTGATGAAAAATACTACATAGAAATAGAAGAAAATAAATAAATACTAGAATATAGAAAATTACAATTCCATTGTTTAACCATACAATTGATTTGATGTCGTACTAGATTGTTAGTTAAGGGTGTTATAAAGTGTACATTGATTACGGTGATTATAGGGATTTTTCTTTATATTTTTTTTGGAAAATGGTTAAACAAAAAGGGCTCAATTTGGAAAATGAAAATTAAGAGTTGTAGGTGGGGGGAAAGGAGGAGTAGGAGGGAGATTTATAAATTACAATAGAATATATATGTATATGAAAATTAAAATGTCATTAAGAAATTCGAAAAGA
Organism: Pegoplata infirma; assembly: GCA_963921195.1. Taxonomy (NCBI): domain Eukaryota; kingdom Metazoa; phylum Arthropoda; class Insecta; order Diptera; family Anthomyiidae; genus Pegoplata; species Pegoplata infirma. The sequence goes on along the minus strand of OY992539.1, from coordinate 211,777,035 downwards.
ATTTTGGCTCATTTTTATACACAAAATCAGTAAAGCACTTAAAATCGTCTGTCCCAAATTACAGCTATTTGTCGTTTTGTGAAAATATGTTTCAAAATCTAGCATAAATTCTCTTTAGTAACTAGTGAGGGATTTTTTTATTATCAATGTAAAAGTTTTGACTTAATGAGAATTATAACACAGCAATTTCTTTTATCAAAAAAATTAAAAAATAAACTAGACAGTAAGAAGGCCCCGTGTTGGGCGCCATTTATTATTATTAAACTAGCACAAATTCTTATCAGTAACCAGTGTGTTACTTTTTTATTAACAATGAGAATTTTTTGACTTAATGAGAATTACAACAGCAATTTCTTTTATCCAAAAATATAAAAAATAAACTAGACAGTAAGAAAGACCCGTGTTGGGTGCCATTTAGTATTACTCTTGATGTTCTAGGAATGAAAATCCAATGTGATGTTCGTTGGAACAAACATGTTTTTCAAGTGTCGAAAGAAGCATTCAAGTGTCTTGGTTTCTTAAAACGGTGCAAGAATTACTTCACTCCATCTGATCTCCTCACTATTTATACCGCCTATATCCGGCCGAAAATGGAATACAACTTCCATGTCTGGGCAGGTGCTTCAAGGTCTATCTTGAAGCTTCTGGATCGGGTGCAAAGGAGTGCGTTGAAGCTCATCAATGACAGTAGGGTATCCACCTCTATTGACTCATTGGAGCATCGTCGGAATGTGGGTTGTGCGTCATTGTTCTATCGATATTACCACGGTAAGTGTTCAGCTGAAATGGGAGAACTCATCCCTGTGACCCGGGTGCATGCCCGTAGTACTCGCCTTTCCAGCAGATCACATCCGTTCGTTGTTGACTGTCCAATGTCTCGCACAACGCATTACAGAGAAAATTCGTTTCTCGGTCGAACCAGCCGTATGTGATATAAACTCCCAGCAGAAGTCTTCCCAGTCGGCTATAATTTAGAAAAATTCAAATTAAATGTCCACAAAAACTACTCCCTCTTTCCTTCTCCTCATAACCTATTTTCCTAATACCAACACAATGCATTGCATTAGTAGGGAGCATCCCCTGAGTGTTGGCTCAAAGTAAAAAAAAAAATCTCTTCAACCACAAGTCAGCAGTTGGTCAGCGTTTGTTTAAACGAAGTGTTGGAGGCCACCGAAGCTGGTGGGGACTGCTGACAATGTGCTGATTTTTCTTGATTTTATTTTTGCCGACTGGGTTTGTAATTCCGTATGTAACGCATAGAATATATCAGTTTAAAGTTTATAAATTATTGATCCTTGATCGATTCCATGACGAACACGCAAAGTGCGTCTAGACGGCAGCCTCTCTGTCTGTTTGTAGAAAGCTCGATACAGTCCAAACCACAACAGCTAGAACGCTAAAGTCTGACACGAATTTGTATAAAGGTCATAGGCAGATTATGTGTGTTGACGGGAAAATCGCACCAAGGAGGAAAAAAGTTTCCCTTTAAAGAACTAAAACAACATCTGAAAAATCCAAGAAAGAAGGCCCTTTGTTGGGCACCATTAAGTTTTGAATGTTTAAAATTTGATTTTTTTTACTGAAGTGATAAACATGCCAATACAAAACATCGGGTTGAATTCCCCCCATTAAAGAACTGAAGCAACCCATGATAGCCCAAGTAAGAAAGCCCCGTGTTGGGCGCCATTTTCTTTAAATGTTCAGAAGTGTATTTATTGCTAAAGTGATTAACCTGCTACTTTGCAACTCCGTGTGTAACGCATAGAAATATAAATCTAAATTATATATATTATCGATCTTTGATCAAGCAATGTTCGTCTGTCCGCCAGCCCGTTTGTCTGTCTGTAGAAAACAGAATACAGTACAAACCAAAACAGCTAGAACGCTGAGACTTGACAAGAATTCGTATTATGGTCATGGGCAGATTAAGTTTGTAAAAGGGAAAAATTGAGTTTGTAAACAGGAAAACCCGGAACAAGGTTGAAAAAAGTAATTCCCTGAAGAACTGAAGCAACCTCTAAAAACCCCAAGTAAGAATGCTCCGGGTTGGACGCCATTAAGTATTGAATGTTTGGAAGTTGATTTATTACTGAAGTGATTAACCTGCCTTTTTTACTTTCCATGTGTAACGCATCGAAGTATGAGCGTAAAGAACGTCATCGTAGAGAAAAAGTCCTGCGAAAGAACCAAACAAGGCTGTTTTTTGGGACTCTTTGTACAAATTTGAAACACTCACGACTTTATTTTGAGGCGCTGCGACGATATACAGTGACGAGCAAAAGTGTAACAGGGTTCACATTGCTTAGATAATCTGCTCTATATTTTAAACTACACTAGATAAAGTATTGAAGTTTTTTGATAATTTTATTAGTTAATTGATCAGAATTTATAAACATTATCGAAATATGCTGTAAAATTTTTTATAAAAAAAATATAGTAAAAATTCCATAAAAAGGCAAGTGTTACATTATTGCACTCATGATTTTTCTACATAAATCTTTAGGACAACTTTTATATTTCGCGCATATAGACCCGGATTTTGCAATTTTTTTATAAAACTTAATAAATAACATAAAAATAATTCATTTGTTGAAAAGAAATTTTGGGTAAACATTATTTTTAACTCAAAAGTCCGTCCTTTTTACGTTTTTTGGGGAACCACGCATATTTATCAAGCTAAGAATTTGCAGAAATTATTTTTTTTGAATGGTGTTTATATCAGGCGATAATAGAGACCATTTATAAAAAATTTCGTAAATGGATTGTTGCTTTTGCAATTAGTAAAAAAAAAGTTATTGTATACTGGGGTTGGGTTTTTGGAGGAATTTCAAATATTTTTGCCGAAATTCGACATTTTTCGGCTGAATAAAGGCCAATTTTGCCTCAAGAAGTGTTTTCTTAATTCAGCCGTAAATAAATCAACAAGTTATATCACCAGTTGATCAAAAATTTTGTTAAGAATGGGTTTATGCCATTTAAAACCACTATCACATTTCGTGGTTTTGGACATTATCCTCGGGGTAGTGCCATAGTGTCAAATTATCGAATCAGAACGCAATCTTTGGAGTTAATTTTTTCAGAAAGAACAAAAATAAATAATGTTTAATAAATAAAAGTCTTTTGCTGCTCTTGTCATTGTTCGAAATTCACTAATTCAATTTAGGTACCCCAAACAATAATTTTAAATAGGGATTTAATAATAACTACATTCTTTATAACAATATTGTCAATCTACTGATGATTTTAATTGACGATGTATTTAAGACCGAATATAGAAAAAACATCATCGGCCAGAATTGGCTCGTATTCATCCGAAAAATGTTGAATATCTGCAAAAATATTTGAAATTCCGCCAAAAACCCAAATTGAGTACCCAATAAAAAAATTGTATTAATTGCAAAATAAACAAACCACTTATGAATTTGATTATAAATGGGCTCTACTATCGCCGGATATAAACGCCATTCCAAAAAAACAATGTCTGTATATTCTAAGCTTGAGTAATACGTGTGGCTCTCCTAAAATCGTTAAAAGGACGGACTTTTGAGTTAAAAAAAAATGTTTAGCCAAAATTTCTTTTCAACAAATGAATTATTTTTATGTTATTTATTAAGTTTTATAAAAAAATTGCAAAATCCGGGTCTATATGCGCGAAATATAAAAGTTGTCCTAAAGATTTATGTAGAAAAATCATGAGTGCAATAATGTAACACTTGCCTTTTTATGGAATTTTTACTATATTTTTTTTATAAAAAATTTTACAGCATATTTCGATAATGTTTATAAATTCTGATCAATTAACTAATAAAATTATCAAAAAACTTCAATACTTTATCTTGTGTAGTTTAAAATATAGAGCAGATTATCTAAGCAATGTGAACCCTGTTACACTTTTGCTCGTCACTGTATATTATTGATCTTTAATCGATTATAAAACGATCTTAAGTTTCTTGTGTCTTTCCGTGTATATTGAGCACAATACAGTCCAAACCAAAAAAAAAAATAAGAACGCTGAAGTTAGTCATATATTTATGTTACGGTCATAGACAGGCGAAACTCGAAAACGGGAACAGTCGAAATCGGGAAGAAAAATTGCCCCTCTAAGATCTAAATTAGCCTTATGAAAAGTCCAAGTTAGAAAGCCCTGCGTTGGGCGCCATTTATAATAATTATGACCGGATGTTGATTTGCTGCTAAACTTCTTGGTCTGTCATTTTACATTGGCACGAGTTAATCTAATGGTCATAGGTAGGTGAAGGTCGTAAACGGTCAAAATTCAAATAATTCCGCCTTGGAGAGCTTAAGCTACGTTTCATAAACCCAAGTGAAAATATCCCGATTGGGCACAATTTAATAATAAGCAATGTTCGGCATCTGATTTATTACTTAAGTGCCATAGACTGTCAGAAGATTCATATAATTCTGTTAGATTTTGAACCTATAAATCTAGCGGGGGTTTCTTCTTTGATAAAGTACATGACCAATGACCATTGGTAATCTTTCCGTCTATTATAGACATAAGCAGGTTTAGTAAAGGGTAGAAAAAACAAGTAAAAAAGTTAAATTCGGACTTGCCGAATGTAGTGATACCCTCCACAATTTCAAAAAGACTATTGCAAAAAACTGTTTTTTAAATGAAATTACTTTTGAAAAAAAAAATTTTTTTTTGAAAAAAAAAATTCCGCGAAAAAAAAAATTGTTAAAAAAATCCGCGATTTTTTTAATTTTTTGTCAAAAAATGTGTTCGTACTAGTTCAAATACCATTTTGTGTTCAATTATGTTCACATATGTCAACCAGCAGTCGAATTACATCATTTTGTATTTTAAGGTTATGTTGAATGTACTAAAATTTTTGAGGTGTCCTTACATTTTCGTTCATAACTTTTGAACCGCTGAACCGATATCGCTCAAATGCAATACCAAACTACTTAGGACAACAAGAAGTAAATTTGCTAAGTCTCAGTCATATACGTTTAATACTTTGGCCGTGATCACCATTTCCACAGACGGACAGGCAGACAGACGGACATCGCTAGAATGTCTTAGAATCGATCACTGATCAATAATACATATACTTTATGGGGTCCCAGACCGATATTTCGATAAGTTACAAACGGAATGACAAACTTATATATACCTATCACTAAGTGGAGGGTATAATAAAATGCTAAAGATTGACACGAATTTATCTTATGGTCATAGGCACGTTATGGTCGTAAACGGTCGAAGTTTCACTTGGACAAAGAATAATTCCGCCTTGAAGTGCTTAAGCTATCTCTGATAAGCGTAAGTGAGAAGGCCCCGGGCTGGGCGCCATTTAGTAATGAGTAAAGTTCTGAATCGGATTTATTATTAAGGTATCTTAGGTTCCTGTCAGGAGATTTATATGATTCTTTTAAATTTTAAACCTATGAAATTAGGGGAAAAACTTCTTCCAGTAGTGACAATTCATAAGACCTGTTCTAAAATACAAAGTAAATTTTTAAAATTAATTTTTCTACCAGTTTTGTTTATTTGTATCAACAATTTTTAAATGTGGAGACAATCGGATAAAGCGAACACGTGCCGAAAATCGGTTAAAAAAACTAGAGGGGACAAATCATATTATTTTGGTTTTTATAAAAAAAAAATATTTTAAACTAACTTTTTCAAAGATGTCAAAACGTTATAATCTTATTATATACAATTATATTCTTAACCAGCTAATAGACATTGACATCGGCTGAAAAATGGCAACGTTATTAATATTCCCCAGACCATCAGACCGTAATTTTTAAGATGAGAAAAAAAAATTCTTTCCATGAATATGGTTCAATTGTCCTCAATTTTGTTCCACATCAGTTTTAGACCTTATAAAATAAAATGCTGATTTCCCAACAACTGAAAACCAGAAAAAATATCTCACATAAAAAATTACGGTATAATGGTATGGGGAAGTATGCATATCTTGGCTAATTTACATCCGATTTCAGTGGTTAAAAGAAAATTGCATAAAAAAATAATAAATTTTTTAAACAGTTTTTTTGGGGAGGGTCAGAGGCAGGTGTTGGGTGACACTTTCCCCTCACGATGAATTTTTGCAGATTAATTTGTTATGAATGTGCACTTGAGTAAATACAATTTTTATTAACAAAAAATACACGTTTGAGTCCCCAAGATCCAATTGCAGGGTTTAAAACGTATTCTGACATAAATATAATTCATTTGCTTAACATAAATTCAAAAAAAAACTTTAAAAATACGTTTTTTAAAGGTTGGTTTAGTTTTCAACGGGAACTATTTTCTCTCTGATCCGATTTCGCTCCAGAGAAAAAAAACTTCCCCTTGATGAACTAACGACTACACCAAGTAATACGGCCCCGAGTTGGGAGCCATTTAGTAATATTCGGAAGCTGATTAATTTCTATTGTAAATGTTTAGCCATAGCTTGCTGTTGGGGGATTCATTTGATTCTTTTTGATTTTGAACCTACAAATAATATGAAAAACTACTAATTATTGTATAGTAGTTCATTTTTGGTATACCGTTTCAAACAATTCCAGTTATAGTGTTATCATAAGTAGGATTTAAAATATCAGTTTGTTTTGTTGGTGGTAATTGTTTTTCGTCTATGGGAATTTTGATTAACGTCTATACCCCAGTCTGAAATCGAACCCGGGATATTTTTGTCATATTCATACCATTAACAACACAAGCTGGTCGTCACTCAGGACATCACAGCCACCACATTGTTGGGATATTATTCAAACTATTATAATAAATGAGTTGTAAAACAATTATCGTAAAGGGGAAGGTCTGTCTCTTGAAAATACGTTACCTTTCAAAAGACAACAGTAGACTACTGAAACTTGGTATTGAATTCCAGGAAAATCAGTCCAGAAGTTGAGAACTTATAAGCAAAACTTGTAGTTTGTGATTGAGATAAAGTTATCCTCGACATCACGTGAAAAACTTGCTAAAAAAAAATGTTTCAAATGCATTGGAAAGCCATAAAAATATTTTTCATAGTGGTTTTAGTCACTCTAAAAAAAAGTAGTTTCTCAAAAATTCCTAAAAAATATTTTAATTAATTTCTAATCAAAATGTGTACTTTTGATCAAGAAAAATTAAATGCGTTTGCAATCAAATTCATTTAAGTTCAAAATATTTTAGAATGGATTCTGCCTCTTTTCTATTCCTTGAACTTTTCAAAAACACAAAACAACATTTTACTTATTAATTTTATAAAAACTTCTTTTGAAATTTTTCATTTTAATTTCTTAATTCTTAAAACCTAAAGTATGTACTTGTCTTAATTATTTCTTCATCTTTTCTTAAATTGATGACATTTTCTAAACTAATTTACTCCATTAATCATTAATGATTAAGTAAAACTAAAAATATAAATTTAAATAAATTACTTTATTTACAAATTTGTATAAAATAACAGAAACAACACCCCTGCAATTGACAACAAAGTTGCAACACTCAGTCATATGTAAAATTTTAAAAAAATATTATACAAGAGTTACCAACACTTTTCCAACACAGACAGCACATGGAGCTGTCAAACTCATATGTCAAGTGTCAAATGTGGGGCTGCACAGTTTACAAACTGCAATGACATGATAACACTGACTTTAAAATGGAATAAAATAAGACAACAGACAAAAAAAATTCAAGAAAGAAAAAATAAAGAAGACAAAAAAAAAACTTTTAAGAAAAATTAGTGTCAAAAAAACTAAGAATAAAAAATTGTAGCTAAAAAAAAAAATATGGAATTGTTGGAAAATATAACAGAAAAAAAAAAATACTAAATCAAAGACTGCCAAAACACTTTGAATGTGTCAAGTTTAAATGTCAAATATATATAAAAAAAAATTTACGTTAAAGAAATTGTCAACACCAAAAGTTAAGAGGAGGAGACAGGAATGCAAAAAATTACTATCAAGAGTTTAAAATATAAAAAAAAAAAACTTAAAGAAAAATAAAAAAAAAACGGAAGTTGAAAATTTACAAATAGAAATGAAAAGAAAAATGAATAAAAGGAAACAGGTGCTCTTTTGTGTCTGTCATCGCTGCCTTTTTTTCTAACACATAAAATGGATGACGATAATGATGAAGATGATGGCAACACTTGTTTTAGACAAAGAATAATTTTTAACACTTAACTTAAAAAGTTTTAGTTTTTTTTTATATTTATTTTTCTTTTTTCTATTACACTTAGCCAAAGAATTGAAATAAAAAACTGTAAAAATAGCAAAAAATTAATTTTTCTTTTAAATGCTATTCGTAAAGTGCTAATTATACAGCGGAACACTGATTTAGTTACCATTTCTAAAATTTTTCCTTACGGAATATTTGTTTTATTTAATTGTGAACGTTTAAGTCCTTTGAAAAAAAACCAGATAATATAATTATAATACCCCTGCCGGAATCATGTTCATTCCAGTGAAAATAGTTCTTAAAAACTTTTCTGCTAGATTTATTGAAATAAAACCTACAAATTGAAAGTAGTTTTACCGATTTTTTCTTCTGAGTGTAGTTCAGAAGTATGTATATTCAAAATAAATTATCTGTCCAATCAGCAGAAAAATCTGCTGAAAATACACCCATTTTAAGCCATATGAGATATCTGCTGATTTTAGCAGACGCTGTTTGATGTATGTCTTGATTATCTAGGTGAATTCAGCAGAGAAATTGTAGAGACGGCAGAAAAATCTTCAGATCACAAAAAAAAAATCTGCTGATCACAACAGAAAAATCTGCTGATCAATCTGCGGATTTCAGAAGAAAAATCTGCGGATTTCAGAAGAAAAATCTGCTAATTTCAGCAGAAAAATCTGCTAATTTCAGCAGAAAAATCTGCTAAAATTACATCGAGTTTGAGCCATATGATAAATCTGCTTCTTTTAGCAGATTCAGTTTGCTAAAACTCTGTATTCCCGAGTAAAAATGAATACATATAATTTTACATTATTTGATGTATGTATATATAGCCATATGAAATAATGTGTTTTCATATCAAACAAAGTATATAATTATATCTCGCGTTGAGTTTTTCCAAATTTTTTAAATGGAGTTATATAAAATTACATCTAATGATAACCATATTAATATATAAATACATGTGGGAGACATAATCATATGTAACACATATAGCTTAATCTGATTGCATACATATTTATATGTGACTTAATATCAAATAACGTATACGAGCATATTTAAAAAAAATCCAATATCATTATATATATAATTATATATGACTTACAAGAAACCATTTAAAATTATATATGACTTACAAGAAACCATTTAAAACTATATATGGTTCCATCTTAAAAAACGAAAAATATTTTTTTCAAATATAATTATATATGGTCGCACATATAACTCTATATACAGTTATATAAAACTATACATGGCATCATACATTTATTTTTTTAATATTATCAAAGATATAATTATAAATGGCTTATGAGATACCGTATATAGTTTTGTAAGGTACCATATAAATACAATTTTTTTTTTTAACTCTATATATAATTTTAAATGGTGGCACATGTAACGCCATATAAATTGTTATACAATTGTATAAGGTAAAAAATATTTTTTTCTTTCACAATATTTTATATATAATTATGCATACTTTTATATGACAGTATTTCAATATTTTTTTTTTAATGTTGCATCATATATATTTTTATTTAAGTATACAAGAGAGCTTGTATAATTATATATGATTCTCAAAGCACCTAAAATCAGTCAAAAAAAATATATATAAATTCTATAAATTTTTAAATAGAAAAAAAATCTGTTTAATCCATTGTATTTTAAAACTTAAAAAAATTCATATTGGATTTTAAAAGTTAAATTTTTAAAAAATGCATGCTACTTAAATAGTTGTGTGTAACTTTATATAAGATCATATAAGATAATATATGATGCTTGGGGACCCCGAGTTCGATTCCCGGCTCAACCCAGAAAAAAAATATTTTTTTTTAATTTTTTAAAAAAGAAAATATGTTTTTAAAGCTTCTTGTTTTTTCTAAACTTAAAAATATTGAATAATTAAATTTTTATGGTAAAATCTAAAAATAAATATTATTTATTTATAATTATATAATTTTATATATTACATCATATAAGATAATATATGGTTCCTAGGGACCCTGGGTTCGATCCCCGGCTGAGCTAAGAAAAAAAGTTGTTTTTTTTAATTTTTTTTTTAAAGAAAATATGTTTTAGAAGCTTTAATTTTTTACTAAACTTAAAAATATTGATTAATTTATTTTTTATGATAATATTTAGAAATAAATATTATTTATATATAGTAATATAACTTTCTATATTGCATCATATATGATAATATATAATTCTTGAGGACCCTGAGTTCGATTCCCGACTAAGTCAAGAAAAAAATTATTTTTTTTTAAATTTTTTTTAATCTAAATGATTTTTTAATGCGTTTTCGTTTTTCAAATTTAAAAAAAAATAAAATCCCTGAATTTTAACAAAAATATTTCAAAAATAATTATATTTTGATATAATTATATATTATTTAATCCGAAGAAAAAAATATTTTAAAACTTTAATGTTTAACCATCAATATCTCTGGTTTTAAGAGAGCTAAAGTCCTCAGATCAAGCTCAAATCAAAGCTTTATTTGTTGCCAATAATTAAAGGTGTATTTGGTTCGAACTTATGTTAGCAATATTTTCAGATAAAATTATTTTTGTCTGAAAAAACTTCCGAAAAAAACTTAAAACTTTTTATTTGGCCGTTTGTGAGCAAAAAAGTTTATACATGTTTTATACCATTTTAAAGGTATTTTTATTAAATATACAACGGCAGAAAGAAAATTTGGATCCGATGAAAAATGTGAAGCTCATAAGCCAAAAACCGTTTTTCTTTAAAGCTTTATAACTTGGAAAGTTAAGAGCATTGGAAGATGAAAATCATGTTGCTGAACTCAGTATTAAACCCCCTATTAGCTCAGCAAATAAACTAAAAAAAAAAAAAATCACAAATTTTAGCAAAAATTTTCTAAGTCTTTTTTAAAATTTTGTTCAAATTCAAATCGAATATAATTTGATGCAATCATATACACAATAAGATAAACTGGATTTAATTATATATAAGTTAAACTTGATATAATTATATATGATAAACTATTTTCAAAAATTTTCTAAGTTTTTTTAAAACATAGTCTTTTAAAGTTGTCATTTATTAACAACGTCCGCTGGGTCAGAGGGTAGAGATTGCGATTACAAAACAGTTGGTAGCTGTTCGATTCCCCCGCCGCTCGAAGTTTTTTTTTTTTTTTTAAATAAATTTTAATTATATATATTTATATCTTAATATTGAAAAAAATTGTTTGGATAAAACTTTATCAGTTCTAAAAATAGATTTTATTGTTCGGATTAAATTATATATAGTTCTAAAAATAGATTTTTTTTTCGGATAAAATTTTATCTAAAGTTTTTTGTAATATTTTTTTTTTCTTTCGTATGAAATTTTATCTTTTTTTATCCAGCTAAAAAAATCTTTTTTTTTTGTCTTGGTCCAATAAGATCCAACCATTTTTCGGATGAAATTGTATCCCACCGATTAAAACTGATCTAATTAGATAAACCCACTTTTCGGATCAAATTGTATCCGTCCGGTTAAAACTGATCTAATCTTAGCGATCCATTTTTCGGATCAGTGCTGATCTTTCAAATCTCGGATCTATCAACAGATCTGGAATAATATAAGAACATATATTGCTTCATACAAAAATTTTTACTCGGGTTGTAGAATAAAAAAATCCAAGCGAGGTTTTTTGTTATTTTTTTAAGTTAAACTATTTTCCAAGTTTGTTTTTAAGATCAAACAAAAAAAAAACTATAAATTCGTTTCAAGAAGGAATAACAAAAAATTTTTGTAAAATTAACAAAACAATATGTTTTTTTTTTTTTAATTTAATAAGTTTTTAATTTAAGGATTTTAAATTTCACAAAAATTTAAAAAAAAACAAGTAAGAGTGTTAAATTCGGCTGTGCCGAATCTTTTATACCATCCAACATGCAAAAAAATAAAAAAAAATTGCAGGGGCATTTTCTTTTTTTGGAGGGGGGTCAGTAGTGGTAATTTGGGGGGGGGGGGCAAATTTCCTCTCGAATATGTGTTTAAAATTTCATTCTTATGCTTTTTTCACTAAAGAAATACAAGTTTATCAATTAAAAAAAAAAAAAAATCCACGCCCATAAAAGGGAGGCGGACCGAAAAAATTACATTTTCTAATTCTCTGGGTCCAAATGCAGGACTTTGAACTTCTTGTCACAAAAAAATGTGGCATTTGTTAAACAAAAACACAAAAAACATGTAAAAAAGTGGTATTTTTCAGAGGTTGGTTTAGTTTTTCAAGGGGGAACTTCTTTCCCCTGGTCCGATTTTGCTCATTTACGAACTTAGCCTGCCTAGGAACATACGAAATATTTGTGCCAAATGTCTTTTATTTTGGACTGCATCGTGTTAACTACAGACGGACAGACGGACGGACATCGCTATAATGTCTTAGAATCGATCACAGATCAATAATATATACACTTTATGGGGTCCCCAACCGATATTTCGATGCGTTACACACGGAATGACAAAGTGAGTATACCCCCATACTGTAGTTAGAGGGTATAAAAATACATCTTATAAAACTTGGAACATTTAAAAAAAAAAAAATCAACACACTTTTTCTGTTAAATAACAAAATAATCTGCTTAAAGTTTGCACTAAAATATTTTAAAATTCAGCTAACAGAATTAGTAAAATTTCCGAAAAATATCTGTCAGTTTCTAAAACTGAATGACAGAGAATTTACTTAAAATATCTATTTTAGCAGAAAAATCTGCTAAAAGAGTGCTAATGCAAATTGACACCATTTCTTTCCCTTATTCCATACTCCTTTCAAAAACCTTCAATAGGGCATAATAAAGTACGCGACCAAAATTCTTTGGTGGTTTAAGTCTACCATTAGTGTACTTTTTGTTTTTGGTATCAAGCCAAATATATTTTCGTGTTGAACAGTGTAATCCTAGATTTAGAATTTTATGTTTTTAAAACCTTTATTTAAGAAAATGTAAAAAGTAACAATTCTCTAATTTTTATGGCCACTTTTTCATATGATCAAAAAAAGTACCAAAGTACAGTTTTTTACTCTCTTAAGCCCCTATGCACTCAAAATATTTTGTAGGCAAAAACAAAAGAAAAACACACTTATAATCAGTGAATAAACAATTGAAAACCATCCCAGTAATTATTCATTTGTTTTAAAAACATCAACATTTATTTTTTACTGTTGGCAAAATTTTCTAAAATAAATAACACTAAACATTAAAAAATTACGGTTTTTTCATTCTTTTTTACCAACAAATTCGAAAAAAATAACGTACGAAAACATTAAAAATTAATGATAGTTTTGTTATTTTTACCAACAAATTCCAAAAAAATAACCTACCAAAACATTAAAAATTAATGATTTCGTAGGTTATTTTATACAATTTTCTACTGAAATATTTTTTTAAAATTTTTTAATAAAATTTTGGGGAATCGATCCCGCAATCAACTACATTCTGGCCAGACACTCTACCCATCGTGCCAAAGCCACTTGATACAAATATGTTTTTATATTTCTATAAATAATTTTTTGAATTTTTTTTTCTTCAAACAAATAACTGACTTGTGTAGGTAAAAACTAATGATATATCATTAAAAAATACCAACAATTAAAAAAAAAATTACTTACACAAATCATTAAAAATTTAAAGAATAATCAGTAGTTTTTACTTACAGAACAAAAATAAATGACTTTATAAATTAAATGTTAGTGAAACTCTTTATTTTTTAGTGTGTTATTTTTGAAACAAAGGACTGAAGTGGTCATTAATAAAAACTGAACATCTAACAAATGTTTTTTCTTTTAAAAACGACTAAACGGAAAACTTTTTAAATAAACTACAAACAGTTAATGACATAATTTTTTGAGTGTGACACTACATTTTTTTTGTATTTTATTTTTTATTAATTGATAGAATGAAACAGCAAAAGAAGAAATGAAAAAGAAACATAAAATAAACAAACAAATAGTGATGATTACTTTCATTTAAATAAAAACCCGCTGAATAATTACCAAAAACCGTCAAAAAAACAAAAAATTCGCTTCATTTAATGAAAAACAGAAAAGTTGGCAACACTTAATATCATTAATGCGTAAATGTCAAAAAATATGTAAAATTTTTAAATTTTTTTTGACAATCAATCATTTGATAACCAAATTTATCGATAACACAAGAATAAAATTTGACGTTTACTGTTTTTTTTAGTTTGCTTTTACTCTTCACACTTGTTCAAGTTTCCTATGGTGATATATTTGCACTGTTCACATAAATTTCATCAATACAAAAAAAATGTAGTGTCATAGGGGCTTTAGTATCTTTAAAAAGTACTTTTAGGATGAAAAATCCTACATCCCAAAATTTGAAGTTACTAGAAAAAAAGTACCAAAGTACAATTCTTTACCCTTTTTACACGATTAAAGTGGGATTTTCAAAAAGTGTTTTTTTACAAGAATGTTTTTCTTTTCGGATGGAGGGTCCCACATTTCAAGTTTTAAGTTTCTATTGCAGTTATTTAAGATAATAGAAAAAGTACAAACATGACAGAAAAGTTCAAAAATCTTTTTTTTGCAAAATAAGTACCCCGGTTTTTGAAAATAAATTTCTAAAAGTCTACCTTCGTAGTGTTCTACTGCGGTGAAGGATCCTACATTTCAAAATCAAGTTTAGATAACTATTTTTTAAGAAGATTGAAAAAGAACAAAAAGTACTCTTTTTTAACCATTTTAAAATTACACGCTAAAAAGTACTTTTTTAAGAATGTATTTAGATTTAACTAGATGTTACTTCATTTCACATTTCAAGTTTCTAGAACCTTTTTTTTATGAGATAAAAAAAGTACCAAAGTACATTTTTTACCCTTTTCCCCTTTAAAAAGGGAATTCATAAAATGTATCTTTTTCAGGATTTTGTTTCTTTTTTTTTTTTTTGCTAAAGGGCATAATATTTTTTCAATTTCAAGTTTACAGGAAATATTTAAATTAAATGATAGAAAAAGTATTGTAGTACACTTTTTTATGACTTTTTCCCCTAATAATCTAAATTTCCAAAAAGTACTTTTTACCGAATCGAAACTATCTAAATAGTACTTTTGTCAGATTGCTTTCTTACTGGATGATCGTATATTCTAATAAAATTTAAGATTGTAAAACCAGTATTTCAGGAGCTAGAAAAAGTACCAAAGTTTAACCTTCAGATTCATAATAGAGGTTAATAAGAGGTTTATAAAACAGATTTTGTATGGAAATTCGATAATTATTTTTTTCGGTTGGAAAATCCGACATTTCAAATTTCAAGCTTCTATGACCATTATTTCACTTGATAGAAAAGTACCAAAGTACACTGTTTTTTAAATACCAAAAAGTACTTTTTCGAATGTTTTTTTTTCGCTGGTGTGTCCTATATTCGAAATTTCGAGGACCATTATTTCTAGAAACATAAGGAAGTACCAATGAACATTTTTATCCCATTTTTTTTAAATTCCAATTCAAAAAAGGGTACTTTGGTACTTTATTAGCTGAAAAAATTATGAAGAAACTATGAATTAGAAATGTTGGATACTCCAGCCGGAAAACAAACAAACAACAACAAGGTGCCTTCGAGAAGTTCCGATTTAATGAGGTAAAAAGGTTAAAAAATTGTACATTAGTACTTTTTAATAAAAAGTACCAAAGTTCTTTATTAATTTTTAATAACAAGTACCAAAGTACGAATGTTTATTTACCCTGTTTAATCCATTAAAATCGGAATTCCTAAAATGTACCTTTTTATTTTTTTTTTTCTAAAGTGTCCTATATTTGAAATTTCAAGTTTCTATGACCATTATTTCAGATGATAGAAAAAATATTACATTACACTTTTTTATCCCTTTTTCCCCCTATAAACGAAATTTCCAAAAAGTACTTTTTTCCGAATCGAAACGCTCTAAAAATGTTTTTTTTTTTACTGGATAAATTTTTATATCAGGAGCTGGAAAAGGTACCAAAATATTACTTTTTCTCATAACGCCATTAAATTTGAAATTTCCAAAATGCACTTTTAAGATTTCTTTTCGGTTGAAGGATCCCACATACAAAATTTCAAGTTTGTGTGCTCACTAGTTCAGGTGATAGAAAAGTACCAAAGTACATTATTTTGTTCCGTTTTGTTCCCTTAGAATCGAAATTCTCAAATTTTTATAGAGTTAAAAGTTAAAAAAATTGTACTTTAGTGGTTTTTATATCCTCTGAAATATTTCTAGAAACTAAAAATTTGGAATGTAGGATCATTCAGTAAAAACAAACAATCGGACGAAGTACTTTTTCGAAATTTTAATTCCTAAGACGGTTAAAAAAGTAAAAATGTACACTTTTTATACCCTCCACTTACAATTAGTGATAGAGGGTATATATAATTTTGTCATTCCTTTTGTAACTCATCGAATATATGTAAAGTATACATATAATTGGTCAGTGATAGATTTTACGACATTCTAGCGATGTCCGTCTATCTGTCTGTGGAAATGGTCAAAATATTACACGGAGATAACTGAAACTT
Source organism: Pegoplata infirma (assembly GCA_963921195.1). Lineage (NCBI taxonomy): Eukaryota > Metazoa > Arthropoda > Insecta > Diptera > Anthomyiidae > Pegoplata > Pegoplata infirma. The sequence goes on along the minus strand of OY992539.1, from coordinate 211,760,370 downwards.
AACATATTTATTGAAAATTCTCCAGAGCTGTTTGGTATTGCATTTGAGCGATATCGGTTCAGCGATTCAAAAGTTCAGAACGAAAATGTGAGGACACCTCAAAAATTTTGGTTCATTCAACATAACCTAAAAATACAAAATGCTTTAATTCGGCTGTTGATTGGCATATGTGGACATAATTGAACACCGAATGGTATTTAAACAATTACGAACATATTTCTTGACAAAAAAACCGCGGATTTTTTTTTTCAAAATTGTATTTTCCTTTTAAATAAAGTTTTTTGCAATAATATTTTTGAAATTGTGGAGGGTATCAATACATTCGGCAAGGCCGAATTTAACTTTTTTACTTGTTTATACCTTTTTACCTCCTTAGAATCAAAATCTAAAACAAAAATTTCAGTGAATATTTTTCCCAGAACGTGAATCTACATTCTAAATTTCAAGCCTCGAGCTTTTATGGTTTGGTCAGGGCGATCATGAACCTGTCAGTCACCATACTCTTTTATTTATATAGATTAACTTCAATATTTTTTTCAGTGTTTTTTTTAGTTTTCAAAACATTTTAAAAATTCTAGTGTTAATTTAACAGACAGTTGACAATTTGATTAATCAATTAAATTGCTTTATTCCTTTTTGTTTTCCATCTAAAACTAGAGTTTTTCTGTATCATGTTTTTGGTTTAACTAATTAAATTAAATGTAAAACACATGTGTTTTGAAAATTCCCCTTGATGAGAATTTAATTTTTTTTTTGTATTTTGTTTTTAATTTTATGGAAATTGTAGAAAATTCTATGCATTTTAATCAATCAAATTACATGAGGGATTCTTAATAGAATCTGTTTTATTCTATTTTAAAAATTGATGAATTAGTTATTTTAACGTTAGAAAAAAAAACATGGGGTGTTAATTTGACAAAAATGTCAAATGAATTTTTTTAATGGGGAGGAAGGGGGAGATTTTCGGGTTCTTGGGAGTTTTTTTTTTAGGTTTGTAATTAATTAAATGTTTTAAATTATTATATTTAAACAATTTTCAATTTTTTGATATCAAAACGAGGATCAGAATATTCATGGATTCGACCGAGTCAAATTTATTTATTATTTATAACACTCAAAATATTTTGTAGGCAAAAACAAATGAAAAACACATTTAAAACCAGTAAATAAACAATTGAAAACCATACCAGTAATTATTCATTTGTTTTAACAAACATCAACATTTTTTTTTACTGTTGACAAAATTTTCTAAAATAAATAACATTAAACATTAAAAAATTAAGTTTTTTCATTATTTTTTACCAACAAATTCGAAAAAATAACCGACGAAGACATTAAAAATTAATGATAGTTCTGTTATATTTACCAACAAATTCCAAAAAAATAACCTACGAAAACATTAAAAATTAATGATTTCGTAGGTTATTTTTTACAATTTTCTATTGAAATATTTTTTAAAAATGTTTAATAAAATTTTGGAAAATCGATCCCGCAATCAACTACATTCTGGCCAGACACTCTACCCATCGCACAGTGGGTTCGATGGTACCCAAAATGGCGATTAATTCAGATAAGCAGTAGTTTTAGAATATTATATTTTTTTATTGATGACATAATATAAACACGTAAAAATACACATTTTGGAAAAAAAAAATTTGAAAAAAAATTTTTTTTAACCTGTTAGGCGTTTTTTTGTTTTTCAGAAAAAAGGGTTATAGTTCACAATTTCTGCTGTAACTTTGGAATGAAAAGCGATAAATTAATAAAAAAAATGTAAATTAAAGTGCACATAATGTGCTGTCAAAGTAATTAAAGAAAGAACGCATAATATGTATTTATATTATTATATTTTTTTTTTTTAAATCCAATTTTTGTTTTTCACAAAATCTCATAAATGTACAAATTTATCTGAAAATAGTGATTTATTGGAATATTATAGTTTTTTATTAAGGAATTATCATAAATACTTAAAAACACAGCATTTTAGAAAAAAAAAATTAACAAAAAAAAATTTTTTTTAATCTTTTAGTCGTTTTTTATGTTTTTGGAAAAAAGCACGAAACCCTTGAACATGTAATAAAGCTACAAAAAACAAATGGAGGGGACGTTTTTTTCGCGTAGGGGGGGGGGTTTGCCGGGAGACTATGGGGGACACCTTCCCCTCGCGATAAACGTTGCCAAAAAATAGATGTCAGTTTTTGCACATAATTAATACAAATTTATCATTATTTAAATTATTTTTTCTATACACGCCCCCAAAAAGGGGCGAACCGAAAAATTGGCATTCCTGATCCCCCTTGGTTCAAATTCAGGTCGATGAACTTCACATGGCATTAAAGTGTTTCAATTTTTGAACAAATATACAAATAAAACTTGTAAAAAAAATATTTTTCTGGGGTAGTTTTAGTTCTTCAAGGGGGAACTTTTTCCCCCCTGGTCCGATTTTGCTCGTTCAAGAACTTAACCAGCCTATGATCATTATACATATTTCTGCCAAACTTCAGGATTCTAACTCTTGTTTTATGTACTTTATGGTGTGCTCAACAACAGACGGACGGACGGACACACGGTTAGTCACAGAATGTCTTAGAATCGATCAGTGATCAATAATATACACTTTATTGGGTCCTAGACCCATATTTCGATGCGTTACATACGGAATGACAAAGTGAGTGTAAGCCCATACTGTAGTTGAAGGGTATAAACACACATATAATGGATTTGTTTAATAAATGATACCCAGACTTTTTACACAAAAATGGGAATAAAAAAAAGGGCCGGGCATTGTCCGTACTTTTTTTTTCTTTTAAATAAAAGCTGATATCCTATACTTTTTTAAAATCCACAAAACTAAATCCAACTATTACTAACTTAATATGTGTGGCCCATTAAATATGAAAAATATCCCAATTTTGGACCCTTTTTAAAAAAATTATTAAAAACGTTAAGACACAATTTTTATAAACAAAAAACAAATTAAAAATTTTGCTTAATCCCTGGTGTTTAAGGTTCCATTATAAAAGATTTTCTTTTAAAAGACTTATTACCACTAATAATCGCTTGAATTGTAAAAAATTCCAATTTTTTTACTTTTTTCAAAAACTGCAATAATTTGTTAACTTTGACAGCTCACCGAAAAAAAAGTAAACAACTTAGTTGATTGATTTTGATAACTAGTGTTGCAGAATTTTATCTACTTTTACCCCATACCAAATTTTATAACAAAAACTTCATTTATAAATTTCAATTAATCGCCACTTTGGCACCATTTGAACCCAATGTGCATCGTGCCAAAGTCACTTGATAGAAACATGTTTTTATGTTTCTAAAAATAATTTTTTGAATTTTTTCTTCTACAAAAAAATAACCTACTTGTGTAGGTAAAAACTAATGATTAATCATTAAAAAATACCAACAATTAAAAAAAAAAATTACACAAATCATTAAAAAATAAAATGTTAATGAAAGTCTTTATTTTTTAGTGTGTTATTTTTGAAACAAAGGACAGAAGTAGTCATTAATAAAAACTTAATATCAAAAAAATGTTTTATCATTTAAAAACGACTAAACGTAAAACTTTTTGAATAAACTAAAAACAGTTAATGACATAATTTTTTGAGTGAAGGGTTTAAGTTAAAAAATGCTAATAGACATTTCTGGTATATCCATACCGGTTTCAAACACTCCAGTTAGTGTTATCATCAGAAGGATATTTAAATGTCAGTTTGTTTTCTTAATTTAGTAATTTCAACTTTACTTTATACTCTCTCTCTCTTTAAACTTTTTTGTCTCTTACATTATTTATTAATTTTTAATAATTTTATATTATTTTGCTCATTATCTCCCATAAAAGCATAAGTTTTCACTTACAATTTGTTTTTTTGCTTCCACATTGACATTTAATCCTCTTATTGATTATTTTCAATCAAAAATCACACATGTCTTTTAATAACTATACAACATTTATTGTAGCATTTATGATGTATACTTTACTGCTGGAAAGCTGCTCTGTTAAATATTAAACTCGTATCTATCTCCATGCTTCTCCACTTTATACAAAATGTTATGAAAACGTATGTGTTGACATCTTTTTGTCATCAGTTTACTTTATTTTCAGTTTTCCAGCGTGATGAGGGAAGTAAAGTCTTTGTCATGTCATTTATAGTCTCGTATGGATTATTGATTGCGGTTGATTAATAACAATTTTGATAAATTGTTTAATGTTTGTAAGAGATTCCAAGCAAGAAAAATTGTAAAAGAAGACTTTAAAGTTTTTTTTTTTTTCATTTATATGTTTTATTTTATTAAGTCAATGAGAATTAAGAAACAAGAAAAAATTGTGGATCTAACTTAAGCTTACTTGTGTGACAACACAACTAATGCTTGTGTGATCGTTACAGTTATGTGTGCTTGGATTAGTGTAGATACACATGATTATGAAGCAACTAATTTTTAATTGACTGTTGATTCTCATTGAGTTTATTAACAAAAAATCTATAAAGCAGGATATTTTTGTTTATTAAATAAACTATTAATAAAATTAGTTGCTGATGATGTTATTTCCATGCAAATCCACGCGGATTTTTATGGTTCACAAAAAGTATTTAAAATTTTAAGAGGAGTCTGTTAAAAAAAAATTTAATATAAATATGAAATTAATTTAGCTAAAATAAATTTTAAACTGCAATGTTTATATAATTTGAATAAAAAAGAGTGTAAATTGCTTAAAAAAGTTATTTTCTTTTATATGTTTTACTTTATTAAGTCAATGAGAATTAAGAAACCAGAACAAATTATAGCTCTAATTTAAGCTTTCGCTTGTATGACAACAAAACTAATGCGTTTGCAATCGTTAAAGTTATGTATGCTTGTATTAGTTTAGATACAATTTTTTTGCACTCACTGATGTTTTCTGATGCATTTTGATTGGTAAGCAACGAATTTTTAATGACTGTTGATTCTCATTGAGTTTATTAAAAAAGAGTCTATAAGGCAGAAGATTTTTATTAAATAAATAAACTATTGCTTAAATTAGTTGCTGATGATGAGTTATATTTTTGCTATAAAAATTCACTGGGTTTTAATGTTTCATCAAAAATTTGTCGTTTTGCGGAATCTGTAAAAAAATAAAAGAAAGGAAATAGTTTTTAGTAGAAAAAGTATTAATAAAATTAGTTGCTGATGATAAAAGTTGTTTTTGGCATGAAAGTCCTTACGGATTTTTATGTTTCATCAAAAATTTGTCGTTAAGCGGAATCTGTAAAAAAATAAAAGAAAGAAAATAGTTTTTAGTAGAAATTTTTTTTCAAAAATTGTCTTTTAGAAACTTATACGACCAAAATATCGAAAGACCCCACTTGCAAATTGACGTATAATAAGTTTTTACTCCCACCACTTACAATTAGCGGTAGAGAGTATATATTAGGGCGTCCCGTCAAATCTAACCTTTCAAATTTCGTGTCGTAATACCTGTCGAACGATGGCCTCAAAATATTTGATTATGAGAAAATTTATGAAAAAAAATTTTCAAGGGCATCTCCACTCGGCAATTTGCGGTAAAAGTTATAAAAAAATACTTGTTTTCGACCAAAATTCATGTCAAAATTTTTTGAACAGATCCTGCTCAAAAGAAGTTTTGAGTACTTTATGGGAAAAATAGTTAAAAAATTCCAAAAAAGAGATTTGCTGATTTCTCAAAATAATTTTTGAGTCGAGTTTGGTTAAAAAATTCGGATATGAATTTTGATCTAAAAACGTTATTTTTATAAAAACTTTGACCGCTAGTTGCCGACTGAAGATGCCCTTGCAAAATTTTTTCATTAATTTTCCCACAATCAGATACTCCGTGGCCATCGTTCGGCAGGTATTACGACACAAAATTCGAAAGTTTCGATTTGACGGGACGCATATATATGTATGTATAAGTTGATAATTCCGTTTGCAACTCATCAAAAAACCGGTCGGAGACAGTGATCGATTCTAAGATATTCTAGCAATGTCCTTCCGTCTGTTGAAATGGCGATCACGACCAAAATAATATACAGATTTGACCAAAATAATATACTGATTTGACTGTAACTTCAAATATTTACTTGTTTTTGCTTCAAGAAATTTGGTATTGCATTGGAGATATATCGGTTCAGCGTTTCAAAAGATATGAACGGAAAATGTAAGAAAACCTCGATAATTTTCGTATATTCTACATAACCTAAAAATAACAAATGCTTTAATTCGGCTAATGGTTGACATATGTAAACAGAATTGAATAACAAAAAGTATTTAAACAACTACAAACATATTTTTTATACCCTCAACATTTTTTCCCGGAACTCTTTCGACAAATTTTTTTTTCGCGGAATTTTTTTTTTTTTTAATTTTTTTTCAAATTTTGATTAATTTTTGTTAAAAAATAAAAATTGTCTTATTTGACCTTTAAAATATTATATTTTGAGTAGCTTAAGGAAATAATGACCTCGAGCTAAAATAAACCTACTCAAAATATAATTTTTTCCCAATTTTTTTTTTCAAAATACTTCTTTTTAACAATTTGTTTACCGTAAATGTCAGTTCGCGGATTTTTTTCACCAAAAAGTTTTTTTTTCGCGTAAATTCTTTTTTCAGAAAATTTTTTTTTCAAAAACTTTTTTGTTAAGCGTTTCAAAACTTATGAACGAAAATGTAAGAACACTTCAAAAATTTGGGACATTTTACATAACCTAAAAATACCAAATGCTTTAATTCGGCTGCTGGTTGACATATGTGAACAGAATTGAATAACGAAAGGTATTTAAACAAGAACAGACATATTTTTATACACCAACAATTTTTCCCGGAACTGTTTTTTTGGCAATTTTTTTATATTTTTGTCTAAAATAATTATTTTTTCAAGTTTTTTACCTTAAATGTTAAATCGCGGAATTTTTTGTCACCAAAATGTTTTTTTTCGCGGAATTTTTTTTTTTCAACACTTTTTGTCATTTAAAGTTTTTTGCAAAAATCTTTTTTACATGGTAGAAGTTATTCAAACATTCGGCAAGGCCGAATTTATATACTGGTTGGTATTCAAGTAATTTTTCCCCCCCAAGAACTTCATAATTCCATAAAAATTTAATCACTGGGTTTTCATATTCCCTTAAAGAGTATTTTGTTAGAGTTTATGTCAAGTATTTTTTTACTCCCAGCCCTTTTTCATAAAACAATTTCATATAAAATGTCAGCTTAACTTTTTCATAAAAGTGAATATGTAGTGAAAGGCTTTAGAAAACTAATTAATTTTTTTTTCTTTCATTGTTTTATTTAAAAAAAAAAATAATAATAAAAATGTAATAAATATGTATTTATCACATTTCTATAGAACTTATTTAGCTTTAACACCTCTTTTTATTATACAAAAAAAAATGCTTTAGTCTCATTTTTTCATATTCTATAAATTGTTGTCACTTGATACTACAGTTAACTCTGGATGAATGTAATTTACAAAACGAGACAATTTCAACATAACTAAACTAAACAGGGAACTATTTTAACACAACTGAACTACCCCGGAAACTATTTCAACATAAGTACACCGTAATCGATAATATTTGAACTAGAGGAAGAAGAAGGTGCAATAATAACAAAGAATTTTACGGTAGATCTGATTTAGTAGATCTGATTTATAGTTACCACAACCGCATATATATTAACCTCATTTTTGAGGTTAGTGCTGTTACAAACAAATTCCAGTTGTAACTACATCATTTGGGTTGTAAAAACTACGTTAAGGTTATCACAATCTCAATTTGGTTCTCATAACTGAATGACCGGTTTTCGGCAACCTCAAAAATGAGGCTGGATTTTGAAGTATTTACATTACAGGCAGCGACGTATCCAGGAATTTGAAAAGGGGGGGGGGGGGCCCAACTCAAAATTTTTATTTAATCACAATGTAAAATATTATTTTCTAGGACTACCCAGAATTTGACAATTATCCTATTGTAAAATATGTCTTAGAATCGAAGATTTTTTTTATAAACAAATGTATCAGAGTCTGAGAACTTTGCTATAGAAAATATTCTGAAAATATTTTATACAAAAAATTTTTCAAAACCTTTGAAATTTTCTATATCGAAAATGTCTTTAAATCCTTAGATTCCGAGGTATTTTTTTTATAAAAACCGTTCCTACACTCAAAGAAAAATGCTTCATCATATTGATGATACGGTTTCATCACTTGCTGTCATCAATTTTGATGACAAATTTCATCATATTGATGAGGGTTTTCTTCAATATGATGAAACATGTCATACAAATTGAAAAAACAAGTGATGACACATTTCATCATGTCTTCAAAAAGTGTCATCAATATGCCTTTCAAATGTTTTTTTTGGAAATAATTAAATTAATATTAAAATAAATAAAAATATTAAATAAATATATTAAAAAATATAAAAAAATAAAAAAAAAACAATAAAAAAAAAAAAAAAAAAATTAAAAAAATTAAAAAAAATCCCGCCCCGGCTGGTACTTGAACCCACGGTCCCCAAGTTGCAGTGTTTATTATCGACGCCTTAGCTAGTTCAGCCAACTATAGATAAAAATATCGCACCACTACTTAGTTACATAACGTTTTCTAAAATGTAAATGTGAAGACTCAACATTTTTCGTTATATACAATGTATAATATGTATATATACATGTTTATAACGATTGTTTATGGGAATTTGTAAAGACTCAAACATTTTATAAATGTACAGTATCCCTCTCTTTCCCTCTCACTGCTTTTAGCAAAGCATAGTTACACAAAAACTTTAAGCGTTATTATTAGCACACAACAAACAAAACGGCTTTTGGTTGTTATTATTTGTTGAAGCTCTGTAGGCAAGTGGGTAGAGGCTAAGCCCAACAAACAAGAGGTCCGGCGTTCTAATCTTGGTGGATACGAAAAAAAGGTGTAAGTTTTCAAAAATTAGAAAATAACAAACAATTGTAAGTTAATAAAAATAAATTAAATAAAATCAAATAACAAAAATTTTTTTTTTACTTTTTTTTCTTATTTTTCAAATAAAAAATGTTATTGATGACACTGCTTCATCATATTGATGACAAGTTACATTGGACGAAAAATGATGTAACATTTCATCATATTGATGTTACTTTTCATCAATATGAAGAAGCTTTTTCTTTGAGTGTAGAAACAATATGTAACCTAAAAGTAAAAAAGTTTTAAATACAATCAAAAACAAGTAAAAAAGTTTAATTCGGCCTTGCCGAATGTAGTGATACCCTCCACAATTTCAAAAAGATTATTGCAAAAAACTTTATTTAAAGGGAAATTACTTTTGCAAAAAAAATTTTTTTGAAAAAAAATTTTTCGCGAAAAAAAAATTTTGGTAAAAAAAATCCGCGATTTTTTTTTTTTTTTTTGTGCTCGTACTTGTTTAAATACCATTTGGTGTTCAATTATGTTCACATATGCCAACCACAAGCCGAATTAAAGCATTTTGTATTTTTAGGTTATGTTGAATGTACTGAAATTTTTGAGGTGTGCTTACATTTTCGTTCATAACTTTTGAACCGCTGAACCGATATCGCTCAAATGCAATACCAAACTTCTCGGAAGAACTTTCAATAAATATGTTAAGTTTCAGTCATCTCTGTGCAATATCTTGTCCGCGACAGCATTTCCACAGACAGACAGACAGACAGACAGACAGACAGACAGACAGACAGACAGACAGACAGACAGACGGACAGACGGACAGACGGACATCGCTAGAATGTCTTAAAATCGATCGGGCATCATGAATATATATACTTTATGGGGTCACAGATCGATATTTCGATGAGTTACAAACAGAATGACAAACTTATATATACCCTCTATCACTAGAGTGGAGGGTATAAAAAAAGTGAACTAATATCTGGGAAAATTAACTTAATTTTAAGAAAAAGAGGGAATAATTTGGCTCAAAAAATTTTTTTTCTTGGTTTTAGTTCATAATTTTCCCAAAAATAAGGAAAACAAAGTTAATTAATTTTAAGCCAATTTTAACTAGAAAATGGAAAAAATTATATTACACTTAAGTTCATTCACATTTTAAAACTGGATTGGGTCTCGACCCTGGACCCATGGTTTCGGACCCCATGGGTCCAGCCCCTTGTTAACTCAAGGTTCCCCATAGATTTTGACCCAAAATTTGTGTCCGTTTCGCTCTAACTTGCTTAGTTTTTGAGATACGGTAATAAGGGGTCTGATAGGGTCTTGAGAATCTTAAAAACTGGATAACTCAAAAACTATTAATCGGAGGGCTTTCGGGTATTTTGCGGAAGTGTTCTACGAGTCAAGAGATACAAAAATGCCGTTGGACCTTTTCTCGTGTTGGCAGTATTTACCGCACAGAAAAAAAAAGTTCATTTACAGAATGATTTTTTTCATATACTGTATGAATTGAACATGATTTTTTTTTCCCAAACATTTTTTATTAATAGTATTAATTTGTTCATACATATTATGAACAAGTTCTTGACCATTTTTGCGTTAAATTTTGATAATTTTCTGTAATTTATGAATAATTTGGTGGACTATATAATTAAAAACACAAACACGCGTTAGTTTGGCATCATATAAGATGTTTTTTTTTTAGTTTTATTAATTTATTGCAAACTTACAAAAAAAATTATGTGAAAACTAAATAAAACCATTATTTCGCGTAATCGCCAGCTTTACCTTCTAATGGAATAGGTTGAACTTTTAATTGATCATCTTAGGAAATGTGTGGCAGAAGACAAATCGGGATTTTTGAGTGCATCAGGCCATTCATGTTGACGGAATATTTATCTAAAAAGATGTTTAACAAAATGGTTTTATTAAATAAAAATTAGCAAACCATATTTATTAAAACACATTGAACTTACCCTTTCATCTTTCATGTTAGAGGTCCATGGAGGATTCCAATTTGAGGAGTCTTCTTTTTTCCACAAAAAAAAATACACAAAAAAAGTTTGACAATTTCTTTTTTATTTTAAACTAACTTGTTTTATTTTTTTTTTTTTGGAAATTTAAAAATTTAAAAACACGTACATAAATAGTATGAATTTATGCATACATATAGGGAGTTCACATGGGTATCGTATTTGTTGTATAGTTGTATTGTCCTATTTAAAAACAGAGTTGTAAAAAATTATTTATCGCTCATTCGATAATTTTCTCTTCAATTCTCTTCTTGTTAGCATACTTAAAAATAGCACACAAAACAGAGGTATAAATGTTGTATCGTCATATCGTGTAAGTGTCGTATTAATAATTTAAAGTTTAACCAACCCTGTTTTCAGATAGGACATACAACATACAACACCAAATACGATACCCATGTGAATTCCCTAATAGTTTGAACTAAAATCAATGAACGCAATTCATTCTATTTATGTACAAAATTTGTTCTGTGCGAGATATGTGCATATATAAAATCTCGGGAATTTCAAATTTTAGATCTAAAATTAGGGTCTTGAGACCCCGACAGTTATGCAGAGCTAGGCTATTCCAAATTTTTCTTTGTAGTCTTTCTTTTGAAAATTTTGTCCGTTTCGCTCTATCTCGCTTAGTTTTCGAGATATCGCAATTTTGAATTTTTAACTAAATTCTAAGAAGTTATTTACTAAATTCTCAGAAGTTATTAACTAAATTCTAAGAAGTACACTTCCTCAATCCAAAGAAGAGAAATACGATGATGTTTTTTTAGTAAATTTAAACTAAACTTGAACTAAATTGTTTTTTAATAAATATGTCTTAAAAATAATGATACGTTTCTTAGATTTATGGAAAATTTCTTTGGCAGTAAGAATTTTTTTCCTAATATTTAAAAATTCCATTTAAAGAAAACTATGAACTACTTATAAGTAAATGAACTAAACTTTTTTCCTCATAGTTAAGAAAATTTCTCATTTTTTATTTAAATTTTACTAAATTTTCAAAGACATTTTTTCCTTAATTTTAGTTATGTCTTTTCTTTCAGTGTATGTATTTGTTAAAACAAATACAGAAGAATTAGCCCTCGTGATTCAAAATTATCTTACCAAATATTTCAATCGTTTAAAATTTTTCTGATATTGGGGTTTGAAAATTCGAAACCGCTAATTTAGGCGTGGTGTTACTGTGTTACGTATTCGTAAGTTAGCGCGTTCCATTTCCGAGATATTCACTCTCACGTAAGAGCCATTATAAAGGACCTGATTCCAAACCTGCCATTTAAATTTTTGTAGAACATTTCGTTATCGAAATATTTGGACTTCAAAATTAATTAATTCTTTAGCGCATTTTATGGCTCTACTGTTACATATTATTGCCTTGGACTTAATGACTGAATTTTTCTAAAAAGGAAATCTAGATTCCAAATACGTCATTAATTTTTTTATGTTGCTTTTGTAAATTCGTTTATGAAAATTTATCTTTATTTATTTACATAAAAAATAATCGAAGTTTTTTTATTTTTTGTCAGTTTAAATATTGTTCTTAGTCATTATTAAATTTTCAAAACCACGGTTTTTCAATTCAAACCCGATTTTTGAAAAAAGTGCTAGATTGAAAATTAAAAATTAATATGAAAATTTTTATTTAGAAAAAAATTTTCAGCATCTAAGAATTTTGTATATAAATAATATCTCAGAATCTGAGACTTTTAATGTAGAAAAAGTGACTTAGATCCTTAGGAGTTTGATTTTTTTTATAGAAAACTGTTTTTATGAACCTTATGAAATAATTTTCATGTAATAAAACCAATACAATGTGTTTTCGATACATATTTTACAGATATTTTGATATAAATGACTTTTTAAAAACGAAAATTTACTCAAAATCAAGAGTTTTTATAAAAAAATATGTAAAACTTTTCATCAAAAACCAAAATATTTACAATACTAACAAAAAACTTATGTTTGTTACTTGTATGACGTGTTGAAGTGTTTACATTTTTTAAAATTTTCCAATCCAAAAGGGGGGGGGCCCGGGCCCCCCCCCTGAATACGTCCATGATTACAGGTGTAACATATGTAAGTGGCAACCGAATGACCGTTTGTGGCAACCGGCAACCAAATGGCGGGTTGTGTCAACCGACAACTTCAAAAAAGAGGTTAGAATATTTGTATAGTGACAACTGTATTTGTGCGTTCACCTCTAACGATAGTGAATCTAAATTAGAAAAAATCACATTTTTTATTAAAATCTTCAAAATTTTGTTCTTTTTATTTTCTTTATTTTCAAAAAATACTAAATTGAAAAAAATTGTTTGTTATATTTCAAATTCCCCTTATCTATAGTTTACTGTTAATAATTGTGTTGAGTTTTTCCAGGCATAACAAAAAAAGTAAGTCAAGTGCATAGACTTAGAAAATAGTTCAGAGAAATTAATATAGTGTTATTAAAAAAAATGTTTTAGAATGTAATATATAACATTAATACATGCTTATTAATTTAAAATTTTACAAAAAATGTTTTATATGTTGGAAAGTGTTTTTCTCTGATTTCCGTCTCACGAAGTCGGAACTGATTTTTAGTGTCCGACCGAATATTCGGCTTCGGCCTCGGCTTCGGCCAAAAAGCACTATTCGGCCACTATTCGGCTTCGGCCACAATTTTGGCCGAATAGGCCGAATACCGAATAATTGTATAATATTTGTGCTCACGTGTTGAAAAACATACTAAACTAACTTTGAATCACATTAGTAAGCCACAAAAACATTTTAATAATTGTTTTTGCAACTAAAAACATTTTTTACATTCAAAAAAAATTTTCAATCGAAAAAAATTTACACTCTAAAATATATTTTTTTACAAAAATGTCCAAAAAAATTGTTTGCTTTAATAAAATCATTCTAGACAGCATTCTCATGCATTTGAGTATCCCGCCGAGTCGACTTTTATTTTTTTCTTGTTTTTACTACATAAATATTTTTTTTTTTTAATATTCGGCTTCGGCTTCGGTTTGGCCGAATAGTGAAAATTTGGCCGAATATTCGGCTTCGGCCAAAAAAGGTGTATTCGGTCGGACACTACTGATTTTTATGTGAACTGAGACTTGTGTAGCGTTAAAGTGACATTTTTTTCTTAAACTTTTGATTTTTCCAAGTGTCCGGGCAAATTTTTAGTTTACTAGACCGTAAAATGGTGTGGTAGAAATTTGAGGACAATCGGATGAAATTAACCCGTGGCGCTCGCCGATACAAGTTTAGGATTTTTATACCCTCCAACTACCGTATGGGGGTATACTCACTTTGTCATTCCGTGTGTAACGCATCAAAATATCGGTCTAGGACCCCATAAAGTATATATATTTATGATCAGTGATCGATTCTAAGACATTCTAGCGATGTCCGTCCGTCCGTCTGTAGTTAACACGATGCAGTCCAAAATAAAAGAGCTAGACTCCCGACAGTTGGCACAAATATGTCTTATGTTAATAGGCAGGTTAAGTTCGTAAATGAGCAAAATCGGACCAGTGGAAAAAAAGTTCCCCCTTGAAGAACTAAACTAACCTCTGAAATATAGCATTTTTTACGTGATTTTTTGTGTTTTTGTTTAACAAATGCAACATTTTTATGCTACAAGAAGTTCAAAGTCCTGGGGGTCTACTGCGTAACTCAAATCGAAACGAAAATCGATTCGAACAGAATTTTTTTTTCTAAAATAATGTAATAAAAAATATTTTTATTCAAGAAAAATTACTTGGAACTTGTAAGCGCTTCTCCAGACAATGTAAAAAGAGAAAAATATAAAAATTTACATACACGGTTGTGTTATTTTTAAAGGGTTAAAAATTTCCGAATTCGAACGCTTTCTTTCGATTCGAATTACGCAGTAGACCTCCTGCATTTGGACCCAGAGAATTAGAATATGTCGTTTTTTTGGACCTACCCCCCCCCCCCCCCAATGGGCATGGAATAAAACATTTTTTTTTGAATCATGATAAACTTGTATTTCTTTAGTGCAAAAAGCATCTTATTTTTTAAACACATATTCGAGAGGAAATTTTTGAATGTTGGAGGGTATAAAAGATTCGGCACAGCCGAATTTAACTCTCTTACTTGTTGAAATTAAAACAAGTAGAAAAGTTAAATTCGACATGGCCGAATCTATGAACCCACAATGCCCTTTTTAAAAAAATGGTAAATTTTCTAACGGGAAAAAAATAAAAAATTTTGATTAGAAATAGAAAAAAATAGTAGAAAAATATTTTTTTGTCATTTTTGTAAAAAAAAAAAGAAAAATTACTATTTTTTTTTTTTTAGTGTAACAGTATTTTTCGAGTGTAATTTTTTTTTTTAGTGTAACAATAATTTTGAGTGACAAAAATATTTTTTAAAGTAGTTTTGTGGCTTTCCAATGGGTTTAAAGCTTGTTTTTTTTAAGGCTCGGGCTTTTCAGCACGTGAATTTATGGTGAAGGGAATCTGAAATTTACGGTTTTGCTAATAACTTTTGAACCACTAGGCCGATTTAGCTGAAATTCAATATGAACCAGCCCAGGGGAACGACAAATATATATGCCAAGCTTCAGCATCCTCAGAACTGCCTTTAGAAAGTTATCGGGTTTTTTTATCTCGTAAATTCGCGAAAAACCCTTGCCGAAATTCACTCTTTTGCTCATAACTTTTTAACCACTAGACCGATATCACTGGATTGCAATACCAACCTGACCAGGGGTCTAATCACGTAAAACGAAAACGATAGACGATGCATAAACGACATCAAATTCATATCGTTTTGAAGGGAAATTTAAAAGTTTTTCTTTATTAAATTATTAAAGAGTGTTGTCTAATCCAGAAACATTAAAAAAATTGAAAACATTTTGATAAGTTTAGGAGCAACAATGCTCCAAAAATCGACGATAGTCAACTATCGTTTTACGTGATCGTAGTCCAGGTAAATGCCCAACATAAGTATATGCCAAACTTCAGGAGCCTCCGTAAAGCCTTTCAAAAGTTAGCGTGTTTTCAACAGACAGACGGACATATTTAGACCGTCGTAGAATCAAACGAGAATCATGAATATATATGGGGCATTCCATGTCAAATCGGACACTTTGAACATTTTTTTTTTTTAGATTTTCTCAATTTGTTTACAGTTTTTAGTACCCTTCGAAAACTCCTTCGTGGTAAATTTTCAGATTTTTTTTGATGACCCGTTCAAAAGATATCGAATTTTTAAAAATTGGCAGTTTGTTCCTTTACTCAAATTTATTTAAAATTTTTGTTTTTTGACGTACTAAAAAAAAAATACCAAAAAAAATACCAAAAAATTCTTAAAAGCGCTCTAGTATGCGATTTTTAAGTTTTAAAATTTAGATCTCATTTTTGAAAATGTTTGTACACAGAAAGAATTGAAAACGAAAGTCAATCAACAAAAACGCGGATTCAATTAATTTTTTAATTGAAACTCCTCCGATAAAGAAAATTGTTATATCAATCATCAAATTGTAGGTGATTAATTGATTTTTATTTCAATTAATCATTTTTTTTATTTTGATCAAAAATTTAATCAATTTTTTATTTAAAGTCAATTAAAATAATGATTGATTTAACAAAATAATTTCAAGCTTATGGAAAAATTATGATGAAATTCATATTTTTTGCTTTCCAATATGTTGCGGACGATAAAAAAAAGTAAAACCCTAGTATAAAGTATGTTTTTGAATTAATGTAGTTAAATAAATTGAATCGAAAAAAAATCTGGAAAAAAAAAAATGTTGATCAAAACAATAATTGACTAATATAAATTTTTTTGATCAATAGATTTAATTGAAATTTTTTAGCCAATAATTTTTTGTGTGTACTCTTCGATTTTTTTGAAATTTTTTTGTGTAAAACTTCTATCGATTCTACAAATTTTTTGCCCAGGAGGATCGTGGGATAATGATTGTTACTGTTTTTTAAAATTTTTTGAAAAAATTTTATTGTAATTTTCCAATCTTAAAATCATTTCTACTGCTCCAATGGTGCGTCATAGAGGGGTCCTTTATGGGACCGACCCCCATTAATTTGTACGTCTTAACATTTCTTTGGAACAAACTTATACCCTATCTCCAATTTCTAAGGGGGCTTCCACATAAAACGAAATTTTTTAAAATTTGCTGCCCTAATAGTGCCCTTAGAGCAACAAAATGTATGACCGACCCGCAATATTTTTTTAGTTCCAACATTTTCTCTGAACACACTTACCCTCTATCTTTAACTGTTAAGGCGGTCCCCATACATTTTTTTTTATTTTTTGTAAATTTGTTTTATTTAATCAGCTTCTACCGATCCAATGCACAGTGCCACATTTGGCCAATCTAGGACGACAAAAATCCAATTTTATTTATTTTGACTGGAAATTCGGTATAAGTGTTCGTTTTGACATTATGAAAAATATGGGAGGCCAGTTAACGGCCACGCCCACTTTTTAAAAAAATTTTAATTTTGGTTGTAATTTCTTGACACTTGGTATATATACTCTGATTGACTGTAGAAATAATATCACCAAAAAAGGGGGCGGTCAGACAACTGCCACGCCCACTTTTTAAAATTATGTTTAAAAAATATGTAAAAACAAGGTTTATATATCGCCCCACTGTAGTCGGCGTCGCAGACGGTCGCAAAAGTTTGCCGTTGAAATAAGTACTATGGATATTGGTCAATATGTCTGAAAAGGTCCGGCGACCAATAGAGACCAAACACAAAAGTTCTATTCCATCAAAAAAAATAAATATATAATTTTCTTTTCAAAAATTTTTATTATGTTAAAAATTTAATAAAAAATAGAAAAAATTGTTTAAAAAAGAAGAAAAGATATGACTTAAAGCCTTTAAATATCCTTTAAAATTACCAAAAAAGAGTGTATAAATATCTTTTTTTGTTAAAAAGTTACAACTGTTTAAAATCGACTTTATTAATGCGAAATAATGAACACTACTTTCAGGATTTTACAAGATGCAACTTTATGCACCCACATCTTAATAACGAATAGAATTATAGTTCTTATATGAGTATTTCCGTGTTATTAGGAATGTTTTATAATACATACAAACAAATCATAAAAATCGGGGAACTTTTTTTTTTTTATTTTTGTCGTGCTAGATTGGCCAAATGTGGCACTGTGCAATGGTGCGTCTGAGAAGGCTCATTAGTGAGACCGACCCCCATTTATTTTTACCCTACAACATTTTTTAAAACATACTTCACTCAAAGTGTCCGATTTGACATGGAATGCCCAATATATATAATTGATCAGTGATCGATTTTATGACATTCTAGCGATGTCTGTCTGTGGAAATGGTGATCACGGCCAAAATATTACTCGGAGATGACTGAAACTTAACATATTAATTGGAATATGAGCAGTTTGGTATTGCATTTGAGCGATATCGGTATAGCGGGTTAAAAGTTATGAACGAAAATGTAAGGACACCTCAAAAATGTTGGTACATTCAACATAACCTAAAAATACAAAATGCTTTAATTCGGCTGCTGGTTGACATGTGTGAACATAATTGAACACCGAAGGGTATTTTAACAAGTACGAACATATTTTTTGACAAAAAAAAAGAAAGAAAAAAGTCGCGGATTTTTTTACCAATTTTTTTTTCGCGGAAATTTTTTTTCAATATTTTTTTTTAATAATTTTCTTTTAAATAAAGTTTTTTGCAATAATCTTTTTGAAAATGTGGAGGGTAAGGCCGGCAAGGCCGAATTTAACTTTTTTACTTGTTTTTTTTATTTTTTTTTTGTTTTTTTTTAATTTTTAAAAATCAAAAGTTTTGATCGCCGGATCGCCTATTGGCCTCAAATTTACACCACTTAAGTTTTGGGCCTAGGAGAATAAAAATTTACCAGAACGTTCAAAATCGAAAGAATTTTTTTTTTGCCCTACCAAAAAATAACAGCCTATTGGAACTACCTTCCTTGTTTATGATTCTAGAGGAAAAAAAAACGTAATTGAAAATAAGAAAAAATATTATAATTTTACAATGTAATTGAATTTTAAACAATACATATAACAATATTGTAGGTTCATTTAGCCAGAGAAGGTACATAAGTGTCAACGTCCAATATTTAAAACTTTGTAACACCCAACAAACCATTTCAGTGTTGTGCCATTACAAAAAAAAGCAGGAATATATAGTTTTACTTTGTTTTTTTACTTCAATATTATGAGCAATTCCTCAGCCAACATACAATGAAACTGACATTTTCAGCAACATTTACAAATACTTTTTTTTGAAAACTACACTGTTAAAAAGTAAAGGTGAAATGAAACAAAACAAGAGGGAGTGTTAAATTCGGCTGTGCTAAATCTTTTTTACCCTACATGTAAAAATAAAAAAAAAATACAGGGGAGTTTTTGGAGACTTTGGTGAAGGCTTTTGGGGACACCTCCCCTTTCGACAAAAATGTTTACTTATTCATTTATTTTCTTGAAAATTATTCTATGGAAATTTCATAGTTTTAATAGTAAAGGAAATAATGACCTCGAGCTAACCTTAACCTACTTAAAATATAATATTTTAAAGGTCAAATAAAAAAAAAATTATTTTTGAGTACAAATTAATCAAAGTTTGTTTAGATTTACACAACGTTTTTTTTACCCAATTTTTTTCTACAGTGTATTACACACCAACAACAATCAACATAAAAAAAATCCTTGTTTGTCTTTTAATGAGGAGTGACAGGCGACAAGCATAATTAAATTTTATTTCAATTTTACATGCGAAAAATTCTATCACACTTTTTCCTTCTTTTTTTTAGTACTCCATCTCCTCCTCCTCCCTTTTTCTTCCACTTTTTCATTACTCCGCGCTGATTTATTTTTTTTTTATTTTTCAACACTTTGCGACTGCAACTGGCCGTTAAACTTGAAAATAATGAAAATTGGTGAATAAAATGTTTTAACGCTTTGGTTGGAAAAACGTCTTTAGCAAAAATACAAAAAAAAAATATCAAATAAGAGAGAAGTACATGAAGATGTAGACAAATGGAAATCTTTTTAAGACTTATGATAATATAAAAGTTGTCAGTTTGCTATTTTTTTCCCCCCATCCGTCAAGAAAACTCCAAGACATTAGAATGTGTTAGCTCTACAAATTTAAGGAGTCATAGACAGGCAAATATTCGTTGTCGTTATTTAAGAACCATCAAAAAGGCAGCTTTGAAAAATAAATTAATTTATATTTCTTTTAATGCTGAGATTTTTATTAATACAGAAGCGTGAAATGAAAAATTTTTCTAAATTAAGTTTAAACTTTAAGATTAAGATGACAAAATTGAATTAAATTGAAATCTAAGAGATTTTTCCTTAAGGAAAAATTCTTCCTGTAGAACAATTTTCAGAATCTGAGACATTTTTCTTATAGAAAAAGTCTCAGAATCTGAATCATTTTTATTATAGAAAAAGTCTCAGAATCTGTGACATTTTTCTTATCAGAATCTGAGACATTTTTCTTATAGAAAAAGTCTCAGAATCTGAGACATTTTTCTTATAGAAAAAGTCTCAGAATCTGAGACATTTTTCTTATAGAAAAAGTCTCAGAATCTGAGACATTTTTCTTATAGAAAAAGTCTCAGAATCTGAGACATTTTTCTTATAGAAAAAGTCTCAGAATCTGAGACATTTTTCTTATAGAAAAAGTCTCAGAATCTGAGACATTTTTCTTATAGAAAAAGTCTCAGAATCTGAGACATTTTTCTTATAGAAAAAGTCTCAGAATCTGACACATTTTTCTTATAGAAAAAGTCTCAGAATCTGAGACATTTTTCTTATAGAAAAAGTCTCAGAATCTGAGACATTTTTCTTATAGAAAAAGTCTCAGAATCTGAGACATTTTTCTTATAGAAAAAGTCTCAGAATCTGAGACATTTTTCTTATAGAAAAAGTCTCAGAATCTGAGACATTTTTCTTATAGAAAAAGTCTCAGAATCTGAGACATTTTTCTTATAGAAAAAGTCTCAGAATCTGAGACATTTTTCTTATAGAAAAAGTCTCAGAATCTGAGACATTTTTCTTATAGAAAAAGTCTCAGAATCTGAGACATTTTTCTTATAGAAAAAGTCTCAGATTCTGAGACTTTTTCTATTAGAAAAATGTCTTTTTCTTATAGAAAAAGTCTCAGAATCTGAGACATTTTTCTTATAGAAAAAGTCTCAGAATCTGAGACATTTTTCTTATAGAAAAAGTCTCAGAATCTGAGACATTTTTCTTATAGAAAAAGTCTCAGAATCTGAGACATTTTTCTTAAAGAAAAAGTCTCCGAATCTACGAAATTTTCGGTAAAGAAAAAGTCTCAGAATCTGAGATTTCTTTTTCTTATAGAAAAAGTATCAGAATCTGAGTGTTCTTGTGTTTGTCATTAATATAATCCATAATTTTAAAAAATAATAACTTTATATTTATTTTTCTATTTTCAGTAATTGTTAAATGATAATATCAAAATTCTGTATGGCTTAAAAACATCTACTGAGGTAAGAATTTTAATAACAGTATATTTTTTAAGGAATTGTGGACAGAATGATAGTAGATTTTCCTAGTTAAAGTCCCCGCATACACCGGTATAGATCATTAGCGTTATCAGTTCTTAATAAAGACAACCCGTTTATCAGTCTCATTCGTCATGATGGCGCCTAGGGTCTAGATTTCTTGCTAAATTTCAGAAGATTTAATTTTCCGATACCAAAGATTTCTTCTAAAGCTCGAAACTTATGGTCTCCTAAAGACTTGGCTCTAATGGGTGAGAGAAAAAAAAATTCTTTAAAATGGGACTTTAAAAAAACTTTTTATTACTAAATTTTAGAAAAAATTTTCTTCTACTGGAATTTCCTGAGAATTTTTTATAAATATGTGCATTTAATAAAAAAATATGCATTTATATAAAAATATGCAATATATTTAAAACATTGCATTTAATACAAAAATATGTATTTTATATAAAAATATGCATTTTATATAAAAATATGCATTTTATATAAAAATATGCATTTTATATAAAAATGTCGATATTATATAAAAATATGCATTTTATATAAAAATATGTATTTAATATAAAAATATGTATTTTATTAAAAAATATGCATTTTATATAAAAATATGCATTTTATAAAAAAATATACATTTGATATAAAAATGTGCATTTTATATAAAAATATTAATTTTATATATACAAATATGCATTTTATATAAAAATAAAATAAAAATAAGCATTTTATTAAATAATATGCATTTAATATTTTGAGTAGGTTTATTTTAGCTCGAGGTCATTATTTCTTTACTAATTAAAAACTATGATATTCTCAAGAAAATTCATTTTTCTGTTGGTAATTTTTGCAAGACTTAGTCTTCGACACGTGTTTTGGAATTTGTCAAATTCCATTGTCAAGAGTCTTGACTGAACACTATTTAGCAAATATAAAAACTCTGTACTACAAACAGTAAAAGAAATTTAAATGAAAAATCCCTTATGTTTAAACAAAAATATTCATACAAATTAATTGTGAATTAGAATAAGAAAATTCATTGTGAATTAAAATAAGAAAATTGTATTTGGATTTGATAAAAAAATTTAATTTATTAAAAATTTATAATTTTTATAAAAATATACAACTTTTATAAAATTATGATTGTTGAGTATATTAGTCTAGCTCGAGGTCATATTTCTCTACTAATGAAAACCATTATATTCTTATAGATTTTTTTTATCAAAATATGCATTTAAAAAAAAAATATGTATTTTATATGAAAATATGCAATATACATATATTTAAAACATAATGCATTTGATACAAAAATATGTATTTTATAGTGTTTATAAACCGGTTAACCGGTTAACCGAAAAACCGGGTTTTTCCCAAAATGTCGGTTTTTTTTGCAAACCGGTTAACCGGAATTGAAAATTTCCGGTGCACCGAAAACCGGTTTTTTCCTGTCGGTTAACCGGTTTTTTTAAATACATTCTAAACGGAATATTTTCGCAAATATTAATTGTTTACACTTATTTTTTATGAAATTTTCAAAATTTCTTTGAAAACACCTTGAAAATCCTTGAGAAAGAAAGTCTAAAATAGTTTTTCACTTCAAGAAACAATTTATCATATAGGAATTTTATTTCGAATCAGATAAATATTTGAAATACTCACCGTTTTAAGCGTTTTTTTTGACACTTTTATGGAAAACTTGTTAAGTGACTGTTAACCAGACAGTAAAACAAGCCAACCGGCTTAAAATCGGGGGAACATAAAAAAAAACAATAAACTCCAATTTACTTATAACGAATTGATGTATTTTTTTAAAATAAATCCAATTAAAATTTAATTAAAGTTCTAGTGAATATGCGAAAATAAAGTACATTATTTAAATACCGTTAATTTTATAGGGTAACAGTTGCAAACCTTGATGAAAGAAACAAATATGTTAACTTAAGGTATATTCGCTATATTATTTAATAAAAATTAGCTATTTTCAAGTATTTTTTGGTTTTGTCAGTTAAAGAAAAAAACCGGTTAACCGGTTTTTTTATTCCGGTTTAACCGAGAAAACCGGTTAACCGAAAAAGCTGATTTTCCGTTAACCGAGAAACCGGTTTCCTAAAATGTCGGTTTTTTATAAACACCAGTATTTTATAAAAAAATATATGCATTTATATAAAAATATGCATTTATATAAAAATATGCATTTATATAAAAATATGCATTTATATAAAAATATGTATTTATATAAAAATATGTATTTTATTTAAAATTGATTCATTGCTTAAAAAATTGTCTTTTATGCAGAAATGTATTATGAAATTTTGTATAAAATATACAATTTTTTCATAATTTGCATTTGATATTCATTTTATACAGGAATGGGAACACATGTTGTGTATTCTATATTAAATTAAGCATTTTATGTAAAAATATGAATTCTAAATTGAAAATATGCATTTGGCGCAGAATATATATTTTATACATAAAAATGCATTGTTTATATAAATATTAATTTAATATAAAAATAAGCTTTTTATATAAAAAAATTGCATATTATATTAAAAATATGCATTTTATATAAAAAATAATACATTTTTAAATAAAAAAATATGCATTTTGTATATTAAAAATATTCATTTTATATAAAAAATAATGAATTTATAAAAAATATGCATTTTGTATAAAAATGTGCATTTTATATAAAAATTTTGCATTTTTTTATAAAAAATATGCATTTTGTATAAAAAAAAATGTATTTTATATATAAAATTATGCAATTTTTTTATGTAAAATATGCATTTATATAAAAAATTTGCTTTTTATATAAAAAGCTATGCGTTTATATAATAAATATCCATTTTGACTAACAAATTATGCATTTAAAAAAAAAATATGCATTTTTATAAAAAAAATATGCATTTTATATGAAAATATGCATCTTTTTATAAAAAAAAGTCATTTATATAAAAAATATGTTTTTTAAAAAAAAAATATTCATTTAACATAAAAAAAATATGCATTTAATATGAAAAAAAAATCCATTTAGAAAATTTCTCGGATTTATAAAAAAAAACTTCGTTTAGAAAAATTTACGGAAAATGGTCCTACTTTTCCTTGATTATAAGGACTTTTTCTATAAAACAATTCTCAGATTTTTAAAGAAAAATTATAACTGACAGAGCTCGAGGCCAGCTCTGTCAGTTGCAGACGGGACAGGGTTAGAGGAACTTGATATTAAGCTTTCTTAACGACTTCCTGGTAATAATTCAAGTCTCAAAAACTTTCGCTTGCTCCATTTTTTGCTGTTATAAAAACTTCTTTTAATGTTCTTTAAATCATCTGTTTAGCAACGTTTTCATTTTAATATCTTTATTATTTTCCAAAACACACAAAAAATTGATATAAAGCTCAGGTGTTGTTAAAAAAGTTTATTATATTCTAATTTGGAAAAACGCTTTCCCTTTAACTTTGTGTATAGGGTAGAAGGGATGTATTTGTCACTTTTTAAATTTTGACGTAACTTAAGCAGTTGTTAATACAAACTCCATCAAAAATTAACTTTGTCCTTATCTGTGTAACACATAGAAATATTGGTCCATGATCCCCATTTATTTACAAACCCTGATCGATTTTAAGACAATCTAGCAACATCCGTCTGTTGAAAGTACAATAGAGAATACTAGAAGTAACATATTTCAATACGTAAACTGATAAATAAGCTCGAGGCCTTGACAATAGAGAAACTTAGAAGTAATATACTTATATTTCAATAAGATACTTAGGCTCGAGGCCTCGACGTCAAACGTTAGCAACACTTTTAAACCTAACCTAGCCTGTGATTGCAAAATGTGCCCCATTTTCATATGTACCCCCTTTTACCCTACATGTGCCTTTTTTTTGGCTCTCATGGCTCCTTTTTTGTTTTAGCATATCAATTTCAAAATCAATTACTAACATAACTTTTTCTTTTTTGGTTGATACAGGTTTTTTTTGATGTTATAAAACACTTACATCCAAACAAAACCATTTCTGCTATAACACAGAAATTTTTGCTGCAAAAAACCAAAAAAAGTTTTTCATGAAAAAGTTTTTCTTGTTGCAAAATACATACAACATATATGGAGAGAAAGAAAAAATTATAATTACTTTAAAAAAACATTTTGTAGATTGTATGTAAATATGTTAAACATTGTAGTAAAACAAGTGGTGGTAAGTGGTAAAACCTGGTATGGACGGATTAAGTAGTATTTTTTAAATATACGCACACCCACTTTTCATTGGATGTGAAAAATAGTACATACACTCTTGTAGTGGCACATAAAAAACAAATACTTTGTATTAAATCCCCCCAGTATATACAAACATATATAGAAATTAAACCTACCTCACACGTTTTTTCGAGTACTTGTTTGTAAAGGATGTTTTTAGAAAAGTTTTTAGAGATCGGGATTCTAGGGGATTTTGGTAACCGTTTTGAGCAATATTTCTTCAGATTTTGAGACATTTTTCCGTATAAAAAAAATTATCAGATTCTGAGACATTTTTCCGCATAGAAAAATTCTTAGATTCTGAGACATTTTCCCGTGTAGAAAAATTCTCAGATTCTGAGACATTTTTCCATATAGAAAAATTCTTAGATTCTGAGATATTTTTTCGTATAGAAAAATTCTTAGATATTTTTCCGCATAGAAAAATTCACAGATTCTAAAACATTTTCTTGTATAGAATAATTCTGAAACACATTTTCCGTATACTAAAAAGCTCTGATTCTGAGATTTCCGCAAATTCTCCGATTCTGAGACATTTTTCCGTACAGAAAAATTCTAAGATTCTGAGACATTCCATAAAGACAAAATCTCAGATTCTGAGACTTTTTTCCTCGTATAGAGAATTTCTCAGATTCAGATTCTAACACATTTTTCCGTGAAAAAAATGCGTTTTATATAGAAATTTACATTTTGTATAAATCATGAATTTTATAAAAATAAGTATTTTTTATAAAAAAATATGCATTTTTTATAAAAAAATATACTTTTTATACTTAAAAATATGCATTTTATATAAAAAATATGCATTTTATATAAAAAATATGCATTTTATGTAAAAATATGCATTTTATACTAAAAAACATGCATTTTATATAAAAAATATGCATTTTTTATAAAAAATATGCATTTTTTATTAAAAATATTTTATATAAAAATATGATTTTCGCTACATAACATAAATTTTTTTATACAAAAATATGATTTGATATAAATATATGAAACAGGGAATTATTTATTATTATTGATATCCCATACAACAAGACTTACATCTTATAATTAAAGTACAGGATTAGTGAAAGTAAATAGCATTACGTTTAAATTTTTAAAAAAGAGATAAAATAAAATAAAAGTTGCTACAGTAAATAATAGTTTAACAATGTGGGGAACAAAGAAAAATAAAAACAAAAAATAAAAGAATAAAAAAAAATATACAATAAGAGGATATTATATTTTATATTTTCATATCATATTAATCATTTAAAAATCACTTTTTACTGAAGTGATTAAAAATTTTCCTTTTAAATTGCATTGCATTGCTTATAAATTGAAGGTTTGGAAGTAACAAGTTCCAAAGACGAATGGAGTAAATATAAAACTGCCATTTAGATGTCAAAGTTTGATGTTTGATATGGATCAAGTGATTATTCCTAAGTGATCGAGTGGGTTTAATTCTGTCAAAGAGATATACTGGCTCACACGTATATATAATCTTATGCAAAAGAGTTAAAGTTCGTATCTTCAACAAATTACAAAAAGTAACTCCATATAGATTCTTCTTAACTGGTGTAATGTGGTCGAACTTTTTTAACCCATAAACGTACTTTAGAATGGCGTTGTGAGCTAGTTCAAGTTTTCTGTAGCTTTCATAATCAGAGCTTGCAAATATTTCACATCCGTATAATAGATTTGGGATTAGATATGCTTTGGCTAGTAGTAGTCGTATTTTAACAGGTGTGAAATATTGTGTTTTCCACAGAGATCGCAGTATGCCGTATGTTTTTCCAGCGGTAGCGTTTATGTGATTATTCCATGTAAGAGTTTGGTTAAATATGATACCGAGATTCTTTGCTGTTTTTACAATTTCAATTTGTTGGTTATTTAATAAAACTAATGGCTCAAATGCTGTTTTTTTTGATTTATTAGTTATTACTAGGGATGAGAATTTCATGCACTAAAAAATCGAAAATATGCGCTTAAAACATGCACTAAAAAATTCAAAATATGCACTAAAAAACTTAAAAATATGCACTAAAAAATAAAATGTGTTCAATAAAAATCTTGTTTTCATAGGAAAAACTTCTTAAAAATCAAAAAGTAACGCTGGGTTTAAATAGTAACATTTAAAACTTTATATAAGCAAGATTTTTTAGAAATTAACACAATTTGTAAAAAAAAATTTAAAGAAAAAAAATTTTTTTTTTCTTATTTCCAAAATAAATTTTTAAAATTTAAAATAGTTTTTGAAACAAATAAATTTAAATTTGGGTTTTTACTAATTTATTCCAAAATATGCAAAAATATGCACTTAAAAAATGGAAATATGCACAAAATATGCATTTAAAACCAAAATATGCAAAAATATGCATTTTCACCAAAATATGCAAAAATATGCAAAAACAAATCGATGCCATTTTAATGCAAATTTCTTGATTCGGAAAGATAATTGGTCTATATCGTTTTTAAACTATCGACAAAAAACATGCATTTGCATGGAAATCTCATCCCTAGTTATTACTAAGCATTTTGACTTACTGGGATTTATACAAAGTCCGTTCCCGGTTGCCCATGTGTAAATACGTTCCAAATCAGTATTGAGTTTGTTTACACAATCATCAACGTTTTTATTGTGACTACTTATGTAGACTTGAACATCATCAGCATAGATATGAACATTGCTATATAATATTTGGCTTGGTAAATCATTAACATAAATTGTAAATAGTAATGGGCCAAGAATAGATCCTTGAGGGACACCTTTTAAAACTGGTAAGGACCGTGATTTTTGATTATTTGCAAACACTGACTGACAACGATTTGATAAATATGACGAGATTAGGCGAGTTGAGGACGGAGAAAAATTAAACATTGTCTGAAGTTTCATACAAAGAATGCTATGGTCTACCATGTCGAAGGCTTTGGAATGGTCCAATAAAACAAGTAATGACATATACCCATTATCAATATTCTTACGTATTTCTTCCGAAACATCAATGAGGGCAGTTATACAACTGTGTTTAGCACGAAATCCTGATTGTCGCTGGGTAAGTAAACCATTACTATTTACATATCTGAATATTTGTTTGTGTAGTAGCTTTTCGAGTACCTTGGATAAAAATGGTAATATGGCAATTGGGCGGTAATCGTTATTAGTTTTCTTCATTGGTAATATTTTTGCAGATTTCCATTTATCAGGAAAGGTACTTTTTGTAATAATGCTATTGAATATGAAGGTAATGTAAGGTAGCATAGCATTAAGAATAGCTTTCAAGAATTTGGGATGAATATTGTCAAAACCTACAGCATTTGATTTAACTGCAAGACAACTATAAAAAACATCAGATTCGTTTACACAATCAAAACTAAATGAATCACCCTGTGCGTAATAATCATGATTATACAAACGAGAACTTGGTTCTATTATAGGTAGTTTGGTAAACTTTTCGTTCAGGGTCTCCACATCAATGTTAGGGTCATCTTCTATTTTGGGTTTGCCAATACCAATATTGCGTATATTTCTCCAAGTTCTTTTAGTGTCAACAGCAGAAGTGAAAATATTAGAATAGTACACAGATTTAGCACTTTTGATCATCCGATTAACTTCTCTCCGAGAATTACTATATTCTGCACGTAGCTCATTAGTTTTGAGACGCTTCCAACAACTGAAAAAGTGATCCCTTCTTACAATCGCAGCTTTAATATTATCGTTGAACCATGGTTTCTTTTTGCTATTATTTGAAATTGTTTTTACAGGTACTGATTTCGTTAGAACGTGTTCCAGATTACTTTCTAGAAAGTTAATTTGGTTTTCTACAGATGGCATGTGATAAATCGAGTCCCAATCAATAGATAATAACTCACGAGCTATAGTGTTGTGATTCATATGTTTAAAATCATAGTATGTGCTAACACTAGACATCTGCTGGAGTTTAAAGTCGAAGGATAGATACAAAAGATCATGTTTTGAAAAACACGAAGCTGTAAGCTGATCATAAAGTAAAACTTTATTCTCATTGCTGACAAAAATAACATCTAGTAATGAGTTTGATGTTGAAGGAAAATGAGTGGGAACAGTAGTATTTGTTGGATATAGGCCCATGGTCATCATATCAGTTTTCAGGTGATTTTCGACGAGAAGATTTGAATTAAAATCCCCACATATAATGACATCTTCATATTGCAAAGTAAGATTTTGAAGAAATTCTATAAAATCGTTAGTTTTTATTCTGGCATTAGGTCTGTACACACACCCTATAAGTATTTTACTCCCAAAAGATGATATTTCAAGGAATATGTACTCAATTTTGTCACCTTTTTTTGATTTGCAACAAACTTTAGCTAAAATTTCTTTTCTTACATAAATGGCCACGCCACCAGCATGAGAACTTCTATCACAACGATACAGTTTAAAGTTTTGCAATTCAAATATAGAATCAGAAACAAGTGGTTCAAACCATGTCTCTGATATACACACAATGTCTACTCCCGAGTTTTCGAAAATGTAGCGAAATTCATCAATTTTAGGACTAAGGCTCTGAGCATTAATGTGGCATATGTTAAGTCCTGATTTCTGTTTGCAAAGAATACGAATCATATCATGGTGAATTTAATATAAAAAAGAATATGCATGTTATATAAAAAAATTCGTGTTTTAAGAAAATATGTATTAAATTCTTATTAATTTTTAATTTAAAAAAATAAAAATTGTTTTATTCGACCTTTAAAATATTATGTTTTTAGTAGGTTTATTCTAGCTTGAGGTCATTATTGTCGTTACTAATTAAAACTATAATATTCTCACAGAATAATTTTCAAGAAAATTATTTTTCTGTTTTTAAGTTCATTTATGTTGGTCATTTTTGCAAGACTTAATCGACACATGTTTCGGAATTTGTCAGATTCCATTTCCAAGACTATTTAACAAATATAAAAAACTTTTACTACAAGTAGCAAAGGGTTTTTAATGACACCATAAATAATTTTAAAACAGAAAAATAATTTTCTTGAAAATTATTCCATGAGAATATTATAGTTTTAATTAGTAAAGCCACTCGAGCTAGAATAAACCTACTCAAAGTATGAATTTTTATATAAAAAAATATGCATTTAAAAATAAAATATGCAATTTAAAATAAAATATGTATTAATATAAAAATATGGATATTAGATAAAAATATGCATTTAAGATAAAAATATGCATTTTATTATAACATATGCATTTTTTATAAAAATAGTTTTTAAATTATTGTTTCTGTAAAGACAGTCGAGCTCAGGCTCTAATTATAATTATGTATTATAATTTTTTGATTTGTTATATATGGTTATTAGTTTTTAAAAATAATTCTCATTTTAATAAAAATATTCATTTTATATAAAATATGCATTTTAACATTATATTTAATATAAAATGCATGTTTCATAAAATCTACATTTTATAAAAAAATCCTTTTTATTTATGTAAAGAAATATGCATTTTGATTACATATTTTATTTATAAAAATGCATTTTATACGAAACGTATAGGCATTTTATAAAAAAATATCCATTGTATTTAAAATTATGAAGTTTAGATAATAAAATGCATTTTGACATCAAAATACTTGTTCTCTGCTTTAAACGATAATTTATATTAAAATGCATTTTACACAAAAATGGATTTTATACAAAAATGGATTTTATACAAAAATGCATTTTACACAAAAATGGAGTTTATACAAAAATGAATTTTATACAAAAATTTGCAGTTGTTATAAATATATGCATTTTATTGAAAAATATCAAGTTTATATCAAAATATATGTACATCTTGAAATTGAAATACTTATTTTGAGTTTAAACGATGTATTTTAAACATAAGATGATGCATTTAATACAAAAATATGCATTTAATATTAAAAATATGCATTTTATATAAAATTACGCAATAAGTATGAACAAAAATCATTTTCAATAAAATATTCTTAAAAAAATTCTAAAATTTTAAAAAGTTTTCGTATAAAAAAATTTTTAGATTCTGAGGTAGATTAAAATTATTAAATATGCATTATATATAAAAATATGCATTTAATATAAAAATATGCATTGAATATAAAATTATGCAATTTATATAAAAGTATGCATTTTATATAAAATTATGCATTTTATATAAAATTATGCATTTTATATAAAAATATGCATTTAATATAAAAACATGCATTTTATATAAAATTTGTATTCAAATATGCATTTCATTAAAAAAGAAGCATTTTTTATAAAAATATCCTTAAAGAAAAAGTCTCAGATTTTAAAGAGTTTTTCGTTTAGAAAAATTTTTAACTTCTGAGAAACATAAAAATTATTAAATATGCATTTTATATAAAAATATGCAATTAATATAAAATATGCATTTTATATAAAATTTTGCAACTTATAATTAAATTCTCTGATTTTGAACCTTAATTTCACATTACTTTTATACCCAGATTCTGCGACATTTTTTCTTATAGAAAAAATTCTCCAATTCCTTTCGGGTTATCCTTTAATAGGTGTGTGATTGTTTGGTATATGTTTCTTCATATTATTTTATTACCATATTGTATGATAGATGTGTGTAAGGGATACAGGGATAAATGTTTTATTTTATACCATGGGCTGAAAAAATGTACATATAATTTGCATAAAGTAAGCATAAATTTTGCTCCAAAAAACATATACCTACACCATTTTAAAAAAGCAGTACCTACAAAAACAAAAAAAAATATTATAACACCTCTAAAAAAAATCTTTGATACAAAGGAATCTTAAAAATAGGAGTACACAATACAATAAGTACTCAACAGCTTGTAATATAAAATATTTTTTTTTTTTATAATTTTTTTGAAATATAAAAATATTGAAGTTTTATATGTTAAATAGGAAAAAATTTATAAAAGTGATGTTTTTGGGAAGGGGAGAAAAGAGAGCAGATAGTGCTAGGGGAATAAGGATTCAGAATAAACTAGCGGATATATTTGCGAATAAAAAAAATATTTTCAATAAACTATTTAATTGATTTAGTGACAATATTCAATAAAATGCATATTTTTATGTAAATAGCATAGTTTTTTATAAAATGCATATTTTTATGTTTTTCAGAAGCAAAAAATTTTTCTATACGAAAAACTTTTAAAAATTAAAGAATTTTTCTTTAAGGATATTTTTGTGTAAAATACACATTTTTTTAATGAAATGCATATTATTACATGTTAATTTTTTTTATAAAATGCATATTTCATAATTTTTATGTTTAAAATGAATCGTTTAAAATTAAAACAAGTAGTTAAATATCAAAACGAATGTTTTTATAAAATACTTGATATTTGTAAATAAAATGCACATATTTATAGCAAATGCATATTTTTGTAAAAAATACGATTTTTTATATAAATGCATATAGTTATCTTAAATGCATATGTTGATATAAAATGCATATTTTCGTATAAAATGCATATTTTTTATCTAGAATGCATATTTTTTATCTGAAATGCATATTTTTATGTAAAATGCATATTTTTTATCTAGAATGCATATTTCTTTTATCTAAAATGCATATTTTTATGTAAATTCTTATTTTATTAAATTTTGAGTGGGTTTGTTCTAGTTCGAGGTCATTATTTCCTTTACTAATTAAAACTATTACATTGTTAAGAATAATTTTCAATAATTTTTTTTTTCTGTTTTAAATTTGTTTATTTTGGTCATTTTTTGCAAGACTTAATCGACACATGTTTCGGAGTTTGTCAGATTCAATTGTCAAGATTATTTTGCAAATATTCTAACTAAAATATTAATATATACATGTAAAATACACATTTTTTATGAAATGGGTATTTTTACATGTAAATTGTGTATTTTTTTTTATAAAATGCTTATTTCATAATTTTTATGTTTAAAATAAATCGCTTAAAATCAAAACAAGTATTTAAATATCAAAACGAATATTTTTATAAAAAACTTGATATTTTTAAATAAACTGCATATATTTATAGCAAATGCATATTTTTGAAAAAAAAATACGTTTTTTATATAAATGCATATGTTTATCTTAAATGGATATGTTGATATAAAATGCATATTTTCGTATAAAATGCAAATTTTTATCTCAAATGCATATTTTTTTAATATAAAATGCATATTTTTATGTAAAATGCATATTTTTTTATCTAGAATGCATATTTTTTGTCTAAAATACATATTTTTATATAAATTCTTATTTTATTATATTTTAAATAGGTTTATTCTAGCTCGAGGTCATTATTTCCTTTACTAATTAAAACGATGATATTCTCAGAATAATTTTCAAGAAAATAATTTTTTTGTTTTAAATTTATTTATGTTGGTTATTTTTACAAGACTTAAACGACGCGAGTTTCGGAATTTGTCAGATTCCATTGTCAAGATTATTTAGCAAATATTTAAACTAAAATATTATTACATACATGTAAAATACACATTTTTTTAATGAAATGCATATTTTTACATGTAAATTGCATAATTGTTTTTTTAAAAAATGCATATTTCATAATTTTTATGTTTGAAATAAATCCTTTAAAATCAAAACAAGTAGCTAAATGTCAAAACGAATATTTTTATAAAAAACTTGATATTTTTTAAATAAAATGCACATATTTATAGCAAATGCATATTTCTGTAAAAAATAGGAATTTTTATATAAATGCATATATTTATCTTAAATGCATATGTTGTTAAAAAATGCATATTTTCGTATAAAATGCATGCTTTTGTCTCAAATGCATACATTTTTTTATCTAAAATGCATATTTTTATATAAATTCTCATTTTATCAAAATATTGAGCGGCTTTGTTCTAGCTTGAGGTCATTATTTCCTTTACTAATTAAAACTATTATATTCTCATAGAATAATTTTTAAGAAAATTATTTTTCTGTTTTAAATTTATTTATGTTGATAATTTTTGCAAGACTTAATCGACACGGGTTTCGAAATCTGTCAGATTCCATTGTCAAGATTATTTTGCAAATATTCAAACTAAAATATTAATACATACATGTAAAATACACATTTTTTAATGAAATGCATATTTTTACATGCAAATTGCATATTTTTTTTATAAAATGCATATTTCATAATTTTAATGTTTAAAATAAATCGTTTAAAATCAAAACAAGTATGTAAATGTCAAAACGAATATTTTTATAAAAAACTTGATATTTTTAAATAAAATGCACATATTTATAGCAAATGCATATTTTTGTAAAAAATACGAATTTTTATATAAATGCATATATATCTAAATTGCATATGTTGTTTTAAAATGCATATTTTCGTATAAAATGCATGTTTTTATTTAAAATGCATCCTTTTTTATCTGAAATGCATATTTTTTTTATCTAAAATGCATATTTTTATGTAAAATGTATATTTTTTTTTCTAGAATGCATATTTTTTTATCTAAAATGCATATTTTTATATAAGTTCCTATTTTATTATATTTTGAGTGGGTTTGTTCTAGCTCGAGGTCATTATTTCCTTTACTAATTAAAACTATAATATTCTCATAGAATAATTTTCAAGAAAATTATTTTTCTGTTTTAAATTTATTTATGTTGGTGATTTTTGCAAGACTTAATAAACACGAGTTTCGGAATTTGTCAGATGTCATTGTAAAATACACGTGTAAAATACACATTTTTTAATGAAATGAATATTTTTACATGTAAATTGCATAATTTTTTTATAAAATGCATATTATATAATTTTTATGTTTAAAATAAATCGCTTAAAATCAAAACAAGTATTTAAATGTCAAAACGAATATTTTTATAAAAAACTTTATATTTTTTAAATAAAATGCACATATTTATAGCAAATTCATATTTTGTAAACAATACGATTCTTTATATAAATGCATATATTTATCTTAAAGGCATGTTGATATAAAATGCATATTTTCGTATAAAATGCATGTTTTTTTTTTTAAATGCATATTTTTTTATCTAAAATGCATATTTTTATGTCAAATGCATATTTTTTTTTATCCCGTGTAAAAATCGATTAGATCTTGTCAGATACATTTTTATCTAGTTATATATGATTGCATCTGATTGTATATAATCATATCTGGTCAGATATAATTAAATGTCAATTTTGTGGCAATGTTGACCAAATCCGAGATATAATTAGATCTCGATTTTGGACATTTCAGATATAATTATATGCAATCAGATACGATCATATATGAACATATATGAACAGATCAGATAAGATCTAATACATTTTTACACGGGATATCTAGAATGCATATATTTTATCTAAAATGCATAATTTTACATAAATTCTTATTTTTTTATATTTTTAGTGGGTTTGTTCTAGCTCGAGGTTATAATTTTCTTTACTAATTAAAACTATGATATTCCCATAGAATAATTTTCAAGAAAATTATTTTTCTGTTTTAAATTTATTTATGTTGGTAATTTTTGCAAGACTTAATCGACACAAGTTTCGGAATTTGTCAGATTTTATTGTCAAGATTATTTTGCAAATATTTAAACTAAAATACACATTTTTTAATGAAATGCGTATTTTTACATGTAAATTGCATAATTTTTTTTTATAAAATGCATATTTCATAATTTTTATGTTAAAAATAAATCGTTTAAAATCAAAACCAGTAGTTAAATTACAAAACGAATATTTTTATAAAAAACTTGATATATTTAAATAAAATGCACATATTAATTTTTATATAAACGCATATATTTATCTTAAATGCATATGTTTATACAAAATGCATGTTTTCGTATAAAATGCATGTTTTTATCTAAAATGCATATGTTGATATAAAATGCATATTTTCTTATAAAATGCATGTTTTTATCTAGAATGCATATTTTTTATCTCAAATGCATATTTTTATATAAATTCTCATTTTATTATATTTTGAGGGTCGAGGTCATTATTTCCTTTACTAATTAAAACTATGATATTCTTATAGAATCATTTTCTAGAAAATAATTTTTCTGTTTTAAATTTATTTATGTTGGTCTAGCCTGCCATGAGATTCGAACCTGTGCTTCTAAATCACTCATGGTTTGTAACACCGACACAGTGGGGCGAGATGCAGTTTTTTTGTCAGAATTACTCTACAGCCCTCAATTCTTAACCGATTTTAATTTTGTTTTTTGTTGCTTGTAGCTTATTAAATTTCGCATCGACTTATGCAGCACGATTTTTAAGCTCATTAGTTTAACCCACTTAATTTTTACTGCGAAAGTAAAAAAAAATATTTTTTTGCAGTTTTTTGGCTGTAAAACGTTCAAAAATAAACGGATTCAAGTGACTTTTGGCTTAAATTAATTGTAATATTAATTTCTTTGAATTTCTTTATTAAAAAAAAATTAATTGAAAAAATGGCATTTTTGAAAAATGCAGAATTTTTTGTTCCCCACACAACAGTAACGCATAGTTCAAGTGAAATGCTCACAAGAGCGACATTTTTGTCAGTATTTCTATTATTATATTTTTATTTTTTTAATAAAAATTAATTAGAATTATATGAAGAATATTTAATAAAATGCATATTTTTGATATGAAATGTATTTTTTCATATAAATGCATATTTTTTATATAAAATGCATATTTTTCATATAAATGCATATTTTTTATATAAAATGCATATTTTTATACACTTCAAGTCCATGCTTGGGGTTGCTGTGTTTAGTAATTACTGAGACATGGTAACGTCTCAAAACAAATTTTTAAAAACATTTTTGACAATTTAAATTTCTTAATCTATAAACTAAAAACCATTAGCCTCGTGTTAGCCTTGCGCATTACCTGGGATTTCAGTTTTTTTTTTTTCATTCATATATTAAAGTTGAATATATTTCATGTCATCATTGATTTTTTATAGATTTTATTTGTATTTTTTCTAGCACAACTCAAATTCTTGTTGTTTATATAGAAACTTTTATTTCCTTTATAGTGTTTATTTTTTTTTTATATAAAAAAATATATTTTCTACATAAAATTTGTTTTTATTTAGCTTTGACACAATTCCTCTAAAAAAAATTTATATAAAATATTTTACAAAAGCAAAAATATTGTTCACACAACAATGTATTAACATTCATAGGCAGTCAGTAGTCACTCAGTCAGCCAGCCTCATCCTACTTAAACGAAAAAATACTGAATTTTTGCTGAGTTTGGCAAAATTAAAACTAAACAAAACCATAACAACACAAATATGTGATATAAACTAACATAAAACTACAAAAATAAAACAACAACAAATATTTCACAAAAAAATTTGCCAACAAATTTTTATAAAGTTGTAAAAAAAATATTTTACAAAATAAATTTTAAACAATATTGCTGCAAAAAAAAAAATCAGCGAAAAAAAATTAAATAAATATTGACAAAATTTAAAGAAAATAAAACAATAAAAATGTTGTGGAAATATATTTTTCGGCTGAAAACTGCACAACCCTTAACAAAATTTAACGGTTATTGTAATTTTATGCCAATATGGCAACTCTGTTTAAATTTTATTTTAAACAAAAATGTGTTTCAAACACACTCACTGAATTTTGAAGGCCCAGCAACATTTTTTAGCATACAAAAAATATTTTTCGTGTTTTAACTATACTAAAAATAAAAATTATGTTTAATCAGCAGAAAAATCTGCTAAAAATACGCCCGTTTTGGGGCATGTGAGAAATCTGCTGATTTTAGCAGACGTGGTTGCTTAATTTCTGTAGTGATAACCTGGTTCGAATCAGCAGATAAATCAGTCAGGACAGCAGAAAAATCTGCTGATTTCAGCTTGCAAATCTGCTCACATATTAAATGACGCATTTAAGCGGGAGCTATTTATATTCGTCCACTTTAATTTGATAGTGACATTTGATTTGCATTTTTGCGAGGCCGACATTTAAAAAAAAATATCTCACATTTTTTAATTTCATAAAAAAAGCATATTTAAAAATGCAATATTTAAAAAAAAAATGCATATTTAACAAGATGCTTATTTTTTTGTATAAAAATATTTTTTTTTCAACAAATCTGCAAATCTGCTCACACATTAAGTGACGCATTTAAGCGGGAGCTATTTATATTCGTCCACTTTAATTTTCAGATATTGACATTTAATTTGCATTTTTGCGAGGCCGACATTTAATAAAAAAATATCTTAAAAAAAATCTGCTCACATATTAAATGACGCATTTAAGCGGGAGCTATTTATATTCGTCCACTTTAATTTTTAGATAGTGACATTTGATTTGCATTTTTGCGAGGCCGACATTAAAAAAAAAATAAATATCTTAAAAAATATCTCACATTTTTTAATTTCATAAAAAACTGCATATTTAAAAATGCAATATTTTAAATAAAATGCATATTTAACAAAATGCTTATTTTTTTGTATAAAAATATTTTTTTTTCAACAAATATGCAAATCTGCTCACATATTAAGTGACGCATTTAAGCGGGAGCTATTTATATTCGTCCACTTTAATTTTCAGATAGTGGCATTTGATTTGCATTTTTGCGAGGCCGACCATTAAAAAAAAATATCTTAAAAAATATCTTTTTTTTTAATTTCATAAAAAAATGCATATTTGAAAATGCAATATTTTTTAAAAAATGCATATCTAACAAGATGCTTATATAAAAATATTTTTTTTTTATTTTTTTAATTTCGAATCTAAAAACTTTTCTATTCGAAAAAATAAGAACAAACAAGTTCCTCAACTTCAAAAAAAAAAATTCTTCAAATTATTTTCCAAAATTTTTGCTGGGTTATTATGTACTTACTTTATACAACATAATAATGGCTACATTGTCATGTTGATTTTGCATGTTTAATAATAGTTTCATATTTTTATGGACGAACAAAAAAAAAAAAACGTCTCCATATGTGCTGTGAAAAATCTGTAAAAATGTATAGTTAAAACATTTGTACAAACAATTTTTTTCCATTTTATAGAATTATTTAAAAAAAATTGTATGCTAAATAATAAAGTCATTTAAAAAATATGGCGTTATTATTTTTTTCGTCCCAGCACATTACAAATTTAATCTCATATTTATCAATGGCATGAAAATAATGTTTTATTTTTGTTAATTTTTATTTTAAATTGAATATTTTAAGTTTTAATTAAATTTTTTTAGTAAATGGTGGGTTTTTAAAATTAAGCTTTAAAATAGGAGAAAATCTAAAATTAGTCGTTTTCTTGGCTGGCTGAGGGGTCTCTCTATTTATAATAACTGAGCTTTTATATGCAGGTTTAACCTTTTTTAGAATTATTTTTAAAGCTAAAAATAGAGCTTTTGAAAAGTCCCCTTAGATGTCAAAGCTTTAGCTTTTTTTACAATTATTTTTAAAATCAAAATTTGAGCTTTTAAAAAATCTCGTGTAATGCCAAAATGTTAGATTTTTTAACAATAATTCTAGAGCTTTTTAACACTCGAACCTATAAAATCAAAAATTGAGCTTTTAAATAAATAGTAGAGCTTTTAAACAAATTCTAAATCAAGCTTATAGTCAAACCCTGTGCATAGAGCTTTTGAAAAGTCACGTTAGATGTCAAAGCTTTAGCTTTTTTTACAATTATTTTTAAAATTAGATGTCAAAGCTTTAGCTTTTTTTACAATTATTTTTAAAATCAAAATTTTAGTTTTTAAAGACTTAAATGTATTGTCAAAATATCAGTTTTAACAATAATTTTTGAGCTTTTTAACACTTGAACTTTTAAAATAAAAAATTGAGCTTTTAAACAAATAGTTAAGCTTTTAAACAAATTCTTAATCAAGCTTTTAGTCAAACCCAATTTTTTCAATCCCACTTAAAGTCAAATACTAAGCTTTTCCAAAAGCGTGTTAACAATTAAAGCTCGAGCTTAACAAAAATTTTACTTTAAGTCATAAACAAAGCTTTTTTACTCAATCTTTGTAGTTTTAAATATTTTATTTATTTTTTCCATTGGCTTCCTTCCCATTTTTATTGCATGTAT
The DNA here is from genome assembly GCA_963921195.1 of Pegoplata infirma. Classification (NCBI taxonomy): domain Eukaryota; kingdom Metazoa; phylum Arthropoda; class Insecta; order Diptera; family Anthomyiidae; genus Pegoplata; species Pegoplata infirma. The sequence goes on along the minus strand of OY992539.1, from coordinate 211,719,628 downwards.
TTACCCACGCAAATTATTATACACAATTTCTTTTAAATCATATAAATCCCCTTAAAAAAAATAAAATACCATTTTTTATTTGTGCTGCCTTTATTCAGTCGTTTTCGTTAATATAGAGGGTGTTAAAGATAATGTATTATACTTGTCGTTTTAATAGCCAAAACGACCATTGAGTACTACTTTTGCAGCTACTACTACTAATTCGAGTGTAATAGAGTGGGGGAAAATATTTAAAATAATATTTTTATATTAAATGCGCATTTTTTTATTAATTGCATATTTTTATATTAAATGCATATTTTTATATTAAATGCATATTTTTATAATTAATGAATATTTTTATATTAAATGCATATTCTTATATTATTTATTTTTTATGAATTTGGCTGTTGAACTTTTGAAATTAAAAATTGAGCTTTTAAATATATTTTTTTTACAAAATTCATATAATAATAGAAAATGCAAATTTTTACATGTTTTTTAGTATTTTTATAAAATGCTTTTATTTTAAATACATATTTTTATATGCATATTTTCATATTAAGTGCATATTTTTATATTATTTATTTTTTATAAATTTGGAAGTTGAATTTTTGAATTTAAAAATTGAGCTTTTAAATATATTTTTATTTAAAATTTATATTTTTTTTAAAAAGCTTTTATATTATAAATACATATTTTTATATTAAATGCATATTTTTATATTAAGTGCATATATTTTTATATTAAATACATATTTTTATATTAAATGCCTACTTTTATATTAAATGCATATTCTTATATTAAATGCATTTTTTAACATTAAAAGCGTATTTTTATATTACATGAATATTTTTATATTAAATGCATATTTTTATATTAAGTGCATATTTTTATTTTAAATGCATATTTTTATTTTAAATGCTTTTTTTTTGTTTAAAACATATATTTTCATTTAAAAAGCCTATTTTATTTAAACCAAACTTTGTATATTTTTATATTAAATGCATATTTTTGTATTAAATGCGTATTTTTATATTATGTGCATATTTTTATATTAAATGCATATTTTTATATTACATGCATATTTTTATATTAAATGCCTACTTTTATATTAAATGCATATTTTTATATTGAATGCATATTCTTATATTAAATGCATTTTTTTAACAGTAAAAGCGTATTTTTATATTAAATGCATATTTTAAACCAAATTTAGTACATTGCTTAGGGCATTAAGATTATATCCGAGAAACTAAAATTTCTTACTCATTTTTCCGCCCGCCTATAATGTATAGTATTTATAGACACTAAATGTAAATTATCTTTACAATAAGTAGCTTTTTTATATTGTCGTATATTGTATTTTATTTATTTTATATAGTTTTATTTCCAGTTTTTTTTTTTGTTGTAGGTGGCCATTAGAAATCTTAATATTTAATGCTTTTTATATACTCTTAAAGTCTAACATGAATGACATTATTTTTTAGAAATCTTGATATATGGCTGACAATTTAAGACGAATAGATGTGATTTAGTTTTGTTTTTACAAAAATAAAAATAATAGCGAAATTACATCATTAGTTGTGTGAGGATTTGAGTGTCAAATACGCAAAAAAAAAAATGGCAAAAGTGGGTAAAGTTTGGGTAAAATATTGAGAGAGGTTTAACCACAGTTTAGTAATGATAGATATTTTTTATTTTTTATGAAAATATATAAAACTATGCGTTTTATAAAAAAATATGCGTTTTATACAAAAATATGCGTTTCATATAAAAAATATATGTTTTACACAAAAACTAAGGATTTAATATAAAATAAAATGCATTTTAAATATGCATTTTATTTAAAAAAAGCTTTAAGTATATAATAGCTTTTAGAATACATATGTACTTGAAAATATAGATTTTATATAAAAATATGCACATTGTATAAAAAAATGCTTTTTCATAAAAAATAAGCATTTTATATGAAATATATGCATTTTGTGTAAAAATATGCATTTCATATGAAAAATATACATTTTGTGTATAAATATGCATTTAATATAAAAATATGCATTTGACATAAAAATATGCATTTTATATAAAAATAGGTATTTTATATAAAAATATGCATTTTATATAAAAATAAGATTTTTTATTTAGTTCGGTAAGAGTTCATTTTAAATATTTCTAAGCAATAACATTTTTTTCTGTCCCAGGGTTTCTTCCGAAAGCTCTTGACGCCTCCACCTAGCCTGGGTTGTTAATTATTTTTTTCAGATTTCTCATTGTACAACAAAAATTAATATTTCTCAGTACTAATTAATCTGGACTAAAACCGAACTAACTGCAAAATTCAGTTATAAAATGTATATTTTTATATAAAATGCATATTTTTATATAAAATGCATATTTTTATATAAAATGCATATTTTTATATAAAATGCATATTTTTATATAAAATACATACTTTTATATATTTTTATATGAAACGCATATTTTTAAACAAAATGTACATTTTGATATAAAATGCATATTTTTACACAAATGCATGTTTTTCGTAAAAAATTCAACAAAAATTCAGTAATTAAATCAAACAAACTATTTAAACAGTTAAAATAAATAAAAAATTATGCTTTTGAAATAAAAAAATATGTATTTTAAATAAAAAATATGCATTTATAAATAAAAAAATGCATTTTATATCCGATAATGATTTTTATTTAAGAAAAATTTACAATTCATATAAAAATATTTTTTTTATTAAAATATCGTTAACGTAAAACTGTGGATTTTTAACAAATATATGCATTTACCTGAAAAAATGCATTTTAACTAGAACATGAAAATTTATGCATATTATATTCAATTATAATTTTTTTAGAAAAATATGCATCTTTTATATAAATGCATTTTATATAAAAATATGCATCTAAAAAAAGCATTTTATAAAAAATAAGATTTTTTGGGAAATATGCATTTTGTATTAAAAATATTTCATATACAAAATACTTTTTTTGTACTGTCCCTGATGATGTTATTCAATAAATAACGAAATATTGGAGAAATGAATTCCATTAAAAGGGTTTTAAAGTCTAATGTACATTTTAAACAGATTTCACATAAAGACAACATCATACGGCCTTTAAGCTCTCAAAATTAGTTCTCTTTGCATATTTAAAGTTCATCTGGGTTTTTTTTTGATTTAGCTCTGCAAACAAAGTCCTTCAAATAAATTCTCACTTTCATTTTCTGCTTACATTTACAACCCAATTCATTATTTTAATTATTATGTTCCAAAAATTATTTGACCTGTACTATCATTGACATACATTCTTTTTAATTTAGTGAAAAAAGAAAATTATAAACTTTCATTATAGGTGTTAATATTGCTGTTTCTGTTTTTTTAATAACAATTTTCATAAAAAATAAGTGCAAAAGCTTTAATAAAATTATACACAAACATCCCCAGTAATTATAATAAAAATATTTAACCTGGTTATGAGGGGTGTATTTTGTTGTTGTTTTTTTTTTAGCTTAAAGATATGTTATATTTATAATAAGGATTTTAAGGATCCTTGAAGCATACAAATGAAAAGAGGGCAAATGTAGGAAAATGCTGAAATTGTAGTTGCTTTGCAAAATTGTTTAACAAATGATGAAACAATTTTTATAGATATTTTTTATAGACATTTAAGATTTAAATGTCTTCCTTTATGGAATATTTAAGAAATACAATAGACGTCCCACTTTGTACACTGGTGGAAACTATTAAAAGGCCCACTTTGAGTGTAATTCAACAAAAATTTTTATGTGAAACTGTGGTTGTTGTATATATTTTTTTTGGAAGCTCGGCAAAGGAAATTATTTTGATAACACCATTTCAATGTTCTTTGAGAAATTTTTTTGTATAAATAATTCTTAGATTTTGAGGCATTTTTTCTAACAAAAAAATTTTCAGATTCTGAAAAATTTTTCCGTTAGAAAAATATTAAGATTATATGACATTTTTCCTATAAAAGAAATTTTTAGATTCTCAAACATTTTTGCTAAAGGCAATTTTCAGATTATGAGACATTTTTCTACAGAAGAATACTTCGATTTTCAAAAATGTTTTCTATAGAAAAATTATCAGATTCTAAATATTTTTCCTGTAGAAAAAATCCAAGATTCTAAGACATTTTTCCTTTAAAAATATATATATTTGCATATTATAAAAAAAAAACATGCACTTTATTAAAAAACAATCTTTTTTATAAAAATATGCATTTTTTATAATAATAAAAACTGGCCTCGACCTCGAAGAATTTTTATTTATTTGAATTGGAAAGGTCGAATAATAATAACTTTAATTTTTCAGAAAATAAAATATGCATTTTTATAAAGTAAAATTTCAGAGGCATATTCCTATCGAAAAATTTTTAGTGGTCAAATTTAAAAAATGGGCATTTTATAAAAATATACATTTTGTATAAAAATATAAATTTGTTTAAAATAATAAGCTTTTTATTTATTTTAAAAACTAAAATATGCATTTCATTAAGTTAATTATGCATTTTATTAAATATGCATTCGATATAAAAAAAGCATTTTTTGGTGAAAATATGCATTTAAAAAATATGCATTTTTTGGTGAAAATATGCATTTAAAAAATATGAATTTTTTTGAATATGAACTTTTATAAAAATATATGTACTTGTTATAAAAAGCACTTTATTTTTTTAGGTAAAATATGCATTTTGTAAAGTAAAAAAATGCGTTCCATGTAGTAAAATATACATTTTATATATAATAATATGCATTTGACATAAAAATATGCAGTTTATAACAAAATTTACAATTTATGAGCAAAACTAAAAACTGCATTTACCATTTGTCGATGGCAAAACAATGTAAAATCAACGTCTCTAAATACCGGTCAAATTTCGAAATCATATACAGTGGGTAAAAAAAGTAGTCGGACACTCATAACCTCAATTTCTTTCATTAAATTTGGTGGTTAAAATTCATGAAATTGCAAAATGTGTTGGTACCATTTTAAAGATGGGTTTTCACACTTTAAGAATCAGTTGTTCTTGAATCAAAATGATAGCTAAGTTTTTTGCAAATCAGCGAAAACTAAAATAACTTGTAAAATCACCTCAAAAAAGAACTCGGACACTCATTAAATGCTTCCAGATTCCGCTTAATTCTAAATAAAATTAAAATGGAAAATGACTTAATTCTATCCTGGTGTTACTAATTGTTAACCTCCATGTCAGTTAAGCCAACATTCTTTTATAATTTAAGCGGATTTAGCTGAAATCTCCTAAAATAAGAGTTTTTCTAGTAAGATGGCCGATATTTTTTAACAAGACTTTACAAAAAACGTCAAGTGCAATTCGAGCTTTGATGTACTATATACTACACCAAGCTAAGCCATTTGTGACGTCATATACCAATTTATATATATTATATATATTTGAGGCCCTATGCTCCTTATAGGAACTAAAGGAACTAATATATATATACCAATTTAGATACGCAAAATCAGTCAAAAACGAAGCGAAAATATTAAAAAATATAGTATGCAGAAAGAAAAATGCACTAAAATTGCATCAAAAACTAAAAAACCATGGGAGGAAAGGTGACTAATGGTAAGAGTAGAACTCAAATATTGTTTAATGATGTAGTTTTTATGCAGGGGTTACGTTACCAGACGTCGCGGGTGGTAAGTTGGTGTAACAACAAAAAAATAAAATCTAAAGCATTCAGAACCACTGATATTTCATACTGGCCTATCTGTTTTGTTACTTATAAAGGTAAGTTAGCAGGTTTTCGGCCTAATGAATGATCTGACATGCGAAGAAAGGATTATCATGTGCATAAAGCCTAAATTCGGTATGCAGTGTTAGCAAGTGAATTATTTATATATTAGAATCCCTTCCCTGTAACATTTATACCTCTCAGATGGCAACTCTTCTATTACAAATGTATCCGGGAATAATATATGACATCTTATCTATTCATTGGACTATTTTATGTCGAATATTTCACGGTTTATTGCGCATTTTTTGCGCGTTTTTCTTTCTGCATACTATATTTTGTATTATTTTCGCTTTGTTTTTGACTGATTTCGCGTATCTAAATTGGTATATTATGACACAAATGGCTTAGCTTGGTGTAGTACCTAGTACATCAAAGCTCGAATTGAACTTGACGATTTTTTAAAAAGTCCTGTCAAAAAATATCGGCCATCTTACTTGAAAAACGCTTATTTTAAGAGATTTCAGCTGAATTCGCTAAAATTATATAAAAATTTTGGCTTAACTGACATGGAGGTTAACAATTAGTAACACCAGAATAGAATTAAGTCATTTACCATTTTAATTTTATTTAGAATTAAGCGGAATCTGGAAGTATTTAATGAGTGTCCGAGTTCTTTTTTGAGGTGATTTTACAAGTTATTATAGTTTTCGCTGATTTGCAAAAAACTTAGCAATCATTTTAATTCAAGAACAACTGATTCTAAAAGTGTGAAAAACCATCTTTAAAATGGTACCAACATATTTTGGAATTTCATGAATTTTAACCACAAAATTTAATGAAAGAAATTAAGGTTATGAGTGTCCGACTACTTTTTTTACCCACTTTATAACAAAAATTTACATTTTATAAAAATAGAAAATACATTTTATAAAAAATATGTAAGTTTTATAAAAATAGGCATTTTCTATTAAAATATGCATTTTATATTTAAAAATATGCATTTTGCAATGAAAAATATGCATTTCTTAAATAAAAATACGCATTAAATTTAATAATATGCAGTTATTATTAAAATTTGCAAATTTATGCGCAAAAACAAAGACTACATTTTACAATTTACATGATACATAGTAATTCCGAAATCATGTTATATAACAAATCTACATTTTACAAAAATATGCATATTATGCATTCACAAAAATATGCATTTTATATAAAAATTTGAATTTTTTATAAAAAAATGTGCATTTTTAAAATATGCATTTTTAAAAATATGCATTTTCTATAAAAATATGCATTTTCTATAAAAATATACATTTTCTATAAAATATGCATTTGTTATAAAAATATAATATAATGTAAACATTTTCGAAAATATGTCCTGATGATGGAACACAAGTGTAGCTAAATATCAGCAATAAAGAATTTTAAAACACTTGACTTGAGCTCAAAAAATTTTATTTCTTATAAAGTTTTGCATTATATATAAAAGTATGCATTTTATATAAAAATTTTAATTTTTTATAAAAATATGTAATTTATATGCCTTTTATTTTGAGTAGGTTTATTCTAGCTCGAGGTGATTATTTCCTTTATTAATTAAAACTATGATATTCTCATAGAATAATTTTCAAGAAAATTATTTTTCTGTTTTATGCTTTTTATATAATAATATGCAGATTAATCAATATGTGTTTTGTTCAGGCTTTTGTTGTAATTTTAATTTGAATATGCAGATTAGATGAAAATAATCTTAGTTTGATCATTAACGGTTTGTCATGAAAATCCCTTTGCTACTTGTAGTACAGGGTTTATATATTTGCTATATTATCTTGACAATAGAATCTGACAAATTCTAAAGCACGTGTCGATTAAAACATAAAAATAATTTTCTTGAAAATTATTCTATGAGAATATCATAGTTTTAATTAGTAAAGAAAATAATGACCTCGAGCTAGAATAAACTTACTCAAAATGTAATACTTTAAAGTTAGAATAAAAACAATTTTAATTCTTTAATTAAAATTAATCAGAATTTGAATAATCTTTTTATATAAAAATAAAAAAAATATGCATTTTATGTGAAAGTTTTAAAATAAAAAAATTATAAAAAATACGGATTTTACAAAAAAATAAGCATACCATATAAAAAATATGCCTATTACACAAAAATATGCATTTTATAAAATATGCATGTTATAAAAAATGCAGTTTATAAAAAAATCAGTTTTTAAAAATGCATTTTATACAAGAGAGTAATTTATAAAAAATCTACGCAGTTTTAAAAAAATGTTATACAAAAGAGCAATTTTTAAAAAAATCCATTTAGTATTAAAGTATGCATTTTATTTAAAATTATAAATTTTATAAAAAATATGCATTTAATACAAACGTATTTATTTTATATAAAAATGTGTATTTAAATTAAATTTGTGCATTTAATATAAAAATATGCATTATATAAAAAACAAAATATGCATTTTATATAAAAATATGCATTTTGTATTTAAATATGCATATTATAAAAAAATCCAAATCATGTAAAAATGAGCATTTTATTTATAAATAAAAAAAAAATATATATAAAAATTTAAATATTCTGTTAAAACATGCATATTTTTTAACATTAAATCACAAATTTCGCAGGATCTCTTGGAAAGTGTGTTTTATCAAATCATTTCTCTAAAAGAGAAAGTAGTTAAATACCAACACATACAAATTCACTCACACAAATACAAAAATCTTTAAATGGTCTTCGAAGAAAATAATCATTGTGTATTAAAATATGCATTTTATATAAAAAATATTTATTTTATATAAAAATTTGCATTTAAGATCAAAATATGCATTTTATTTTAAATAGGTTTATTATAAAAATATGCAATTTATATAAAAATATGCATTTTGTATAAAAATATGTATTTTATTTCAAAATATGGATTTTATAAAAAAAAATATGTATTTTACATAAAAATATGCATTTCATATAAATTTTATAGAAAAATATGTATTCTAAAAATATGCATTTAATAGAAAAATATGCATATTATTATAAAATATGTATTTTGTATAAAAATATGCATATTATACAAAAACAAAATGCATTTCATATAAAAATTAGCATTTTATTTATAAATAAAAAATAATTTATATAAAAATATAAATATTCTTTCAAAACATGAATATTTTATAATATAAAATCGCAAATTTCACTGGATCTCTTGGAAATTGTGTTTTATCAAATTATTTCTCCAAAACATAAAAAAAAACATTAAATGCCAACACATACAAATTCATTCACACACAAATTCTTTAAATGGTCTTCGAAGAAAATAATCATTGTGTATTAAAATATGCATGTTATATAAAAATTTGCATTTAATATGCATTTTATATAAAAATATGTATTTTATATTAAAAAATATGCATTTTAAATAAAAATATGTATTTTATAAAAAATATGCATTTAATATAAAAATATGCATTTAATTTACAAATATGCATTTTATATAAAAATATGAATTTTATAGAAAAATATGCATTTTATATAAAAATTTCCAGTTAAAATCAAAATATGCATTTTATTTTGAGTAGGTTTATTCTAAAATATGCATTTTATATAAAAAATGTATTTTATATAAAAATATGCATTTTGTACTTAAATATGCATATTATATAAAAAATTTGCATTTCATATAAAAATAAGCATTTTATTTATAAATAAAAAATAATTTATATAAATATTCTTTTAAAACATGCATATTTTATAACATAAAATCGCAAAGTTCGCAGGATCTCCTGGAAAGTGTGTTTTATCAAATCATTTCTCTAAAAGATAAAGTAGTTAAATACCAACACATACAAATTCACTCACACACACACACACACACACAAAAATCTTTAAATGGTCTTCAAACGCCACAAACATTATGAAAACGGAAGTTTGTCCCTGGTGTTTATGTGTGTGTGTATGCCAAAAGGACAATAGTATGAGTTAGTATCACACAAAAATACATGAATGTATTTCTCGTCTATCTGTGTTTTTGGTGGCTGTTTGAGTATGAGTTGGTATGTTAAAATTATAAATGTTTATATGTATGTAATATGAGTGTTGTAAATGTATTGTATCTCCACGCGAAAATTGTAAATGGCCACAGAAATGCGAAATATTTAGGCTTAAGTGTCACATAAAAATGACTTATCATTTTGGAAGTATCAAGTGGCTGTTTAAATGGTATACTATACACAAAAAACACACACCAACTGCCACTAACATTCTTTTGCTACCATTAGTTAGGTTTGTCTCTATATATTCCAAAATAATTTTTATATATTTTGGCATGTTACTGCTGGGCTAGGACGACTTGAAGGCTACACTCAACGAAAAAGTTTTATTATATTAATGAAAACTGTCATAAATATAATGAAAATCTTCATTAAAGTTAAATAAAAATGAATAAATAAATACAATGAAACAGTTTTATAATTATTCATAGGGTTAATATTAATGAAATTTTGAATTATATTTATGAAAAATACAATGTAACATTTCATAGATTTAATTTTTAATAATATAAATAAAAATATTTGATCATATTACGAAACAATTTTATAGTATTTATTTATGAACCACTTCATTGGTACTATGAAATAGTTTCATAATTATAATAAAATACTTATAAAAATATTATTTTTATGAAATATTTCATAGTATTTATGAAAATTTCATAATATTTATGACACAGTTACATCGGACGAACTTTAAAGACAAGTTTCATTATATTTATAAAAAGGTTTCATAGTATCTGAAAATTTTCATTAAAGTTAAATACAAATGAATAAATAAATACAATGAAACAGTTTCATAATTGTTCATTGGGTTAATATTAATGAAATTTTGAATTATATTTATGAAATATACGATGTAACATTTCATAGATTTAATTTTTTTATTAAATATTTCATCATATTAGGAAACAAGTTTATAGTATTTATTTATGAACCACTTCATTGGTACTATGAAATAGTTTCATAATTATAATAAAATACTTACAAAAATATTATTTTTATGAAATATTTCATAGTTTTTATGAAAATTTCATAATATTTTTGACACAGTTACATTGGACGAACTTTAATGACAAGTTTCATTATATTTATAAAAAGGTTTCATAGTATCTGATAATTTTCATTAAAGTTAAATACAAATGAACAAATAAATACAATGAAACAGTTTTATAATTGTTCATAGAGTTAATATTAATGAAATTTTGAATTATATTTATAAAAAATACGATGTAACATTTCATAGATTTAATTTTTTTATTAAATATTTGATCACATTAGGAAACAATTTTATAGTATTTATTTATGAACCAATTCATTGGTACTATGAAAAAGTTTCATAGTTATAATAAAATACTTACAGAAATAAATATTTCATAGTATTTATGAAAAATTTCATAATATTTATGACACAGCTACATTGGACGAACTTAAATGACAAGTTTCATTATATTTATGAAAAGGTTTCATAGTATCTATGAAAAGGTTTTATAGTATTTATGAAATGTTTCATTAAAAAAGCAAATGCATTATTTTTTTTTTTTAGAAATAAAATTTATGATATTTATATTGGAAGAACTAAAATAAGGAGCTATAATTGTTTTGCCCCAATTTCTTAATCATATTATAAAAAATCATATGACACGTTTATGAATTTTTCATAGACTTTTTTCATAAAACTTCATTATATTTATGAAGGTTTTATAAATATAATGAAATTTTATGATAAAAATATTTATGAAACCATGTCATAAATATTATGAAGCATTTTTCTCTGAGCGTATAGCTGGATATACGCAGAGCTAACACAAAAAAAAAAATATTGTAAATTACTCTCTATGGGTGGTTTATTTGGGTTGCTGGTGGAATCTTTTGATAGACAAAAAATTGTTGGCAACAGCAAAAAAAAAACTAAAACAAGTATAAAGATATAAAGATAATTGTGAATTATAAAGAGAGTCGATTTAGAAAGTGATTTTGTTATAAATTTTTTAGGCCTTAGGCATGATTTGTTATGTTATAGTCTGTCCTGTGCTGCTTTGCTTTGAAATGGTTTTTCCTATTTTTTATTCAAATATTTTTTTTCTGTGTGTTGTTTTTAAATTTTTTTTATCATTTATTTTTGTTTTTAAATATTTTTATTAAAGGAAATCCTTAAGGGATTAATTTGTTTAAATATTTGTCTTTTTCTTCTTCTCAATATTTTTGTTTATTTTGTCTTGTTAAAATAATAACACAAACAAATTTTGTTTTTCTAATCATATTTCTTTAGCCTGGTAATTAAAAAGTTTTTTTTTTTGTTTGTTAAAAACAATTAATTTTAATATTTATTTTAAATTATACTACATTTTCATATATTAATAGCAATAAATCTTAAAGAGATTTAAGGAGGATATAAGAAAGTTATAGTAATTTAGAAAATTGTGTAAAGAATAAAATTGTGCCAGATTTATTATGAAATATGTTAAAGGATTTGAAAAAATATGTTAGAATGTAAAATAAATGTATAAATGTTATTACACATATTACATACATTCTGAATGCCTTCAAATTTCTCTAAAATCAAGAATTTTGTTAATAACTTCATCTTAGCGACATCTACCGGTTCCAAATTTATCAGGAAACTTATTTTTGTTTAATAAATATAAATTTGTGAATTTTAGCCACATTGTATCATAAATAGAAAAAATGGAATTTGAACGACAACAGCGCCACCTTTAGGGTACACATTTTATCAAGAAACTTATTTTTGTTTAAAAAATATATTTTCTGAATTTCAGCCAAATCGTAACATAAATACCAAAAATTTAAATATTGCGACAACAGCGCCACCTATCGGGATTAAACATAAGAGAAACCTGGCTTCAGACTAAACTAATATATTGTCAAAGTTTGGTGGCAATCGGTCCAGCGGTTCTTAAGTTTTAGTAACAAGTTCACCGGACAAACGATTTTATTGTAGTGATCATATATCATGATCAAATGATCAATCATACTATTACCCTCCGCCATTTTGGTTGATTTGGTATGCTGCAATCATGTTCAAAACATGTTTTTTCTCTGTGAAGTACACAATTTTCCCCGTTTTTGCCTACCCCGTGAAAAATGATACATGTATGAACATTAGAGTGACATTTTTCTTGAAATTTTGATTTCCCAAGGGTTGGGGCAAATTTTTATTTTCCAACACCTATAAATTATGAGGTGAAAATTTGAGGCCAAGTAGATTAATTTAATCCGTAGCGCCATGCCATCAAAGTTTTGGATTTTTAAAAATTAAAAAAAACAAGTGAGAGAGTTAAATTCGGCTGTGCCGAATCTATTATACCCTCCAACATGTACAAAAATTAAAAAAAAAAAATGTTGACAGGGGCGTTGTTTTCAAGAGGGGGGGGGGGCAAGGAAGGGGGAGGGGTCGGTGAGCTGGGGTGACTCCTTGGCCCTCACGGTATATGTTTACAAGTTCATTTTTGTCTGCTTTGTTCACTAAAGTATTATAGTTTTATAATTATTTAAATTATTTTTTTTATCCACGCCCTTAAAAAAAAGGGCGGGGCAAAAAAAGCGACATTTTTTAATCCCCTTGGTCCAAGTGCAGGACTATAAACTTCTACGAACATAAAAATGTCTCATTTAGTTCACAAAAATACAAAAAAACCTCAAAAAAATTAGAATTTTTAAGAGGTTGGTTCAGTTCTTCAAGGGGGAACTTTTTTCCCCCTGGTCCGATTTGGCCCATTTCCGAACTTAACCTGCCTAGGAGCATAAGACATATTTATGCCAAACTTGAGGGGTCTAGCTTTTTTATTTTGGACTGTATCGTGTTAACTACAGACGGACGGACGGACGGACAGACGGACGGACGGACGGACGGACGGACATCGCTAGAATGTCTTAGAATCGATCACTGATCAATAATATATATACTTTATGGGGTCCCCGACCGATATTTCGATGCGTTACACACGGAATGACAAAGTGAGTATACCCCCATACTGTAGTTGGAGGGTATAAAAACAAGTATAAAAGTTAAATTCGACTTGGCCGAATCTATGAATACCCTCCACAATGCCCTTTTTAAAGGATATTAAATTTTTTAATGGGGAAAAAATTAACAATTTTGATTAGAAATATTTTATTTTGAGTAAAAAACTTTTTTTTTGTCATTTTTGTAAAAAAAAAAAATATTTACTAATTTTTTTTTTTTGAGTGTAACATTTCTTTTGAGTGTAATTTATTTTTTTGTGTAAAAATATTTCTGAGTGACAAAAATACTATGTAAAGTAATTTTGTGGCTTATCATTGTTTTTAAAGCTTGTTTTTTTAAAACCCGGGTTTTTCAACACTTGAATTTTAGGTGAAACTAATCTGAAATTCAGGGTTTTGCTTATAACTTTTGAACCACTGGACCGATTTTTCTGAGATTTGAAACGAACTGGGACAGAGGAACGATAAATATATATGCCACACTTCAGCAGTCTCAGAATTGTCGTTCGAAAGTTACCGTGTGTTTTATCTCGTAAATTCGTGAAAAACCCTTGCCGAAATTCAGTATTTTACTCATAACTTTTGAACCACTGCACCGATTTCGCTGGATTGCAATGCCAAAGGGCGCCTCCGTGAAGTCGTTCAAAAGTTAACGTGTTTTCAACAGACAGACGGACGGACGGATGGACGGACAGCGCTAGATCGTCTTAAAATCGATCGAGGATCATGAATATATGTACTTTATGGGGTCTTAGACCAATATTTTGAGGTGTTACAAACGGAATGACAAACTTACATATACCTTCTATCACTAGAGTGGAGGGTTATAAAAAAGTGAGAGTGTTAAATTCGGCTGTGCCGAATCTTTTATACCCTCCATCATGCAAAAAAATAAAAAAAAAAATAAATTTCAAAGAAATACAAGTTTATCATCCACACGCCCATTAAAGGGGGTGGGCGGACCGAAAAAATTACATTTTCTAATCCTCTGGGTTCAAATGCAGGTCTTTGAACTTCTTGTAGCATAAAATGATGCATTTGTTTAACAAAAACACAAAAAATCATGTAAAAAAATGTTTTTTTCAGAGGTTGGTTTAGTTCTTCAAGGGGGAACTTTTTTCTCCCCGGCCCGATTTTGCTCATTTACGAACTTAACCTGGCTAGGAGTATAAGAAATATTCGTGCCAAATTTCGGCAGTCTAGCTCTTTTATTTTGGACTGCATCGTGTTAACTACAGACGGACAAACAGACTAACAGACAGAATGTCTCAGAATCGATCACTGATCATAAATATATATACTTTATGGGATCCTAGACAGATACCAGGGAGGGTATAAAAAAATGTTGATGATCTGAATACGAATATCAAAAAGAATTTACACGAATATAAAACAAAATGTTGGGGTGGCAAATATATTGAGTCTTACATTTGACGCCTCTAGGGGCACTATTGTGACAGTACAGTTAGAGCGGTAGGAGCTGTTTTATAAAAATCTAATCTTTGTATGGGAGCACCATTAAGCAATGGACCCAGTGCTTAGGTATGTTTGGAAAAAATGTTAGGGGGCGCAAATTAATGGTACTCGGTCTTGTCTTTTATCCATCTAGGGGCGACTGCGGGGCAGTTGTGGGGCTTTTTGTGGATTTTTTTTAAGAAAAAAACTACAATATTTAAGGTGCACAGTGGTCTTCATGAGCTATTTAGAGTGCCTTAACACATTCACATTGTGTTGGTATATTTCCAAGAGTTCTTCAGCTTTACCGTGGCTATTCCCAAGCAGAAATTGACGACGGTTATAAAAAAAAGCGTTCTAAAAGCACTGTAACAAAAAAAAAGAACGTTCTCAAAACGTTATTTTCGAACGCTTTGCGAGCGTTCTCGAAAAGCGTTCTGAAAGCACTGTAACAAAAAAAAAAACATTCTCAAAACGCTTTATTCGCCTTGAGAGCGTTTTCGAAAAGCGTTTTGAAAGCACTTTATTAACAAAATACATGTTCGTTTCAAAATTAAATGGTTTTAAAGCAGTTTTTGCAAATGTTTTTAATTTTTTTTCGTAGTACATACAAGTATAGTATTTTTTAGATTATACTCAATTTTAAACAAATTGTTATAAAAACATTTTGTTAAATCAAATTAAATAATTTTTCCCTACCACCACATTGAAAACGCAAAATTTTGAAAACATGAAACATTTTTTAATTTGTAAATCTATTTTAAGTTTTATTATTATCATTTATGTAAAAGAGTTAAAGCAATAGTTTCGTTATAAAATTTACAAATAATGCATTTAATTTCTACAATATGCACACTGACTTCAATAACATCTTCACGTAAATTATTAACGTTATAAAGTCCTATTTCTTTTGATGGAATTGGATAGACAAATAATCGTTAATTTCATTAAAGATGTTGCCTTTTAAATATATAATAGGTGTGTTCCAGAACTTTCCGGGTAAAGTTCGGTAAAATGAGAGAAACTCAAAAAACCTCTCACGATACCGCAAAAATGCACAAAAGTACGGGAAAAAACACATTTCAAGCCCAAAATAATAGAAAATGTAAACAAACCAATAACGCAAAAATATTTTCGTAAAAAAAATTACTTTAAACAAGAAAACAAATTGTAAAAGTTCTGTTTTAATTTTTAAATTAATAAAAATTATTTATTATTCGACCTTTAAAATTCTATTTTTGAGAAAGATTATTCTAGCTCAAGGTCATATTTCTTTTACTAATCGTTACGATGATATTGTCAAAGTAACAATTTTCAAGAAACTTTTTATAAAGTTGTTTGTTTTAAATTGATTGGTTTGGTCATTTTGCAAGACTTACTCGACACGTGTGTCGGAATTCGTCAAATTCCATTATCACCAATTTACCCGAAAAAAAAGTGCGGGTAAGTTCGGTAAAATGAGAAAGTAATTTATTCTCTCAAAAACTCTCTCATTTACCCAATTTTTGCGTACGGGAACGCTTTTCGGGCTGGTTTGGGTACCCGCGGTAACGTTCTGGAACACACCTATTATCACATATTTGTTTAGATCGATTTGTACTTTTTTCTACTTTGTTTACAGACCATCTGGTTTTGCAATTTGAAAGCGAAATAGAACAAACCATTTTTACACAAATTAGCCGCTGGCTGGCTGCAGTAAAGGACAGAATGGGAGGAAGAAAGTCCCTATAAATAAATTAGTTTACTTTTTTTATGAAGTTTACCTTTACTAAGTTTACTTTTTTTATTGCATTAAATTTAATTTTTATTTTCTAAAATACTTTTATAAAAAAAAATATCTACAATTAACGAATAAAAAAAATTATATGAAGTCCTTTAAAGTACTGTTTTTTCTTATTTCAATCGCTGGAAAATATCTTTAATTTTTGTATTTAAGCTCTTTATAAGTGCTTTACTTTTGGTTTTTAAAGCGCTTTCATGACTTTAAACAAAACGTTCTAAAAGCACTTTTTTAAAACGCTTTTAAAACGCTTTAAACCTAGCGTAGATCGATGTTATCATTCGGATCATCTGAAAGCGCTTTGAAGATGGTAAATGGAACGCTTGTAGAACCGTTCACAACGCTTTCACAGCGCTTTTGCGATTGTATTTTTCTGACTGGGTGCTTTTCAAAATCTGTAGAGGCCCATAAAAAGGAAATGGTTAGTGTCCGACCGAATACACCTTTTTTGGCCGTAGCCGAAGCCGAATATTCGGCCAAATTTTCACTATTCGGCCAAAACCGAAGTCGAATATTCAAAAAAATATTACTTTTGTAGTAAAAATAAGAAAAAAAGTAAAACTCGACTTGGCGGAATACACAAATGTATAAAAATGTTGTCTAGAACGATTTATTTTGAGCAAAAAACTTTTTTTTAGACATTTTTGTAAATAAAAATTTTTTGAGTGTAATTTTTTTTTTGATCGAAAAATTCGTTTGAGTGTAAAATCTCGTTTTAGCTGCAAAAACACTTAATAAAATGTTTTTTGTGGCTTTCTAATGTGATTCAAAGTGTGTTTAGTGTGTTTTCCAACACGAAAGTACACGTTTTATACAATTATTCGGTATTCGGCCGTATTCGGCCAAAAATGTGGCCGAAGCCGAATAGTGGCCGAATAGTAATTTTTGGCCGAAGCCGAGGCCGAAGCCGAATATTCGGTCGGGCACTAGAAATGGTTACCAAAGTGGACAATCCGAGAATAGGGTTTTACTACCTTTTTGTAGTTGAATCGAACTTTTATAGTCAAATTCTTGTGTTTTTTTTTAACTGTTGCACAGTGTAGCTATTGCTTTTGTATTTTGGTAAATATCTGTTGAGATTCAAACCTAGGATTACCTGGTTGCAGCAGCCACTTAACTTTTAATATTTTGTTTGTTTGCCCTAAAAAACAAAACAACCTATGTCATAATATAAAAACAATGTTGTTTTAATACCGCTGCAGCAGCTTAAAAAAAAAAGTTTGACATGCATTAAAAAAAACCTCTTGTAATATTTTGAAAACTTAACAACAACGGCTTAGCTATAACCATAAAATAACTGTCCAAATGACTGTTGTCATCTAATAAAATACACAACACATTTTAAAGCCGTCAAAATACAACACAATGTAAATTGTCACCTTTTATGGCTTGTAAAACTAAAAATATAAACAACCAAAAGTTGGGCCTTTTTACCAACATTTCAAATAACGCACATGAAATTGAATTGAACAAAATTGTTGTATTTTCTTGAATTTTAATATGAGGTCATATGTGTAACGTGATTTTCTAACAAATCCTGAGATTAAAGTTAATAAATTTTCATAAAAAAATTTATGAGATCATAAAAAATAGAAAGAAAACACAAGAAGATAGAAGAAAATTAAGGTTTTTTAAATAATGAGCACATAGGAAACAAATATATTTGCTGCGTTTTTTGATAATTTCAATTATTGAATATGATATTTGAATTTGAAAATTCCATTTGTAATTTTTTTTTTAAGTAGGCTTTAAAAATACTAAAAAAACATAGTAGATGGCGCTAGTTTACTTAAAAAATTGCGAAAGAGATATTTTTGGTTCGCGCCTTAAGGTATACTTTAAAAAATATTGCAGAAAAATCTACACAAACTTTAAAAGACCACAGCTGACTTTATTAATTATTTAAAAACCATTTAAAAAATTGAAAAACACAGCTATAATTATTTTAAATTAAATTGTGACTTAAAATTACAAATAAGTGGGTGTTGAAATAAGTTAAAACCAGAACTTTTTTAATTATATTTTCAATACCCAGTTTTAATACCAACGTTTTTTTTTGTCAACACTTTTCAGTGTAGTTTTTTTTTAATCTTTTTAATGATTTTTAAGGTTATGTTGTTTTTAATTTTGTGTATTTCAAACCAGTATCTTGTAACTTGATTGCCGCTTATTATTTCTTAATTTATCGTGTGTTTATCTTTATGTCAATTGTCGTTGTTTTTTTTTTCTTTTTTGTTTCTTTACTGTGTTCAAATCAATAATCACTTTATTTAGTCTTTTTTGATTTGACTTTATAAAGCTGCTAATGACAGCTAAATTATTGAAAAGTTTTTTTTTTGTTGGATTTTTTTATTGATGTTATTATGGCCATATGTTGTTATTTCTGTTGTAACAGAGACATGCAGTAACACGTTTTATTTATATAAAGTTAATTGCAGAGATTGTTTTTTTTTTTTTTTTTTTTTTAAGAAGTGATTGTGAAGAATGGCTGGACAATTAGTTGGAAAAATATTGAGTTTAAATGAAAGACAAGTTAGTAAAAATAAACTTTTAAGCGAAACTTTGACTTTTTTACACAAAAAATTTCTTCAAAAACTGACATCTTTATCATAGTTTTAATTAGTAAAAGAAATAATGACCTCGAGCTAGAATAAACCTACTCAAAACAAAATATTTTAACGGCCGAATAAAATAATTTTGATTTTTTACTAAAAATTCCACATAATTTGAAGAAAATGGTTAGCACACCAAGATTTTGAGACTTTTTCTATAAGAAAAATGTCTCAGATTCTGAGACTTTCTATAGGAAAAATATCTCAGATTCTGAGACTCTTTATATAAAAATGATTCTGAGACTTTTTCTTTACGCAAAATGTCTCAGATTCTGACACTTTTTCTATAAGAAAAATGTCTCATTTTTCTATAAGAAAAATGTCACAAATTTTGAGACTTTTTTCTATAAGAAAAATGTCTCAGATTCTGAGACTTTTTTCTATAAGAAAAATGTCTCAGATTCTGAGACTTTTTCTATAAGATAAATGTCTCAGATTCTGAGACTTTTTCTACAAGAAAAATTTCTCAGATTCTGAGACTTTTTCTATAAGAAAAATTTCTCAGATTCTGAAACTTTTTCTATAAGAAAAATGTTTCACATTCTGAGACTTTTTTCTATAAAAAAAATGTCTCAGATTCTGAAAATTTTTCTATAAGAAAAATGTCTCAGATTCTGAAAATTTTTCTATAAGAAAATTGTCTCAGATTCTGAGACTTTTTTCTATAAGAAAAATGTCTCAGATTCTGAGACTTTTTTCTATAAGAAAAATGTCTCAGATTCTGAGACTTTTTTCTATAAGAAAAATGTCTCAGATTCTGAGACTTTTTTCTATAAGAAAAATGTCTCAGATTCTGAGACTTTTTTCTATAAGAAAAATGTCTCAGATTCTGAGACTTTTTTCTATAAGAAAAATGTCTCAGATTCTAAGACTTTTTTCTATAAGAAAAATGTCTCAGATTCTGAGACTTTTTTCTATAAGAAAAATGTCTCAGATTCTGAGACTTTTTTCTATAAGAAAAATGTCTCAGATTCTGAGACTTTTTTCTATAAGAAAAATGTCTCAGATTCTGAGACTTTTTTCTATAAGAAAAATGTCTCAGATTCTGAGACTTTTTTCTATAAGAAAAATGTCTCAGATTCTGAGACTTTTTTCTATAAGAAAAATGTCTCAGATTCTGAGACTTTTTTCTATAAGAAAAATGCCTCAGTTTCTGAGACTTTTTTCTATAAGAAAAATGTCTCAGATTCTGAGACTTTTTTCTATAAGAAAAATGTCTCAGATTTTGAGACTTTTTTCTATAAGAAAAATGTCTCAGATTCTGAGACTTTTTTCTATCAGAAAAATGTCTCAGATTCTGAGACTTTTTTCTATAAGAAAAATGTCTCAGATTCTGAGACTTTTTCTATAAGAAAAATTGTGTCAGATTCTGAGACTTTTTCTATAAGAAAAATGTCTCAGATTCTGAGACTTTTTCTATAAGAAAAATGTCTCAGATTCTGAGACTTTTTCTATAAGAAAAATGTCTCAGATTCTGAGACTTTTTCTGTAAGAAAAATGTCTCAGATTCTGAGACTTTTTCTATAAGAAAAATGTCTCAGATTCTGAGACTTTTTCTATAAGAAAAAGGTCTCAGATTCTGAGACTTTTTCTATAAGAAAAATGTTTTAGATTCTGAGACTTTTTCTATAAGAAAAATGTCTCAGATTCTGAGACTTTTTCTATAAGAAAAATGTCTCAGATTCTGAGACTTTTTCTATAAGAAAAATGTCCCAGATTCTGAGACTTTTTCTATAAGAAAAATGTCCCACACTCAAAGAACTGTAAAACAATTTGTCATTAAAGTTCGTCCAATGAAACTTTTTAATGAAGTTTTCATAAATATTATGAAAATGTTCGTAAATATAATGAAATATTTCATAAATACTATGAATATTTATGAAACATTTCATAAATATAATGAAACAGTTTCATTGGACGAACTTTTATGATGAGTTTCATTATATTAATGAAGCTTTTTCTTTGTGTGCAGATTCTGATTTTTTTTCCATAAGAAAAATGTCTCAGATTCTGAGACTTTTTTCTATAAGAAAAATGTCTCAGATTCTGAGACTTTTTTCTATAAGAAAAATGTCTCAGATTCTGAGACTTTTTTCTATAAGAAAAATGTCTCAGATCGGAGAAAAAATGTCTCCGACAATTTTTCAAAAGATTCATGTCTCAGATCGTGAGAATTATTATAGTTTTTTTTATAATTTATTTATTATTAAAAAAATAAATATTTTTTTTTATCATCATTTGTAACCTCTTGTGTATATTGTATTGTACAACATACCAATTTTTTTTTTATAATATATTTTTTTATACAATATTTCAAGTGTTTCTGTCAATGAGCTACTTGAAAAATGCAGTCTCTATATATAGTGTATGGAAAAATATAATGTTGTTATTTTTATATACATTTTCTTTTTTTTTTAAATAAATTTTTATTTTATCATTGCTATAACACAATTTGATTGGCAACATGAGAGTTACAAAACACTTAAATTAATAAAAAAAAAATTATATTGTAAAGTGTAAACATATGAATGGATGGACCTACCACACCATAGGGGGTTAATTTTTATGGTGATTCAGAAAGATTTATATAAATACATCTCAGGTGCCACCACGAAGGGGTTGTCTATTAAGAGGAAAATATTTACAATAAACTAAAAATAAAAATAATATTAAAGATTTGAGATGTTAATTTATCAGAATGGACTTACAGTGGCCCACATTTTAAATGGTCCAGTAGATAAAAGATATCAATTCTTTAAAGTCAAAGTTAAAATACAAACATTACACTATGCAACAAATAAATACTTTTTAAAAAACACAAGAATTTTACTGTATAGGTTCGATTCTACTACCAAAAGTTAGAAAAACCCTATACTTGATAAGAAAAACCCTATACTTCGTCTTTCTAATTCCCTTTGTGGATAGAGTCGAATATGTATTAATATTTTAGTTTGTGCACAAACGATTTGTAATTAGACTTGTTTGCTACTTTGTAGTAAAACGTTTCTATTTTTGCTAAATAATCTTGACAATGGAATCTGACAAATTTCGAAACACGTGTCGATTAAGTCTTGCGAAAATGACCAACATAAATAAATTTAAAACAAAAAAATAATGTTCTTTAAAATTATGCTATGAGAATATCATGGTTTTAATTAGTAAAGAAAATAATGACCTCGAGCCAGAATAAACATCCTCAAAATATAACATTTTATAACAAAAAAATATTTTTTCTTGGACTTTAAAAAAAAACAAGTCGGATCTTTTATACCCTCCAACATGCCAAAAAAAATCGAGGGCGTTTTTTTTTTTTTGGGGGGGTCGGTAGTGGTAATGGAGATGGGCAAATTTCCTCTCGAATATGTGTTTAAAAATTCATTCAGAAACGAAAACAAATTTTTAAACGAAAACAAAAAAAAATCATGTAAACAAATTATATTTTTCAGAGGTTGGTTTAGTACTTCAAGGGGGAACTTTTTTCCCCCTGGCCTGATTTTGCTCATTTACCTAGGAAAATAAGACATATTCGTGCCAAATTTCGAGAGTCTAACTCTATTATTTTGGACTGTATCGTGTTAAATACAGACGAATAGACGGACGGACATCGCTAGAATGTCTTAGAATCGATCACTGATCATAAATATTTTGACTAAAAAATCCACAAAAAGCCCCACAACTGCCCCGCAGTCTCCCCTATATGGATAAAATGTAAGACCGATCTCCATTTATTTCTGCCCCCTAATATTTTTTCCAAACACACCTAAGCACTGGGTGCACTCCCTAAGGGGGCTTCAATACAAAGATGACATTTTTATAAAACTGCTTTTACCGCTCTAACTGCCCCTGTAGAAGTCAAATGTATGACCGGCCCCCAATATTTTTTCCACCCCAACATCTTTTCATTATCAGAACATAACTACCATCTATCTTTAACCCTTGAGGCGGTCCCCACACAATTTTTCATTTATTTTTCTTATTAATTAATTTTATGAAATCAACTCCTACTTTTCCCATGGTGCCTTCTAGAGTTGTCAAAAGCTAGAAAGATGCCTATTTATTTTTACCCCTCAATTTTTTTTCGAAACGAAGCTACACCTATCTCCACACCCTAAGGGTGTGGACATTTTTATAAAATTTGCTTCCATCAGGTGCCCCTCGAGAAGTCAAAAGGTATGACCGACCCCCAATATTTTTTGATTCCCAACGTCTTTTTTTCAATACATACCTACAGACAAAATAAAACCTTGTCAAATTACTAGAAAAATTCTCGTAATTCCATTTTACCAATATTTGACAGTTTTCCTTGTTTTTTAACAAATAAATTTGGATCGAAATTTATTTTTTTTTTTGTAATTTTACTTTTTTTTTGTAATTTTACAATTTTTTTTTGTAATTTTACAAATTTCCAAGATAATTTTACAAAAAAATCTATCAATTCACCAGAATTTCTTGTAAGCTTTATCTCGCCAAAAAAAGTTGTAAATTTACAATTTTATTAGTAAATAGCTTGTAAAATTACAAAACTTAGTAATTTTTACTAGGAATTCTCGTAAAATAGGAGGTATAAAAATCAAAAAAAAAAAAAATTTAATTTATAATTTTATTGGTAAAATCCCCGTAAAATTACAAAATTATTGGTAAAAAGCTTGTAATATTACTAGGAATTGTCGTAAAATAGGAGGTAACAAAAAAAAGTTACAAACTTTTCCTGTAATTTTACAAAGTGTTTTTTCTTGAGTGTATCTATCTTTAACCCTTGGAGGGACGGTCATACATTTGACTCCCCTAGGGGCAACCTTGGAACAGTTAGAGCGGTGGGTACAAATTTTATAAAAATGTCATTTTATATGGGGGCTCCCCTTAGGAAGTGGAGATAGGGTGTAGTTATATTCGGAGAAAAATGTTGAGGGGTAAAAATTAATGGGGCACGATGGGAGCCGCGGAGATGGTTTCATAAAACAAATAATTAAAAAAAATTAAAAAAAAATTATGGGGACCACCTTAAGTGTTAATGATGATGGATGGTACACTCAAAAAAGACGTTAGTAGATTTACTAATTTTTTTTGCTAACGCTAGTTAGCTAACTTTTAGCTAATTTTTAGTTGAGATTAGCATGTTAGCAAAAAATTCTTGTAAACTTCATTTAGCACATTAGCAATTTTAAACAAACTTTGAACTAATTTCTTTTGCTAAATTTTAAATTGAGTTGACAACATTTTTACAAGATTATTTGCTAATATTAGCAAAAATAAATGGTAATTTTTTTTTTATTTTCAGAAAACTTAAAATGGCGCTATCTCGGAAACTAAGCCAGATAGAGCAAAATGGAGGCCATTTTTGGTTCTCGGGCTCTCCATAGTATCACCGGTCCTCTTCACATGTGTGGACCTTAATGGGTCCTAACTTTGGATTCAAAAAAGTTAGCATTCCCGAAAATTTTAAAATGCTTATATCTCGGTTAATATTGCCAACACAATAAAAAGTTCAAAAGCATTTTTGTAGCTCTCAACACGTAGAACAAGTCCGCAAAATAATCAAAAGCTCTCCGAGTAATATTTTTGAAGTTATCGAGTTTTGTAATTCTCAAAACCCCGGTGGTCCCCTAAAATCGCGTATCTCAAAAACTAAGCAAGGTAGAGCGAAACGGACACAAATTTTGGATCAAAAACTATGACGATTTTTTAGGAACCCAACTAGGTCTAACCCATCGGGGTCTGGACCTATCGGGTCCGAACCCAATGGGGTCCTCAAATGTGTATGAACTAACAAGGGAAGTCTCCCTAGTGTCACCCGCGGATCTTTATAGAATTGGTTTTATTTTGTAGAGCAGAAAAAATAAAGGGACACGTATTTTTTTTAGCGGCCCAAATTCATATTTAGGGGGTAAAAAGGAGGGGGGAAGACTAGGCCATTTTTCAGTTTTTTTCGATTATCTCCTATACCATGCAAAGAAACCTAGTCATGTTTCATACCAAATGAAAGGTCTTTGGAAAACCTATCTACGTGTGCTAAGAACGTGTCCAAACATGCACAACTTTTCGTCATATTGAGTAAAATACTAAAATTTTAGGACATTTTTGTTAATAAGTCGAAAAATATTAACTTCTATGGCCCGTTGTTAACACCACGAGATAGGTATTTTTAATACCTTTAATCTGATACCACACATGCCTATATTAATTTTGTTTAAATAGGCTTAAATCGTGAAAAACTGAAAAACGTCAATTTCCCCCCATACAATCCGACCCCTCTAAAAAATGAATTTGGGCCGCTAAAAAAAAATACGTGTCGAATTAATTTTCGTTCTTAACAACATATCCAAATTTCATGAAGATCGGAGGGTGACACCAGGGAGACTTCCCTTGTAAGTTGAAAAAAAAAAAATTTTCAGTTAACTAATTTTTAGCAAAACGTTTTTGCTAACTTTACCAAAAAAATTGTGGGTTCAAAATCAGCAAATTTTCTTGTAGGTTTACAAGCTTTTTTTGCTAACTTTACAGATTTTTTTTTTGAGTGTAGGTTCAGTAAAAATGTTGGTGATTTTGAAAGAAAATGTAAGGACATCTCGAACATTACACATAACCTAAAAATACAAAATACTTTAATTCGGCTTCTGGTTGACACATGTGAACAAAATTGATCACCGAATGGTATTTAAAGAAGTATAAACATTTAAAAAAAAAAAAATCGCCAAATTTTTTTTTCACCAAAAATTTTTTTTCAAATATTTTTTTTTTTCAAATATTTTTTTTTTTTTTTTTGCAAATAAACTTGTTTTTAGTGTGGAGGGTATCAATATATTCGGCAAGGTCGAATTTAACTTTTTTACTTGTTTTATTTATGATAAAATCATATGGCAACTCTGTAAGTTTGCCTTTATATTCCATTTCCCTTTTGACTTTTCTAACTAAAAGGCTGAACATCCTTTTATCTTTTATATAGTTCTGTCTGGTCCTTTTATAATATTAAATGCCTTTAAACGTTTAATTTTATATTTTATATTTATAAAAAATTCATAAAATTGGCTTGTTTTCATTTGGGAGAAAATTGCAGCAAAAAAAAAAATACTCGCCATAAACGGTCTACAAAATTAGCGTTATTTTTGTATTCTCGCTTTGTAGTCTAAGACTTACATAGCCACAACTGCTGCATTTTCACACAATTTTTATAGAGTAGAAGGAGGGGTGACATGACAATTGGCAACAAATGTTAGTATGAAAGGAGTTTATTTGTGGTTGCATTTTTTTGCCATTTAATTTGTAACTCATTGAAATTTCGGTGTGGGATTTCGGTAAGGTATATTATTGATCACTGATCGATTTTAAAACACTCTATGTCCGCCTGTCTGTTGAAATGGCGATTACGTCCAAAGTAATCTATAGATATGATTGAAACTTAACATATTTACTTGTTGTTGTCCCGACATGTTTGGTATTGCATTTGAGAAATTGCCAATCAGCGCACAGTGCCACATTTGGTCAATCTAGCACGACAAAAATCAAAAAAAAAAAGTTCCCCGATTTTTATGATTTGTTTGTATGTATTATAAAACATTCCTAATAACATCAAAATACTCATATAAGAACTATAATTCTATTCGTTATTAAGATGTGGGTGCATAAAGTTGCATCTTGTAAAATCCTGAAAGTAGTGTTCATTATTTCGCATTAATTAAGTCGATTTTAAACTGTTGTAACTTTTTAACAAAAAAAGATATTTATACACTCTTTTTTGGTAATTTTAAAGGATATTTAAAGGCTTTAATTCATATCTTTTCTTCTTTTTTTAAACAATTTTTTCTATTTTTTATTAAATTTTTAACATAATAAAAATTTTTGAAAAGAAAATTATATATTTATTTTTTTTGATGGAATAGAACTTTTGTGTTTGGACTCTATTGGTCGCCGGACTTTTTCAGACATATTGACCAATATCCATAGTAATTATTTCAACGGCTAACTTTTGCGACCGTCTGCGACGCCGACTACAGTGGGGCGATATGTAAACCTTGTTTTTACATATTTTTTAAACATATTTTTAAAAAGTGGGCGTGGCAGTTGTCTGACTGCCCCCTTTTTTTGTGATATTATTTCTACAGTCCTTCAGAGCATATATACCAAGTTTAAAGAAATTACAACCAAAATTAAAATTTTTTTAAAAAGTGGGCGTGGCCGTTAACTGGCCTCCCATATTTTTCATAATGTTGTTTTTGAAGTCAAAACAAACATTTATACCGAATTTCCAGTCAATATAAATAAAATTGGATTTTTGTCGTCCTAGATTGGCCAAATGTGGCACTGTGCAGCGGTTCAAAAGTTATGAACAAAAATGTAAGGACCCTCGAAAAATTTTGGTGCATTTCACATAGCCTAAAAAATTATAATGATTTAATTTAGCTGCTGGTTAGCATATGTTAACAGAATTGGATACCGAATGATATTTAAACAAGCTAAAACTAGTGTTTTTAGAAAAAAAATTTTTAGAGTTTTTTTTTCACCAAAAAAAAAAAAAAAAAATGTTCACCAAAAAAAACTTTTTTTACCAAAAAAACATTTTTTATTTACAAAAAATTTTTTTTTTTTACTAAAAGAACTTTTTATTTGCCAAAAAAATTTGTTTTGGGGGAAATTTGTTTATCAAAAAAATTTTTTTTCTTAAAATTAATTTTTATAGCATATTTTTAAACACAATTTTTTCACAAAATTTTTTTTCAACAATTTTTTTTAAAAAAAAAAACAAATTTTTTTAGAAAAAAATTTTTGCGGATTTTTTTCCAGCAAAAAAAAAAATTTTCACTAAAAAAAATTTTTTCACTAAAAAAATTTTTTTTTCACTAAAAAAAAAATTTTTTTTAACAAAAAAAAAAAAATTTTATTTACAAAAAAATTTGTTTTGGGGGAAATTTATTGATTATTATCTTAAAATTAATTTTTTTAGCAAATTTTTAAACTCAAATTTTTCACAAAATTTTTTTTCAACAATTTTTTTCAAATATTTTTTTTTCAATCATTTTTTTTTTACATTGTGAAGAGTATCAATACACTCAGATAGGCCGAATTTAACTTTTTTCTTGTTTTAAATTTGCTTCAAATTTTTTAACCTTTTTAAAATTCAAATTAATGAATGTGGCCTACTGGTAAATGAACCCCCTTTTACCCTATTCAAGGTTTTCAACCATATACTAAATGTGTAGTACTTTTTCAAATGTTTGCTGTTGGGCTAATAATATCCTTGTGTTTATAAAAGAGTATATGTAATAATATCCTGGAATGTGTGTGTGTGTTGGTAGAAGTGTGAAAATTTCTTTTAAGTATTTGTAGTTTCTTTCAACCAATTTTTACACCAGACAACAATATCCATAAAAGTAATGAAGCTGTTTAGCTGTTTCTTTTATTTTCATTTCTTTTCTTTTTTATTTTCATTTTATAGTTAGAGCTTTCCAAAGGACTTTCTTGAAACGTTAAATGTTTGTTACAAGAAATGTTAGAATTATCCTTGCAAAAATTCTGTGTACATTCACCTTTTTGCAAGAAACAGTAAAGAAAATTATTTGCCTCTGTAAAAATTTCGTTTTTAAACCGTGTTATTATTGTTAAGTGTATTCAGCTGTTTAGTTTTCTTCCAAAAAAAAATATATAGAATTTTGTTGTTTTTTTACAAATTGTATGACTTGGCTAATGATATTGTGGTTTTGCCCTCAAATTCACATCTATTATTCATAAACATTTATATGTTCTTAACAATTTAAATGTATTAAACACGCAATACTTTAACAAGAATATTATTTTCTTAAAATATAAATAGCGAAAAAATTGGATTTGTTAAGGTTATAGCGAAATCAAGATAATGGTTGATCGGAAAAAAATTTCAGAATTTGAAAATTTTTTTAAAAAGTTATTTGGAATCTGCGAAATTTTATGTCAAAAATGTCTAAAAACCCAAAAAAAGCAATAATTTATTCCCAGTGTCAGTTCCATAGTTAAATATTGTTATAAAATTTCTAAATACTACTGCTTTCCAATTTTTATTGCCTACTTTAGGGCTGAGCAATACTATATTATTTAAAGCATATTTATGGGAGACAAGAATTAAATCCCAAAAACTTTTCTATAGAAAATTCTATCGTTAACGATAGCAAAAAATTTTCTATAGAAAATTTTATCGATAGCAAACAATTTTCTATAGAAAATTCTATTGATAGCAAAAAATTTTCTATAGAAAATTCTATCGATATCGATAGCAAAAAATTTTCTATAGAAAATTCTATCGATATCGATAGCAAAAAATTTTCTATAGAAAATTCTATCGATATCGATAGCAAAAAATTTTCTATAGAAAATTCTATCGATATCGATAGCAAAAAATTTTCTTTAGAAAATTCTATCGATATCGATAGCAAAAAATTTTCTATAGAAAATTCTATCGATATCGATAGCAAAAAATTTTCTATAGAAAATTCTATCGATATCGATAGCAAAAAATTTTCTATAGAAAATTCTATCGATATCGATAGCAAAAAATTTTCTATAGAAAATTCTATCGATATCGATAGCAAAAAACTTTCTATAGAAAATTCTATCGATATCGATAGCAAAAAATTTTCTATAGAAAATTCTATCGATATCGATAGCAAAAAATTTTCTATAGAAAATTCTATCGATATCGATAGCAAAAAATTTTCTATAGAAAATTCTATCGATATCGATAGCAAAAAATTTTCTATAGAAAATTCTATCGATATCGATAGCAAAAAATTTTCTATAGAAAATTCTATCGATATCGATAGCAAAAAATTTTCTATAGAAAATTCTATCGATATCGATAGCAAAAAATTTTCTATAGAAAATTCTATCGATATCGATAGCAAAAAATTTTCTATAGAAAATTCTATCGATATCGATAGCAAAAAATTTTCTATAGAAAATTCTATCGATATCGATAGCAAAAAATTTTCTATAGAAAATTCTATCGATATCGATAGCAAAAAATTTTCTATAGAAAATTCTATCGATATCGATAGCAAAAAATTTTCTATAGAAAATTCTATCGATATCGATAGCAAAAAATTTTCTATAGAAAATTCTATCGATATCGATAGCAAAAAATTTTCTATAGAAAATTCTATCGATATCGATAGCAAAAAATTTTCTATAGAAAATTCTATCGATATCGATAGCAAAAAATTTTCTATAGAAAATTCTATCGATATCCATAGGAAAAAATTTTCTATAGAAAATTCTATCGATATCCATAGGAAAAAATTTTCTATAGAAAATTCTATCGATATCGATAGCAAAAAATTTTCTATAGAAAATTCTATCGATATCGATAGCAAAAAATTTTCTATAGAAAATTCTATCGATATCGATAGCAAAAAATTTTCTATAGAAAATTCTATCGATATCGATAGCAAAAAATTTTCTATAGAAAATTCTATCGATATCGATAGCAAAAAATTTTCTATAGAAAATTCTATCGATATCGATAGCAAAAAATTTTCTATAGAAAATTCTATCGATATCGATAGCAAAAAATTTTCTATAGAAAATTCTATCGATATCGATAGCAAAAAATTTTCTATAGAAAATTCTATCGATATCGATAGCAAAAAATTTTCTATAGAAAATTCTATCGATATCGATAGCAAAAAATTTTCTATAGAAAATTCTATCGATATCGATAGCAAAAAATTTTCTTTAGAAAATTCTATCGATATCGATAGCAAAAAATTTTCTATAGAAAATTTTATCGATATCGATAGCAAAAAATTTTCTATAGAAAATTCTATCGATATCGACAATAAAAAATTCAAAAAATTGTCTGCTAAATTTCCTTCTGGGTTTTTTGTTTTACTTCCTTGATATTTTTTATTTATAAAACTAATTCCTTTTCATAAGGTGATTATGAACATGAGTTTTGGTAGCTCATAAAAACCTTAGCTACTGATTGTTGCTTCATAAATTATGCAACAGGATTTTTATAAGCACGATATCGTTAAAGTGGTATGTGTAAAATTTTTAATAGAATAATTGTAGGTTTAAAATAAACTTTTTTTTTAATATTTAATGCACTGAGATTTAAAAATAGAGATTATGAAGAATTTTTTAAGTCAATTCAACACAGAGTACATTCTAAAAAAATTGCTATTGTAAAGTTGGTAAATTTTTGTTGAATAGCACACATTTTTGTGTTAATATAAGCACAAAATGCGTAAAATCATTTCAAAGCAATTAAACACAGCAAATTATAAATATTATAAAAATAAATAAACATTAAACAATTAAGATTATCAGGCCAGGTAAAGTTCGCCCGACTAGAGTGCATCGGGTCTTACAATCGATTTGATGGCAGTCAAATTTTTTTCATATTATTTTTTTTTACATTGTATTAATAATTAAAGTTGTTATTTTCGACCTTTCCAATTTTAAATACACACAAAAAAAAATTTTTCCAATGAACGATTTTCATTGTATTTATGAACAAATTCATACAATTTATTAACTTTTTCATAATACTTATAAACTTTTTCATAGTATTTATGAAAAATATTAAATAGTTCTTAAATTTCAGATATTATGATTTATTCATAAATATTATGAAAAAATTTATAAATTGTATGAATTTGTTCATAAATACTATGAAAGTCGTTCATTGGAATTTTTTTTTGTGTGTAAATAAAAGTTTTTCGAGCGTGAGGCCAGTGTTTTCTTGTGAATAAATATTCTTTTATTCCATTCCAATATTTCGATTCTTTTTGAGAAACATCATCAGGGGATTTAGTAAATTTTTATACACACAAAAACTTTAAAATATGTTGTGTGTATAAAAATTCACTAAATCCCCTGATGATGATTTTCAAAGAGAATCGAAATATAGGAATGGAATAAAAGAATATTTATTCATATTTTTCCTTGTGAATAAATATTCTTTTATTCCATTTTAATATTTCGATTATCTTTGAGAATCATCATCAGAGGATTTAGTAAATTTTTATACACACAAAAACTTTAAAATATGTTGTTGATATATGAGTTTCTTAATGGCGCTGTTCGACACCAAAAACTTCCCAGGTAGAACGTTTGGTCTCCTGAATGTATGTGAAAATTTGTATTTTAAGCAATTAGTTCTAATCATATATGTCTACAGCAATAAGTCTATTAAAAAGCATTTTTATTTGAATTTTTTTAGAAAATATTTCAAGAGTGGTTTTGAAAATAAGAATATAATGGGTTTTAGGAAATATTACAAAGAATATAAGAAATTTATCGAAATATTAAGGATTTTTGAAGTTTTAAGCTATATAGAGTTATTTTAATAACATAAAAAAAATTATAGCCTACATTAGGGCTGAGTTAAAAATTAAAATTTGAAGCATACTTTTAGGAGTGAAATCAATAAATCAGCTGTTTTATAGCACTGTTCGACAACAGAAACATCCCACTAAAATATTTAACTAACCTTTATAGATTTTGGTCTTCTGATTCCAAATCTGCCATCCAAATTTTTCTATCTCGTACCGTTTTCGCTGTCAAATAGAAAAATTCTCAGATTCTGAGACATTTTTCGTATAGAGAAATTCTCTTTTTTAAAAAGAAAAGTTTTTTTGAATAATCTTTTTGAAATTGTGATGGCCGAATTTAACTTTTTTATTAGTTTTTCTTGTTATTTTTTATTCACCTCATTTATTTTGAACTGACCACTCAATTTTAATTTACACATGCAGTGTAAAATTACCAAATTTATAGCAGAAGTCCAGTTTCCTACTATAAATTGGGAAAATTTCAGTAAATTTTGATTAGAGTGTAAGTAAAAAATTGTCCAGTCTACAGAAAATTTTCATTTAGAAGATTTTTTAAATTTATAAAAAAATTCCCTTAAATTTCTTTAACTCACCAAATTAAACATTTGGATGGTCATTTTAGTTTTTTTAACTATAGATTACTTAATTTTTTTATAAATATTTAGATATCAAAATCTAAGTTCACTTTATGGACATTTTTTGTATTTTTTTTTTTTTTCTCAATTCAAACAAACAGACACGTTTTCATATAAAATTTTATATAGATATTCTGTAGTTTTTTTGGTTTGTGCTGTTGTAATGTTGAAATAGTTTTTTTAGTATTAAATTACAAAAAGTACAGATGTGGTCAGTAGTTAAGGGCAAAATGATTCAAATCTGTATGTATATTTAAACACAAAATATATATTGAAATGTTAGATTGTAAACGTTTTTCTACAAAAAAAAAAATAGCAAAAGTCTTGTCTACATATTATATTATGTATTTTGAAATAGAAACTGGTCATAGTCATTTGATTTTGAAAAATATGTTAGCACTAAATAATCGTACATTATTATATTGAGATGAAAACAAATCGTCTTGTAGTATATAATTTTTTTTTTTGTTAGTCAAGCCTCACTAAAGATGTTTTTTCGAGAAATAACATTTGTTTGAAAATAAAATTGTAAGTTGTAATTTAGAAAAAGATATTTGTATTAAATAACAAGTTTTTAAATATATATTTAAATAAATTTTGTTAAAAAATTAAAAAATATAACAAACATATTGAAAAATTCTGGAAAACTACGTATTTTCTATATTTATTGCCTACTTTTGGGCTTAACTATAATATGTAATTTAAAGCATATTTAAAGGGGTTTAAATTAAGATTAAGTTGTAAAAATATTTTTTAGAGACAAACAGGAAAAAATGTATCAAATATCTAGTTTTTAGTTTTACATAATATATAAGCCTTAAAGTAGGCAACATATTCTTAAAAACTTTTTATAAATTAACAATTTAAGCTTCTTCGAAATTTTGTTAAAAAATTAAAAAATATTACAAACATATTGAAACGTATTAAAAAATTCTTGAATAATACGGATTTCCTATTTTTTATAGCATACTTTTGGGCTAAACTCTAATATTTAATTTAAAGCATATTTTAAGGGGGTAAAAGTGTGCTTTAAGGTTACGTTGTAAAAATATTTTTTACAAATTTAGACACAAACAAAAAAAAATTTGTATCAAATATCCAGTTTTTAGTTTTATATAAAATACAAGCCTTAAAGTAGGCAACATATTTTTAAAAACTTCTTATAAATTAAAAATTTAAGCTTCTTCTAAATTTTGTTAAAAAAATTAAAAAATATTACAAACATATTAAAACGTATTAAAAAATTCTTGAAAAATACAGATTTCCTAGTTTTATTGCCTACTTTTGGGATAAGCTATAATATTTAATTTAAAGCATATTTAAAGGGGTTTAAATTAATAGGGTGATGTAAGGTTAAGTTGTAAAAATATTTTTTACAAATTTAGAGACAAGCAAACAAAAAAAAAAATTGTATCAAATATCCAGTTTTTAGTTTTATATAATATATAAGCCTTAAAGTAGGCAACATTTGCTTAAAAAGTTCTTATAAATTTAAAATTATAAGCTTCTTCTAAATTTTGTTAAAAAATTAAAAAAATATTACAAACGTATTGAAAAATTCTTGAAAATTACGAATTTCCTATTTTTATTGCCTACTTTTAGGCTAAACTATAATATTTAATTTTAAGCATATTTAAAGAGGGTTAAATAAAAAGTGTGCTTTAAGGTTAAGTTGTAATAATATGTTATAAAAATTTAGAAACAATCGAAAAAAAAAATTGTATCAAATATCCAGTTTTTAATTTTATATAAAATATAAGCCTTAAAGTAGGCAACATATTTTTAAAAACTCCTTATAAATTAAATATTATAAGTTTCTTCTAAATTTTGTTAAAAAATTCAAACATATTGAAACATATTAAAAAATTCTTGAAAAATACGGATATCCTATTTTTATTGCCTACTTTTGGGCTAAACTATAATATTTAATTTAAAGCATATTTGAAGTAGGTTAAATTAAAAGTGTGCTTTAAGTTATAAAAATATTTTTTGCAAATTTAGGGACAAACAAAAAAAATTTGTATCAAATATCCAGTTTTTAGTTTTATAAGCCTAAAAGTAGGCAACATATTCTTAAAAACTTCTTATAAATTAAATATTAAAAGCTTCTTCTAAATTTTGTTAAAAAATTAAAAAATATTACAAACATATTGAAACGTATTGAAAAAATTCTTAAAAAATACAGATTTCCTAGTTTTATTGCCTACTTTTGGGCTAAACTATAATATTTAATTTAAAGCATATTTAAAGGGGTTTAAATTAAAAGGGTGATTTAAGGTTAAGTTGTAAAAATATTTTTTACAAATTTAGAGAGAAACAAAAAAAAATTGTATCAAATATCCAGTTTTTAGTTTTATATAAAATATAAGCCTTAAAGTAGGCAACATATTTTTAAAAACTTCTTATAAATTGAAAATTTAAGCTTCTTCTAAATTTTGTTAAAAAACTAAAAAATATTACAAACATATTGAAACGCATTGAAAAATTCTTGAAAAATACATTTTTCCAATTTTTATTGCCTACTTTTGGGCTAAACTATAATATTTAATTTAAAGCATATTTAAAGGGATATAAATTAAAAGGGTGCTTTAAGAATAAGTTGTAAAATTATGTTCTAAAAATTTAGAAACAAAAAAAAATTGTATCAAATATCCAGTTTTTAGTTTTATATAAAATATAAGCCTTAAAGTAGGCAACATATTTTTAAAAAACTCCTTATAAATTAAAAATTATAAGCTTTTTTCAAAGAATCTTATATTAACTGTGGTTAATTATTCACAGCTGCTCTATTTCACTATTACATTTCCAACAATTTAAATAAAACATGCATATTTCTTGTTGTCACCTAACCTCAAAACTCCACATATTGAAACAAAACTAATTTATAAATTATTTTAATAAACTCTTTTTAAAATTGTCTACTTGCAGTAAATTATTTTTATTGCTTTTTATACATATATTTATCATAAACATTTCATAAATATTTCATAATTTTCCTGTTTTCCCATATTTTTTTTGTGGTTTTTCAGTTTAGTTTTCCAAAAATTAGCAAATATTTTTGAGCCAATTTATTTATTACACTTAAATAAGCTTATGTGGTTTTTATTGGTTTATGGTTCAACTGATTGTTATTTTGTTTTTTTTAGTTTTAATTTTTACTAAATATGCCAATAATGATTTTGTATATTTTAAATTTTGCAGACCAAATATTATCCCAAAATAAATGTCAATTAAAAGCTAATTGTCTGTTGTATAAAATTTATTAACTAATTTGTGGTTGTGATGGAGTATTTTGTTGGTGAAAATTGTCAATTAATTTAAAAAAATAGAGGGAGAATTAAAGCAATAGGAGTTTATGTAAACTAGGAGTTTTTAGGAAATCTAAAAAGTTTTTTATGCAAAAATTGATTCAAAATATTATAAAAATTTCTGCAGAAAAAATGTGCCAGAATCTAAGATTTTTTTTTTGAGAAATTAAAAACTAATTAAAGTTGTTATTATTCGACCTTTCCAATTTAAATAAATAAAAATTCTTCGAGCTCGAGGCCAGTTTTTTCTTGTTAATAAATATTCTTTTATTCCATTTCCAATATTTCGATTCTCTTTGAGAATCATCATCAGGGCATTTAGTGAATTTTTATGCACAAAAAAATTAAAAATATGACGATACGTTCACAACATATTTTAAAGTTTTTGCGTGCATAAAAATTTACTAAATCGAAATATTGGAATGGAATATAAGAATATTTATTAACAAGAAAAAACTGGCCTCGAGCTCGAAGAACTTTTTTTTTATTGAAATTAAAAATTTCTAAAAAAGTGCCATAAAATTATGCATTGATTGAGTTATAATAAAAGCCATAGATTTTAAAAATAAAATTGACTCCAAAAATTATGCTTTAAATTTTCACTCCTCCTTAATATAGGCAATGAATTTTTTATAATAAAATTTTTCTTAAAAATCGTAACGATATTTTCTTTTCACTACTAAAAATACTCCTTAAATTTGAATTCTTTTGTCAGAGAATTTCATATATGAGAGTTTTTCTATACGAAATACTTGAAATTTGTACGAAAAATGCCCCAGAATCCAATTCTTTCTCTGTACGAAAAAAGTATAAGAATGTGAGAATTTTTCTATACGAAAAACGTCTCAGAATCTGAAAATTTTTCTATAGGAAAAATATCTCAGAATATGAGAATTTTTCTATAAGAAAAATATCTCAGAATCTGAGAATTTTTCTATAGGAAAAATGTCTCAGAATCTGAGGAAAAAATTTTCTGTGGAAAATTTTATTGATTTCGATAACAAAAACTTTTCTATAGAAAATTTTATCGATAAAGAACAAATTGTAATAAAAGCTTTACGTTTAACATAAAAAAAATTGTTCCGTTATAATTTCATTCTTTCTTTTGTAGAAAATATGAGTAAGCAAGTTGTTTTTTGAATAATTTATAAAAATTGTCAAAAACAAAATTTTTTTATTCACTAAAAACAACTTAACGAACAACATTTAAAATAAACTTAATTCCTTATCTGCAGTTACTTTCCTGCGAATATTCTAATTCGAAAACATTTGAAATACTAAAATTTTAACTATATTTTATCCTATTCTCCAACAATTTTACTCGGTTTTTCGATACGAAAAATGTTGCAGAATCTGAAAATTTTTCTATACGAAAAATGTCTCAGATTTTGAGTATTTTTCTATATGAGAATTTTTCTATATGAAAAATGTCTCAGAATCTGAGAATTTTTCTATACGAAAAATGTCGCAGAATCTGAAAATTTTTCTATACGAAAAATGTCTCAGAATCTGAGAATTTTTTATAAAAAAAAATGTCTCAGAATCTTAGAATTGTTCTATTTGACAGCGAATACTTCGAAAACGGTACGAATTAGAAAAATTTGGATGGCAGATTTGGAATCAGAAGACCAAAATCTATAAGGATTAGTTAAATATTTTCGGTGAAATGTTTTTGGTGTCGAACTATAAAACAGCTGATATATTGATTTCACTCCTAAAAGTATGCTTTAAATTTTGATTTTTAACTCAGCCTTAACGTAGGCTATATTTTTTTATTTTGTTAAAATAACTCTATATAGCTTAAAACTTCAAAAATCCTTATTATTTCGATTAATCTTACATTCTTTGTAACATTTCCTAAAACCCATTATATTCTTATTTTCAAAACCACCCTTGAAATATTTTCTAAAAAAGGGAATTTTCCTATACGAAAAATGTCTCAGAATCTGATAATTTTTCTATTTGACAATTTCTATCTTGTACCAAAAACGGTACAAGATAGAAAAATTTTGATAGCAGATTTGAAATCAGAAGACCCAAATTTATAAGGATTAGTTAAATATTTTAGTGGGATGTT
Source organism: Pegoplata infirma (assembly GCA_963921195.1). Classification (NCBI taxonomy): domain Eukaryota; kingdom Metazoa; phylum Arthropoda; class Insecta; order Diptera; family Anthomyiidae; genus Pegoplata; species Pegoplata infirma. Next base: position 211,680,696 of record OY992539.1, on the reverse strand, counting down.
TTTGGTGTCGAACAGTGCTATAAAACAGCTGATTTATTGATTTCACTCCCAAAAGTATGCTTTAAATTTTAATTTTTAACTCAGCCTTAATGTTGGCTATAATTTTTTTTTTATTAAAATCACTCTACATTGCCTAAAATTAAAAAAATCATTAATATTTCTTTAATTTCTTTTATTCTTTGTAATATTTCCTAAAACCCATAATATTTTTATTTTCAAAACCACCCTTGAAATATTTTCTAAAAAAAAAAAAATCCAATAAAAATGCTTTTAAATAGACTTATTGCTGTAGACAAATATGATTAGAACTAATTGCTTAAAACATAAATTTTCACATACATAAGACATGCATAGACATGCACACAAAACCGTTTATGTTCAGTAATTACAGTAGAAAAAAAAACAAACAAGATACATTATTATTTTCAATCCTAAATTGCAGCTAACATTAAATGAATGTAACTCATTTACAACAATTATTATAATGTAATGTATGGCATACAACCGCAGACATTTTTTTTGTTGTTGTGCCGCTAAAAAGATAGAGCAGGGAAAGTAATAAAATACTAGAAATAGTTTTCTTGTTTAAATTTTTTTTTTGTATAACTGACTGAAATTGGAAAATTGTAGGAGATAGTAGACAGAAATTCTGAAATGAAAAAAAAAAAATGTAGGAAGAAAATTGTTATGAAGTTCACAATTAAGTGTAGAAAATGACACTAGCAACTGTGATGCAGGGAACCTAACTCAAATGGCAACAGCCAGCCAGCCACCAGCACATTATGTGAATGCAGAAAAAATGAAATCGTTGCATAATGTGAGCAAAAAAAAAGGAAAATTTTCAACAACAAAAAAGACAATGCAAAACCGAGAAAGTGTTGGAGGATAGGATAAAGACGACTTAAAGCAACGCTACAGAACAGAAATAATGAAATATTGATAAATGTTTAAACGTTTTCGAATTAGATTATTCTTAGGAAAAAAACTGTAGAAAAGGAATTTAGTTTATTTTAGATGTTTTCGTTAAGTTGTTTTTTAGTGAATAAGCAAATTTTGTTTTTGACACTTTTTGTGGGTTATTTAAAACACAACTTGCTTAAATAAGGTATTTTCCTCAAATTTCAACGGGGAATACATTTTCGACAACAGAAAAACTGAAATAATAGCGGAACAGTTTTTTTTAAGTTTACCGTAAAGCTTTTATTTAAAAAAATTTTGTTATCGATATCGATAGAATTTTCTATAGAAATTTTTTTTGCTGTCTATATCGATAGAATTTCCTATAGAAAATTTTTTCCTATCGATATCGATAGAATTTTCTATAGAAAATTTTTTCCTATCGATATCGATAGAATTTTCTATAGAAAATTTTTTCCTATCGATATCGATAGAATTTTCTATAGAAAATTTTTTTCTTTTTTATCGATAGAATTTTCTATAGAAAATTTTTTCCTATCGATATCGATAGAATTTTCTATAGAAAATTTTTTCCTATCGATATCGATAGAATTTTCTATAGAAAATGTTTTCCTATCGATATCGATAGAATTTTCTATAGAAAATTTTTTCCTATCGATATCGATAGAATTTTCTATAGAAAATTTTTTCCTATCGATATCGATAGAATTTTCTATAGAAAATTTTTTCCTATCGTTAACGATAGAATTTTCTATAGAAAATTTTTTGCTATCGTTAACGATAGAATTTTCTATAGAAAATTTTTTGCTATCGTTAACGATAGAATTTTCTATAGAAAATTTTTTGCTATCGTTAACGATAGAATTTTCTATAGAAAATTTTTTGCTATCGTTAACGATAGAATTTTCTATAGAAAATTTTTTGCTATCGTTAACGATAGAATTTTCTATAGAAAATTTTTTGCTATCGTTAACGATAGAATTTTCTATAGAAAATTTTTTGCTATCGTTAACGATAGAATTTTCTATAGAAAATTTTTTGCTATCGTTAACGATAGAATTTTCTATAGAAAATTTTTTGCTATCGTTAACGATAGAATTTTCTATAGAAAATTTTTTGCTATCGTTAACGATAGAATTTTCTATAGAAAATTTTTTGCTATCGTTAACGATAGAATTTTCTATAGAAAATTTTTTGCTATCGTTAACGATAGAATTTTCTATAGAAAATTTTTTGCTATCGTTAACGATAGAATTTTCTATAGAAAATTTTTTGCTATCGTTAACGATAGAATTTTCTATAGAAAATTTTTTGCTATCGTTAACGATAGAATTTTCTATAGAAAATTTTTTGCTATCGTTAACGATAGAATTTTCTATAGAAAATTTTTTGCTATCGTTAACGATAGAATTTTCTATAGAAAATTTTTTGCTATCGTTAACGATAGAATTTTCTATAGAAAATTTTTTGCTATCGTTAACGATAGAATTTTCTATAGAAAATTTTTTGCTATCGTTAACGATAGAATTTTCTATAGAAAATTTTTTGCTATCGTTAACGATAGAATTTTCTATAGAAAATTTTTTGCTATCGTTAACGATAGAATTTTCTATAGAAAATTTTTTGCTATCGTTAACGATAGAATTTTCTATAGAAAATTTTTTGGTATCGTTAAGGATAGAATTTTCTATAGAAAATTTTTTGCTATCGTTAACGAAAAAATTTTCTATAGAAAATTTTTTGCTATCGTTAACGATAGAATTTTCTATAGAAAATTTTTTGCTATCGTTAACGATAGAATTTTCTATAGAAAATTTTTTGCTATCGTTAACGATAGAATTTTCTATAGAAAATTTTTTGCTATCGTTAACGATAGAATTTTCTATAGAAAATTTTTTGCTATCGTTAACGATAGAATTTTCTATAGAAAATTTTTTGCTATCGTTAACGATAGAATTTTCTATAGAAAATTTTTTGCTATCGTTAACGATAGAATTTTCTATAGAAAATTTTTTGCTATCGTTAACGATAGAATTTTCTATAGAAAATTTTTTGCTATCGTTAACGATAGAATTTTCTATAGAAAATTTTTTGCTATCGTTAACGATAGAATTTTCTATAGAAAATTTTTTGCTATCGTTAACGATAGAATTTTCTATAGAAAATTTTTTGCTATCGTTAACGATAGAATTTTCTATAGAAAATTTTTTGCTATCGTTAACGATAGAATTTTCTATAGAAAATTTTTTGCTATCGTTAACGATAGAATTTTCTATAGAAAATTTTTTGCTATCGTTAACGATAGAATTTTCTATAGAAAATTTTTTGCTATCGTTAACGATAGAATTTTCTATAGAAAATTTTTTGCTATCGTTAACGATAGAATTTTCTATAGAAAATTTTTTGCTATCGTTAACGATAGAATTTTCTATAGAAAATTTTTTGCTATCGTTAACGATAGAATTTTCTATAGAAAATTTTTTGCTATCGTTAACGATAGAATTTTCTATAGAAAATTTTTTGCTATCGTTAACGATAGAATTTTCTATAGAAAATTTTTTGCTATCGTTAACGATAGAATTTTCTATAGAAAATTTTTTGCTATCGTTAACGATAGAATTTTCTATAGAAAATTTTTTGCTATCGTTAACGATAGAATTTTCTATAGAAAATTTTTTGCTATCGTTAACGATAGAATTTTCTATAGAAAATTTTTTGCTATCGTTAACGATAGAATTTTCTATAGAAAATTTTTTGCTATCGTTAACGATAGAATTTTCTATAGAAAATTTTTTGCTATCGTTAACGATAGAATTTTCTATAGAAAATTTTTTGCTATCGTTAACGATAGAATTTTCTATAGAAAATTTTTTGCTATCGTTAACGATAGAATTTTCTATAGAAAATTTTTTGCTATCGTTAACGATAGAATTTTCTATAGAAAATTTTTTGCTATCGTTAACGATAGAATTTTCTATAGAAAATTTTTTGCTATCGTTAACGATAGAATTTTCTATAGAAAATTTTTTGCTATCGTTAACGATAGAATTTTCTATAGAAAATTTTTTGCTATCGTTAACGATAGAATTTTCTATAGAAAATTTTTTGCTATCGTTAACGATAGAATTTTCTATAGAAAATTTTTTGCTATCGTTAACGATAGAATTTTCTATAGAAAATTTTTTGCTATCGTTAACGATAGAATTTTCTATAGAAAATTTTTTGCTATCGTTAACGATAGAATTTTCTATAGAAAATTTTTTGCTATCGTTAACGATAGAATTTTCTATAGAAAATTTTTTGCTATCGTTAACGATAGAATTTTCTATAGAAAATTTTTTGCTATCGTTAACGATAGAATTTTCTATAGAAAATTTTTTGTTATCGTTAACGATAGAATTTTCTATAGAAAATTTTTTGCTATCGTTAACGATAGAATTTTCTATAGAAAATTTTTTGCTATCGTTAACGATAGAATTTTCTATAGAAAATTTTTTGCTATCGTTAACGATAGAATTTTCTATAGAAAATTTTTTGCTATCGTTAACGATAGAATTTTCTATAGAAAATTTTTTGCTATCGTTAACGATAGAATTTTCTATAGAAAATTTTTTGCTATCGTTAACGATAGAATTTTCTATAGAAAATTTTTTGCTATCGTTAACGATAGAATTTTCTATAGAAAATTTTTTGCTATCGTTAACGATAGAATTTTCTATAGAAAATTTTTTGCTATCGTTAACGATAGAATTTTCTATAGAAAATTTTTTGCTATCGTTAACGATAGAATTTTCTATAGAAAATTTTTTGCTATCGTTAACGATGGAATTTTCTATAGAAAATTTTTTGCTATCGTTAACGATAGAATTTTCTATAGAAAATTTTTTGCTATCGTTAACGATAGAATTTTCTATAGAAAATTTTTTGCTATCGTTAACGATAGAATTTTCTATAGAAAATTTTTTGCTATCGTTAACGATAGAATTTTCTATAGAAAATTTTTTGCTATCGTTAACGATAGAATTTTCTATAGAAAATTTTTTGCTATCGTTAACGATAGAATTTTCTATAGAAAATTTTTTGCTATCGTTAACGATAGAATTTTCTATAGAAAATTTTTTGCTATCGTTAACGATAGAATTTTCTATAGAAAATTTTTTGGTATCGTTAACGATAGAATTTTCTATAGAAAATTGTTTGCTATCGATATCGATAATATTTTCTATAGAATTTTGTATACAAAATATCGATAGAATTTTGTATACAAAATTTTTTGCTATCGATATCGATAGAATTTTCTATAGAATTTTTTTTTTGCTATCGATCTCGATAGAATTTTCTATAGAAAATTTTTTGCTATCGATATCGATAGAATTTTCTCAAGAAAATTTTTTGCTATCGATATCGATAGAATTCTCTATAGAAAATTTTTTCCTATCGATATCGATAGAATTTTCTATAGAAAATTTTTTATCAGAAACTGTGACATTTTTCCGTATCGAACGAAGTAATTATTCATTTTCGTTGTCTGTAGTGTGCATGACATAAAAATTATCATTATACTTACAGACATAGAAAAGGAGTTGGTTGAATCTGTCTAAAATAAGTGAAATGAAAAAGAGGGCATTCATTCTTTCACAATATGTGGCATTTAGCCAAATCTGCTACATTCACCCCACTTTACTTATTACTAAAGTCCAACCGATTTTTTTTTTTTTTATTTTAGGCAGAACCGTAACCGAAATGAATATTCGGCCAAAAATTACAGTCCTAACCCAAATTTAAAAAAAATCGTTTTAATTTCGGTCAAAATTTAGCCGAAATTCGGCTTGTGACCTGAGTTTTGTCCGACCGCAAATAAATATTCGCTACTCTTGTTACTATTTCGATTTAGTACCAGTGATTCAATCGCCTTTCGGTATTTTACCTAAAAGCACAAGTTTTTTTTTTTATTGCATACTTTAAGGCTCAAAGAAAAAATTTATGTTAAGTCTAAATTTCAACAAAAAAAAAACTATTTTGAAAAATTTTGAAAATCTTTCGACAAAGTGTAACAGGGAAAAAAATAATCTTTTGATTGTCAAATTATTAGAAAAGTCCTCCTTTTTTTAAAGTAAAATAAATGATTTTTGGACCGCCTAAATTTGTGCTTTAAAAAAAAGACAATTGTAGTAGACTCACTAAACTACTCAAGATTCTTGTAAACAATGAAAATTTAGATAAACTTATGAGGAACTTTGCATGTTTTTATCGACATATCATGACTCCGTTGAAATGTCAGTTGGTGGAACTATATTTTTCAAAAGAATTTTCCTCTCCCCTCTAGTACAAACGACAACTACACATTAAAAACTCAAGTGCAAGTGTGACATAGTATTGAACAACCAAAAACACAAAAAAAACTGGCCATACTTACAAAAATAACATATCCCAGTTGGCCAAAATGCCGTTAATAAAATTGTTTTTAACTTAGAATCTTTTTTAACGTTTTTGGAACTTAGAAAAATTTTACAGGAGGTAATAAAACACATTTAATAAACATAACGAAACTTTTTCTTTTAGTTCGCCCATCGTTTGAAATATTTTAAGGACCTGGCCAACTGGGATACAAACATATATTCGTACAGACTCTGACACAGACAAAAATATTCGCAAAACAGCAAAAAGGCTTGATTGCATTTAAACAGTGTAGGTTGAAAATTTGGGGAAAAACATGCAAAGAACACAACAAAATATGACCAACTAACATTTAAATTTTTTTTGTTTTTGGTACTTTTTTCCTAATTTCAGTACTTTTTTTTTGAACAGAAGTTCTCTGATTTTAAGAAATTTTTTAGATCATAAAATGTGTTTAAAAAAAATCGCATTTTAAAATATATTTCTTCAATTCTTCGTTATTTCCCCCTCCCCACTCTTTTTCACATAAAAATACTTACTAAAAATGTAGAAAAAATTTCGATTTCTGATACAAGTGTTTGCTTTTTAAACACCTAAAAGTATGCAATTAATAAAAACCCTCTTAGAAGTATGCAACATTTTAAAGACACTCATAAGTATGCAATAGTTTTTTGTTGCCTAATAGTATACTACATTTTCAATAAAATTTTCCATTCTTAGAAAATTGTATTTTTTTTTATTTTATTATAAATTTAAAATTTTATTAAATCTTTTTACGATTTTTAGATTTCCATTTTAAAAGTTGGTTCTCTTATTCAATTTAGCATTATTTAAAACAATGCATATTTCTGTACTCTTAAAAATTACAAGCAGTTTTTGTTGCTTTACATAAAAACAAAACGTTTGTCTTTTTTTGCTGCTGTTGTTACTGTTGCAATATTTAAACGAACTCAAAATGCAGACATTTAGATTAGGGTAGGTCTTATGTAAAGAGAATTTAATTCAGTTTATAAAAAAAAAATGGTCGTTGAGTTAAGATCAATAGTTTAGAAATGAACAATTGCATACAAATAAGAGTCTCTGTATCTCTGTGTTGGTTTTATGAATTGAAGGGTTTATTGCAAAAACTTGATAAGCAACATTTTATTTTTGGGTGTTTTTCGCCTTTCACTGATGTTCTATTAAAAGATTTTTGACAGAAGTTTTGTTTAAACCCTTCGTACAAGTATCTTAAGTATAAAAGTTCTTCCAAAGATATATTTTTGTCATTATTTTAATATTTTTACGGCAAAAAACACCATAAAATGAAATGTTGGTTATCGGGTTTTTACAATAAGCCCTTCAATTTATTTTGGATTCTTATGAGCTTTGATTGGGATTTTCTGAATTTTAATTGGACTTTTTCGAAATTAAATTAAGATTATCTAAAAGTTAATTGTGTTTCTCTGCATTTTTTTTTAATTTGTATTTTATAAAAATATGCATTTTATAAAAATTTGCGTTTAATAAAAATTTGCATTTTATAAAAATATGCATTTTTTAAAAATATGCAGTTTTCCAAAATGTAAAAAAAAAATTGTCAGGGGCGGTTGTTTTTTGTGGGGGGGGGGTGATGGGGGTCAGTGGGGGATGTTGAGAGCACCTTCCTATCCCGATAAATATAACAAATGTTTCATTTATTTAACAAAAATACAAAAAAAACATGGAACAAAATGTATTTTTTCAGCTGCTGGTTCAGTTCTTCAAGGGGGAACTTTTTTCCCCCTGAGCCGATTTTGCCCATTTACGAACTTAACCTGCCTAGGACATATTCGTGCCAAACTTGAGGAGTCTAGCTCTTTTATTTTGGACTGTATCGTGTTAACTACAGACGGACGGGCAGTCGGACGGACATCGCTAGAATGTCTTAGACTCGATCACTGATCAATAATATATATATACTTTATGGGGTCCCCGACCGATATTTCGATGCGTTACACACGGAATGACAAAGTGAGTATACCCCCATACTGTGGTTGGAGGGTATAAAAATATGCATTTTGTATAAAAATTTGCATTTGATATCGAAATGTGCAATTAATATAAAAATATGAATTTTATATAAAAACATGCATTTTATGTAAAAATTTGTATTTCATATAAAAATTTGCATTTGATTAAAATTATGCATTTTATTTAAAAATATGTATTTTATATAAATGCATTTTATATAAAAAATAAGCATTTTATATAAAAAATATGCATTTTATATTTAAAATATGCATTTTTTAAAAAATAATGATTTTTTATAAAAATAGGCATTTTATATAAAATGCATAATTTTGCATTTAATATAAAAATTGTCAGTTTATTCGAAAATATGCATTTAATAAAAAATTTGTTAATGTTATATAATAAAAATGGGCATTTTATATGAAAATATGCATTTTAAATAAAAAAATATGCATTTAATATACAAATTGTAATTTTATTTAAAAATATGTATGCATTTAATATAAAAATATGCATTTGATATTAAAAATAGGGATTTTATATAAAAAAAATATGTAAATGGATTTTATATAAAAATATTAGTTTTATATAAAAATATGCATTTTATATAAAAATTGTGAATTTTATAAAATATGCATTTATATAAAAATATTGATTTTTTATAAAAATTCGCATTTTATATATAAAATTATGCATTATATATTAAAAATAGGCATTTTATATAAAAAAAAATATGCATTTTAAAAAAAGATGTATTATGCATAAATATTAATTTTATATAAAAATATGCATTTATTTAAAATTATGCATTTTATATATAAATTGTAATTTTATTTAAAAATATGCATGCATTTAATATAAAAATATGCATTTTGTATTGAAAATGGACATTTTATATAAAAAATATGCATTTTAATAAAAAAAATATGTATGTATTTGATATAAAAATGTTGATTTTATATAAAAATATGCATTTTATATAATTTTTTTTATAAAAATTTGCATTTAATATAAAAATGTTCACTTTATATAAAAATTGTCATTTTATTTAGCAATTGGCAATTAAATGAATATTTTTTTATATAAAAGGCATATCAGTTAATAGAAAAAATGCATTTTATATAAAAATAGGAATTTTATATAAAAATATGCATTTTATATAAAAAATATGCATTTTATATTAAAATAGGCATTTTATATATAAATAAGCATTTTATATAAAAATTTGCATTTTATATAAAAATATGCATTTTATATAAAAATATGCATTTTATATAAAAACATGCATTTAAAAAAAAAACAGTTTATACAAAAATATGCCGGTTATATTAACATATGCATTTTATATAAAAATATGCCGGCCATATTAAGAAATGCTTTTTATATGAAAATATGCAATGCATATTATACATTTTATAAAAATAAATTTTTAATTATAGAAATTCTAATTAACTTTAATTAAAATTAATTTTTAATTATAGAAATTCTGATTAACTTTAATGAAAAAACAAAAATTGTTTTATTCGACCTTTAAAATATTATATTTTGAGTAGGTTTATTCTAGCTCGAGGTCATTTTTCTTTTACTATTTAAAACTATGATATATTTACAGAATAATTTTCAATAAAATTATTTTTCAGTTTAAAATTTATTTATGTTGGTAATTTTTGCAAGCCTTAGCCGATACGTGTTTCAGAATTTGTCGGATTCCATTGTCAAGACTATTTAGCAAATATAAAAACTATTTTCTACAAGTAGTTTAGTGAATTTTAATGACAATCGTTAGTGTCTAAAATAAAAATATTAATACATATTCAACTCTACACTCATTGAGCATTAGAAGAAAATTATACCTTCTCTTAGTTTGATCACAATTGTCAAACAACTAACAAAAAACTGTTAAAACAGATTTACATATGATTACCCATTGGATAATACTATATGCTAGTTAATGTTGCAATGCTTCTTATATCGGAAACAGCGAGTGTAATACCTTATATGGGATATTCCACATTGGCGTGGAATATCCCATAAACCACAGAGTCGTGTTCAAAATGTTAAAAAAAAAACAAAAAAAGTATACATATTTTTTATTCAATAAAACATTGCCTACATTTAGGAGTCACAAAAATCAAATATCTAGAATTATTAACAAAAAAAAAATTGTCTGCCTCTACTTGTTTCAGTCAATCGTTTTTTAATTATATTCCACAAAATTTTTACTAATTTTTTACTAATTTTTAACCAAAAAATTAGAACATTTACAGTTTTTTTTTTGCAGATTTCAGGTTTTCGAAATCAGCAAATATTTTTTTAGATTTAAAAAAATGTTTTTTTGAGTGTATAAGTAATATGCTACAATATGTGTTGTTGTGTTTGTATATGTTTATACAAAGTTACCATAACAATTAATATCAGACAATGTATTGTTTATCTCTCTATGTATGTGTTCCCCTACATATATTAAAGCTAGTTTGCAAACAACAATATACAATTACATTGTTGTTTATTGTTAGTTTGTCTAGAACTACAGCTTTTGCTACTACTACTACAACAACTACTGTTACTAACATTTATATTACCACCCAATTTACCACACATGGCACTTGTTCACTAATACACACACAAACAAAATTTTCATACACAAACATTCATATGTCTCTTGTAGCAATATTGCATGTTTTTAAACATCTAACAACAACTACTCCTGGTACACTCCAAATCTCCACATTATTCCACTTTTACTAGAAATCATTCTCCAACGTGTACATATAGTTAAAATCAACTATCTTCATGGTAGAATGTTTATATTTGTTCATTAACGAAAACGTCTGTATGTGAAGTGATGTCGGTGGTGTCTGTATTGTGAAGTATAGGGTGACCAGATAAGAGTCATAAAAAAATAAATTTACTTAAAACAACAAAGGTGTGAGACAACATTAATCTGGCCGATTAAAAACTTCAGGCCCTATTAATTCCCGGGACCTGATGGTTTAATTCTAGCTGATATGTAGAAAGTGCATAGTTTTGTCCAAAATCATTTAAAATTGGACCGACCGGTTGAAGCACTACACGCAAAGCCACGGCATTCATTCTATTCCATACAAAATGTTATAATCGCAGGTGGAAAATAAATTCAGAACAAATTTATTATCTCGCAACGTTTTTGATTTATTCAAATTTCTTTTTGTATGGTTCTTATCTGGTCACCCCATACAATCTCTAAAGCAGAGAATCACTACTACTACAGATAGATAGTAAGCAATTAAAACACTTGTGTATTAGTGTTTGAACGAGAATCTCTTTAAAAAAAAATAATAAAAAATGTAAATTTTATTTAAACAAAAAAATTTGTTTGTAGTTTAGATAAAGTTTACTTAATTAATGAATTTATAAAGCAAAATTTGACTAACCAAAAGAGCTCAAAAATCAAAACTAAATCGATAAAATGACATTAAAGAATTTTAGAAATCTTAAAAAAAATTATAAAAAAAATCGTTGGAACTTTAAGGTTTAAAATTCTCAAAAAATATGGAACCTGCCATTTTCATTTTACCAGAATTAGTCTTTTAAATTTGTTTTTTGGTTAGGCCGTCTAGGATTATGTTTATTTTTATAGTTTTAAAATGTACTTTTCATGTTTATACATTTAATTGTTGAGTATTTTTATTTATTTAACACCTAAATATATGCAACAAATTTTTAAAAGCTTTTAAAAGTATGCAACATTTTAAAATACTTAATGCAGAACAAAGATTAATTTAAAGAAAGATGGTCAGTAACCTAAAAGAATATTTTTTTGAATAAGAAAATATTATTTTTCCTTTTTCAAATTTTGAGAAATATTTTTTCTGAAAACTGTCAGATTCTGATACATTTTCCGTATAAAAAAATTCCTAGAATTTGAGACACTTTTCCGCATAGAAAAATTCTTAGATTCTGAGACATTTTTCTGTATAGAAAAATTCTCAGATAATGAAACATTTTTCCGTATAGAAAAATTCTCAGGTTATGACAAAATTTTTCAGTATTGAAAAGTTCTCAGATTATGTGACATTTTTCGTTATAGAAAAATTCTCAGGTTCTAAAAAATTTTTTGGTATAGAAATATTTTCAGACTATGAACAAAAATAATCATGTTCTGAGAAATTGTCCATATAAAAAAATTGTCAGAAAAAAATTTTCATATAGAAAAATTTTCAGATTTTAGGACATTTTTCCACATAGAAAAACTCACAGATTCTGAAAAATTTTTCGTATAGAAAAATTCTCAGATTCTTAGATATCTTTAAGTATAGAAAAATTCGCAGATTGTGAGGCATTTTTCCATAAAGAAAAATTCTCATTTTTTCATGTAGAAAAATTCCCATTGTCAGTTCCTTAACAATCCTCCATATAAAAAAATTCACAGATTCTGAGACATTTTTGCATACAGAAAAATTTTTTTAGACTCTCAGACAATTTTCATGTTCTGAAAAATTGTCCATATCAAAAAATTCTCAGATTTCTCATTTTTCAGTATAGAAAAAATCCTCAGATTCAGAGAAATTTTTTCACATAGAAAAATTCTCAGATTCTGAAACATTTTTCCGTATAGAAAAATGTTCAGATTCTAAAACATTTGTCTTATAGAAAAGTTTTCAGATTTTTGTATAAAGAAACTCTCAGATTCTTAGACATTTTTACGTATAGAAAAATTCTGAGATTCTGAGACATTTTTACGTATAGAAAAATTCTCAGATTATGAGAGATTTCAGTATAGAAATGTTTTTAGATTCTGAGAAAGTTTTCGTACAAAACATTTCTAAGACATTTCCGTATAGAAAAATTCTGAGACATTTTTCAGTATAGAAAAATCCTCAGATTCTGATACATTTTTCCATATAGAAAGTTTTTCAGATTTTGAGACATTTTTCCATATAGAAAAATTCTCAAATTGTGAAACATTTTTCCGTATAGAAAAATGTTCAGATTCTAATACATTGTTCTTATAGAAAAGTTTTCAGATTCTAAAACATTTTTTTGTATGGAAAAATTATCAGATTCTGGGACATTTCATTTCAGATTCTGAGATATTTTGCCATAAATTTTCAGATTCTGATACAATGTTTCAGATTCTGAAACAATTTTTCATATAGAAGAATGTTCAGATTCTAAAACATTTTTCTTCTAGAGCAGTTTTCAGATTTTTGTATAGAGATTCTCAGATTCGTACATTTTCCCTTTTAGAAAAATTCTCAGATTCTGAGACATTTTTACATATAGAAAAATTCACAGATTCTGAGACATTTCCGTATAGAAAAATTCTCAGATTCAGAGAAATTTTTCGTACAGAATATTTCTCAGTCATTCCCGTAAAGAAAATTTCTGAGATTCTAAGATATTTTCGACTTAGAAATATTTTAAATTTTGAGACATTTTTCTCCGTATAGAAAAAAATCTCTCATTATGAAACATTTTTCAGTGAAAAAAATCTTCAGTCTCTGAGACATTTTTTCGTATAGAAAAACTCTCAGATTCTAAAATATTTTTTTCAGACATTTTTTTGTATAGAAAAATTTTCAGATTCTGAAAAAAAATTTTCTGACATTTTTTCTTATAGAAAATGCTTATATTCTGAGAAATTTTGCGAATAGACAAATTTTCAGACTTTTTTCTATAGAGAAATTTTTATTCTGACACATTTTTCTAATAAATTCTCACCTTCTGACATATTTTATCCATAAAAAATTTCTTAAGATTAACAAAAAAAACTTTTTCAATTGTCTACCTTAGGGGTTTATATATTTAAAAAAACGTTGCCTACATTTAGGAGTCATAAAAATTAAAGAACATTATTAACGTCTGGTACACTTTTTGAATAAAAAAATCAACCTAATGTCTGACTCTACATTAAGTTACCCAGCAAAACTTTTAGTTACCAAATACAGTTGAAAATCAACTCATGCAAAATCGAAACACGAAAACAAGAATCTTTGGAATTCAATTAAGGGTAACCCTTATAACGATGCTTAAAGAAGAGCTGATTAGGGGAAATTAAAAAAAACGGAATTTGCCATAAAAAACAAGTAAAAAATTTAAATTCGACTAGGTCTAAAACATTTTGAATAATACATTTTGAGGATGTTTATTCTGGCTCGAGGTCATTATTTTCTTTACGAATTAAAACCATGATATTCTTATAGAATAATTTTCAAGAAAATTATTTTTCTGTTTTAAATTTATATATGCAGGTCATTTTTGCAAGACTGTTTCGGAATTTGTCAGATTCCATTGTCAAGATTATTTAGCAAAAATAGAAACGATTTACTACAAAGTAGCAAACGAGTCTAATGACAAATCGTTTGTGCACAAACTAAAAGATTAATACATATTCGCCTCTATCCATAATGGGAATTAGAAAGACAAAGAAATTGTACTATACTAGTAAGGCAAAGATTGTCAATAACCAACAAAAATATTTAAAACAATGACAAATTCCGAAACACGTGTCGATTAAGTCTTGTAAAAATGACCAACATAAATTTAAAACAATAAAAATAATTTTCTTGAAAATTATGCTCTGAGAATATCATGGTTTTAATTAGTAAAGAAAATAATGACCTCGAGCCAGAATAAACATCCTCAAAATATAATATTTTAAAGGTCGAATAAAACAATTTTATTTTTTAATAAAAATTAATCAGAATTTGAATATTTTGAATAATTTTTA
Source organism: Pegoplata infirma (assembly GCA_963921195.1). NCBI lineage: Eukaryota > Metazoa > Arthropoda > Insecta > Diptera > Anthomyiidae > Pegoplata > Pegoplata infirma. The sequence continues at coordinate 211,665,677 of OY992539.1, read as the reverse complement.
TTCAAATTATGATTAATTTTTATTGAAAAAATAAAAATTGATTTATTTGACCTTTAAAATATTATATTTTGGGTATGTTTGTTCTAGCTCGAGGTCATTATTTCCTTTACAAATTTAAACTATGATATTTAAAAAAAAAAATTTAAAATTATTCTATGAGAATATCATAATTTCAATAAGTAAAGGAAATTATGACATAAGACTTAACCGACTCTTGTTTCGGAATTTGTCAGGTTCCATTGTCAAGACTATTTAGCAAATATAAATACTCCATACTAATAGTAGCATAGTGAATTTAATTGACAATCGTTAGTGTCCAAATCTAAAACATTAATACATATTCAAATCTACACTCATTGAGAATTGAAAGAAGAAAATTGTACCTTCTCCTAGTTAGATTACGATTATCAAACAACTTACAAAAACTATTAAAACAGATTTTCATATAATTACCCATTGGATAATACTATATGCTAGTTTTTTTGCATTGCTTAAATATATGGGCTATGTATGGGGAACTCCATCTGGGCGTGCTAACATTTTTGTTCAAATTCTGATTAATTTTTATTAAAAAATAAAATTGTTTTTATTTTGACCTCGAGCTAGAAATTTAATACCAACCTGATCGTAAAAATAACAAAGTATATACACTAGCGTGTCCCGAAAATGAAAAATTTTAGGGCATACCTCTAGAACGATGCTTAGTAAAGAGCTGATTGCGGGAAAAAATATTAAAAAATTTTTAGAGGTCATCTTCAGGGCGCAACCAGCGCTTAAAGTTTGCATCCGTAGTGCATTTGGTGAAAAAAAATATTTTTTTTTTATTTTTCAAATTGGTGCCAAAAGTTTCGTTAGGTAGAGTACATTCTGGAAAAAATATTTATAAAGTTTTCATGGAGCAATTTTGGTCCAGCACAACGTTTTGAAATTTTGAAAAGGTGTAATTTATTATATATTTTTTTAAGTTTTTGTAAAAACCGGAGTTTGTACGAGTTCTTTCAAAATTTTGTATAAAACGGAGTTTATGTTCAAGCCTTTGTATAAAAAGCTGTTTTTTACAAAAATTAAAAAAAAAATGTAATAAATTAAGCATCTTTGAAGTTTCAAAACGTTGCGCTGGACCAAAATTGCTCCACGAAAACGATATAAATATTTTTTCCTGAATGTACTCCACCTAACGAAACTATTGGCACCAATTTTAAAAATAAAAAAAAATATTTTTTTTTGACCAAATGCACCACGGATGCAAACTTTAAGCGCTGGTTGCGCCCTGAAGATGACCTCCAACAATTTTTTAATTATTTTTCCCGTAATCAGATCTTCAATAAGCATCGTTCTGGGGGTATGCCCTAAAGAAATTCCAAAATTTCCTGATTTCGGGACATGCTAATATACACCAAGTTTTCGTAGCCACCGCCTTTCGAAAGCTAGCGTGTGTTTAACAGACACACGAATATCGTTAGATCGTGTAAAAATTTTGTTAAGATCTCTGAGAACCCTAACTGTGTGGTTTCCTTGTTAGTCAAAAATCTGTCTACATTTGAGTACACAAAAATAATTCTTATTGTTATATTGTTTTTGTATAATAAACATTGTCTGCTTTTAGGAGTTTTTTGTTTTTAATTTAGTAACATATTTTTATTTATGCAAAATCTCAATAGTGCATTAACATTTTTTAAATTAAAACAAAAAAAAAACAATAACTGTTGCCTACTTTTTTGATGCACAATTTACTTAAGCCATTGTGTGTGTTAAAAAGAATTGTGTATATACAAATAAATATTTTTTGAAGCATAACTTAAGGGGAACACAATTAACTTTAGTTATTGTTAACTTTAAGGAGCCAAATAAAATAAAAAGGTTTATTAAGCAAAAAGCTTTTGTAATAAAATAAAAAGCTTTTTATAAAGCAAAAATATAGTAGTAATGTAGTAATGTTAATAGTGTAGTAATGTTAATTCATAATGCGAAAAATAAATGACCTTGATCTAGCATAAGCTCTAGTTAGAAATCTTTTTTCATTAAGCGTAATTTTTTTTAAACAAATTAATTTGGGAAAAATTATCTAGGGAAAAGGTGACCCTAACCTCTCGGACACTTCGCCATGTTTTAAGTAAATCGGCATTGCATTTTTAATTGCCAACTTAAGGGGTTTCATGTGATACAAAAGGTAATGCCTACTTTCAGGTTCCTTAAATTTTTCTAAAATTAAGAAAAATTTTGTCCTAACAAGTTTTTTAAAACTAATAAACTACTTAATACATACTGATTAATCTGCTGTATGTTTTTCATTGCCTACCTGTAGGCTAACCTATAATTCACTGCCTACTTTCAGGGGAAGTTGACCCTAACCTCTCTAATACTTCGTAAATTTTTCAATTTTAATTAAATCAGCGTTGTGTTTTTATTGCCTACTTTAGGGATTGTATGTAATACAAAATGCAATGCCTACTTTCAGACTCCTTAATATTTTCTAAAATCAATAAAATTCTATACTAACAATTTTTTTTTAATACTAATTAACTACTAAATACATACTAATTACTTTGCTGTATGTTTTTCATTGCCTACCTGCAGGCTTGCCTATAATACTTAATTCATTGCCAACTTTCAGGCTCATTATATTTTCTAAGATTAATATAAATTTAGATTTCTTAACAATTCATCTTCTGGCTTGTTTATGTTCATATCTTTTTTTAAAAATATAATTTAAAGCTCATTTTCTTATGCATATTTTTTTTAGTTGTTCATATATATATTTTTCAATAATCCAACAGTAAAATATTTCAATTGCATTAAATGCATCATAAATTTTTTATAAGCATATACAAGTAATAATAATTATACTTGGAAAAAATTCATAGATAAAAGAAATTATGCAAAAGTAGGAAAATAAATGCATATTGCTATAAGCAAGTTTACACTCTTTGATGTTGGAAGACTGGCGCTGTTGATGATGCTGATGACTACGGGTATTTAGATGATGAGTGGAGGAGGTAATGCTGGTGCCAGGAGAAGGTTACTATCATTTTCATCATCAACGTTATTAATATTTTTTTTTTTAAACATTAGACTTTATATAATATTTTGCCATATGCACATAAACAGATAATTTTACACTAGAAGGAAAATGTGATTTAAAGGAGTTTCAGCATATTAAAATTTGGTTGCAGGGAATAACTCAGAACCTGGAAGTATTAAGAATTTTTTGATTTAAAAAAATTTCCAAATCTAAGAATATTTTTTAAGAAATGTTCTGAATCTAAGAATTATTTGTAAAGGAAAATTAGTTTAGAATCAGATTATTTTGCCCACGGAACTAAAAAGAAACATTTAAACAAAATAAAATTGCGTTTTCACACCCGAAATTCCACACATTTTCTTTTTTTCATCAATGATAATAAAAACATCTAACAAAGTGACATTTGCCTGCCTCGTTGAATGCTTGCAAGCAACTGATTGATTTTTATTTTTTGTTTTTTACGCTCTCTGCTTTTATTTCTCTTGTTTTAATTTCTGTGTTGACGTTAGGATTGCGTATTCGATTAATCTTCGTTGATCCAACTAGTGTTGGATCGACAAAATATCTTAAAAACTAAAAAAAAAATTTGTAAAAAAAGTTTGAAAATCCTTCAAGATTTGAAGGAAATGAAAAAAACCCATACATACGCCTATGCACACGTGTTAGTACATGTCATTACAGTTTAGTCCTATTTTGTATATGTGTGTGTCTCTGTTTGTATCTTTCCATCTGTGTATGTATGCAAAGGAGATGATAATTTTTTTTTTCTTTTTAAATATCTCTTATGTTTTATTTCAGTATATATTTATTATGTACCTTCATTCTCTTGTCTTCATCATTTTTATTTATGCTTAATATTTAACAAGAAAATAAAGAAAATGTAGTCTATAGTCTAGTCTTAAAACAAAAGACCTGCCTGTATAGTTTTTTGTTGCGCCTGACTTTCCATATTTACAAGCATTTTAAATTCATAGATGATTGTCTAGCCTACATTTTTTTTATATTCATTTAAAAAAAAAAATTGTTATATTATATACTCTATCCTTTACTAAAAATATTGCTTGAGCATAGGTATTTGCCAGTCTGGTTGTAATAATATGCCAGCTTATTTAAAGGTTAAGCTTTTTTTTATGCACTTTACCTTAAACTGTCAAGTGTAAGCGTAATGGAGTTTATAACTCATTTAAAACACCTTCATGCTAAAGCTTAAACAATTTACGATGGTCTAAAATAGCAAAGCTTTAAAAGCTATAATAGTAATTCTTAAAAAATAATAGTTGTAAAATTTTTAATAAGATTTTACAAAGTTTTGTAGTTTAAGCTTTTATTAAAGTTTCTAAAATGTTCCGTTTCAGAAACATTTAATAGACCTTGGGTAAAAAGCTTTTTTCTTGTTTTTTAAATGTTTGGTGTCGAAAGCTTTTCTCCTTTTTTTTTAAGTTTTTATCGTGGTTTTAAAGTTCTGTCTTAAAACCATTAATCTTTATTTTATTTTCAAAAGATTTATCTTGGTTTCTTTTCTTGATTTTAAGCTTTAATATTGGCTAAATTCGAAAGACAGCGTTCGAATTCGAAAATCTTAAGTCGTTTGTAAAATTATTATTTTGTTATATTTTTGTATTATTTGGAAAAGACAAGCTTTTAATAAAACATATTTTTTTCAAAATTCAAAAAAAAGTCCTGGAGATTTTTTCGCAACTTCGAAAATTTTTCAAAAATGATTTTTTCTTAAAACCTTTTTATATTTTTTCTTATAATTTTATTATTTTGGACACTGGGAGAGCAATTACTTGTGATGCTTTCCCAGCACATAAGTATAAAGTACTTTGCCAGCCATCTCCCGTTCGTATTTTTCGTCCTGGGTTATTTTAAAAGCTTTTATCGGTGGTTTTTATAAATTCTAGTAAATTCTTCATATTCTCATAGAACGATTTTCAAGAAAATTATTTTTCTGTTTTAAATTTATTTATGTTAAACATTTTGGCAACATAAATAAATTTAATAAAAAAATTCCGTGTTTCGGAATTTGTCAGATTTCATTGTCAAGATAATTCAGCAAATATATATCGATTTGGTCTTGCAAAAATTACCAACATAAATAAAATTAAAACATAAAAATTATTTTCTTAAAAATTATTCCATGAGAACATCATAGTTTTAATTAGTAACGGAAATAATGACCTCGAGCTAGAATAAACCTACTCAAAATATAATATTTTAAAGGTCAAATAAAACAATTTTTATTATTTAATAAAAAATTAATCAGAATTTCGTTTAAATCTAACTTTCATAATTTTTTATAAGAATATATAAAATGTTTTAATCGTAGTTTTTATACATTTTCATCTTAAAAGCTTTTATCTGATTTATTTATATTTTACCGTGCTTTTATCTTTAGTCCTGTCTTAAAATATTTGTATAAAATCTGGTTTTAAAATCCTCAATCATGGCTTTTAAAAAATCTAGTTTTAGTTTTATTTGTAAAAGATTTAATCGTAGTTTTTACAAAAACTAGTTTAAAAGCTTTATAAAGTCCAACTTTAAAAACTTCAATCGTAATTTTTATATAACCTAGTTTTAAAGCTTAATCGTAGGTTTTATAAAATCCAGTTTTTAAAGCTTAATCTTAGCTTTTATAAAATCCAGTTTTTAAAGCTTAAATCGTTGTCTGAATAAATTCTTGTTTTAAAAGCTTCAATCGTGGTTTTTATAAAGTTTAGATATAAAATCTTTATTGCCTAGTGTTTAAAGCTTTAATTGTGTTTTTTTATAAAGTCTTGTCTTAAAAGCTTTAGTCATGATTTTTAAAAAGTTTTAAAAGATTTAATCGTGGTTTTTATAAATTATAGTTTTAAAAGCTTTTATGAAGTCTAGTTTGTAAAGTTTTAGCTTTAATTGTGTCTTTATAAAGTCTTGTTTTAAAAGCTTCAATTCTCTTTTTAATAAAATCTAGTTTTGAAAGCTTTAATCTCGGTTTTCATAAAGTCTAGTTTAAAAGTTTTATTCGTGGTTTTAATAAAGTCTAGTTTTAAAAGCTTTAATCGGAATTTTTACAAAATCTGATTTTAAAAGCTTTACGTCCAAATTCATAAAAAATAAAAGCGTTTAATAACAGGTTTATTAATCGAATTTCCATACAAAATTTGTTTTATAAACTTCTTATTAGCCTCTTTTAACTTTTATGAATTTGAAGGTTAATTTTTGTCCTTATAACGTGTAATTTTAAAATCTTCCATCATGGTTTTTATAAAGTCTAGATTTAAAAGCTTCAATCATGGCTTTTATGAAGTCTTGTTTTAAAAGCTTTAATCATAGTTTTTATGAAGTCTAGCCATAAAAGCTTTTATTTTTGTGCTTACAAAGTCCAGTTTAAAACCTTCTAGTATTGTGCTTATAAAGTTTAGTTTTAGAAGCTTCAATCGTGGTTTTATAATGTCTAGTTTAAAAAGCTTTTTTATTACATCTAGTTCTTAAAGCTTTAATCATGGTTTTTATAATGTCTAGTTTTGAAAGCTTTAATCATAGTTTTTTTCAGGGTTGGCAAGCGATACCCACCTAGAATAACGGTATTTGGCTATTGTACCGCAACCACTAAAGATATGGACATTTTCAGAAGCAATTATGAAAGCTGCTGAAATTTCTAGTATTTTAAATGTGTCACTTCGTGTTTCTACCGGTTCGTTTTCGAAATATAGGTCAATACCTTTATAATACCGTTTGAAACGGTATTATAACGGTATTGGCCTATATAACTAAAACGAACCGGTAGAAACACGAAGTGACACATATAAAATACTAGAAATTTCATCAGCTTTCATAATCACTTTTGAAAATATCCATTTCTTTATTGGTTGCGGTACAATAGCCAAATACCGTTATTCTAGGTGGGTATCGGTTGCCAACCCTGGTTTTTTTTAAGTATAGTTTTAAAAGCTTTAATGGTGGTTTTTATAAAGTCTAGTTTTAAAAGCTTAAATCGTGATTTTTATAAAGTCCAGTTTTAAAAGCTTTAATCGTGGTTTTTATAAATTCTAGCTTTAAAAGCTTTAATCGTGGTTTTTATAAAGTCTAGTTTTAAAAGCTTTAATAGTAGTTTTTATAATGTCTAGCTTTAAAAGCTTTAATCATGGTTTTTATAAAGTCTAGTTTTAAAAGTTTTCACGTGGTTTTTATAAAGTCTACTTTTAAAAGCTTTAATCGTGATTTTTATGAAGTCTACTTTTAAAAGCTTTAATCGTGATTTTTATAAAGTCTACTTTTAAAAGTTTTTATTAAGTCTAGTTTTTAAAGCTTTAATTGTGTCTTTATAAAGTCTAGTTTTAAAAGCTTTAATCCTGTTTCTCATAGAGTCTAGCTTTAAAAGCTTCAATCCCATTTTTCATAAAGTCTAGTTTTAAAAGCTTTAATTGTTGTTTTTTTATATAGTCTACTTTTAAAAGCTGTAATCGTTGTCCTTATAAAGTATAATTTTAAAAGCTTCAATCCTGGTTTTTATAAAGTCTAGTTTTTAAAGCTTTAATCGTGATTTTTATAAAGTCTAGTTTTAGAAGCCTCAATCGTGGTTTTTATAAAGTCTATTTTTAAAAGCTTTTTTTTATTCTAGTTTAAAAGCTTCAATCGTGGTTTTTATAAAGTCTTGTTTTCAAAGCTTTAATCGTAGTTTTTATAAAGTTTACTTTTAAAAGTTTTTTTGTGAAGTCCAGTTTTTAAAGCTTTTTTCGCTGTCTTTATAAAGTCAAGTTTTTCATCGTGGTTTTTATAAAGTCTACTTTTCAAGGATTTATTCGTGGTTTTTATAAAGTTAAGTTTTAAAAGCTTAATTCATAGTTTTTATAAGGTATAGTTTTTATTAAGTCTAATTTTAAAAGCTTTATTCACGGTTTTTATAAACTGATGTTTTAAAGTCTTTGTTAGAGAATTTTTTACAGCGATTTAAAAGCTTTTAAAATTCATTTACTTTATAGTTTTTGTAATTTTACGCTTTTTAAATTTCATTTCAAATATATTCTTTAAAACTATTATTAAATTCAGTTACATTTGTTAACGTTTTCTCTTATTACTTTTGGGATTTTCTACTTTGACTGTTAACCAGCCGCCTGACTATCTTGTCTGGGCTCCCAGGGAGTTCAAAGTTATACTTCCTAAGAACAAAAAAAAAAAAAGGGAGCAAAAGTTTTTTTTGCCATCTTTATGGATTTTATAAATTTTTTTATATTATTTGTTTTTAAATGTTGTGCACTATAGCGTTACCTTTTTGTATTGTTAGTCTTACGACTTTCTCTCTACTCTAGACAGAACATTTGATGTTATTGTTTTTGGAATATTAAGGATTCCTTGTATCTATTTTATTTTTTTTATACCGAGTAGTTACTACTACTAGAGCAAAAAACTGTATTTTTCTTATTGTTTTTCTGTATTTTTTTACCCTTAAAGTTTTTTTTTGTTCCTTGATATCATGCCTTTAGAAGACTTTACATGGTTCGTATTTTGTAAGTATGTTCAACAGTTCATAAAGTTAATTTTACCGCAGAAATTATGTTAAAACGATATATTTCTTTTTTAACTTAGACAGACATAGAAAATAGATACAGTTGAGGAGAAAAGTTGAAAGTTTTGTAGAATTTTTTTAGAATTTTGCGTTTTGACTACGTTTTTTTGTTAATAACTGTGTTACGGTTCGACTATGGATGTAATAAGAAAAGAAAAATTACCTCGAGCTAGAATCAACCTAGTGAAAATGTTTTATTTTTTTGGTCGGATAAAACTGTTTTTTTTAATAAATATTTATCAGAACAAACATTAATTAAAAAAATAAATTTAAATTTTATTTTTAATTTTTTTAGTTTTAAACAAAAACATTTTTTGGTCTCAAGCTTAATACAATAAGTCACCTTAAATTTGTTGAACAGTGTAAATGTTCTTTCTTTGCAAAACTCGACGTAGTTCGCTTTGATCGCTGTTGTCGTTTTCAGTAAAACTTTAAGAATAAATGAACTTTAGATTTCCACCTACCGACTGCGCCAGTAAGCCACAGTGGGCTAGTTGGTAGCGTGCTAGCCTGTGGTCGTGGGTTTAATTCCCACTAGAACATTTGGTCTGTTTCGATACAACGAGACAACGTTTATTGTTACTAGTTCGTCGTAAGGTAGAAATTATAAAAAAAAGAGTTGAAATTATAAAAAAAAGAGTTGAAATTAAAAAGAAAGAATAAATAACAAGTAAAAAAGATAAATTCGGCCTTGCCGAATGTAGTGATACCCTCCACAATTTTAAAAAACTTTTTTTAAAAGGAAATTACTTTAAAAAAAAAAATTAAAAAAAAAATTCCGCGAAAAAAAAAAAAATCCGCGATTTTTTTCTTTTTTTGTCAAAAAATATGTTCGTACCTGTTTAAATACCACTTGGTGTTCAATTATGTTTACATATCGCTCCTTTACTTGTATAGTGTCATAACTCAAAAAATGCGTTTTTTGAGTTAATGATGCAGAATTATTCGTTATATCGTGCTTTATATTGTGTCAGAAATTCGTATTAATATCTTTTAAACTCACCGTTTGAGAAGAGTACACGCCATTATTACATTTTCTACGTACCGGCCTTTTTCAATTAAAAACCAGTTTCAATAGTAAACTTTAAACGTGTTTTCTGCAAAATCAAATATTTTGAGTTATGACACTATACAAGTAAAGGAGCGATATGTCAACCAGCGGTCAAATTAAAGCATTTTGTATTTTTAGGTTATGTTGAATGTACAATAATTTTTGAGGTGTCCTTACATTTTCGTTCATAACTTTTGAACCGCCGAACCGATATCGCTCAAATGCAATACCAAACTTCTCGGGAGAACTTCCAATAAATATGTTAAGATTCAGTCATCTCCGTGTAATATTCTGGCTGTGATCACCATTTCCACAGACAGACAGACGGACATCGCTAGAATGTCTTAAAATCGATCGGGGATCATGAATATATATACTTTATGGGGTCCCAGACCGATATTTCGATGAGTTACAACCGGAATGACAAACTTATATATACCCTCTATCACTTACAAGGGAAGTCTCCCTAGTGTCACCCGCGGATCTTTATGGAATTGGTTTTATTTTGTAGAGCAGAAAAAATAAAGGAACACGTATTTTTTTTAGCGGCCCAAATTCATACTTAGGGGGTAAAAAGGAGGGGGGAAGACAAGGCCATTTTCCAGTTTTTTTCGTTTATCTCTTATATTATGAAAAGAAACAAAGTCATGTTACATACCAAATGAAAGGTCTTTGGAAAACCTATCTACGTGTGCTAAGAACGTGTCCAAACATGCAAAACTTTTCATCATATTGAGTAAATAACCAAAATTTTAGGACACTTTTGTTAATAAGTCGAAAAATATTTACTTCTTAGGCCCGTTATTAGCACCGCGAGATAGGTATTTTTAAAACCTTTAATACCACACATGCCTATATTAATTTTGTTTAAATAGGCGTAAATCGTAAAAAACTGCAAAAGGTCAATTTCCCCCATACAAATCGACCCCCCCTAAAAATGAGTTTGGGCCGCTAAAAAAAATACGTGTCGAATTAATTTTCGTTCTTAACAACATATCCAAATTTCATGAAGATCGGAGGGTGACACCAGGGAGACTTCCCTTGTTAGTGAAGGGTATAAAAATACTAGATCATGGGATCATATTATATGAATTTCAGAAGATCATAAAATTGATCACGTTGTCCGATTTTCATGAAATTTACGCCGTATTAAAGCTAACAATTTCTTTATTAAAATTCTAATCAAAATAGATATTCTTTGGCAAAAAAGCTTAACAAATCTTAATAATTTCCTGAATTTGCGATGATCTCAAAAGGCATATTTTCCATGTTCTTAATTTTATTTTCACAGATTACTGGAAGTTGCTAAGAGTCTAAAAAACATTTCCTAAAGCAAATAAATTAAATTTTTTGAAAGATATGAGCTTTTGAAGTTCATTTATTTCTTGTGATTTTACGGAAAATCACCTCTTCGGACAGCGATGAAACGCGAACAACATCTAATTTAGTAAAAAAAAAACTGTTCATAATTTTCTGGAGAATATTTTTACAAAATTTTAAAGGACGTGTGGTAATAAATTTTAAAGGACGTGTGATAAGGTGGTGTGTCTATGCATTTTGTTTTCGTCCAGTTACGGCTTGTAGTAATTTTTAATTCTTCTCTCCAGTTTTGTTCATAATTGTCTGGAGAATGTTTGTATTAAATTTTAAAGGACGTGTGGTAATAAATTTCTAAGGACAAGTTGTAAATTAGTGTGTCTTTGCATTTTGTTTTTGTCCAGTTACGACTTGTAGTAATTTTTAATTCTTCTCTGCTTTAAAACACTTTATATTTATGTAGTTTTTACTACGTTTTTAATTTCGACTATGTTTATAACACCCCGACTACGTTTTTTTTTAATTTAAACTCTCCTCAATTTCTTTCCCTCACTGTACCTTTACATTTATCTACCATTGTACATTTATTCACTCATTCATTCTTTTGTATTTTATATTATACTTAAAATAAAAACCCTCCTCCTATCATGGGAAGTAACACAGATGTTTAGGGAAATATTAAAGTTAATGGTAGTTTGCAAGTTAACATACTACGTAAAAAGAACAAAAAAAAATAACATAGTCTTCAGTAGTTGCGGTAGTAGATTTTGTCGTCATTCGTATGTGTAATTAGAATTTAGTTGAATTTTTTATAAAGTTTTTCTTTCTTTTTTATTTTTTTGCTTTGCTACAATATTCATCCTATTTCTATCCTGCTGGTATAAGCTCCCATTTTTTTTGTACTCTGTATTCTGAACAAATAAATCTTGTTGAAATATTTTTAATGAATTTTTTATTACTATAAATTCTGTGTATATAATTTTTTTTTCTTTACTCTTAGAAATTATGAACATTTTATAAAACTAAATGGCGTTTGAAGTTAAGAGAGTAGAATAAATAAAGTTTAAGCATAATATAAGGCTGTTAAAATAATTACATTTTCAAAGTATAGTTTTATGTGTAAGCAAATAGAAAAATTTAAAAATAAATTATTTTGAAAGAATTTTTTATAAAGTAAATTAAAGTTTTTGAAAGAAAATTTTTAAAAAAAAAAAATCTAAAATTTTAAAAAATTTTTTTTAGGAAAATTTCACTTTTAAAAGTGAAGAAGTTTGCATTATTCCAGCGTATTATTCTTTTAGAGATCTAGAAAATTTTTCTACAAGAAGGGTTTTTGGATTATAAAAAGACTTCGTGTCTTTCCAATTCTTATTGCGTAAATATTATTAGGTCAGAGGTCACGAAAATGTTAAGAAAATCAAAGGGTTATATAAAATAAAAGTTTGTTCTAAATCCAAGAATAAAGCTTTTTTACGACGGCTTTTAAAGTTATTTTAAATTTTTTTTTTTTTTAATCAGTATTAAAGCTTTTCTACTCGTTTTTTGATAAAACGACTTTATCACTAAGTTTTTACAAAGCTACACTGTAAGCTTTAAAAACTATTTTTAATCTTTGTAATCAAGATAAAAAATCTTAAATAACGATTTTTTATACCCTCCACTTAGTGATAGAGGGTATATATAAGTTTTTCATTCCGTTTGTAACTCATCGAAATATTGGTCTGGGACCCCATAAAGTATATATATTCATGATCCCCGATCGATTTTAAGACATTCTAGCGATGTCCGTCTGTCCGTCGGTCCGTCTGTCCGTCTGTCTGTGGAAATGGTGATCACGACCAAAATACTACACGGATATGACTGAAACTTAACAAATTTATTGGAAGTTCTCCTGAGAAGTTTGGTATTGCATTTGAGCGATATCGGTTCACCGGTTTAAAAGTTATGAACGAAAAAGTAAGGACACCTCAAAAATTTTGGTACATTCAACATAACCTAAAAATACAAAATGCTTTAATTCGGCTGCTGGTTGACATATGTGAACATAATTGAACACCAAATGGTATTTAAACATGTACGAACATATTTTTTGACAAAAAAAGGAAAAAATCGCGGATTTTTTTTTACCAAAAATTTTTTTTCGCGGAAATTTTTTTTCAATTTTTTTTTTCTTTTAAGTAATTTCCTTTTAAAAAAAAGTTTTTTGCAATAATCTTTTTGAAATTGTGGAGGGTATCACTACATTCGGCAAAGCCGAATTTAACTTTTTTTACTTGTTTTTTATTGTTTTAAACGAGGGTTTAAAAGCTTTTTTAAAGCTTTTTTAAAAAAGTTTTTACCTAACCACGATTAAAGCTTTTATTATAATAAATGTTGATTAAGCTATCATCCAAAGTTTTAAAACAAGTTTTTTTTTTTTTTTTTTAACAACCAATATTAAAGCTTTCGAATCAAGTTAATATAAACCACGTTCATGGTATGAACATATTCGTGGTTCGATTCCGGACCACATATTAGAAAAACAATTACCATTAACAAAACAAACTGTAATTTAAATTTAAAGACAGTTAACAGGAACTGTCCGAAACCGGTATAGGAATACCAGAAATGTCTATAGCTTTTAGAAATTAAAATTTTTCTTCTACATTTTTCAACTCAAACCCTTGTAACCACGGTGTAAGCTTTTAAAGTAGTTTTTATAAAGTTATAGTTAAATATTTAATAGCAAATTCTTGTTAACCCACGATTAAAGCTTTTAAAACAAGTTTAAAAAAAAACACGGTTTAAGACTAAAGCTTTTACAAAAAGTTTTTATAAAGCTACACTGTAAGGTCAAGGTAAAAATCTTTAAAAAAGATTTTCTTTATAAAATTTCGTTTTAAGCGAGCTTTTAGAATAAGAATTTTTAAAAAAAAATTTTACAACCAATATTGAAGCTTTTAAATCAAAATTATATAAACCCACGGTTAAAGCTTTTAAACTTGTTTTTTTAGGTCATGGTTTATCTCCAACAGCTAATTCTTCTAAACCCACGATTAAAGGTTTTTAAAGGGTTAAGCTTTTTGTAAACCACGGTAAAAGTTTTTCTAAACCCTGAATAAAATTTTTAGAACAACTTTTTTTTAAACCACTATTTAAGCTTTAAAAACTATTTTTTTTATTAAACCACGATAAAAGCTTTTAAAGCAAGTTGGTATAAAATCACGATAAACCTCTTTAAAAAAAAGTTGTTTTATAGAACCACGTTTAAAGCTTTTTTAACCTTGATTAAGTGTTTTATTACCAGTTTTTTTATAAATCGGCGATTGAAGCTTTTTATTTCTACTAGTACTAAATATTTTAAAACAGCATATTATACAACCACAAATAAAGCTTTTTAAACAATATTTTTTAAAACATGATTTAAGATTTATAAAGTACTTGCTCTAAGCCCACGTTTAAAGATTTTAAAAACATAATTTTTAATAACCACGATAAAAGCTTTTAAAACAAGTTTGTATACAACCACGATTAAATGCTTTCAAAACAAGTGTTTTACAAAACCTTTATCAAAGCTTTTAAAAGCGTTAAAAACTTTTTATTTACACACTCTTAAAGCTTTTTAAACAAGTTTTTTATTTAAGCACGATTAATGATATTAACATGCTTTAAATATGAGTTTAAACTACGAACAAAGTTTTTTAAACAAGTTTTTCTTAAAACACTATTTAAGATTTTTACTTTTAAATTAAAGCTTTTAAAACAAGTTTTTATACAACTACGATTACAAGCTTTTAAAACAAGTTTTTATACAACTTCGATCAAAGCATTTAACAACTTTCTATTTAAACACGCTTAAAGCTTTTTTAACAAGCTTTTTTTTCAAACACTATTAAAGATTTTATTAAACATCGTTAAAGATTTTTAGACAAAACAGTTAAAAATGTTCAGGAAAGCTTTTTAACAGTCCGCAATTAAATCTTGAACAATAACTTAAACTATAAAAAACTTAAATTAAAGCTTTTTAAATCAAGATTTACCAAAACGATTTATTTGAAACCACTAAAAGAGGAAAACATTTGTATTAATTGAAGCAAGTTGTCACGATAAGATCTCTCATATTATTTTTGAAATTATTTATTAAGAAATTAATATTTATTAAAGCATATATTTAGGCAGAGCAAAAATAATATATTTTATTAAGTTTACGACTTTTTCAATTTTTTGGAAATCAAAAGAAAATTGTTTTCATCTACCACTGGCAATGCGTAGAAAGATTTTTAACATTTTTAGAAACATTTCAATTTCAATATTTTTTTTCTTAAAGTAAATAAAAATTCTTCGAGCTCGAGGCCAGTTTTTTTTCCTTGTAAATAAATTATTACATTCCAATATTTCGATCCTCTATGAGATTCATCATCAGGGGATTTAGTGATTTTTTTACACACAAAAACTTAAAAATACGTTGTGAACGCATTGACATCTTAATTGCACACTCATTGTCAGTGCAATTTAAGATTTCAATGCGTTCACAACATATTTTTAAGTTTTTGTGTGTATAAAAATTCACTAAATCCCCTGATGATGATTCTCAAAGAGGATCGAAATATTGGAATGGAATAAAAGAATATTTATTTACAAGGAAAAAAACTGGCCTTGAAAGAAAAAATTTATTGAAAATTTAAATGTTTCTAAAATATTGAAATGGAATAAAAGAATATTTATTTACAAGGAAAAAAACTGGCCTCGAGCTCAAAGAATTTTTCTTTATTTAAATTGGAAATGTCGAATAATAACAACTTTAATTTTTTCTTTAAGCCTAAAAACTTTTTGACTGTGTCGTGCATACGATTCTTATAAAATTTAATTTTAACGCAGCATAATTTTAGGCATATAAATATTTGAAATAACTTCAGCTAAAGTTTCTTTAAATAAAAATCTTAGACTTCGAACTATTTTGTGTTACTTTGGAAAATTTAAAGTCCATCTTTAATTTTAAGCATATTTTAAGGCTTCTTTTAAAATTTTATTTTAAAAAATATATTTGTTCAAGCTAAATTTCCATTTTTAAAACTCCTAAACATATGCTGCTGTTTATTTTTAAAAAATGTTCTTTAACTTTTTTTGGCAAACATGTTTCTAAAGAAATCTTATATAAAATAAACTTTTTCTTCGATTTTATTATTACTTACTAACAATATCTTCATTACTGACCATATCTCTCAAGTGTTTGTTCTGCCAAAAAGCCAAATAAATTGACTATTAGCGCAAGTTTTTTTTTTAGTTTTTTTATAATACTTTTTCAATATATAAATGATATTTCAAAAAATTTGTTGTTGAAAAAAGTTTACAATACAAAGAAGAAAAAATGGCGTCACTAAAACCAAAAGACATCTATTAAAAAAACTACACATACTTTTAGGAAGTACAAAATTTAAAAAGAAGAGAACAAAATCTATCAAACATAATAAATATTGTTGTAAAAGCTATATAAAAGTTGTTATAACATAAAAAAAGTATAAATGAATAGAAAAGAAATCTTGCTAAATCTGGAAAAATATTAAAAAAAAATATCAAATAAAACTTTAGATGTTATGTTTTTGGATTTATTTTTTTTTTTATTTTTTGTTTATACCATTTTTCAAAACATTTCAACACGATAAAGTCATTGAAAGCCAGAAGGTTTGGTTATGATTTTCTATTAAGTCGAAAATAAAACAAGCTTTTGTATGAGAACAAGTTGACAAGTGGTAATAAATCTATTCAAATGATACATTTGTTTTATTTTTTTTTTTATTTATGAACATTATATAATAAACAATGAATATAAAATTTGATTTTAGATAAACAAAAATACAAATTAACTGTTAAAAAAAACTATGCCTAAAAATAGGCAATGATTTATTTGTAAACAAGTTTTCATTCTTCAATCATTCTCTTAATAAAAAATTGTATAGCATATTTTAAGGCTTTAAATATAAAATTTTGCAATAAAGTATGTTCTTTGACAATTATTGCCCCTTAAAATAGGCAATATATCTATTTAAAAAAAAATCAGCCTACAAGTAGGCAATGCTATTTACTTACAGTAATACTTGTTAACTTGTCATAAAAATAACAAATGCAGCATAAAAGCTACTACTGCTTTTTTTTATAACAGTTAAGTATTTCTCTCTGTTAATAGAAAAAATGAAGAATTAGTCTTCTTCTTTTTCCTTTAACATCAGTTAACAATTTCAAACTGTCAATTTTTAAGTGTCCTCCCCTTAAAGTCTGCTCTAATGTTAACAAATGTGTCCTCCCTTAAAGTATTTACTGATTTTTATCTATACCCCGTCCTTAAAAGTATGCACCGATTTTTTTTTTTTTTTTTAAATATCAAGTTTATTTTCCCAGTATTGTTCATTAAATAAAAAAATCTTTACAAAACCTTTAACTGATAAACATGTTTTTCCTGATTTTTTTTTTCTTTTTCTGTTTAAATATCATATGATAAACTTCTTTTTCTAACTCCCTTCAAAAAATACAGAAAATTCTTTATAACATTGTACTGCATTGCAATGCTCTAAAGCAAAAAGAAGAAGAAAAAAACTGCAATTCTATTTGAACTTTTTTCCCTCGTATCTTGAATAGTTGTCATTAGATATTTGTAACGTTTGTAAAGAAACCCAGCAACAATTTTGAAGACATCTATGACGCAAATTAGTAATTCCAGAACTGGGGGCTAATTCTTAGAGTCTATAGCGATCGAGATTATACTATAACGTGGGATTTTAAAATTTTTCTGTATGCCTAAAATTATGCTTAAAAAAATTAAAGCTTTTTATGTGTTTCTTTTACAACACTGAAACATAAAAGCATTACAAAAAATACCTATATAAAAAGCGTGTACTTATCAAAGCATAATTTTAGGCATACAGAAAAATTAAAAAATCAGACGTTCGAGTAGAATTTCGACCTCTATAGACTGCGAGAATAACATATAAAAATTCCTAGGATTTCTAGTTGGAACAACGGGCCAGAGAATAAGCAACCTGTTATTAAAGAGAATTTGCCTAAAAACATGCACTGTTTATGGAAAATATGCTTTTATAACATTCTCCATAAAATATTTTTAATAAAACAAGTTTGTTAAATTGGTTTTTTGACCCCTTGAAAACTTCGATTAAACTATTAGTAATTTTAAAATAAATTTAAAGAAGTTTTTTCTAAAAGTATACACGGATTTTTAAAATCATGTTACGTATCTTGAATATTTTTGATTTGATATTTGTTAGGTTCTATAGAAACTCTAGCTTTTATCAAAAACTACTACTTTTTCATTGCACTTAAATATATAAAAAAAAAATTCTTTTAGTATGCTCTGATTTTACAAAATATGTTTGTTTAAACATTTTCCAAAAAATTAATTTCAGAAACTCTTCCCAAAATGTCCCATCGCTTCAATTAGTAATTCCATAAATATTAAAAAATTTCAAAATAAATTTCAATAAATTTTTCCTAAAAGTATGCACTGATTTTTAAAATCATGTTTCGTATCTTGAATATATTTTGTTAGATATTTTTACGATCGTTTAGAAACTCTGCATACCAAAAAAAATATATTTAAACAAAAATTCTGCCTAAAAGTATGCTATGATTTTACAAAATATGTTTGTTTAAACATTTTTCATAATATTTTATTTCATAAACTTTTAAAAAAAAGCCTCATCGCTCTAATTAGTAATTCCACAAATATTAAAAGATATCTCCCTAAAAGTATGCAACGATTAAGCAAAATGTATCTTTTTAACATTTTCCGTAGAACAGGTTGTAAAATTGGATTTAGATTCACTCTTATAAAACAAGACCTATCCCCTAGTACAAATATTATGCTAATTTTACTGAATAGATCTAATTTGATCCGTAAAATGGTTGTATCAAATAATATCTAATTGTATTACTTTAAATCAAAAAATATAAAAATTGATACAATTTGATCCTGAATTTGGTCAAATCTAATTAGATCAAATTGATCTTATAATATCAATTTTTATATAATTTGATGAGCAAAACCAAAATACGAATCTAATCATATATGGAGCAATATCTAACCATATAAAGTGGATCAACCGTATCAAAGTGATAGATACAATTTTATATACATTTATACGGAAGCATATTAACTCATATAAGATTGTATCAAATTATATATGATTAGACCAGAAAATTTTTACTCGGGTCGCTTCAATTTTTAATTCCACAAATATTAAAAGATATCTCCCTAAAAGTATGCAACGATTTAGCAAAATGTGGTTTTTAACATTTTCCATAGAACAGGTTGTAAAATTGGATTCAGATTCACTTTTATAAAAAAAGACCTATCGCTTCAATTATTAATTCCACAAATATTAAAAAATATATCCCTAAAAGTATGCAACGATTTTGCAAAATGTGTCTTTTAACATTTGCCATAGAATAGGTTGTAAAATTGAATTCAGATTCACTCTTATAAAAAAAAACCCATCGCTTCAATTAGTAATTCCACAAATATTAAAAAAATATCTATCTAAAAGTATGCGACGATTTTGCCAAATGTTTCTTTTAACATTTTCTATAAAACCGGTTTTAAAATTGGATTCAGAATCACGGAAAACTTTTATTGAAGTATGTATTTGTAATTTTAAAATACATTTCTAAAAATCTTTCCACTGAATTTACAAAAAATACCCTAAAAGTATGCACTATTTTTTGTTTTTACAGCATTTTCCACAGAGTTAGTAGTAAAAATTTTTTGATTCTTTAAAAACATCAATTAAGGTATTAGAAAAAGACAATTGTCACAATAAGATGTTCTATATTATTTTTAAAACTACTTTTAAAAAGCTATATTTTTTTATTTGCATATATTAAGGCCGAGATAAAAATCATAAATTTTATTTAAAAAGTTTTGAACTTGTTGTATCTTGAATATTTTTGTTAGATATTTGTTACGTTCCTACAGAATCTCTGCATAGTTTTTTTTTCAACAACTAAAATATAAAAAATATAAAAAAAATTCTTCCTAAAAGTATGCATTGATTTTACAAAATATATTTGTTTAAACATTTTTCATAAAATAAAATTTCAGAAACTCTTTTAAATAAAGCCCCATCGCTTCAATTCGTAATTCCACTATTATTAAAAATATCTTCCTAAAAGTATGCAACAATTTTGCAAAATGTTTCTTTTAACATTTTCCATAGAACATGTTGTAAAATTGGGTTAAGATTTAGGAAAACTTTTATTGATGTATGTTTTAGTAATTTTAAAATACAATCACTCTATTGATTTTACAAAAAAAAAAAATCCTAAAAGTATACACCATATGTTTTTAGAACATTTTTCATAGAACAGGCTGTATTTGCTACATTTGTAAAAAATTTCAGAAACTCTTCTAAAAAAGCTTTATCGTTTTAATTACTAATTCTACATTAGATAAGAAAAATATCTCCCTAAAATTATGCAATGATTTGCAAATTATATTTTTTTCATTTTCCATAGAATAAGTTGTAATATTGAATTCATATTCACGTTAAAACATTTATTACAGTATGTATTATATTATACTCCTAAAAGTATGCACTTATTTTACAAAATATGTTTTTTAAAAACAACAGAAGAAGTTGTGAAATTGGCGACACGAAATAACTCCCACATGAAATAACTCCCACGAAATAACTCCCAATGAAATAAATCCCACTGAAAATGAAATATGTCCCAATGGAGAAACAAATGAAATAAGTCCCAACCACAATGAAATAACTTCCACCTACAAAATGAAATAAGTGCCAATGAAATAACTCCCATTTATAATGAAAGAAGTCCCAATAAAAAAATTTAGAAATCTCAACAAAAATTAAACAAACAATAAGGAAAAATATATCAGTTAAGGCGAGAACGAGGATCCTGATGTTACTTTCGATGCAATACAAACAAGTTATAATAACTGCCAAATGCGAAACTTGACGGCTGATTTGTTTTTTTCAGAGTTTTTCGAAAACATGCAAAAATACATTGAGTGTTCTATTTGACTTGCTTCGGTTACATTCAACCATCGCAGCGATGTTTTGCAACAATTTTTGGTACCAATTTTTCGCGTGCGGTCCACACATTTGTATGTTACCGATAATTTAAAAGATTTAGTTACAACCTGTAGTAAATAGCGCCGCAGGCGAAAATTTGCGACAAATTTGTATGTTACCGAAAATTTAAACGATTTAATCAGAACTTGTTGTAAAAAGCGCCGCATGCGAAAATTTGGTACCTAAAATCGCCGCGATTTTTGGTACCAAACTTTCGCATGCGGCGCTTATTGCGACAAATTTGTATGTTACCGAAAATTTAAAAGATTTAATCAGAACTGTTGTAAAAAGCGCCGCAGGCGAAAATTTGGTACCAAAAATCGCCGCGATTTTTGGTACCAAATTTTCGCCTGCGGCGCTTTTTACAATAAGTTCTGATTAAATCTTTTAAATTTTCATCTGCGGTGCTTTTTTCAACAATCTTGTATGTAATCGAAAAACTTTCTATGTTATCGAAAACACATCACGTTGAATAACTTTCGCGTTCTCCTTTTTTTATAACAATTTGGTATTCTAACGAAAATATTTTCGGCTGCAGTGCGCTCTTACCTCAAAAATCCTTGCCAGTTTTGGAAGCAAAATTTCTAAAACATACAAATTTGTTAAAAAAGCACTTCGTCCTAAAATTTGGTACTAAAATCACAACGAATTTTAATTTATTAATAATAATATTCTATAAGTCAAAATGTTCCAGATACTTCCACCAACAATGAAACAAAAGTGGGAGTTATTTCATCGCTATTGGAGTGGGAGTTCTTTCATATGAAAGAACTCCCACCGAAAAAATTATGAAATAAATCCCAACAAAAATGATAAAAGTCCCACTAAATTGGTAGTTATTTCATATGAAATAACTCCCAACTTTGTATGGAGTTTTTTTTGGGACTTATTTCATTTTTTAGGTGGGAGTTATTTCATGTGGGAGTTATTTCGTGTCGCCGTGAAATTAGTTTCTGGCTCATAGACAGGACTGATTAAATTATAAGTAGTTCGTAGTTTTAAAAATATTTTAAAACAATGTATGCCTAAAAGTATGCACTGATTTTGAAAATCAGCTTTCGTAGTTTGTAAAGTTCCTTTTAGAAATTTTGTAAAGCTTGTTTAGAAACCAAAATAAATTCTTAAAACAGGTTATTACATGATTTTTTAAAAAATTCCTAAAAGTATGCAATGATTTAAAAAAAATGTTTTTTAAATATTTTGCATTTAAAAACGCTGTTTAAAATTATTTTGTGATTCCTAGAAAACATTAATTTGAGTAATAGTAATTTAAAAAAATAATCCTAAAAGTATGCTCGGATTTAGTAAACATGTTATAAAAATAGATCCCTGATCCCCACTTTTAAAATTTTTTGCTGGGCTATAACAAAATAGGGAATAATAAAAAAAAAAGAATAACAAATTTTTGTTAGCAACTTTGTATTTAGTTCTCTTTACACTTCAATGACAGAAACTATTGAAGGGACATTTGTTAGTTCAAAAACATTTTACTACTTTATGAATTGAACTTGATGACGCTAGATAACAAAATTTCATGTTATGGTATGTTATTTACGATGTTTACAAAGTTTTCTTTTTGTAAAAAAAAACTAAATTATAAGTGAAATTATTAAAGTGTTTAAACGAACAAGAAATTTTTGGCGAGAAATTTTAAAGAATAAAGAAAAATTGAATACAAAAAAAATAAAAAATTTTCTTGGCAAATTTTTGATAAAGGAAAAAAAATTTTTATAAAAAGACTTTATACCAAGATATATAAAGACTTATAACCAAGATTAAAGCTTTCAAAACAAAATTACATATAACCACAATTAAAGCTTTTAAAGCTCTTTTTCATAAAATCGTAATTTTGTTTTTATAAGCTTTTAAAAGAAATGAGATTACAAAAGTTAAGAAAATTTTTTGTAAATTTGTTATTTATATCTTTCTTAAAAAAGCTTTAATTTTTTTTCCTTGTAAACCGCCCCTTAAAGTATACTCTAATATTTAAATTTATACAAACCACGATTAAAGCTTTTAAAAAAAATTATATAAAATAACAATTAAAGCTTTTCAACTCTTTTTCATAAAATCGTAGGTATAGTTAAATCGTAGGTATAGTTAACAAAAAAACGCTATTAAAGCTTTTTCAAAAAAGATAACAACGGTTAAGAAAAAATTCAGTAAATTTGTTATTTATTAAAATTACTTCCATCTTACAATCTTTTCAAATCATATGAGTAAATCCATATCAACATAGCAAAAAAAAAAATTAATTTTTGACGTCAATCGACCCAAATTTCATGAAATTGGGTATATATGTTGGGACTTACTCGACTAATGCTCAAACAAAGTTTAAGATTTTTAACTTCCGTAGTTTTGGAAATATGACGTTTCAAAAGTCAAGAAAATCTTTTAAAGGGTAAATTATAAACATTTATATCTTGAAAAGTATTAGAGCTATATCACTCCCAGATAGCTTTTTTAAAAGGCAAAACCATCACTTTTAATATATTATTTCGCAAAAATTTTTACTTTGTGATCTTTTTTGTATTTCTGCACAATTTGCAATTCGCGAAAATATATCAAAAAAAGCGACATTTTTAAAAATCTGAAAAAAATATATGTTATTGGTTTGAGTCTTAGCTACTAGGTCAAAAAATTTCGCGTTGGTGAACGTATTAAGTCCAGAGATATTAATGAAAATGTGTTGCCAAGTAGGAAATTTTTTTCAAATCTGATGAATATTTAATTATTATTTTTGAATATTTTTGCAAATACATAAAATAAAACGGTGAAAAAAGTAAAGTTGATGGTACACACGAGTACTTCACATGAATACAATGTAACATAATTTTTTTATCAATTACACTATTTAACAAAAGTCAACTTTTTTTGCAGAGACTTCTAGAACACATTTTTGAAAGTATTTGCCCTGCACGAATCTGTCATCATAAACATTTTATCAAACTGTCTTCTGAACATATAGATCTTTTTTACAGTCTAAACCCACAAACCCAAGAAAGAAAGGTAATAATAAATGTTTCACACTGAAATACCTCATATTATTTGTTCGTTTAATATTTTTTTATGCTTCAGCTGCAAAAACTAAATGGGCAAATTTCGAAAACGCGATTATATAAAAATGACAATGGATTCGCGTTTAATGGATTCTCGTTAAAGAGGACAAAAGACTTAAGAAAATTTATTTTAAAGATTGAAAATTTATAAAAATAAAAATATTAGAGAAAAAAGTATATGCAAATAATATATGCAAATTTTGCTAAAAATTTTGATTTGTTTTTGCAAAGATTTTCGGATAAACTCAATGAATTTTGAAATAATATGCATTTTGAATTTTTTTAATCATTTTTCCAATATAAAGTCATTCGGTGGTTTTATGGGCATGGACCGCAAAAAAAGTCTTATCTCGAAAAGGGGATTTTATAGTCTTTTTATGATGACAGATTCGTGTTAAGAAGGTCAAAATACTTTAGCAAATGTATTCTAGGAGTCTGAGCAAAAACAATTTTGATTTTTGTAGAGTAGTGTAATTGATAAATATTCATGTTATATTTTATCTATGTGTAGTACCCGTCTGTACCATTAACTTTACTTTTTTCACCGTTTTATTACATGTATTTCCAAAAATATTCAAAAATAAAAATTAAATATTCATCAGATTTGACAAAAATTTCCTACTTGGCAACACATTTTTGTTCATATCTCTGGTCTTAATACGTTCACCAACTCAAAATTTGTACAGCTTGTAGCTAAGATAGTGGTCAATAACATATATTTTTTTCAGATTTTTAAAAATGTCGCTTTTTCAGATATATTTTCGCGAATCGCGAATTTTGCAGAAATAAAAAAAATTTCCAAAATAAAAATTTTTGCAAAATGTTATTTGAAAGGTTATGGTTTTGCCTTTAAAACAAGCTATCATGGAGTAATATAACTCAAATTCTTTTGAAGATATAAATGTTTATATTTCATCCTTTAAAAGATTTTCTTGACTTTTGACACGTCATATTTCTGGAACCACGGAAGTTAATGGTCTTAAATTTTGTCTGAGTATAAGTCTTCTAAGTCCTAACATATACACAAAGTTTCATCAAATTCGGAGACATTGAAGGAAATCAGGGGTTCATGTTGAAAAATTTTAACTCATATCTTTAAAAAAAAGCTTTAATTTCTATTTCCTTATAAAAACCGCCCCCTAAAAGTATACTCTAATTTTCAAATTTATTAAAATTACTGTTAAGTATCTAACCGTTACAAAAACCTCAATATAATTTACATTCTTTTATATTTTTAATTACAGGTTTAATATACTACAACTTTAATAAACAACACCAACAACCATTAAGGTAAGTGGTATTTGTATAAAAGTGACAAGTTTTTTTTTTTGTTCATTCTCTTAAAATATCATATTTCCTTATTATTAATAATTCATCTTATAATGACAACAATTTGTAATATTTAACAAAGGAAACACAAAAGAAAAAACTACCCTTAATTACAAACAATTAATATTTAACACATCAAACATAAAGAACACGTTTAAATATTAAATAAGAAGAAGCCTAAAAACACACCTTTAACCCCTTTTTTTTGACAAAAATTGTCATTTATTTAAATGATAAAAAAAAATCTAAAACAACTGACATTTTGTTATTTTTATTCTTACAAATTTCACACTACTACAAACAATTTGTTTAATATTACTTTTTATTTACCCAAAATAAAACAGAACAGAAAAAAAATTAAAAAAAACATTGCCTACTTTTTAGGGTTCACTAAATATTTGTAAATTATGGTATACATTTAGGCTGCTATAATTTCAAGGTGCGTGAAATTACATAAAATGTATGTTTAATGTTTTATTATTTGATAGAAAACGTTTCGGTTTCTTTCAAACCATGAAGAATATAAATTTTCTGAACCTTTTTTTCTCATTTCTTTGCTTATTTAATATTCCATTACGATTTTTTTTACCTTTTTTTTGGCTTTACAGTATTTTTGAACAATTTATGTTTGAACGTGTCTTATTGCAGTTTTTCTTCTTTTATTTTCGTTTATCATTCATTGAAAATAACTTCTCCTTTTTTTAGGTTTGGGTTAGGTATTTTTTTTATTGATGCTTAAATGTTCAATTGACCAAAATGTTTTCTATTTTTTAAGCTATAAACCATGTGATTTGTAATATTTTCTATCGATAAACTGTATTTTTTTTTTTTGTTATAAGTGTTTGAATGTTCTATAAATGTTGTTTGATGGTTGAAAGAAGTAGCTTTTAAGGTAATTGTTGTTATCAATTGCTTAAATTTATATGGTAAATAGTAAAATGTTTAAAGATTTAAGAAATTATGGAACTTTTCTTGAACAAACTTTTAATTTTTCTCAAAAAATATCAAAAGCTTGAGTTCATAATTTTTTTTAAACAAGTTAAGCTTTTATAGAATAGTATTTTTTAATTTATCAGTTAAGCTTTGTTTGAAATCCAAATAAATTCAACAGTAAATATTTCTTTAAAAAAAAAAAAAATTGGGAAAACTATTGCTTTAATAATAATACACATCGAAAGCTTTTAATTTTTTTTCAAAAAATACCAAAAGCTTTAAGTTCATAATTTTATAGATCTTGGCACAAAAGATCCATAAGGGTCGCAGTGCCGGCCGTAAGAGCCATATCTCCCCTTGAAGTTCATTATTTGTTTAAAACAAGTAAAGCTTTTAAGAAGATTTTTTTTAATTAATAAGTAAAGATGTGTATGAAATCCAAATAAATCTTTTTTACCAACTTAAGAAACTTCAGAAGTTTTGTTATATAATCTTGTTTTAAAAGCTTTAGTTTAAGCTTTTAAGCTACAATAGTATCAAACCATTATTTAAGTCTTTTTAAGTCTATTTATTTTATAAAATAATAAACCTTTAATGCGAAGTCATTAGTAAAGCTTTTAAATTAAAATGATCAAAAAAGGTTTTTAAAAATTCATTTAAAGAAATTAGTTAATATTTTTAAAAGATTTATATAAAGCCACGATAAAAGCTTTCAAATCATGATAATATCAAACCACTATCAAATGCTTTTTTGGCCTAAGTTAAAATAAAGATTAAAACAGGCCGTAATAAGCCCACCAATAAAGCTTTCAAAACAATTATCTAAAAAGCCACCAGTAACTTATGGTTAAACTATATTATCCAAAAACATAATAGATTTGTAGTATAGATTTTATAAACCAACAAAGCTTTCAAAAGAAAATATTAAATCATAAAACACATCAGACATTTTTGAATTTTCTCTAAAAAATACCAAAAATGTAAGTTCAAATTTTTTAGACAAGTAAAGCTTTTAAGGAGATTTTTTTATAATCCATCAATAATCCATCAGTAATGATTTGTATTAAATCCTAATAAATCTAACAGCAAATATTTTTTAGCGAGAATAAAATTAAAAAAGCTTTTATTAAAGCTTTTGAAGCTGAATAATAGCAAACCACCATTGAAGTTTCTTATGTCCTGATTAAAAACAATCGCAATTTAAGCTTTTATGAAAAATCATTAGTAAAGCTTTAAAATCAAACCCGTCAGTAAAGCTTTAAAAAAGGCTTTAAATATATAGTAAATATTTTTAAAAGGACTAAAAAACCACGATCAAAAAATTTAGTTGTTGCCAAGATAAAAAAATGGAAAATAGTCTTCATAATAAAACTTTCAATACAAATAATTAAAAATCCACCAATACCAAACTCATTTTAAAACAAGATTATCTCACAACACGATAGAAGATTTTAAGTATAGATTTTCTAAAAGCAACACAAAGCTTTCAAAAGAAGACAATAAAACAGAGAAAAGCTTTTCAGAAGAAAATAAAAACATTACTACAAAACCACATTAAAAGTATTTAAAAAATCACTTAATAATTTTAGAAGCGAGATAAAAGCATTATCAATTTAGTGAAAAACTACATAAAGATCTTTAAAAAAATCGCAAATTAAGCTTTTTAATACAAGTTATCAACACCATACTTACCAATGATTTTAAAACAATATTATATCAAACTTCAAAAAAAGCTTAATAGAGCTTTTAAAATTAGGCTTAATAAAAACAACCTGAAAGCTTTATAAAAAACTACAGAGCTTTTATAATAACCCAGCAAAAAATGTGTGGAGTACTTCTATTTGGAGTGCTTTAAAACTATAACAAATATAATGAAATACAACAAAAATAACAAAAAACACAAGAAAAAAACGCAAAGGCATTCTTTTTTACTCCATAAAAAGTTGATATTCAGCTCTTAACTCATGACCTTCCGCGACACATCCATACAAATGTAAGTAGATATTCAGTAGATAAGAAGTACTCCGAGTTTGCAAACAACTTCCAACTACTTCCCGGAGTACTTCTTATCTACTGAATATCTACTTACATTTGTATGGGAGTGTCGCGGAAGGTAATGAGTAAAGAACAGAATAGCTATGAATTCTGGAGTAGAAAAGAATGTTTGTGTGTTTTTTTCTTGTGTTTTTTGTTATTTTTGTTGTATTTCATTACATTTTTTATAGTTTTAAAGCACTCCACTAGGAAGTGGTAATGACTTTTTTTGCAGGGTATATAAGAATCCTTTTTAATCAGTCGCTAGTCTAGTCTATACAAGGCGTTTAAGTCTTTTAAACTACCATAAAAGCTTCAACGGAAAGAAGGCTTGTAAACCTAATTACGTTTAATCTTCTTTATACGGCCCGTTGAATTTAATAATGAACAATTTTCAAACACTTTCCGCATAGAAAAATTAACAGCTTTTGAGAAATGTTTGATCTTAAAAATATTCTCAGATTCTGAGAAATTCTTTCGTTGAGAAATTTTTCAGATTCAGACACATTTTAAGCTTTTAAATATAAGCTATAAATAGAGCTTTTAAATACGACTTGATAGAAACGACAGGAAAGCTTTATAAAAAAAACCATGAAGCTTTTAATATAATAAGGTTATATAAAAACCACTTTTATGCTATTTGCTGGCCTATACTTGTCTATTAAGAGCTTTAAACCACCATTAAAGCTTTAACAAAAAGAATAATAATGCTTTTAAAACTAATTACATTAAAACTTCATTATACGGCCCGTTGCCTTTAGTACAGAACAATTCTCAAATATTTTCTAATAGAAAAATTCACAGCATTTGAAAGATTTTCCATCTAAGAAAAATTATCAGATTCTGAGTCATTTTTCCGTTGAGAAAATTTTCAGAAATTTTCTGAGAAATATTTATGCTTTAAACAGAGCTTTTAAAAACGACTTTATCAAAACACCATGAAAGCTTTACAAAAAACTATGAAGCTTTTAATATAATAAGGTTATATAAAAACTAATTTTATGCTTTTAAAGCTAGTTCTATACTTGTCTTTTAATTATTTTAAACCACCATAAGAGCTTTAGATGAAAAAAAAACTAAAGCTGTTAACCCTAGTTACATTAAAACAGCCTTTTAAGTGTAGTATAGAACAATGTTCAAACATTTTCCGTATAGAAAAATTCTCAGCTTTTGAGATTTTTTTTTCATCTTAGAAAAATTCTCCGATTCTGAGACATTTTTCCGTATGGAAAACTTTCAGACTCTGGGACATTTTCCCGTATTGAAAATTCTAAAACATTTTTCACTATAGACGAATTCTTTGATTCTGAGACTTCTTTTCCTAAGCAAAAATTCACTGATTCTGAGATATTTTTCTGTATAGAAAAATTCTTATATTCTGAGAATTCTTAGATTCTGTAAAAAAAAAAAAAATTTTATAATTTTTTTAAAAACCATGTTCTATTTTCAGGCTTAAACATTTAATTAAAATACTAAAAAGCTCCAATTAATTTTTAGTTTTCGAATTTCTATAAAATTGTTTTAAATTTATAACCTACCTTTAGGCAACAACAACAATTTAATCAATTTCCCAAAATCATTGCCTACTTATAGGCTGTACAAAATTTAATTTTTTTTTTTAATAAAAAACTGAAACTAAAATTTCAACAACAATGTAATAAATCTTGAATTTATATTAAAAATCATTCTCTTTAAACCCATACATATATCATAACGCACTCTAAATGTATTTTCAACAATATGCTACTGTTGCATTAACAGCTGTTGCCCGCACTTGTCTAGGCAAGGACTAAACTCCTAAAAGCCCACTGCTGCAAAACAATGACGTATTAACAGTTTTTGCAATAAAACATCAACGTTAACAGGCACAAATATACAAAAAGGAAACAAAAAAATAAAAACGAAAAAGAAATCGTAATCCAAAACATCATCATATGTTTTTGAGAAAATACATACATGTAGTAATAGACAGGGCGGAAAATCTGTGTTACCAAAGCTACAAATAAAAATATTTAAAAATTTTATTTAAAAACTGTGGCTGTCAATTACAAATTGTCCTTTGTTGTGGCATTTTCCACAAATTTATGTTGGAGTTATTCGACCTTTCAAATTGGAATTAAGTAAATAAATAATCGAGCTCGAGGACAGTGTTCTTTTATTTCGAGTTTTCTTGCTTTAAAAATCCAATTTTACTCCCTGATGATGGTCTTCGATGAGGATAGCAAAATGGAAAGTTAATACAGAATATTTATTTAAAAGCACACTGGCCTCTAGCTCGATTATTTATTTACCTAATTATTTTAGTAATTTTTTTTTTAGTTCCACCCTTCCCTAATTTGCTTTCATATGTATGTGTCTGTTGTATACACATAAATAAATCCTAGACACATATCAAAATTTGTATAGAGAGCAATGGTTTCCAAAGCTAACATTTTTGATGATGCATACATAATACAGAAAGAAAAGGTAGCGGCAGGCAGTACATAAAAAACTACAATATACTAGACGCCTATAAACAGGCTACATATATATTTTTTTCGTTTATAACAAAAGCCCATGACATGTGAATAAGTATTTGTAATTTTGTGTGTGTGTGTTAATATTTTTACTGTGTTGTCTGCGTATGTATTGGTGTTAAGTTGATACCGTGTTTGAAAACATTTTACGTATTAATGTCGCTAGTCCTTTGTGTTATGCCGGTTGTCTAAGTGGGTTTGTTATTATTGTTGTTGTTGTTACTGTGTTTTTTTAAATACTTTTTGTAAAAGATAATGGGACCAACTATTTCTTGAAAGTTTTGATAAAGCAAAAAATTTTTTTATAAAAAAATTCTCGAAATCATAATTTTTATAAAAAAAAATCGAGATTTTTTGTAGACGAAAACTGTTTTAGAATCTAAAAACTGTTCTAAACGGATAAATTTCGGAGAATTTTTCGTTATAAAAAAAGTCTCAAAATATGATAATTTTTCAATGTGGGCAAATTTCTCATAATTTGAAAATTTTTTAATACAATCAAATATTTAAGAATATGAACATTTTTGTATACTAAAAACTGTCCCAGAATCTGAGGAAAATTGTCTCAAAATCTGTATTTTTTATACGGATAACTGTCTCTGAATCTGAGAATTTAATGGAAAATGTCCTAGGATCTAAAATTTCACTGAAATTATAAATTTTGTTAATAACTTTACCCCAGCACCATCAATCGGATCCAAATTTCATCATTAAACTTATTTTTTATTGATAAATACATTTTGTGACTTTGAGCCAAATTGTAATATAAATACAAAAATGCAAATATCACGACAACAGCGCCACCTATCGGGATTAAACTTAAGAGAAACCTAATCTAATCTACCTGGAACAAACGTTTTAATGTATTTTGAAGATATCTCAGAACCTGATATGTAAAAAAGTTTTAAAACAAGTAGTTTTCTGTATGGAAAAATATCTCAGAGTCTGAGAATTTTTCTTCACCGACAAATGTCTCAGAATCCTAAGTTTTTTCTATATAAAAAATGTTTTAGATTTTTTTTTCATACCAACCAATTTCTCAGAATCTAAGAATTTTTTATACGTGGTTTTATTATATCGATTCTTGAAAGCTTTTAATAAGTTTTTTTTTTTTAAGTTGGGTTAGAAAAGCTTTAACTACGATTTTATTAAATCTTTTTTCCAAAATATGTTAATGTTGTTTTAGAAAGTGTTCTTTTAAAGCTTTTATCGTAGTGGATTTTTAAAAATGTGTGTTTTTCAGCCTTAATCGCGGTTTTATTATGTCTTATTTCAAAAGCTTTTTTTAAAAACCCACGAATAAAGCTTTTACGACAAGGTCTTATGAAACCATAATTTGTTTTTTAAAATATTTTTTTAAAAGCTTAATTCATGGTTTTGATAAATTTTAAAATCATTTGTTGTAGTTTTTATTACAGTACAGACTAGTATGCAAACACTGGTGCTAATTGCTACTCATGTACTGTGGTTTTTATGTTTTAACGTGGGGGCTAATACTCGGAGTCGATAGCTATCGAAATTCTATTTGAACGTGCGATTTTAAATTTTTATCAAGGTTGGTTACCGAAACGAATAACGGTAAGGGTAACGGTGTCTAATTTTTATTTATTTCGGTAAAGGTAACGGTAAGTGTTTTCAAATCGTTTCGGTAACGGTATGTACCGGTACCGAACCAACCAAACCGGTACGTACCGGTATTATTAATTTAGTTAAAAATTTGAAAAAAGATGGAACTTAAAGCTAAAAATATTTTATAGACCCAAAAACCAGTATAGATTTGATATGATTATTATTTTTGTCATTTATTTTATGATAATTTGCAAATTATAAATTTAAAATTATGTTAGCAATTTGATTTTATTTTTTTGTTCGTTAAAATCCCTTAAGACAGGTAAAATTTTGAATACCGGTACAATACCGGTAACTTCTAATAATTATAACGGTAACGGTAAGGGTAACGGTATTTTAAAAATATTTTTAGCGGTATCGGTAACGGTATTCTATTTGAAAGGGTTTTGAATCGGTAACGGTAAAATAAGGGTAACGGTAAAATAAGGGTAACGGTAACCAACCATGATTTTTATACCCTACACAACACTGTGGTACAGGCTATAATGAGTTTGTGCTGATGTTTGTAACTACCCGAAATATTGGTCCTAGACCCACTTTTAAGTATACCGATCGACTTAGAATCACTTTTTGAGTCGATTTAGCGTCCGACCGTCCGTCTGTCCGTCTGTCCGTCCGTCCGTCTGTCCATGTAAACGGTGTAAACACGATACAGGTCGCAATTCTTAATCAATTGACTTGAAATTTTAAACTTAAGCCTCTTTTGGCCCAAGGACGAAGCCTATTGAAATCGGAAAAAATCGGTCCATATTTAGACTTAACCCCCATACAAAGGTCCTCTTTAGTTTTGGCTCAAATGGCTCTAATAGCCGCATTTTAATAGGTATCCACACAAATCACCATTTCGTATTTTAAAGAAATCGGACCAGTTCTTCTTGTAGCCCCCATATAAACCACCTTCCCGATTTTCACATAAATCACTAGTGTCCGACCGAATACACCTTTTTTGGCCGAAGCCGAATATTCGGCCAAATTTTTACTATTCGGCCAAACCGAAGCCGAAGCCGAATATTAAAAAAAATATGTTTTTAGTTGCAAAAACACTTAGTAAAATGTTTTTGTGGCTTACTAATGTGATTCAAAGTTAGTTTAGTGTGTTTTTCAACACGTGAGCACAAATATTATACAATTATTCGCTATTCGGCCTATTCGGCAAAATTGTGGCCGAAGCCGAATAGTGGCCGAATAGTGATTTTTGGCCGAAGCCGAAGCCGAATATTCGGTCGGACACTATAAATCACTAAAATTTCATGAAAATAGAAAATATTTAATTAAAAGTTTGTTTGTGTATGTTAAACGCGTATCTGATAATCATCCGACCAGTTTTGGACTTAGGCCCCTTGTGAAAATTTCGGCCGATATTCAGTTAAAGCGGTTTATTGTCAACAAATAGAAGCCTATTTCACTCAAATTTGATTTGTGAGTGTTTTTTGCACATACTAAAGATTTTACAAAATAAAGATCTAATCGGTCCATCGGACCCATTTTCCGGGAAACTCTGGTGTAGGGTATTATATGGTCGGTCTTGACCGACTTCAATTTTCTCACTTGTTTTGTTTTGTGGTTGTAAATAACTGATTTTAAAAGCTTAAATGAGAGTTTTATTAAGTTTTTGTTCAAAAGCTTTTGCTATGGTTTCATAAAATATTTTTTGAAAAGCTTTTATTGTGTTTTTTTTAATCATGTTTTATCATAGTTTTTATGAAGTTTTGTTTTTAAAGCTTTAATAGTGTTTTTTAATAATGTTTTAAAAGCTTAAGCTATGGTTTTATAAATTTTTCTTTTAATAGATTTTATCACGATTTAAAGAAATCTTGTATTAAAAGCTTTAATTATGATTTTGTGAAATATTTGTTTTTTTAGCTTTAATTGGTGGTTTGTATAAAAAGCTTTTAACATGGTTATTATAATTGTTTTCAAAGCTTTGATTTTTTTTTTATTAAATCTTGTTCAAAAAGCTTTAATCATGGTTTTTATAGTGTCTTAGTTAAAAGATTAGATCGTGGTTTAAGAAAGTGGTCTTAAATCTTTTAACAAGTTATTTTTTTAAGTCTTGAGCAGAAAGCTTTAATCTTGGCTTTACAAAATATTATTTTAAAAACTTTTAGCTTTGTTTTTACATAGTCTTGTTTTAAGATCTTTAGTAGGGGTTTAAAACAAAACTTGTTTCAAAAATTTTTTGCATTGTTTTAAAAGCTTTTATAAAGCTTTTATTAAGTCTGTAAATTATCCTTTGTGGCATTAAAATAACCCCATTTGGTATTGTTAATCTTAAAATATTTCTGTATTCAAGTTTTATTTTTCATTTTCCACAAATTTATACATATGAAAATTTGTTATTTGTTTTTTTCTTATATGCTTCTTCTTCATGTGCTTTTTAATTTCATTTGAAGAGTACAAAACAAAACAACAGAAAAAAGAGGTCCTTTACACTGTTTAAACATTTGTTGTTATTACGTCTTCTATTTCGTCTCTATTATATTAATATTATTGTTGTTGTTGTTGTTGCTGTTGTATGTTGTTTTGGTATGTGTTTGTGACGCTTGTTTATGTTTATAACGTCTGCGTAGTTGTTAGTTGTTGCTATTTTCTGTTGTGGTTTTTATACTCTTAATATTGTTGTGTGTGTTGTTTGTTGATTTTTTTCTATAATTTTCTATTATTATAACCCCCCTTTTCCTGCTCCTTGGGATTTTTGTATTTTTTTTTTTTTTGGAAAATGTGTTTTTAGTTGTTTCCTTTGCTTTTTCTATACGGAATTTACACATTTCATACAATGTTGCCACATTTCACTACGCATTCTAATATCTGTTTTTGTATGTGGAAGTTTAAAATTTTTTATTATTATTTTTTTTTTTTTTGAAAAAAAGGGAAAATTTTAAAACTTGTAAATAAGTAAAGTTTTGATAAACTTAAGTTTTCCCTGGGTTGTGTTTTTTTCTATTCTTATGTTGTTGTTGTTGTTATTGCTGCTGTTAATGTCTTTGTTTTGTTTTGCTGTTGCTGTTGTCGTTTTTTTGTTTTTTTTGCAATTTCTATTATATAGTGTAAAAGTTTATGTAAAATTGTTTGATGAAAGTTTAAATTGTCAATTGAAAGTGATGAAAACTTTTCTTGATTAATTTTTATTTGTTAAATAATACAAGGCGCACGAAGAAGGAAAACATTTTCAAAATTTTTAAAGAAAAGTAGAAAGTTGTTTAACTAAATGTAAAAAGATTTGTTTGTGATTTGTTTAAGGTAAGCCTTAAAGTAGGCAATGATTTTTAAATACACACGGAAGCCTTAAAGTAGGCAAAGTTTTTAGGAAGTTATTTTTATTGGTGTATTTATAGTGGAAAAAATGTCTCCGAATTTAAGAGTTTTTCCTATAGAAAAGATGTCTCTGAATCTGAAAATTTTTCTCTACAGAAAATGTCTTAAAATTAACAAAAAATATTTTCGTAAAGGAAAAATGGCTTAAAAAATGTTAATTTATTTACCATTTATAAATGATTTCTAATATTAGGTTAAGGTTTTCATTAAATAATGTTGCCTACTTTTAGGATTTATATGTAATAAAAAACTGTTGCCTACTTTTTGGCTACCAAAGAACGTTTTAGAATCTGAGAATTTTTTTATACAAAAATGTCCCAGAATCTGATAATTTTTCTATACAAAAATATCTCAGAATCTGGCAATTTTTGTATACGAAAAATGTCTTAGAATCTGAGAATTGCAATATTGTTCTATTCGAAAAATGTATCAGAATCAGAGAATTTTTCTTTACGACAAATGTCTCAGAAACTGAGAATTTTTCTCGACAAAAAATGTCTCTGAATTTAAGAATTTTTTTTTTCTATCCAAAAAATGTCTTAGAATCTGAGAATTTTTCTATCCAAAAAATGTCTTAGAATCTGACAATTTTTCTATACGAAAAATGTCTTTGACTCTGAATATTTTTCTATACTTAAAATTTTTTGCGAATTTTTTTTTATTGCAAAAATGAAGAAAATATTTTTATTAGCAATTTAAAAATATTGCCTTCTTTAAGGCTTAATTTAAAATTTAAAAAATGTTGCCTACTTTTCGGCTTATAAAAATGTTTGGCCTTTAAGTAGGGAACGTTTTAGAAATGACATTTTTTATAATAAATTGAATAGGAAAGTAATATTTCTAAAAAAAAATGTCTCCAAATATGAGAGTTTTTCAGAATCTTAAAATTTATCTATACAAAAATGTAATAAAATTAAAAATATGTTTCTAAAGAAAAATTGAGTTAGAACTTTTTTTCTTTATTTACAATTTATAAATGATTTGTACTTAAAGGATTAATTTAAAAAATGTTGCCTACTTTTAGGATTTCTATGTAATTATAAATTGTTGCCTACCTTTTGGCTAATGAAGAACGTCTTAGAATCTGATTATTTTTCTATACGATATATGTCTCAGAATCTGGTAATTTTTCTTAACAAAAATGTCTCAGAATCTGGTAATTTTTCTGTACAAAAAAGTATCAGAATACTTTAACCAAACTATAACTTTGGAATTTAAATTTATAAATAATTTCTACTTTCAGTTTCAACTTTTTTTAAAAATATTGCCTACTTTTCAGATTTATATGTAATTATAAAATGTTGCCTACTTTTTGGCTAACGAAAAACATCTCAGAATCTGATCATTTTTCAAAATTTTTTTTATTATTAAGTATTAACAAGTAAGAGTGTTAAATTCGGCTGTGCCGAATCTGTTATACCCTCCAACATGAAAAAAAAAAATGCAGGGGCGTTTTTTTTGGGGGGGGATCAGGGGGTTGGTAGTGGTAATTGGGGGGGGCAAATTTCTCCACGAATATGTGTTTAAAAATTCATTCTTATGCCTTTTGCACTAAAGAAATACAAGATTATCATTATTTAAAAAAAAAATGTTTTATTCCACGCCCATAAAAGGGGGGCGGACCGAAAAAAGGACATTTTCTAATTCACTGGGTCCAAATGCAGGACTTTGAACTTCTTGAGTCATAAAAATGTTGCATTTGTTAAACAAAAACACAAAAAATCATGTAAAAATATTGTATTTTTAAGAGGTTGGTTTAGTTCTTCAAGGGGGAACTTTTTCCCCCTGGTCCGATTTTGCTCATTTACGAACTTAACCTGCCTATTAACATAAGACATATTTGTGCCAAATGTCGGGAGTCTAGCTCTTTTATTTTGGACTGCATCGTGTTAACTACAGACGGACAGACGGACGGACAGACGGACGGACAGACGGACGGACGGACGGACGGACATCGGTAGAATGTCTTAGAATCGATCACTGATCATAAATATATATACTTTATGGGGTCCTAGACTGATATTTTGATGCGTTACACACGGAATGACAAAGTGAGTATACCCCCATACTGTAGTTGGAGGGTATAAAAAATATTTTATGTCTTTAAAAATATTTGGATTTACAATTTACAAATATGGCCTTCTTTTAGTCTTAATTTATAATTTAAAAATCATTGCCTACTTTTAGGTTTTATATGTAATTATAAAATATTGCCTACTTTTACTACTTGTATGTTATTCTAAATGGTTGCCTACTTTTTTGCTAACGAAGAACGACTCAGAATCTGATAGTTTTTCTATACGAAAAATGTCTCAGAATCGCATTATTTTTCTATACAAAAATTTCTCAGAATCTGAAAATTTTTACGAAAAATTTGTCATAATTTGAAAATAGATTTCTAAAGGAAAAATGTGTTAGAAAATGTTTATTTATTTACAATTTATAAAAGATTTCCACTTTTAAGGTTAAATTTTAAAATGTTGCCTACTTTTAGGATTTATATATGTAACTATAAATTGTTGCCTACTTTTCGGCTAAAGAATGTCTTAAACTCCGAACACAAGAAATTTCTCTGGAAATATATAAAAATATTTTTATTCACAATTTAATCATATTGCATACTTTAAGGCTTAATTTACAATTTAAAAAATGTTGCCTACTTCTAGGTTTTGTATGAAATTTAAAAATGTTGCATACTTTTTAGCTTATAAAAATTAAATTAAAATTTTGTTTTCATTAATGATTTCTGCAATTCCAGATCATGTTGGTAACCCTTGCGAAATAATGTAAGAGACAAAAAAGTTGAAAGAAAGTATGAAGTGAGGTTGAGATTGCTAGAAATAGAATTGTAGTGTTGGAAACTGTCAAAATTTATTCTGTAGAAACTATAAATATTCACATATATAAAAAACAGTTTTCATTAGCAGGACAAACCGACATTTAAAATCCTACTGATGATGACACTAACTGGGGTGTTTGAAACCGGAATAGGAAATACCAGAAATGTCTATAATTTCTAGAAATTCAAATTTTATAAGAGAAGAAAATCGCTTAAGGAAAAATATCTTCAAATCTGAGAATTTTTCTATTGAAAAAATTTTTCAGAATCTGAGAATTTTTTTATAGGAATCTGAATCTGAATTTCTCAGAATTTGAGAATTTTTTTCTTACAGAAATTTCGTTGGATATTTGTCTTTAGAAAATATTTTTATTTACAATTTAAAAATATTGCCTTCTTTAAGGCTTAATTTATAATTTAAAAAGTGTTGCCTACTTTAAAATTTTTTATGTAATTATAAAATATTGCCTACTTTTCGGCTTATAAAAGTTTAGTTATATTTTGTTATAACCTTTAAGTAGGCAACGTTTTAGCATTGACGTTTTTTTAAAATGAATTTAATAGGAAAGGAATATTTTTAAAGGAAAAATGTCTCCAAATTCTATAAAAATAATTTCTCAAAATGAAAAAATATTTTTCTAAAAATTAGTTAGAAAAGGTTTATTTATATACAATTTATAAATAATTTCTACTATAAGGTTTAATTTTTAATTCAAAAATGCTGCCTACTTTTAGGATTTATATGTAATTATAAATTTTTGCCTACTTTTTGGCTAACGAAGAATATCTCAGAATCTGAGAATTTTTCTATCTCTCAAAATCTAAGAATTTGTACAAAAATGTTTCAGAATCTGAACATTTTAGTATACGAAAAACGTTTAAGACTCTAGATCTTTTTCTTTAAGAAAAACGTTTTAGAATCTGAATATTTCTCATTACGAAAACTTTCTCAGAATTTTTTTATTGAAGAAAGATCTATGGAAAAAGGTCTTTATAAAGATTGTCCACTTTATGGCTTATTTTAAAATTTTAAAAAATGTTGCCTACTTTTAGGTTTTATATATCATTATAAAATGTTGCCTACTTTTTGGCCTTTAAAAATTAAATTATAATTTTTATGGAATTTTTGTATAATAAATTTAATAGGAAAGTAATATTTCTAAAGAAAAAATGTCTCCAAATCTAAGAATATTTTTATTGCCAAAATTTCTCAGAATCTGAGAATTTTTTTTAGGAAAGATGGCTCTGAGTCAGAAAATTTTTTATACGGTAAATGTCTCTGAATTTAAAAATAGATTTCTAAAGAAAAAATGT
The DNA here is from genome assembly GCA_963921195.1 of Pegoplata infirma. Taxonomy (NCBI): domain Eukaryota; kingdom Metazoa; phylum Arthropoda; class Insecta; order Diptera; family Anthomyiidae; genus Pegoplata; species Pegoplata infirma. The sequence continues at coordinate 211,625,689 of OY992539.1, read as the reverse complement.
GTTACAAATGTTTATTTATTTTAAAAATTTATAAATGATGCCTACTTTTAGGATTAACTTTTAATTAAAAATGTTTCCTACTTTTATTATTTACACATAAGATGTAACCTACTTCTTTTAGCTTACGAAGAATGTTTCAAAATTTTTATATAAGAACAAAGTATTATAATAATAAGCCTTGCTCAAAAAGTTATTTGAGCTACCTCATGGTGGGCATAGGCTCTCAATAAAAATTTTCGCAGGATTATGCGAAGACATCTGTTTATAAATACTTGCAGTTTTCGTTTGATTTCTTCTGTCACTAACCATGTTTCGCAACCATATAGTAAGACGGACATCACACATGCAGAGAATATAGTAGAAGAACAAAGTATTGGATGTATTGAAAAAAAAAAATCTCAGACCGTCTGAATTTTAGTAAAGATGAAATGTTTCCAAAATCTGAGAATTTTTTTTATAAAAAAAAATCTAAAAATCTGTTTATTTTTAAACAGATTAAATTACAATTTAAAAAATGTTGCCTACTTTTAGGTGTAATTTTTAATTTTAAATTTTTGCCTTCTTTTGAGATTTGTACATAATTATATAAAATATTGCCTTCTTTTAAGCTTATAAAAATTTAATTTTAATTTCGTTTTTTCTTTATATTTTTGTATTGTTTGTGTAAACTCCTTTAAATCATTTAATTTTCTTTAATACCCTCAATTTAAGCTACAATCTCTATTTTCTAGATTAATTACCTAATGTTTTCTCCTTTAACATTAAAACCAATTTATATAACACGCCATACGTACCACCATATTTAAAGACATACAACAATATAACACACACACAAACACACACTCTCCAAACCAACCTCCAACAATTTATAAAATTTCTTTCTTTTAGAGCCCAGTACTGTAGTATACAATATACAATATTGCCATACTTTTGGTGGCTGGCATCTAATGTGTCTAATTTTTCCTTGTCAAAAATGTCATTAATCTTATAATTTTAGACATTTGGGGGAGAGGGGAGCTTGAACCAAAAACTGGGGGTATTATAAATATTGTATAGTATTCTCTTAACCAATACCATACATTCCATATTAGATCCATTGAGAACACAAGGAGGTAGTGCGTGTATAATATAACAAATAGCACGGAAATTGTTTTATGGTATACATTAATGTTTAAAGGAGAGAAATAAACAGGAATAAACAAACAAAAAAAAAAAAAAAAAACAAGCACACAGAAAGTGTCCCCAAACCTGCCATAAAATACAGAAATAAAAAATTTCATATAATGAAATACATCATCATATAACGTATCATACTGCCAAATATATAATGTGAAACCCAGCAAATTTTACTACAAAAATAACTAATTTTTGATTTCGATTTAAGAATTAAAAATAAAAATAAAATTTTAAAATTCAGCCTAAAAATAGGCAACATTTTAATTTAATTTTTAAACCCCAAAAGTAGGCAATATTTTTTTATGAATTTTTTTATAAGGCTAAGAAAAGCAGAAGGAAAAAATTAAAAAAAAGAGGAAAGAAGAAAACAACATTTTTTTAATAAACACTTTGAATCTGACACATTTTTTTATATAAAATTTTTTTTACAGAGTTTTTCTTTAGAAAAAAAAAACAAACCCTGAGACTTTATTTTCTGTAGAAAAAATTCCTCAAAATCTGCGAATTTTTCATTACAAAAAAAGTCTTATACTCTGAGAATTTTTTTTTTCAGAAAGAATGTCTCAGAATCTAAAACTTTTTCTTTACGGAATAATTTTTTAGAATCTGAAATGTTTTTTTATTTAAAATTGAAAAGAAAATTTAAAAGTAAGCCTAAAAGTAGGCAACATTTTAATTTAATTTTTAAGCCCCAAAAGTAGGCAATATTTTTTTATGAATTTTTTTTATAAGTCTAAGAAAAGCAGAAGGAAGAAAGAAAAAAAGAGGAAAGGAGAAAAGATTTTTTTAACAAACACTTAGAATCTGACACATTTTTTTTTTTATATAAAATTTTTTTTAGAGATTTTTTCTTAAGAAAAAAAAATACCAGATCCTGAGACTTTATTTTCTGTAGAAAAAATTCTTCAAAATCTGAGAATTTTTCATTACAAAAAAATACTCCGAGAATTTTTTCTTCAGAAAGAATGTCTCAGAATCTAAGAATTTTTCTTTACGAAATTTTTCAGAATCTGAAATTTTTTTATTTAAAAATGTCAGAATTTTTCTAATAAAATTATTTTTCAAAATTAATCTTGAAAAAATGTTGCCTACTTTTGGGATTTTGACTCTGTTATAAAATGTTGCCTAATTTAAGGGGGTTTTCAATGATTGTCTTAGTTTTCAAAATAATAAACCATTCCGAAACTCTGAGAATATGTCTCATAATCTGAGAATTTTTTTTACGGAAAAATGTATCAGAATTTTGGAATTTTCTATACAGAAAAATTAATAAGAATCTTTGAAAGTTTTTATACGGGAAAAATTTCTTATACTCTGATAATGTTTCTTCTAAAAGAATGTCTCAGAATATAAGAATTTTTCTTTTTAGGATGATTTTTTTAGAATCTGAAAATTTTTTATATGGAAAAGTGTCAGAATTTTTCTAATAAAGTTATTTTTTATAATCTTGGAAAAAATTTTGCCTAATTATGGGATTTTCAACAATTTTCTAATTTTTCTTACTAATTACCTTTTCCAAAACCCTGAGCATTTGTCTTATAATCTAAGAATTTTTCTATAAAAAGTATCAGAATTTAAGATTTTTCTATACAGAAAAATTTCAAAGAATCCATGAAATTTTATATACGGGAAAAATATCTCATTCTCTGAGAATTTTTCTTCTACAAGAATGTCTCAGCATAAGAAAATATTTCTTTTTTATAAATATTTTTCAGAATCTAAAAACTTTTTATGAAAAAATTTTCTAATAAAAATATTTTTATAATCTTGGAAAAATGTTGCCTACTTATGGGATGTTAACCCTGTTATGAAATGTTGCCCAATTCAAAGGGGTTTTCTACGATTTTCTTATTTTTCAAACTAATTGCCCATTCCGAATCCCTGAGTATTTGTCTTATAATCTGAAAATTTTTCTATAAAAAGTATCAAAATTTTGGAATTTTCTATACAGAAAATATACGGGAAAATACTCAGAAAATTTTTCTTTTACAAGAATGTCCCAGAAAAAGAAAATGTTTCATTATTAGTAATTTTTTTTTAGAATCTGAAAATTTTTTATATAGAAAAATGTCAGAATTTTTCTAATAAGGAAATTTTTTATAATCTTGGAAGAATGTCTCAGAATAAGAAAATATTTCGTTTTTAGGATTATTTTTCAGAATCTAAAAATTTTTTATATGAAAAAATGCGAGAATTTTTCTAATAAAAATATTTTTTATAATCTTGAAAAAATGTTGCCTACTTTTGGGATGTTAACCCCATTATGAAATGTTGCCTAGTTTAAAGGGTTTTCAAACGATTTTCTTATTTTTTAAACTAATTACCCCTTCCGAAACCCTAAGTATTTGTCTCATAATCTGAGAATTTTTCTATCAAAAGCATTCGAATTTTGGAATTTGTAGAGCAAAATGTCAAAGAATCTTTGAAATTTTATATACGCGAAAAATATCTTGTACTCTAAGAATTTTCTTCAGAATCTGAGAATTTTTCTTTACGGAATAATTATTCAGAATCTTAAATTTTTTTATATGAAAAAATGTCGGAATTTTTCTAATAAAAATATTTTTCATAATCTTGAAAAAAGGTTGCCTACTTATGGGATGTTAACTCCGTTATAAAATGTTGCCTAATTTAAGGGGGCTTTCGGCGATTTTCGTATTTTCAAACTAATTATCCGTTACGAAACTGTAAGTATTTGTCTCATAATCTGAGAATTTTTCTATAAAATGTATCCGAATTTTGGAATTTTCTATACAGAAAAATGTCACAATTGAAATTTTATATACGGGAAAAATACCTCATAGTCTGAGAATTTTTTATAAAGAAAAATGTCAGAATTTTTCTAATAAGGATATTTTTTATAATCTTCGAAAAATGTTGCCTACTTATGGGATGTTAGCTCTATTATGAAATGTTGCCTAATTTAAGGGGTTTTCAAACGATTTTTTTATTTTTCAAACTAATTACACATTCCGAAACCCTGAGTATTTGTCTCTAATATAAAAATTTTTCTCTTAAGGAAAATGTCCAAGAATCTTTAAAATTTTATACACTTGGAAAGAAGTCTCATGCTCTGAAATGTTTTCAAAATTTTAGAAAAATGTTGCCTACTTATGGGATGTTAACTCTGTTATGAAATGTTGCCTAATTTAAGGGGGTTTCTAACGAAACCTTAAGTATTTGTATCATAATCTAAGAGCTTTTCTATACGGAAAAATATATCAGAATTTTGGAATTTTCTATACAAAAAAAATATCTTTGAATCTTTGAAATTTTTTATACGGAAAATATGTATCATACTCTGAGAACATTGCTTCAAAAACTATGTCTCAGAATTTGAGAATTTTTTTACGGATTATTTTTTTAGTATCTGAACATTTTTTTATGAATAACTGTTAAAATTTTTCTAATAAAAATATTTTTCATAATCTTAGAAAAATGTTGCCTACTTATGGGATATCAACTCTGTTATGAAATGTTGTCTAACCTAAGGGGTTTTCCAACGATTTTCTTATTTTACAGACTAATTACCCATTCCGAAACCCTGAGTATTTGTCTCATAACTGAGAATTTTTTTTACGGAAAAAATTTTTAAATATTCTATACAAAAAATTTCTAATAATCGCTAAAATTTTATGTACGTAAAAAAAATTTAATACTGTGAGAATTTTTTTCAGTATAATGTCTCAAAAACTGAGAATTTTTCTTTACGGAAAAATATTAGAATTTTTTTTAAAAAAATATTTTTCAAAATCTTGGAAAAATGGGGACTACTTATGGGATGTTATAAAATGTTGCCCAATTTAAGGGGGTTTCTAATGAAAATATAAGGATTTGTCTGATAATCTAAGAGTTTTTCTATAAGTAAAATTATATCAGAATTTGTAATTTTCTATACAAAAAAATGTCAAAGAATCTTTGAATTTTAATGCACGAAAAAAAACTCTCAATGTCTGTGAATTGTTCTATGCTGAAAAATGTCTCAGAATCTGAAAATTGTCTGAATCTGAAATGGGTTTATTTCTACTGGAAGGAATTTTTCTACTTGAAAATTTTTTGACAATATTATATAAATAATGTTGCCTACTTTTCGGATTATTATAAAATGTTGCCTCTTAAAGCAACGATTTTTTTATATTTTTCAAACAAACTATCCTTCCTTTAACTTCCCTTAGTGTTGCAAAACAAAAGTAGTCTTTGCTTCTCAAAACATTTGCTGGGTTTAATCCTATAAATAAAAAAAACTGGTTTTATTTTTGTTTTATAATTTTTTTTGTCCTTGAAAAATTTTTTGTTACCGCTTTACAATAGAAACGTGTCAAATTCATAAGATTCAAGATATTCGGCAAAAAAAATACTTAAACCTTTTTAACACCATTTTTGGCAATTTTTAATTTAAATTAAACAAAAAGTTGAATTACAAACACTTTTTTTATATAAATTTTTTTCATGTTTTATTTATTTATAATGAAAAGGGGTGTTTTTCCATTATTCCCATATTGATTTTTCTTGTCTTTATTTTATGTTAGACAATTTATTATAATTAATATTGTTGAGGCAAAGCGGTTTGTGTGTGCTTGGAAAATTAACCCAGTAATGGACAACGGAAAAGGAACAATTTTATTTAAATAAAAAAAAATTGAGGAAACTAAAAATTTGTCTGTAAAAGCAATAGAACAGAATTTGAAAAATTTTTGTAAAGAAAAATTCTTGGAATGTTTGAATTTTATTAAGAAAAGTGTATTTAAAACTAAGAATCGTTCTGTAAAAGAAATATTTCTAAATCTGAAAATTTTTCTAAACAAAAATTCTCCAAACACAAGATTTTGCCAAAAAAAAGATAAATCAGGCACTGTTATTTTTGCTGTCCTGTACACATTGCCTACTTTAGGGATTTATAACTTATTATAAAAACGCTGCCTACTTTTAGGATTTTTTATAAAGTCTGTAAATTTATATCAATATCTGAGTATTTGTCTGTTCTAAAAAATGTTGCCTACTTTAGGGAGTCGTTAATAATTATCAAACTATTGCCTACTTTTAGGATTTAATAGCTGTTTTAATGTTTATTCATTTGTATATCTTTATTTGCAATTATTTATCTTAAATTATATTTCAAAATTTTTAATTTTGTTTTCTATAGGGTTAATATTTTAACTCATGCGGCTTGTGTTTTGGTTGGTCTTTAGAGAATTTATAATCACATTTAGCCTGGTTTTTGCCTTATTGGATTTTAAGCATTTTGCATTTATTAATGGCATTTTGTAATTGTATAATTAGCATAAATTACATATAATAATATTATTAATGTTTTCATTATTATTATGGCATACAATTTACTTTCGTACAGCTAATTTTTATTTGGTTTTTAGAAATGTTTTTAGTTAATAAAAGGTAAAACTTTTTGTTTAACAAAAAAAGGTATTTGAAAAGAAATTTAAATTTTTACTTAATAAACATAAATGTTTATGGGAAATTGAAATTAAAGAGAAAGTTTAATGGAGAATATGTAAAAAAAAAAAAAAAAAATTTATTGAATAGGCCTTAAAGTAGGCAATATTATTAAAAATATAATATAAATTTAAATACACCTAAAAGTAGGCTAAATTTTTGTAAACAGTGTTTGGGAGTTTCCCTTTAAAGAATAAGCAACATTTTAAACATTTTTGAATTATTTAAGAAGTTTTTTCGATTGAGATTTCTTTAAAAAACTTCTTTAGCGTAGGAAAAAACCGCCATTTTTGGAAATTTTTTGATTTTTACCGATAGTGGTAATTGGGGGGAGAGGCAATTTTTCTCTCGAATATGTGTTGAAAAATTCTTTCTAATGCTTTTTGCACTACAGAAATACAAGTTTATCATTATTAAAGAAAAAAAATATTCCACGCCCATAAAAGGGGGGCGGACCAAAAAAACGACATTTTCTAATTTTCTGGGTCCAAATGCATGACTTCGAACTTTTGGTAGCATAAAAATGTGGCATTTGTTAAACAAAAACACAAAAAATCATGTAAAAAGGTTGTATTTTTCAGAGGTTGGTTTAGTTCTTCAAGGGGGACCTTTTTTCCCCCTGGTCCGATTTTGCTCATTTACGAACTTAACCTGCCTAGGAACATAAGACATATTCGGGCCAAATGTCGGCAGTCTAGCTCTTTTATGTTGGACTGCATCGAGTTAACTACAGACGGACAGACGGACGGACATTGCTATAATGTCTTAGAATCGATCACTGATCAATAATATATATACTTTATGGGGTCCCCGAACGATATTTTGATGCGTTACACACGGAATGACAAAGTGAGTATACCCCCATACTGTATTTGGAGGGTATAAAAAGAATTATCTCAAAATTTTAAGAAATTTTTTTACCAAAAACTCTTAGCTTTGATCGAAGGGTGCTGAAGGTTCAAATGGTGTGATTTCGCTCAAATTAAGTTTAAATGAAAGTTTGCCTCAATTTCTGAGAAGAAAAATAGGTTCTTAAAAAAAATTTTTTGAACGTAAGAAAAACCCTTCATTTTTGATAATTTTTTGAAAAAAAATTCAAATGGCGATATCTCGAAAATCGCTCTACCGATTTCAGAAATATTTTGTTATTCGCCAAAATTAACAAAAACAAGAAAAGTGTTAAATTCGAAAGTGTTAAAACGTTAGAAACTTTTAAAAAAATGGCAGGGGCGTATTTTTTTTTTTTTTTGAGGGTGGTCGGCGGAGTCGGTGGGGCACTCTTGTCCTATCGCGAAAAATGTTTTTTATTTAATTTATTATGCGCTATAGTTATAAAATTTTGCAATTATTTTATATATTTTTGTTTATCCACGCCCACAAAATGGGGCGGACTAAAACAAATGACATTTTCTTGACCCCAGGTTCGAACTTCAGGACTATGAACGTCTTCTGATATAAAAATGTTTCAAAATTTCCAAAAAAAAACTGTGAAAAAATGAGTTTTTTATACCCTACACCACTCTGTGGTACAGGGTATAATGAGTTTGTGCTGATGTTTGTAACTACCCGAAATATTGGTCGTATACCTACCTTCAAGTATATCGATCGACTCAGAATTACTTTTTGAGTCGATTTAGCGATTTCCGTCCGTCTGTCTATCCGTCCGTCTGTCCATCTATCGGTTTAAGCACGATACAGGTCGCAATTTTTAATCAACTGACTTAAAATTTAAAACTTAAGCATCTTTTGGCCCAAGGACAAAGCCTATTGAAATTAGAGAAAATCGGTCCAGGTTAACCCCTAGTCCCCATACAAACGCCCCCTTTGGATTCGGCTTAAATGACTCTAATAACCGTATTATAATAGATATCGCTTTGAAATTAAGCAGGTAATCAAATTTTGTATGCACAAATCACCATTCCAAATTTTAAAGAAATCGAGTAAGTCCTTTGGTAGTCCCCATAAAAACCACCCTTCCGATATTCACACAATTCCCTCAAAATTCATAAAAATGGAAATATTTGATAAAAAATTTATTTTTAAATGTTAAACGTGTACCTTAGTAACCTAATCAAATCGGAATATAACTGGACCATTTTTGGACTTAGTCCCCCCATAAAAAAAATTTCGACCGATATTCAGTTAAATCGGTCTGGTCTGGTCTATTGACAAAAAAATAAGTCAATTCCACTAAAATTTGATCTGTGTGTGTTTTCTACACTTAATAAAGATCTAACAAAAGACAGATCCAATCGGTCCATGTTTGGACTTGGGACCCATTTTCCGCAAAACACTGGCGTAGGGTATTATATGGTCGGTATTGACCGACTATAACTTTCTTACTTGTTTAGAGGTTGATTTAGTTCCTTAAGGGGGAACTGGCGCCACGGGTTAGAATGATCGGATTTGGCCCAAATTAAGTTTAAATGAAAAATTGTCTCAAGCTCTATGAAAAGGTCAAGGGAAAGAAATTTTAAGTTTTTTTTAGGGGTAGGAGAATGAATATTTTCCCGGACACTTGGGAAAATCAAAAGTTGAACAAATACCCGAAATCCATTTTTCATCATTTACCTAAAGCATACCATGAGATTCTAATCACGATTCTCAAATTTGTTCAAAAAAAGAAAATATTGTATACTCTGAGGTGAAATATATTTTTTTTAAATATATGAGCATACTTTTAGAAAATGCCTATTTTTTTAGCATACTGTTAGGAAAAATCTACCTTAATAAAAATTCAGTAATTAAAAATAAAAGAAATCACGAAGAACTCTTTCAGAGATCAACTTTAAATACACATAAAAAATAATTTGGCAATGAAAGACTTTCATAGTATTTATGAACAAATTCATAAAAATTTATTAACTTTTTTGTAATACTTATAAACTTTTTCATAGTATTTATGAATGAATCATAATATGTGGAATTTAAGAAATATTTAAAAAATTTTCATAAATACTATGAAAAATTTTTAGAAATGTTATGAAAAAGTTCATAATTTTTTATGTATTTGTTCATAAATACTATGAATTTCGTTAATTTGCAAATGTTTTTTTCTGTGTAATTTTGTTATTCAAATAAATGTTTTCAACTTTGTAAAAGAAACAAATATTACATACTTCTGTGTAAAATATATTTTAAAAAATATATTTAGCATACTTTAAGGAAATCTGTCTTTTCTTATTTTACTGTTAGGAAGGTTTTTAAAATTTAATTCATAAAAACGGAATACTTTGAAGAAATACATTCAAAATCTCACAATATAATATAAAGATATATTGCATAATTTTGGGAGTTTAGCAAAAAAACATTTGTAGTATACTTTTAGGAGACATATTTTTTTTTATTTTTTTTTATAATACTTTGAGGCATAGTTTAAATAAAAACTTATTTTTATATATTTGGGAATTTTACAAAAAAAATTGTAGTATACTTTTAGGATACATATTTTTTAAATTTTTTTATCATACTTTGAGGCTCAGTTTAAATAAAATCTTTTTTAAATGCTTCAAATTAAAAAAAAAAATATTAAAAAAATATCAAAAAGTACCTAAAAATAATTCTAGTGTCCGCAATTCCTATAGTTTACCTGCTAAAATCACTCATGAAAAAATTTCTAAAAATATTCTAACATTTTCGAAAACATTTTCCTTAAACACCAAATTGATTAATTACAACATTTTCTTTTGATCATAAAATCATCACCATTTCCCATTTCCCAAACAACATTCATTTAATAACATTAAAAATTTATTTTAAATAAATACAACTATATTCAATACTGAATACCCACTGATTGAGTACTTGTTTTACAATATATTTATATGATTAGCTTAATTAAAGAAGAAAAAAAAAATAATATTCCTTTGAAATATTTTTTTTTTTTTAATTTTCACACTTATTTAAACATTTAATCAGCAAAAAAAAAATACAAATCTAATTTATTTACCACTGTGCTAAATATTGAATTGATTTATGAAGCGTTTCAAGAAAATTCATTAGCGGGGAAAGACAGAGAGAGCGAGCGAGAGTATGAATCTACAAAATCTACATCATTGAAATGTTAAGTGATTTTATCAATCAGCATATAAATTTTCATACCTACATATAGAGTAATGAACATTTTTTTTTTTTTTTAAATTGTAAAATATATATATAATCATGTATAGAAGCTGATTAAGAGCTGATAAATCAAATGCTTCAAAAATCAAAGAGTAAATTGTTAAATGAAGTGTATGAAATTTGAAAAAAAAAAAATTGTTGTAAGGAAAACTTTTTTTTTTTTTGTAAAGAAAGAATTTTTTTCAACATAAGCAGGCGCCATGGCAGTGAAAAATAACAAAAAAAAAAACATAAAATTATTATAAAAAGTTGAAAAGTGTGTTTAAAACGACGACTTGGCCGAGTGTTTAAATACGCTACATAATTTGTTTTCTGGGCAAAAAAATCTTTAAATTGGAGAATTTTTCTATTGCAAAAATATTTCTACACAAAAAAAAAATTCAGAATGAGATGAATTTTCAAGACAAAAATTTATCAAAATGTGAGAATTTTTCTACACCAAAATGTCTCTGAATCGGAAAATTTTTCTTCACAAAAAAAAAAAAAAAAAAACGTTTCAGAATCTGTGAGTTTTTCTATACAAAACAAAAATTCCTTAGATACCTTAATTTTTCTTTGCTAAAAATGTTTTAGAATCTAAGTATTTTTTTTTTGTTTTTAAAACCCCTCCCAAAACTATGCAATATTTGCGTAAATCCCCTTCAGCCTAAATGTATGCTATACTTTACAATCATAGCTGCGTTTTTTTTTTAAGGAATCATTTCTAATATAATTAATATAATTGTTAGAGTGGCATTTTTTCATCAACTTTTTTAATTTTCTCATGATGAAATAAATCCGATTAATCCGGATGAAATTGATCCGACGATCAAAATTTTGGATTTTTGAAAAATTTCCACCAAAATTTTGGATTTTTGAAATATAAAATAAAAAACTACTTAGTAGATATTGCCATGCATTATTATACCCTCCCACTACAGTATGGGGGTATACTCACTTTGTCATTTCGTGTGTAACGCATCAAAATATCGGTCTAGGACACCATAAAGTATATATATTTATGATCAGTGATCGATTCTATGACATTCTAGCGATGTCCGTCCGTCCGTCTGTCCGTCTGTAGTTAACACGATGCAGTCCAAAATAAAAGAGCTAGACTCCCGATATTTGGCATTAATATGTCTTATGTTCATAGGCAGGTTAAGTTCGTAAATGAGCAAAATCGGACCAGGGGAAAAAAGTTCCCCCTTGAAGAACTAAACCAACCTCTGAAAAACAAAATTTTTTGACATGATTTTTTTGTGTTTTTGTTTAACAAATACAACATTTTTATGCTACAAGAAGTTCAAAGTCCTGCATTTGGACCCAAAGAATTAGAAAATGTCGTTTTTCGGTCCGCCCCCTTTTATGGGCGTGGAATAAGTTAAACATTGATAAACTTGTATTTCTTTAGCGCAAAAAGCATAAGAATGAATTTTAAACACATATTCGAGAGGAAATTTGCGCCCCCAAATTACCACTACCGCCCCCCAAAAAAATGCCTCTGCAATTTTTTTTATACCTTCCATTTACTGTATGGGGGTATACTCACTTTGTCATTCCGTGTGTAACGCATCAAAATATCGGTCTAGGACCCCATAAAGTATATATATTTATGATCAGTGACCGATTCCGTCCGTCCGTCTGTCCATCAGTAGTTAACACGATACAGTCCAAAATAAAAGAGCTAGACTCCCGACATTTGGCACGAATATGTCTTATTCCTTCCTAGGCAGATTAAGTTCGTAAATGAGCAAAATCGGGCCAGGGGGAAAAAAGTTCCCCCTTGAAGAACTAAACCAACCTCTGAAAAATACCAGTTTTTTACATGATTTTTTGTGTTTTTGTTTAAAAATTGCAACATTTTTATGCTACAAGAAGTTCAAGGTCCTGCATTTGGACCCAGAGAATTAGAAAATGTCGTTTTTTCGGTCCGCCTCCCTTTTATGGGCGTGGAATAATTTTTTGTTGTTTAAATAATGATAAACTTGTATTTCTTTAGTGCAAAAAGCATAAGAATGAATTTTTAAATACATATTCGAGAGGAATTTCCCCCCCCCCCCCCAAAAAAAAGACGCCGCTGCAATTTTATTTTTTTTTTTTTTGCATGTTGGAGGGTATAAAGATTCGGCACAGCCGAATTTAACACTCCTACTTATTTTTGTTCAAAAAGTATTTTACGAATAATTTCTATCATAACTTTTTAAAACCGCCCTCCTAAAAATATGGAATATTTGCCTACATCCCTTTTAGCCTAAATGTATGCTATACTTTATTTATAATCAAAGCTTCGTTTTTGAAGAAATAATTTCATATACAATAGATTTGATTTCAAGGATTTGATGTCTCAGAATTTAACAACGTGAGAAATTTTCTACGCAAAAAATTTCTCAAAATGTGCGAATTTTTATACTTTAAACATGTCTTTAAATCTGAAAATTTTTCTGTAAAAAAACGTTTCATAATCTGTAAATTTTTCTCTACCAAAAAAAAAAAAAAATACCTTAGAATCTCAAAATTTGTCTATGCACAAAATGTTTTAGTATCTAAGGAATACTTACTATCATAACTTTTTTTAAAAACCCTCCTAAAACTATGCAATATTTCCCTAAATTCCCTTAAGCCTAAATATATGCTATACTTTATCCACAATCAGTTGCGTTTTTTAAAAAATAATTTCTAATGTAATCATTTTTGGTTCAAGCTTTGTCGTTTTTTTAAAAAACCTCCTACAACTATGCAATATTTTCCTAATTCCCTTTTAGCCTAAATGTATGCTATACTTTATCTACAATCATAGTTGCGTTTTATAGGAAAAATTTTTTGTATATTCATTTTCATTTCAAGGCTTTATTGTTTTATAAAAACCCTCCTAAAAGTAGTCAATGTTTACTTAACTACTTTTCAGCCTAAATGTATGCTTTCATTTTTTTCTTATCATAGGTGCGTTTTATATACAATTTACCTAAATTTATAACATATTTATTTAAAAAATACACTTAAAATACTTCCGGTTTCTCTACTAAGCTTTCATACATATATTACCTACAAACATTTTTTTTGTTCTTCCTGTGTTTTACTTGGAATTCCTAAAGTTTTTTTTGTTCTTTCTCTTCTAAATCCACCATTTACATTTGGTAATGTCTTTTAATGACAGCTTAATGGTTGTGTCAATAATAAACGCATTAAATAAAAAACAGATGAAAAAAATAAATGTTTTTTTGTTTATTTAACAAACTATTAAAAATACAATTTTATGTATTTGTTTTTTTTTTTTGTTCTTTCTTTATATAGAACATTTAACAAATTACTACATGCTATAGAAAACAAATAACAAACAGAACATAAAATTAAATTCTTAAACACATAAATAATACTGCAGTAGTTGTCTGTCCGTCCATCCATCCATCCGTCCGTCCGTCTAACCATTCATCGTATGTATGAATGAATAGATTTTGAATTATATTTCTAGAGAAGAATTAGTCATAATATACATAAATGTCAAATTATGACAGTTGTTAAAGAAGAAAAAAAAAAAAAAAAAACGGTAAAACAAATACATGCATAAAGTCATGACATTTTATACATAAAAGGGGAGAAAGTAAAATAAAAATGACATATTAAATAGTTTAAAAGATTTTAAACTTTTTATTATGCAGAAAAAAAATTTAAAAAATTTTCAAATTCTGAGATATATTTCCAATGGAGAAGTATTAAACTTTGGGACAAAATAAAATTTTTGGCGTTTTGAAATGGATGGGGGTTTGGGTTTCCCCTCGCGATAAATGTTAACAAATTTTTTCACTATGATTTTTGTACCGAAGTAATACAATAAAATCCTTATTTAAATTATTTTTTTATATTTACGCCCACAAAAGAGGCGGACCGACCAGAATGACATTTTCTAGTCCACTGGGTCCAAGTCATTACTACAAACTTCTAGTCTGACTTAAAATTGTTTAAGAAAATGGCGTTTGTCAGAAGTTCGTTTAGTTCTTTAAGGGAAACTTTCGAGATTTTAAAAACAATTTTGAACGTAGGAAAAAACCGCCACTTTTGGAAATTATTTGACAAATTTCAAATGGCAATATCTCGACAACCGCTTAGCCGATTCGAGAAATTGTTGATATTCAGCATGTTAAAATCGTAAGATAATTTTTTTATTTTTCATTTATCGAAAATCCAAAATTTTGGTGGAATTTTCGAAAATTAACAAATTTAATCGAAGGGCGTCACGGGTTAAAATGATGGAGTTGGTTTGATAGAAGGGCCGGTTAAAATTATCGGTTTTCGCTTAAATTAAATTTATAGTTTGTCTCAACCTCTATGAAAGGGTCAAGGTAAAGAAATTTTGAGATTGTTTTTAAAAAATTTCTTGAACGTAGGAATAACCGCCATAATTTGAAAACTTCAAACCGATTGAATGCCGCACTTATGTATATAATTTTCGGTAAGTGGAGGGTATACAAAAAATATTTCATACCTAAAGAAGAAATATTTTCGTATTATTGTTGCATATCTTGAGGCAATACGTAATTTCAACTAAAACCATATTCGAATTGCCTTTATATAATACTCATGTGGAGCCCGAGCCTGATATTTTATTGTGTTACAAACGGATTGACAAACTAATGTATGCCCTCTTCTGTAATTGAAGGCTATACAAAAAATATTACATACTTTTAGGATAAATATTTTCGTATATTGTTGCATACCTTGAGGAGTATGATGTTTCAGCTTAAACGATATTCCTATTACCTTTTTAAATCATTGTTTTTAATATTTACTGTTTACGTAAAACAATTTCTTTAAAAAAAACACAATTTCTCGGATTTACTTTAGAAAAGTTTTCAGATTCCAAAACGGTTTTCCGTTAGAAAATTCCTCAAATTCTTAGAAAAATTTCATACAGATTCTCAGAGTTTTTCTACTGCAAACAATTAATATTACTTAGATCAGAGTTGATGAAGGAGAGGAGGAAGAATGATGATTACTAAAAAATTTAATTTAATCACCATATGGCAATTACACCTTCTTCTGTACGAAAAAACAACAGCAACAACCACAAGAATTGAAAAAAACATGATTTAGTTGATGCTTGCTTAACAGTCAACTTAGCGTATCGGTCTAGAGTGATCGTATCTAAGAGGCAGTTAATAGCAAAAAAACATTACAGATCATGGGTTCAATCCTTGGCGGCTGCGATCTGTTAATAATTTTCACATAAATAAATTTTTCTTTCACACCTTTCTCAATTCAAACCATATATAACATGATTTAAAAATTATAAATCATAATTATAATTAGAGCCTGAGCTCAACTGTCTTTACAGAAAAACAAAAATTTAATTAATATTCTGGTTACTTAAAAAAAAAAATATTGCATGCTTTTAGGATAAATATTTTTATAAAATGTTGGCATTATTTAAGGCAAAATTAAACTGAAAATTAAGATACTAAAAAGTTTTCCTATGAAAAAAATCTCAGAAACTAAACAAGCCGACATTTGAATCCTACCGATGATGACAGTTAACTGGAACTGTTTGAAACCGATATAGGAATACCAGACATGTCTATAATTTTTAGAAATTAAATTTACTTCTACATTTTTCAACTTGAACCCATATAAAAAAATTTTTGTTTAAGAAAAATATAAAATGTCAGATTTTGAAATATTTTTATTCTATCGAAAAACATTGAGAAAATGTTTAAAACAAAAAAAAATAACAGATTCAAGAACAGGGTTAATTTAAAAACATCAGATTCTGTAACATTTTTCTTAAAGAAAAATTCTCAGATTCTAACACTCAAAAAATTATATCATTAACTGTTTGTATTTTATTTCAAAAATTTTACGTTTTGTTGTTTTTAAAAGAAAAAACATTTCTTTAATGTTTACTTTTTTTAATGACTGCTTTTGTGTGTTGTTTCAAAAATAACTACATTAAAAATAAAGACTTTCATTAGCATTAAATTTTTAAAGTCATTTATTTTTGTTCTGTAAGTAAAAATAAGTGATTCTTCTTTAATTTTTAATGATTTGTGTACGTTATTTTTTTGTTAAATTGTTGGCATTTTTAAAAAAAAATCATTAGTTTTTACCTGCTTGTGTGGGTTAATTTTTGTAGACAAAAAAAATATTTTTTTTTTATAGAAATTTAAAAACATGTTTGTATCAAGTTACTTTAGCACGATTGTCTGGCCAGAATGTAGTTGGTTGCGATATCGATTCCCCAAAAATTTTATTAAAATTTTTTTAAAAAATAATTCAATAGAAAATTGTAAAAAATAACCTACGAAATCATTAATTTTTAATGTTTTCGTAAGTTTTTTTTTTGAATTTGTTGGTAAATAACAGAACAAACATTAATTTTTAATGTTTTCTTTTTTTGAATTTGTTGGTAAAATAACAGAACAAACATTAATTTTTAATGTTTTTGTTGGTTATTTCTTTTTTAAATTTGTTGGTAAAAAAATGATTTTTTTTTTAATTTTTAATGTTATTTATTTAAGAAAATTTTATGAACAGTATAAAATAAATGTTGTTGTTTGTTAAAACAAATGAATAATTACTGGGATGGTTTTTAATTGTTTAATCTCTTGTTTTAAAAGTGTTTTTCTTTTGTTTTTACCTACAAAATATATTAAGTGAAGGCATTTTTTACAAAAAATCTTCTTAATATATAAAAAAGTTTGTGCCGGTTACGTGTTACCAAAACTCAAGAACCGCTGAACCGATTGACACCAAACTTGGGCAATACATTAGTTTAGTCGGGAGCCAGGTTTATTTAAGTTTAACCCCGATAGGTGGCGCTGTTGTCGTAATATTTCAATTTTTTGTATTTATGTTACGATTTGGCTGAAATTCACAAAATATATTTATTAATCAAAATAAGTTGCCTGATAAAATTTGGATCCGATAGGTGGCACTGTTGTCGTCATAATTACGTTTTTTGTGTTTGTAGTACGATTTGGCTTAAATTCACAAAATATATTTATGAAACAAAAATAAGTTTCCTGGTAAAATTTGGACTCTGTAGATGCTGCTGTTGTAAAGTTATTAACAATATTCTTCATTTTAGTGAAATTTTACGGAACTTCAGAATGTATGTTTGTTTTGTCATGAGAAAATTGTGTAGGTGTGAATGAACGCGATAGGTGGCGTTGGGGAGAAGTTATTTAGATATTCATATCGAAATTAACCCGGGAAACGTCGGAAGCTTCAGCTAGTATTGCATACTTTTAGGAGGAAAAGTTTTTAAAATTTTTAGCATACTTTTAGGCAAAATGAAATTAATATTTTAGACATAGGCGTAGATAGCCCTGTCCGGGGGGGGCTTAGCCCCCCCAGAATAATTTTAGCCCCCCCCCCCAGAATTTTAATCATTCACATTTTTTTTTTAATAATTTAATGATTTCATTAATTTTTGCAACAATAAATAATAATATGTAATGAGTCTTTAGGACTCGTTATGATTATTCAATGAGTCTCAAGGACTCTTAATGATTATTATATAAGATCTAATAGTTTTTTCCATTGAAAAATAGTCTGAATTATTGAAAAAAGTTTTTATATGAATCTGATGTTTTTGTCAGTAATAAAAACTTTACCGAATCTTAGGGTTTTACCTTCAGGAAAACATTTTAACTTCTTTGATTTAAAAAAGTTTCTAAATTCTAAGGGGTTTTTTATAGAAAAAAAGTTATTGAAAGAAATAATCTGAGAATTTTGACTAATAATCATCAACTTTTGCAATCATCAGAACTTTTTCTTGAAAAAAATCATAGTAATCTAATGATTTTACTATAGGAAAAACATTAAAAATCGTTCATTCTCAAAATATATCTAGGAGTTCTAAATTTCCGAAAAAGCTACAGAACAAAAATTAAAAAAAAAAAATATATGCATTATTAACCGCTTTCGGGGGGCATTCGTTTCTAGGACACCTAGACGCATGTTAAAGGGAACGCTTCAGGAATAGGTCTGGGTTTTTCTATTAAAAAAAATACCAAAAAATTAAAAAAAAATCTAGGGGGGCTTTAGCCCCCCCCCCCCCAGAAATGTTGGCTTCCTACGCCAATGATTTTAGATGCTGAAAATTATTTTTTAAAGAATTTTTTTTTCTATAGGAAAACATAATTGTTTTAAAAACACAGAAAACAAATTTAAATAAAATCGACTTTTAGTTGTTGCCGATAGAAACGTTTAAAAGAATATTGGGCTGAAGTTTTATATGAGATCAAAAAATGGTCTAATTACAAACAGATTTAAAAAACTTTCGCTTAAAGCGAATTAACAAAATTTTAATCGAATATCTCTCATTTTTCATATATTTTGAGAGATTTATGTGAATATTGGGAGAGTGTTTTGTAAAAGGGCTTAACATGGTTAAAATCCGTTAAAATTTGGAATGATGATCCATGAATACAAAATTTTGGATACCTAGTAGAACACGGTTATTTTAATTCATGCAAAATTTTAGTGCGACTTTGTATGGGAGTTTGGTCTATACATGAATCGATTTGATGTCTTCGAAGCATCTCAATTGCCTACTTTTTAGGTTTACATGTTATTTAAAAAACATTGCCTATATTTAGGAGTCATAAAAATCAAATAATGTTATTTCTGGTGCACTTCTTATAAAAAAATCTTATAATTAACAAAAAATTTGCTAAATCCATAATTTTTAACCCTCCACTTAGTGATAGAGGGTATATATAAGTTTGTCATTCCGTTTGTAACTCATCGAAATATCGGTCTGGGACCCCATAAAGTATATATATTCATGATGCCCGATCGATTTTAAGACATTCCAGCGATGTCAGTCTGTCCGTCTGTTTGTCTGTCTGTGGAAAATGTGATCACGTCCAAAATACAAAACAGAGACGACTGTTATTAAACATATATATTTGAAGTTCTCCCGAGAAGTTTGGTATTGCATTTGATCGATATCGGTTCAGCGGTTCAAAAGTTATGAACGAAAATGTCAGGACACCTAAAAAAATTTAGTACATTCAACATAACCTGAAAATACAAAATGCTTTAATTCGGCTGCTGGTTGACTTATGTGAACATAATTAAACACCAAATGGTATTAAAACAAGTACAAACATATTTTTGGACAAAAAAAGAAAAAAATCGCGGATTTTTTTTACCAATTTTTTTTTCGCGGAAATTTTTTTTCAAAAAAAAAAATTTTTTTTCAAAAGCAATTTTCTTTTAAATAAAGTTTTTGCAATAATCTTTTAGAAATTGTGGAGGGTATCACTACATTTAACTTTTTTACTTGTTTTAAATTATAAAAGCATTTCCAGAATTTTATTAACCATTTTATTTTGTTTTCTATTGCAGATATTCATCTTCGGTAAGGTAAGTTAATTTTTAAATTTTTGCATAATTTAAAAAATATTATCTTAATTTTTTTTGCCTACTTTAAGGAGCTTTAAACTATTTTACTTTTAGTGTATTTTTAGGGGTTTCAAAAAGTTTACTTTAAAATTAAATTTATTTATTTTTTGCCTACTTTTAGGGGGTTTAACACTTTAATTTTGGCATATTTTTAGGGATTACCAAAAATGTTATCTTAAAATTTAATTTATTTTTTGTTCCTAATTTTTGGGTGTTTTCAATTGTTTTAATTTTTACATACTTTTAGGGGTTAAAAAAAAACTTTATTTTTAAATTTAATTTTTGAAATAATAAAATGTTTTTTTTTTTCATTATTTTGCCAAACAATATTTATTATTTTATAACAAAAAAACATCATTTATGCAAATTTTCATTATTTATAGTTTAAAGTTTTTTTTTACACTTTTATGTAAATTTCTCTATTTTGTTGCTTTATTTTGTTGTTATTTTTATTGATTTGAACACAAATAAAAAAAAACAATTCTATGAATCAATCAAATTTTAAAAGTCATAAAAAATTATAGACAAAAGTCATGATACTATAGTGTTTTTTTATAGAGATTTTTTTTTATAGACCAAAACAATAATTTATACACACCCCCCTTCTCTTAAATTTTCTAGACAAATGCCTGGCAATTGCATTGTTTATACAAATACATAAATTTTATGACTTTTTGAAAATAATATATACACATAAAAAAATGTTTTTACTCTAACACGTGTTGGACACGTATATGTATGTTTAGTATGGCAAAGAGATGAAAATGTTGGGTTTTTGAAAAATTTTTTCATTTAGAGTGGCACAAAGTTGAGTCTGACGATGGCGTCATTTAATTAACACATATACTAAGTACCACACGAAATACAACCATGAATGCTGCAACAAAAAAAAAACAACCTAAAATCAATTGTACTTGTAGTAAATAAAATTTAATTATGATGAGTATCACGATGATGATGATGAGGGTTGAGAGTTGAGTACAGGAAAAAAATTATAAAGAATTTAATTTCCATGTAACAACAGCAAACCAACAACATTATTATTAACACCATAACTTATTTTTATGCATTTTTAATAGACTTTTATCTGAAAAACAAACATAAGAACATTTTGATTTAAAATTTACAAGTTTGAATGAATTGGAGGGGGCTCTACTTATCATTTTTTAAAAAAAATTTTTTTTTTAGAGTTAAAAGTTTTTTAGTGTGTTTTCGAGAGACGGACAGACATAGGTATGTAATTTTCATGCAAATGCATTTTTTTGTCGATATCGACCAATTATCTTTCCGAATCAAGAAATTTGCTTTAAAATAGCATCGATTTGTTTTTGCATATTTTCGTGAAAATGCATATTTTTGCATATTTTGGTTTTAAATGCATATTTTGTGCTTATTTTCAATTTTTAAGTGCATATTTTTGCATATTTTGGCATAAATTGGCAAAAACACAAATTGATTTTTTTTTGTTTTAAAAAACTAATTAAAATTTTAAAATATTATTTTGAAAATAAGAATCTTTCTTGTTTAGATCAGGGTTAGAATAACTAAACTGCCAGAAGCAGTAGTAACTGAAAACAACGAATAGTGTAGTTTTAAAAATGAACAAAACTCAGAGTCGTTCACTTGCTACTGCTACTACTACACGCACATTTTGGTGGTGTAGTTATAGCAGTAGTTTTTTTTTGAAATTGTTTAACTCTTCAGTTGATAGTTTTGTTGTAGTTTTAAATTTTGAAAAAAAGCAAGCAGTTGAAAACAACACACAAGACTGTAGTCATTCTCAAGAAACACGAAGCAATAACTATTAGTGAAACGAAGATAACGAGAGTTTTTCTTGTTGTTGTCTTAAAAAAAAACTTAACAATGTCTTCAGGCGACACAATAGAAATGTGTATTGTTTTGAGTTGTTGTTAGAATTTTTTCAGTATACATATATAAAAGAAAAATAAAATGTTCGGTATTTTTTATCAATGTTTACCATATTTATTAAAATTTGTTTTGAAATTATGTCTTTTTGAACGTATTTAAAAAAAATATTTTGTAAAAACTTTTATTTTATAAATTACTTTATTTTTGGAGTATATAATTTTTATTTTTTTTAAACTTGAAATTAAAAATTGAATTTAATTTTTGTTTAATTTTTTCAGGATTACTTTCGAAAATTTATTTCAACATTTTAATTTTTATTTCATAAATTTTAATTATTGAATTAATTCAAGTCAATAATTTCTTTAAATGGAATTTTAGAAAAGAAGGTTTTGTAGATTAAGTAAACAAAATAGACCGCACAATGCGGGTATTAATCACCACATTATTTGAAATACAAACATTTTGATTAAACAAATTGAATTAAAAAAAAAATCTAAAACTAAAAGGACATTTAAATAAACAGGTCTTTTATACAAAGAATTTATTCATCAAATTTTTAGTTTTGAAATAAAGTGTAAAGTATCCATTTTCAATTGAAACAGTAATTACCCGAGTAAAAAGGAATTTATATAAATGTATATTATTTTATATGTTTTCATAAAACCATATACAACTATATGAGTCAAAGTATAAAATTATATCTCACTTTGAAATTTTCCAATTTTTTTAAATGATGTCATATAAAATCATATCTAATTATATTGTTCATAATATATTAATATAAATGGTAGATGTAATCATACGTTGCACATAAAACTTAATCCGATTTCATACATTATTATACGTGACTTTATATCTACTTATGTATAGGACTTTACTAAACAAAAAATCCAGTATCAATTTATGTATAATTATATATGACTAATATAATACCATTTAAAACTATATATGGTTCCATACTAAAAAAATTTCCAACAAAAATAATAGATATAATTATATGTGTCTTAAACGATAACATATCTGTGTTTGTATGGTACTATATATACGAAAATTTCGTCTAAACTCAATATATATTTATAAATGGTCGCATATCACGGTGCCCTGGAGAGGATTTAAATAAAATGTTGGTGTTACTCCAATTTTTAAGCGGATTATGTTTTTGGAATATAAAAGAAAGAAAATGAGCCAAAAAAGAAAAAAAAGTACTAGGCGCTTTTTTTTTGGCGGGCAAAAAGATGAATTTCAAAAAAACAAAAAAGAATTTATTCTTTCAAATGCATTAAAAAAATTTTATACAGATGTAAATTCATCACATATTCACTTGTCAGTGAGATTTAAATATATATGTGACATATTTTTTCAGATGTGAGACTTAAAAGAATAATTTCACTATTTAGTGGGACTAAATCAAATTTCCTCTTTATTTTAATGAAAATATTAACTCTAGCAGTTACTTCACATTTAATATTGATCCTGTTTCTAGATTTTGAAGGGGGGAAGTTACCCCAACAATACAAACAAAATTTACAAAGGATTTTTGGCGAAATAAACAAAATTAAAAAAGGATATTAAGTCCATCCATAAGTTTCGCAATAAACAAATAGTCCAAACCACTTTCTGTATCTCTTTTTAAACTATTTACTTTATTTTACTCTTCCTTAGGCATTGCAAACACATTTTTAATGATTTTTACTATCGTTTTCTGATTTTTCTTAGTTTTGAAAAAACATTTTTAACAAAAAAGTGTTAATTCTTTTAAAATTATATGACTCACTAAGGTATAAACTGAGGCAACTTTGTGTTCTGCTGTTCGTCTGAGTAGTACACTGAAAACTTTCAAGAACATACATTTATAAATAATTTACAAGGACATATTTCATTTAGTTTCAATTAATAGTGAAATTATTCTTTTAAGTCTCATATCTGGAAAAATATGTTACATATATATCTAAATCTCACTGATAAGTAAATATGTGATGAATTTACATCCGAATATACAAATTTTAATGCATTTGAAAGAATTGATTCTTTATTGTTTTTTTGAAATTCATCTTTTTGCCCGCCAAAAAAAAAGCGCCTAGTACTTTTTTTTCTTTTTCGGCTCATTTTCTTTCTTTTATCTTCTAAAAACATAATCCACTTAAAAATTGGAGTAACACCAAAATTTTATTTAAATCCTATCCAGGGCACCGTGATATGTAATGGAATATATATTTTGATATAATCATGTATAAAAAAAATATTGTTTTGACCAAACAACTAGCCATATATAATTATATATGCCAGTATTTCAAAATTTATTTTTGTGTGTCAACATATATGGTTATACAAAACTTTTTATTGTATCATATAAGATTACATATGATTTTTGGAAACCCGAGTTCGATTCCCGGCCCAGTCGAGAAATTTTTTATTTTTTTTTTTATTTTTTTTAAATAGAAAACACTTTTTTATTGCGTTTAATTTTTTTAGAACTAAAAAAATTTCATTTTTGGAATTTTTGCAATAATTTTAAAAAAATTATTTTTCTTTTATACAGTTATATATAACTATATTTGATTTATTATAAAATTATCTATAATTTTTGGGAACCCGAGTTCGATTCCAGAAAAAAAAAATATTTTTTTTATTTTTTTTTTAATAGAAAACACTTTTTTATTGCACTTATTTTTTTTAGAACTAAAAATTTTTCTTTTTTTGAATTTTTGCAATCATTTTTAAAAAATTATATTGCTGTTATATAGTTATATATAACTATATTTAATTTATTATAAAATTATCTATCATTTTTGGGAACCCGAGTTCGATTCCAGAAAAAAATATATTTTTTTAATTTTTTTTTTAATGGAAAACACTTTTTTATTGCATTTGTTTTTTTAGAACTTAAAAAATTTTACTTTTTGAATTTTTGCAATCATTTTTAAAAATTTATATTGCATTTATATAGTTAATAATAGCTATATTTGGTTTAAATTATCAAATTATCAATGATTTTTGGAACCCGATCTCAAATCTATTTCTGATTTCCTGATTCCATGAAAAATTTCAAATTTATAAGCCAAAGTCTTATTTCACTTTGGAAGCCTATGACTTGGAAATAAGGCATACCGCTACATTAAAATTATTGTTTAAGCTTACCATGGAAGCCCCTAATAGCGCTGTACGTCATTCCAATTTTTTTTTTTGTTGCAAATTTTATCAAAAATTTTCTAAGTCTTTTTGAAAATTGTGTACAAGTGAATAACATATTTAATTGGATATAGTCATATATTACTATATGTTAGATCAATTTGATATAATTAGATACGATCAATTTATTTAAAACTAAGTCTTTTAAAGTTGTTATTTGCTAACAACGTCCGCTGGTCTAGAGGGTAGAGATTGCGATTACAAAACGGAAGACTTGTGGTTCTAATCCCCGTCCGTTCGAAGTTTTTTTTTTTTTTTTTATTTATTTTCAGTTTGACATTATTATATCTAAAAATAAATCTAAAAACAGAAACATTTTTTGGATAAAAATGTATCCAATAATTTTTTTATAAAATCAAGATATCAGATATTATAAGATAACTTTGGCGCGGCCAAATTTCGGATGAAATTACATTATATAATATCCAATTTAATATAAAATCATGATATTGGATATTTTAAGATAACTTTGGCGCGGCCAATTTCCGGATGAAATTACATCATATTATATCATATTTAATACAAAATCATGATAATAGATAATTTGGGATAACTTTGGCGCGGCCAATTTCCGGATGAAATCACATACAATCAAATATTAAACTGTAACTTCATATATTATATGATGTTATGAGATAACTTTGGCGCGGCCAATTTTCGGATGAAATTTAGCAAAATCAGATCCAATAAATTATATATAATTTTATAAGATAACATGTTTTACCATACAATTTTTTTTTACTCGGGATAATCAAATTTATTTTTATTACTTAATATTAGTTGAATTTTTTTGTCTTAGAAAAAGTTATAAGTTGGTATTCATTATGATTGTTTTTAACATTATTCACCGTTATTTTAAATTAGGAACGAAAAAATGTTTTTATCTTTTTTTTTCCTGTGAATTTTATTATAATTTTACCTAAGTGATCCACACAGCTATACACATTTTTTCAATGATATGTCCGTCCATCTGTCACATATGTACAAAACAGGCTTAAAAAATTAAACCTTTTTTTTGTTTATTTGCAAATGTTGTATTTGCAGCCTATACTGCGATACAGCCACTTCAACACGTGAAAACACAGGTAAATTTCTTTTTCACATACTTTTATGTAAATCTTTGACATTCATATCATTTGCGGGAAATCCAAATATCCTTTTTAACACGTGTTTACCAAATCGGTGGTGGAAAAAAAAAATTTAAGAAAAAAATAACACAAAGTTTTCTTTTATGATACTGTGAAGAACGTTAATATATTAAAATATTAAATGAAATAAAAATCCGTATTGTTTTAAAATCTTTAAATGTGTTTTTCTATTTTCAGCTTAGAATTGATTCTTTTAATTTTGCTTAATTTATTTAATTAATTTTTGCTTTATAAAATAATAAAAAAAATATACGTCCATTAATTTATTTTCGCGTCATTTCGTTTTTAAAAATGTATTATTTTTATATAAATCATGTTATTTTTGTCAAACAAGTACATTAAATTCAATTTAACAGTCCCAATGTAGTTATATGTTTAGCTGTTGTGTAGTCAATAAACGAAAGACTAACAGTTTATAATTTTTTACGAAGTTGTACACTATTTTCACGAAGTAAAAACTACTAGTGGAGGTCAGCACAACATTCAACTTTTTAACTTCCACTGCTTGTGTAGTTTTGTTTTTTGTTGCCTATGTGAGCAGTTGCAATAGGAATAACTAATAGTTCATCAAAAACTAAAACTACACTTTGTGTGCAAAAACATAATTGTGCAGTTAGTTTTTCTCAAGCTACTGCAATGTTCGTGTAGTAGAAATAAACTAAACTACAAACTACGATAGTTATTGGCAGTTTTTAAAGCCTGGTTTAGATAAAGTTTGAAATTCAACTATTTAAACCTGGCATTATTTTTTTGCTTTTTAAAAAGTTTTTCGTATGTAAAAATGATTTTTATTGCACACATTTTATTTTTTAATGCATATTTTTAGGGTTTTTTTTTGCATATTTTGAATTTTTTAGCGCATATTTTCGATTTTTTAGTGCATGAAAATCTCATCCCTAGTTATGGTGCATACTCCTAGACCGATATTTCGAGGTGTTACAAATCGATTGATAAACTTATGCAATGCACAATGTGCATACCCTTTTTCGGTATGTAGAGAGTATAAAAAATATTGCATACTTTTAGGCGAAGTTCGTTTAAAAAACATTTTAATTCCTTTATAAATGTTTATTTCCGATTTAAAAAAAATTGTAAAATTGTTTTTCTAATCAAAATCTTTGCACAGCAGTGACTTTTTTTCAAAAATCCTAAATGTCCAGATTCTGCGACGGTTTTTGCTTTGTCGAAATTCTAAGATTCTGAGACATTTTTTGTGCAGAAAAATTCTTCGATTCTAATTAATCTTTCGTATAGAAAAATTCTTAGATTCTCAGAATTTTTTTTCCTAAGGAATAATTCTTAGATTCTGAACATTTTTTTATTAAGTATAATTCTCGGCTTTTTGAAAATCTTCAAAAACATTTTCATATGGCAAAGAATTAAGTCTAAATTTGGGTTTAACATATTGCATATTTAAGGGATAAATATTTTTTTAAAAAATTGTAGCATTCTTTTAGGCACATGAAGCTTATGATTAGATTTTAATTTATTAAGTGGCATTTTTGTCAACTTTTAATTTTCCTAAGTTTCCGAGCAAGTTTTATTCCGCTGGGTTTTATGTGGTACAAGTTTGAAGCCAATCGAATTAAATTAATCCGTGGCACCCGGCGATCAATGTTTTGGATTTTTTTTTAATTTGTAAAAAAGAAATAATTAAATTTTTGCACTAAGGTCATACAATTTTATCATTATTTAAACTAGAGATGGGCGCGTAAGTGATTTTTGACTCACACTCACTCACGCTCACGACAGGTATTTTTGAATCACGCACACTCACT
This sequence comes from Pegoplata infirma, assembly GCA_963921195.1. NCBI lineage: Eukaryota > Metazoa > Arthropoda > Insecta > Diptera > Anthomyiidae > Pegoplata > Pegoplata infirma. The sequence continues at coordinate 211,597,569 of OY992539.1, read as the reverse complement.
CACGAGCATATTTGTTCTACTCACAATCACGTGAGTAAATTTAATACAACTCACGCTCACGTGCACTCACGCAAGCTTCACTCACGTTGACTCACACTCACGAAACTCTTATTTATACAAAAACAAATCAAAAACTAAAATATCAAAAATCTTTCCAAAATTTTCAGAAAAATTTAAAGTTCAGCGAAATTTTTAATTTTTTTTTCGGGACGAAATCTTAAGTTAAGCCAAATTTTACAATTTTGTTGTTACTTTTTTTGAAATATGAAGAGAAAATAAATCACACAAACTCACGCACGCTCACTCACGCAAAAATCTTACTCACGCACACTCACTCACGCAATTTTGTTCTCCACTCACACTTACTCACAATCACGTGAGTAAAATTGAATTCAGTCACACTCACGCGTGATCACTCGTGAATCACGCTCTATTCTGCTCATGTGCCCATCTCTAATTTAACCTATTTTTTTTATATGTTTTATTTTGTTAACAAAAAAACACGTAAAAAACTCTGTTTTTCAGACGTTCGGTTTGTTTTTCAAGGGGAAACTTTTTTCCCCTGGTCTGATTTAGCCCATTTACGAACTTAACCTGCCTAGGACCATAAGACATATTCGTGCCATCTACAAACAGACGGACGGACTCACGGACATCATGTCTGAGAATCGATCATGGATTAACAACATACATACTTTATGGAGTCCCCGACCGAAATTTCGATGCGTTACAAATGGAATGACAAAGTGAGTATACCACCACACTGTGGTTGGAGGGTATACAAAATTACATCGGTCGAATGGTTTTCGAAATATCGCTATTTGAAATTTTCAAAAACTGGCTTTTTCCTACGTTCAAGAATTTAATAAAAAAAAATCTCAATATTTTATTCCCTTGATCTTGATCTTTTCATAAAGCTTAAGACACTCTATCATTTGAACTTAATTTGAGCCAAATTCGATTATTTTAACCCGTGGCGCCCTTCGATCAAAGTTTTGGATTTTTGGAAAAATGTCCAGAAAATTTAAAATTTTTTTAAAATATGCAAAAATGAAAAATATTATCTGTGATACATTATTTTTATTACTTTGGCATGACACACATGAAAATCAAAAAAAATCTGAAATTGGTCGAGCGGTTTATAAAATCTCGCTTTAAAATTTGTCAAAAAATTTCCAAAGCTTACTCACTTTGTCATTTCGTGTGTAACTAATCGAAATATAGGTCTAGGACCCCATAAAGAACATATATTATTGAGCAGTGATCGATTCTAAGATATTCTAGCGATGTCCGCCTGTCCGTCCGTCTGTGGAAGTCACGATACAGTCCTAGAAATTTGGTATGAAAATGCCTTATGCTGGTTAAGTTCGGAAATGGGCAAAATCGGATCAGGGGGAAAAAGTTCCCCTTAAGGAACAAAATCAACCCCCCAAAAAAAATTCATTTTTCAAAGGTTTTTATACCCTCCACTTAGTGATAGATGGTATATATAAGTTTGTCATTCCGTTTGTAGCTCATCGAAATATCGGACCCCAGAAAGTACATATATTCATGATGCCCGATCGATTTTAAGACATTCTAGCGATGTCTGTCTGTCCGTCTGTCTATCTGTCTGTGGAAAATGTGATCACGTCCAAAATACAAAACAGAGGTGACTGTTATTAAACATATATATTGGAAGTTCTCCCAAGAAGTTTGGTATTGCATTTGAGCGATATCGGTTCAAAAGTTATGTACGAAAATGTAAGGACAAAAATTTTAGTATACTATTCAACATAACCTAAAAATATAAAATGCTTTAATTCGGCTGCTGGTTGACTTATGTGAACATAATTAAACACCAAATGGTATTTAAACAAGTACAAACATATTTTTGGACAAAGAAAAAAATCGCAGATTTTTTTTTACCATTTTTTTTTTCGCGGAAATTTTTTTTCCAAAAAAATTTTTTTTTTCAAAAGTAATTTCCATTTAAATAAAGTTTTTGCAATAATCTTTTAGAAATTGTGAAGGGCATCACAACATTCGGCAAGGCCGAATTTAACTTTTTTACTTGTTTTTTCGTAATTTTGCAAGCAAATGAAACATTTTTATATCAGATGAAGGTAATAGTCAAGAAGTTCCATCCATGGGATAAGAAAATGTCATTAGTTTTAGCCCGCCCCCCTTTTGTGGGCGTGGATAAACAAAAATCATTAAAATAATGATAAAATTTTATAAATATGGTGCATAAGGAATAATAAATGAATAAGTAAACATTTATTTAATTTTTTTTAATTTATTTTTAATAAAAGTTTGTCTCAAGCTCTACGAAAGGGTCAAAGGTAAAAAATTTTGAGATTTAAAAAAAAATCTTGAACGTATGAAAAAACCGACATTTTTGCAAATTTCAAATGTCTCGAAAACCATTCGACCGATTTAAAAATTTTTCGATATTCGTGTTCAGCGCATTTAAATTAATAAACGTAATGTGTCGCAAGACATATAATTTTTTTTATAAATTTATTTTATTTTTTTTTTAATTTTCAAAATTATAAAATTTTGATCTACGCCCGCGACTTGTTAATTGTGTCCGATTGGCCTCAAATTAGTGCCACATAATTTTTAGGCCCAGAAGAATTAAAATGTTGCCCGGACGTTCAAAATCGGTAGAAACATTTTTTTGTCTTATAAAAAATGCTAGTCTAATGATGTTTATGGATTGTAAAGTCAGTATGATGTTGTCTCATTTGAAAGCATTTTCTTGGATTTTGTAGTCCAATTTAATTTTTAAACTATTTTGAAGTACATTTTAAATTTTTGTAAAAAATATCAAAATCAAAAGAATAGTGTTTTCTTTTAAAAGACTACGTCATACAGGCTTTTCATTTACAATTCATATAAGTTCATTGAAACAAATATAAACACTCTTCTCTCTAGATTGAAGAAAAAAAAACTCCATAGATCATAATTTATTTTTAAGTTTTTAGTGCATAAAAATAAAAACTTGTTTAAATTATAATTTATGTGTTTGAATTGTTCTTCTATTTTGAAAAAAAAAAAAATATTTAAATAAACTTTTTGTTGTCTGACGCCATTAATTAAACAAAAGGTGGTAAATTGATTGTTTGTAATACCAGCAATTTCAATTTAAATATTTGTATTATTGTTTTTTATTTATATGGAAATTTATTAAATTTTATGTGATAAAATTAGAATTTCAAAAGAATTTTTTAAAAGAGTTGTTTAAAGACAATTAATAACAAGGTTAATTAACCTCAAAATCTAAGAATTTTTTTTATAGGCAAAATGTTCCATAAACTATCAACTTTTTTGATATAAAAAAGTGTTAGAACCGGAGCATTTTCAAAGGAAATTTTACTATAGATAAATTTTACATTGATCTGTTACTAATTTTAAAAAAACAGCCTGGTGAGTAGGCAACACTTTATTAATTTATAAAGTACCTGAAAGTAGGCAACATTTTTTACTTTTTATATTTAAATATAACTTGTTAAAGTAATTATAATTTCAAAAATATTTTTTCTTTAATAATTTAACTACCCAACCACAAAACTTGTGTTATAGCTTTATGTATACATTAATTTATGATAAGTAAGAATTATTGTTTTACTGGTGATAATACAAATTTTACCAAACAAAATACAGCAATAGAAATAAGGCAGAAACTTCATAAACAACTTAAAACCAAAAGTCTATAAAGTTTTATTAAGAGCAGAAAAACCAAAAACAACATCAAAACTAAAACCAACAAAAGGCATGTTAAAAAAGCTTCTAAGGATAAGAAGAGGATACAATTTTTAAGGAGGAATACAAAGGGAAAGTACTGAGAGAAAACGAAAAAAAAAATATGGTTAAGTGGTAACACGGAAGAAATATCAAGTGGTTAACCGTTACTTAAAATACACAACAACTAAAATTGAACAACAAAAAAAAAAAAAATACAAGAAAAACGGAAATATGATTTATTGTTCCAGTAACAATAATTTATTAGTTTTCTACTTTAAGAAACAACTGTGTTTTCTACACACAAATAACAAACAACATGGTGGTAATGCCCACGAAACAATGGCGGATGTTACTTAAACCCGGAATACCTTTTAAACAAAATATTGGGTTAATAGATAATAGAAAGAGAGAATTTTAGGTATTTTTTTTTAGTAAGAAAAGTTTTGAAGTTTTAGTATTAAAGTAAATTGGAAAAGTTTGCGCGTGGCATAAAAAATAATATGCAAGATATTAAAAAAAAATCTGATTAAGACTATAAACTATAAATAAGTTAATTAAACTACAAAAGAAGAGATAAATAAGAAATTATATAAAAATTATATTTTGAAAATAAAGAGATAATCTCTTTATTTTCAAAATATAGGGAGGAAATGTACAAAAAAAAATAATAAAGTAATAACTCAAAGAGATAAAGTTATTTTGCAGTAAATAATTTTTACAACAAAAAAAATCTATAAATTTTCATATAAATTTAAAAATATATGCAGAATTTTTATCAGTTTAAGGAGAATTTTTACTTTAATTTTATAAAAAAAAAAATGTTGCCTATTTTTAGGTGTCAAAAAATTTATTAGCTTACTACTTTTGAGTGCCTTAAATTAATTTGAACTAGTTTAGGCATTGATTTGAGTAATTTGTCCTTAGAAAATTTTTAAAATTCTAAGAAATGTGTCCTTTCAAAAAATCTCAGACTCTAAGACATTTTTTCCGTACATTTATTTTTTTTAATCTAAAATTCTGAGATATTTTCCCTATAGAAGCAATCTTAGATTTTGAGACATTATTCCTATAGAAAAATTCTCATGCCTATTTTAACTTTCCTTTAGAAAAATTCTGTGTTCTGAAATTCTATATTTTTCTATTCCAACAAAACACAAACTTCATAAAAAATATGTTGCATGCTTTAAGGAGCTTAAAAAAAAATTTTACTACAAAAAAAATCCGTAAATTTTCTAAAAATTTCAAAATAAATTCAAAAAAAGTTTAAGGCAGATTTATATTTTATATAAAAAAAAAAAATGTTACCTACTTTTAGGTGTCAAAAAATATATTGAGCTATTGCCTACTTTTGAGGGTCTTAAATAAATTTTAACTAGTTTAGGCATCGATTTGAGATATTTGTCCTTAGAAAATTTATAAAATTCTAAAAAAAAATCACAGATTCTGAGAAATTGTTTCCATAATTTTTATACCCTCCACTCTAGTGATAGAGGGTATATATAAGTTTGTCATTCCGTATGTAACACATTGAAATATTGGTTTAGGACCCCATAAAGTATATATATTAATGATCCTTGATCGATTCTAAGTCGATCTAGCGATGTCCGTCTGTCTGTCTGTCTGTCTGTCTGTCTGTCTGTCTGTCTGTCTGTCTGTCTGTCTGTCTGTCTGTCTGTCTGTCTGTCTGTCTGTCTGTCTGTCTGTCTGTCTGTCTGTCTGTCTGTCTGTCTGTCTGTCTGTCTGTCTGTCTGTCTGTCTGTCTGTCTGTCTGTCTGTCTGTCTGTCTGTCTGTCTGTCTGTCTGTCTGTCTGTCTGTCTGTCTGTCTGTCTGTCTGTCTGTCTGTCTGTCTGTCTGTCTGTCTGTCTGTCTGTCTGTCTGTCTGTCTGTCTGTCTGTCTGTCTGTCTGTCTGTCTGTCTGTCTGTCTGTCTGTCTGTCTGTCTGTCTGTCTGTCTGTCTGTCTGTCTGTCTGTCTGTCTGTCTGTCTGTCTGTCTGTCTGTCTGTCTGTCTGTCTGTCTGTCTGTCTGTCTGTCTGTCTGTCTGTCTGTCTGTCTGTCTGTCTGTCTGTCTGTCTGTCTGTCTGTCTGTCTGTCTGTCTGTCTGTCTGTCTGTCTGTCTGTCTGTCTGTCTGTCTGTCTGTCTGTCTGTCTGTCTGTCTGTCTGTCTGTCTGTCTGTCTGTCTGTCTGTCTGTCTGTCTGTCTGTCTGTCTGTCTGTCTGTCTGTCTGTCTGTCTGTCTGTCTGTCTGTCTGTCTGTCTGTCTGTCTGTCTGTCTGTCTGTCTGTCTGTCTGTCTGTCTGTCTGTCTGTCTGTCTGTCTGTCTGTCTGTCTGTCTGTCTGTCTGTCTGTCTGTCTGTCTGTCTGTCTGTCTGTCTGTCTGTCTGTCTGTCTGTCTGTCTGTCTGTCTGTCTGTCTGTCTGTCTGTCTGTCTGTCTGTCTGTCTGTCTGTCTGTCTGTCTGTCTGTCTGTCTGTCTGTCTGTCTGTCCGTCCGTCTGTCTGTCTGTCTGTTGAAATCACGTTTTTGGCTATAATCCAGAACCGATTTAAACGCCTGGGGTACCAAAAGTTGCGTAATTCTCCTAGGCAGAATCTGATGGGGTTTTTTTTTAAATCGGTTAAGTATTTTAAAAGTTATGAGTGAAAATGTAAATTTTGATGAGTGAAAATGTGAATTTTACACAAAATAAATGCTATAACTTGACACCTGTTGAATGAATGTAAACGAAACTTTGAATTTAATGTAATTTTATCATTCCTAACACTCACAAAAAATTTGGGCCGAATCGCACAATGGGGCGAGGCACCAGCAATTTAACCCAAAATTTTAAAATGATTTATCTTGGCTCATGGTTGACATATTCAAATAAAATTTTAAATAGGTTCTTATTTTATTGTTCTCAACGTTCTTCTGGTTATTTTGGTACCAATTATGGCAAAATCGGTTCAGGGCACTGTGGCCGAAATCACTGATCTAGCGGCGTTTTAGTCAAAATTAAAAAATTAAAACTGATAAATGTTTTGCACTGTATCGATTACCTATACTTTACAGAGAAAATTAACGTTTTCACTTTTGTTTTTCTCTTAATATTCGCACAGCTATAAGCTATCAAATATACATTTTCTGCAGCAAGTGTATTAAAGGAATTTGGGGCCTAATTACTCAGTGAATTTTTCTTGATACTTTTAAGTCAATTGTTTACACATTTTGAGCCAAAAAGTTTTAATTGAAAGTAAAAGGTATGTTTTAACTAAAAAATAAATGTTTGTGACCTGTGTGTATCTAGTTTATTATTAGTTCATTATAGGAGTTTACATTTGTGATATTAACTATAGTTTCATGGACTGCAACTTTTGAAATTCGATCGTATTCGGTCCAATTCCTGTTTTGTTTATTATTTTGGGTTATTTTTGTTGTGACGTTTCAGTATGGCGTGCTAGTTCGCGCAAGTTGCTCGGTTTTTTAGGGTCCATCTGCTGTCCAAATAAACAGTATAAACGCGATACAGACCACAATTTTCAATCGATTTGGCTGAAATTTGAAATTTAAGTTTCTTTTATCGCAAGAACAAAACCTATTAAATTTTGACAAGATCAATCCATGTTAACCCATAGCCCCCATGTAAATGTCCCCTTCAAGTTTTACTTAAATACCCCTAACAATAGTATTCAAGATATCCTCTTGAAATTCGACCAATAAATGTTTTTTATATTCATAAACAATCGCTCTAAATTTTAATGGAATCGGACCATTTTAATTTCTAGGCCTCATACAAACCACCCTCCCAATATTTACATAAATTTCCCAAAATACATAAAAATAAATAAATATTGTTTAAAAATTAATTCTTTTTAAATTTTTTAATCGCAAATAAGCATTAGTCTTTATTATTTTACATTTCCGAATTAAGCGCCGCTAGATTGGCCATTTCGGCCACTGTGCAGGGGTTAAGAAGCTATGAGCAATTGAAATGAGTTTCAATATAAACCTCTATGATATGGCGTGGCAGCGCGTTTTTGTAGTTGTTGATGGTTGTTTGGCTTGTTGTTATTTGTATCAAAAGAAGTTAAAAATACGTAGTATGTGTCATACACGTGCCACGTAGTTGCTTTTATATAATTTTTATATAATTTTCATACATACATATTTATAAAATATTTTTTTTGTTTTTTAAATATTTGCATTGCACTATAGTTCCGATTATCACTTTTCTTGGCCAAAATTACAAAAATGGAAAAAATTTTGGTTTTAAATAGGTTTTGTGGTAAAAATTGTTATAATTTTTTTGTTTTCCATGTATAATATTATAAAAAATTTTTTGTATTTAAACTCAAAAAATTAATTGAAAAAATTTAAAAAAAAACTTTTTTTATTTTTAGCTAAATTTGTTTTTGAACAATAAATGAGTTTGTACAAAAATAAAATATGTTTTCTGTTGTTTGTAAGTGTTTACGACTTTCTATAAAATCAATTTTGAGAAAATTGAATTTTGGCCAACAAAGGTCGTCCGCGAAACCATAGTGCATTGGTTAACATTGTGGAGGGTATTTAAAGATTCGGCACAGCAGAATATAGCTTTCTTACTTGTTTTTTTTAATTTTAAAGAAATTTGGCTATTTTTTTAAATTACGATTTTTTGATTTTGATACCTTTTTCCAAAAAAAAAAAAATAATCTAAAATTCTGAGATATTTTCTCTACAGAAGCAATCTAAGATTTTGAGACATTTTTCCTATAGAAAAATGCTCATGTCTATTTTAACTTTTCTTTAAAAAAAAATTGTTCTATATTTTTCTATCCAACGCAACACAATAAAAAAAAATTACAATAAAAAAATCCATAATTTTTTATATAAATTTCAAAATAAATGCAAATTTTTACTCAATTGAATTCTGATTTATATTTTAAAATAAAAAAAAAAAAATGTTGCCTACTTTTAGGTGTCAAAAAAATGTATTAAGCAATTGCCTACTTGTGAGTATCTTAAATTAATTTCACTTACAGTCGCTTAAAAATTTTCCGACAGAAAGATTCTTTGATTTTGATAAATTTTTTTTCTCAAGAAAAATTCTAAAATTCTGAGACATTTTGCCTTTACAAGTAATCACATACATTGTGGCACATTTTTTTTATAGAAAAATGCCTCAAAATATGAGATCGTTTTTTTGTCTATCTAAAATATGTCCATTTTAAAGATTTTACAAGTGATTGAAATGTAACTATTTGAAACAATAAGAAAATTTTCTTATGCTGCCTAAAAATAGGCAACATTTAACGAAATTTTAAAACTTTTTAAAAACAAAAATAGTCCACAAATTTTTATATAAATTTCAAAATGCAAGATTTTATTCAATTTATGTCTGATTTACATATATTTTAAGTTTATAAAAAAATTTTGCCTTTTTTTACTTTTGAGTGTTTTAAATTAATTTCATCTACTTCAGCCATCGATTTGAGCCATTTTTCCTTTTAAAAAATGTTCAGATTCTGAGACAATTTTTTCCATACATTTTTTTTAGATTTTGAAAAAATTTTGCGACAGGATGATTTTTTGATTTTGATCATTTTCCCAACAAAAAAACTAAAATTCTGAAATATTTCTGATTTAAAATTTATAAAAAAAATGTTGCGTACTTTTAGGTGTCAAAAAATGTATTACGCAATTTTGTGTGTCTTAAATTAATTTAAATTCTAAGGTTCTGAGACATGTGTTCTATAGAAAAATGGTCAGATCCTTGGACATTTGTCCTTCTCAGATTCTGACACATTTTTTTCAATAAAATTTTTTTCAGTTTTTAAAAAAATTTCCGACAGAAAGATTCTTTGATTTCGATACATTTTTTCTTTATACAAATTATTATATTCTGAGACATTTTTCCTATAGAAGCAATCTCATATGGTGACACATTTTTCCTATAGAAAAATGTCTCAGAATAGGAGGTTACTTTTCTTTGTCTATCTAAAACTGTCTATTTCAAAGATTCAAAATGTAAGCATTTGAAAAAATTTGTTCATGCTGCATAAAAATAGGCAACATTTACGAAATTTTTAATGTTGCCCAAAATATGCAATACTTTTTAAAATTTAAAACTTCTTTTAAAGCAAAAATAGTCCAACAATTTTTATATAAATTTCAAAATAAATGCAAAATTTAACTCAATTTATGTCTGATTTACATATATTTTAAATTTATAAAAAAATGTTGCCTACTTTTTGGTGTCAAAAAATATATTAAACTATTGCCTAGTTTTGATTGTCTTAGATTAAATTCAACTAATTTAAGCTTCGATTTGAGACATTTGTTCTATAGAAAAATTCAAAGGTTCTGCAAGATGTGTTCTAATGAAAAATAATTAGATTCTGGGACATTTTTCTTTAAAAAAATTTCTCAGATTCTGACTAAAAAATTTGAAATTTTGAATTTTCAAAAATTTTTTCGACAGAAAGATTCTTTGATTTTAATACATTTTTTCTTTAGAAAAATTAAAAAATTCTGAGACATTTTTTCTATAGAATCAATATCGTATTCTGAGACATTTTGCTATAGGATTTTTTTTGTCTATCTAAAAGCTGTCTATTTCAATGATTTTTCAAGTGTTTAAAATGTAAGTATTTAAAAAAAAAATCCATAATTTTTATATAAATTTCAGAATAAATGCAAAATTTTACTCAATTAGAGTCTGATTTACATATCGCTCCTTTACTTGTATAGTGTCATAACTCAAAAAATGCGTTTTTTTAGTTAATGATGGAGAATTATTCGTTATATCGTGCTTTATGTTGTGTCAAAAATTCGTATTAATATCTTTTAAACTCACCGTTTGAGAAGAGTACACGCCATTATTACATTTTCTATGTACCGGCCTTTTTCAATTAAAAACCAGTTTCAATAGTAAACTTTAAACATGTTTTCTGCAAAATCAAATATTTTGAGTTATGACACTATACAAGTAAAGGAGCGATATATTTTAAATTTATAAAAAAATGTTGCCTACTTTTAGGTGTCAAAAAATTTATTAAGCTATGTTTGATTGTCTTAAATTTATTTTCTTCAGAAAAAGTCTAACATTTATTTCCTACAGAAAAAGTATCAGATTTGGGTCCATTTTCTCAAACAAAAAGTTTTTCTAATAGAAAAAGTCTCAGAATCTAAGACTTTTTATCTTTAGAAAGTGTCAGACTCTAAGATCTTTTTCTTCCCATAAAAAAACATTCAGATTCAAAGACTTTTTTCCTATAGAAAGTCTCAGATTCTAGGATCTTTTTCCGGTAAGAAAAAGTCTCAGAATCTGAGACCTTTATCCTATAGAAAAAGTTCCAGATTCTGGGCCTTTCTTCCTATAGAAAAAGTTTCAGAATTTGATACTTTTTCCATTAGAAGAAGGTTATAGAAAAAACGTCTCAAGAAGGTTATAGAAAAAACGTTCTATGGAAAAAAGGTCTGTAAATTGCATAATTTTCTGTTTTCCTATAGAAAAAGCTTCAGATGCTGAGACCTTTTTCCTATAGAAATAGTCTCAGATATTGGGAACTTTTCTATAGGAAAAATGTCTCAGAATCTGAGACTTTTTCTATAGGAAAAATGTCTCAGAATCTGAGACTTTTTCTATAGGAAAAATGTCTCAGAGTCAAAGAGTCTCAGATTCTGAGGACTTTCCCCTATAGAAAAAGTCTCAGATTCTATGACCTTTGTCGCATAGAAAGATTCTCAGATTCTGAGAACATTTTCCTATAGAAAAAGTTTCAGATTATGATACCTTTTTCCTATAGAAAAAAAAAATGTCTCAGATTCTGAGACATTTTTCCTATAGAAAAAGTCTCAGATTTTGAGATCTTTTTCCTTTAGAAAAAGTCTCAGATTTGGATAACTTTTTCCAATAGAAAAAGTGTCAGATTCTGAGTCGTTTTTTCTGTAATAAAAGTCTCAGATTCTAAGATTTTTTCGTGTAAAAAAGGTCTCAGATTCTGGATCTTTTTCCTGTAAGAAAAAGTCTCAGAATCTGAGACCTTTATCCTATAGAAAAAGTCCCAGATTCTGGGCCTTTCTTCCTATAGAAAAAGTTTCAGAATTTGATACTTTTTCCATTAGAAGAAGGTTATAGAAAAAACGTCTCAAAATAAGAGACTTTTTCTATGGAAAAAAGGTCTGTAAATTGCATAATTTTCTATATTTCAGCGCAACACAAACAAGTTTCATAAAAATATGTTGCATGCTTTAGGGAGCTAATAAATTTTCAAAGCTGTTGCCTACTTTGGGCAACATTTAAAATTTTGTTAAATGTTGCCTATTTTTAGGCATCATAAGCAAATGTTCTTATTTGTTCAGATATTTACATTTCAATCACTTCTAAAAGCTTTAAAATAGACAAAAAACTTCATATCATATAATGCAACATCGAAATTACATCTAGTTGTGTAATTTTTTTTCCTCCGAATCACTCATCATGATTTAGCCAATTATACATTTTAAAATATTTCGTAATAAACAAAATTCCCAGTAACATAATAATAATCTTAATATGCAAAAACAGGCGCTGCTGTATTGTTTATTATAAAAATTTTTATTTTTATAATGATTACAATATGTTGCTGTTGATTTATTTCTTGTTGGCTCAGGGTGTGAATGATGATGATGTTTCAGCTAAACAACTCTATTTGATACTACAAATATTTTGCATTATAAAGGGTATTCAGGAAGGAAGTTTAAAAAAACCCGATACAGCAAGCAACAAACATTTATAAAAATAAGTTTGCACTACAGCGTGCAAAGTTGCAAAACTAAAAATCACAAATTGCGGCTCTTGCAAAGTGCATAATTCAACATTTTTTTACCAATATTGAACAGAAACATAAGGCGTTATAACTTCCTATGTACTTTTTCGTACAAAAATTGCATAGCAAACATTTTAAAGTTTAAAAATTTTGATCAGAATCGCTTTAGAACTTTATACTCTTGCAAATTTGCAAAATCTGAATACCTTCAGAACTTTCTACTCTTGAAACTTTACAAGACCTTGTAAGTTGCAATGGAAATATAAAAATTTGCCATTACAAAGTTTTTTTTTAGTTTTTAAGAGTCTGTTTAAAACCTCTCATTGTCTCATAAATTACATTTTTCACCTGAACACCCCTAAATTTTTTTTTTTGATTCTACATTTTTTCGCTGTTGTTGCAAATTATTAACATCAACTGCCAACAACTTTAGCAGAACATTTATTTCATTAAATACCATAAAAATTTATTAAGTTACTACAAATACGATTTTTATTAAATTGTTTATTTTTACAACAAAAACGTGACTTCCTTTAAGAAAAAACTGAAATTTTGTAATTTAAAAACAAATTGTTTTATTAATAAGAAATACAAATATTAAAATAAAACAAGCTGGGAATACACTGAAATTTTATGATTTAAAAGTTTGCACTGTTACACAGAAAAAAGTTCTGTCAAAACAATAATTTGCACAATTACCATAAAGTGCAAAATTGCACTTTATGTTGACAACCTCACAAACAGGGTTAAACGAGTGCAGATCAATAATTCCGTGACTTTTCGAATAAAAATCAGTTTAAAAAAAATTTATATATTTCAGTATAATCTCCTTTACGCGTAATGCACTTACTCCAACGTTTCTTCATTATTTGTATCGCTTCCAAAAAATATAATTTTTCGAGGTCCATAAAATAGGCATTTGTTTGATCAATAATTTCATTGTTTGAGCAAATTTTTTTTTCACCGAGCCATTTTTTTAGGTTTGGAAATAGGAAATAGTCACTGGGGGCTATATATATTCCGGAGAATATAGCGGATGAGGAGAATATAGTAAATAATTCGTATCCCAATTCATGGAATTTGCCATTGAGACTGCACACGTGTGCACTAGTGCATTCTTAATGAAGAAGAACTTTTTTCTTGGCCATATGGGGTCGTTTTTTTAAATCCTCGTTAGATCGGTCTAATAAGTTGGCCTAATATTCGCCGTTTACTGTTCTTCCCTTTTGGTAATCGGTGTGGATTATCCCGCGTGCATCCCAAAAACTGTTGCCATCACCTTATTAGCTGACGAATTTACCTTGGCCGGTTCACCCGGAGAAACCCATTGTTTAGACTAGAGATGGGTGCGCGAGTGATTTTTGACTCACAATCACGACAGGAATTTTTGAAGCACACACACTCAATCACAAGCATATTTTTTTTTACTCACATTCACTCACAATCACGTAAGTAAATTTATTACAACTCACACTCACGTGCCCTTACACAAGCTAAACTCACACTCACGTTGACTCACACTCACAAAACTCTTATTTTTACAAAAAAAAATCAAAAACTAAAATTTAAAAAATCTTACAAAATTTCAAATAAAATTTTAAGTTCCGCGAAATTTTACAATTTTTTTGATTTGTTTGGGACGAAATCTTTATTTTAGCCAAATTTTGGTAGGAAAATAAATCACGCAAACTGACGCTAAAATTCGACTCACGCACACTCACGCAAAAATCTTACCCACGCGCCCAAGCTCTCACGCAAAAATCTTACTCACGCACACTCACTCACGCATTTATTTTAATACTCACACTCACTCCCAAAAAATAATGTCGGAGAGTAAAAATAAATGGGGTTCAGTCTCACTAATGACCCCGTTCGGAAGCACCATTGGACCGGTAGAAGCTGATTAAATAAAACAAATTTACAAAAAATAAAAAAATTTTATGGGGGCTGCCTTAATAGTTAAGGATAGGTGGTAGGTGTGTTCAGCGAAAATGTTTGGACTAAAAAAATATTGTGGGTCGGTCATACATTTTATTGCTCTGAGGGAACTCTTAGGGCAGTTAGAGCGGTTGGAGCAAATTTTAAAAATCTCAATAATCTATTCCCCCCAAAACAAAATAAAACGCACCTGCAAAAAAAATTTTTCTAATAAAAAAAGTCGATTACTCGAGACCAAAAAATCGGTTTCTCGAATACTTCGAAAAACCGGTTTTAAAAAGCCGGAAAAATAGAAAAAAAAAACGATTTTTCGAATACTTCGGAAATTGGTTTTGACAACTCTAACACGATTCAGTCCAAAATAAAAGAGCTAGCCTCCTGAAAATTGGAACGAATATGTCTCACTGTCAAGTTCGGAAATGGGCAAAATCGGATCAGGCGGAAAAAAGAGTTCCCCCCTAAAGAACTAAACCAACCTCTACAAAAACACAATTTTTTAGATATTTTTTTGGCATTTTTTAAAACAAATGAAACCTTTTCATGTCAGAAGGTGTTTGAAGTCCTGCACTTAGACCTAAGGGCTAGAAAATTTTGTTTTTTTTTTCGGCCCGCCCCCTTTTGTGGGTGTGGATTTAAAAATATCATTAAAATAATTAGAAAATGGCATTACTAATGTGCAAAAAGCATAATAAATAAATTAGTTAGCATTTATAGCGATGGGAAAGGTATACCCCCTAACCGCCTACTCCACCGAACCCGTTGAAAAAAAACGCACCTTGAATTTTATTGTTATGTTTTGACATGTTGGAGGGTATCAAAGATTCGGCGCTGAATTTAACACTCACACTTGTTTTTATTGAGTTTTTTGAGCATATACACAGAAAAAATTTGAAACGAATTTCAATCAACAAAAACGCGGATTCAATCAATTTTTTGATTGAAATTCCTCCAATTAAAAAAATTGTTATACCAATCATCAAATTGTAGGTGATTGATTGAAAATTTTTTCAATCAAACAATTTTTCGATTTTGATTAAAAGATTGGTCAATTTTTTATTTATAGTTAATCAAAATATTGATTGATTTAACAAATGAATTGTGAGCTTATGACAAAATGATCAAAAAATGCATTTTTTTGCATTCCAATATGTTGCCAACAGTAAAAAAGTAAAACCCGATTATTTTGTATATTTTTGAATTAATCTATTCAAATAAATTAAAGCGAAAAAAAATCTGGTATGTTGAAAATTTGTAATTCGACATTTAAAGAAAATAACAAAAATTTTAATCAAAACATTGATTAACTCATTTAAATTTTGTTGATCAATAGATTTAATTGAAAATTGTGAGCCAATAATTTTTTGGGTGTAGAAATGTTAGATGGTATCAAATATTCGGCAAAACCGAATAAGCACTTTTTAACACACAAATGACAATTTTTGCAGTCGCCCCACAAATCACAATCTTTGCGGAGTGCCGTGGCTGTAGTATTTACGGTTGTGCCAACCGTATTTCTAATGTGAGTGTTTAGTAAGCACAATTTTTTTAGTGATTTAACTGGTCATACATAACCTTACCCCAAATCTTTTAAGTCACTATAGTCCTCAAAAAAAGAATTATTAAAATCTTTTTAATTACTTTTTTTGGTGTCTTTCAAAAACACTTCGTTTCAAATATTAAATATTATTCAATCTCATTAAATATTCATTCATTCAACTATTCAATACTTGACCAGTTTTCCTTTTTGGTTTCCGCCAAACTAAATTTCACACTTTTATTAAATACTATTGAATAGTTTTTTGTTTTTTTTTTTTATTAAAATGAAAAAAAAAACTTTTATCATTTCCCTCCTTCCTCTTTTTTTATGTATTTTGAATCTTTTTTGTCTTTGATAAAGCGTTTAGACTGCCGTATACAAAACAATTCCACGTTTCATTCACAACATGATAATGACATTAAAGTCAATCACAATGGTTGATTTAAAATCATTACATAAAATCATTTAGAGTTGCTATTGTAGATTTGAAGCAGAGTACCAAGACGGATGACTCAAAAAATGAGGAGTCACAATTTTTCTTATTTTGAGCCGCTTTTGGCAACTGTGTTATTTAAATTATTTCTAATCAACTATTGTGATTGAATTTTATATTTTTATTAAGGACGTGATTTTCATACAAATGCATTTTTTTGTCGATAGTCTAATCGATCGACCATAATCTTTCCGAATCAAGAAATTTTTGTTAAAATGGCATAGATTTGTTTTTGCATATTTTGGTGAAAATACATATTTTTGCATATTTTGGTTTTAAATGCATATTTTGTGCATATTTCCAACTTTTAAGTGCATATTTTTGCATATTTTAGCATAAATTAACAAAAACACAAGTTAAAATTTATTTTTTTTTTTCAAAAACTATTTTAAATTTTAAAAATTTATTTTGAAAATAAGAAAAATTATAAATTAGTTATTTTTACTATTTAAACCCGGCGTTAATTTTTGCTTTTTAAGAAATTTTTCGTATGAAAACAAAATTTTTATTTCACACATTTTATTTTTTAGTGCATATTTTTAGGGTTTTAAGTGCATATTTTGATTTTTTTAGCGCTTATTTTCGATTTTTTAGTGCATGAATATCTCATCCCTAGTTATTATTATATTGTGAATAAAATTTTAAAATTTTTTTGCTGAAACTGTAGTCTAAACGCCCTATTAAATTTATTGTTATCATGCATCAAGCCATCATCAAACTCGAATAGCTCTCTGTATATAATATTCACATCCTCTAATTTTATGCTACTATGCAATTTTTCTGTTGCTATTTTTTTTTATATGCAGTTTGAACAATTTTTTTTTTATGTTTTTTACAGTATAAACTTCCTTTATTTGCAATTTGCTTTATGTCTATGTATACTTTATCGTTTTTGTGTCTCCTCACTTTGGTGTTCATCTATCTTTCTCTGTGTGTATGTCTGTCCGTTTTCCCGCCGGTCCGTCTAACGTTTTTATTTCACTTGTTGGTTGGTTGCCTGGTAATTTGTTTTGCGTTTTTTTTTTATTCCTGAACAGTTCAACTTGTGCCATTTTCTTTTTTGGTGTGACACATCTACATAATGTCATACTACCACCACTAGTAGTTTTAATATTATGGAACATCGATAGAAATCCATATAACATAATAGCATTGTCTATGCTTAGCCAAAGCACTTTTCGGTTTTTTGTCCAGTGGCAATAGTAGATTGTTTGACAAGAGAAAAAAAAAAATGGGAAAAAAGGGTGGACAGATTTCTATCATTATAATTTAGAAGTAATCGCGAGATTTTGTCCGTGATTTCAGTTTTTAATCAAGAAAAATTTGGTCTTAATAAATCCACGATTAAATAAGAAAAAATGGATCGTTACTAATCTACGATTAATCAAGAAAAATTGGGACTTAACAGTTTTACGATTAATCGATTAAAACGGCCCGTGATTTAGTTCTAAATGAATCCACGATTTATAAAAAAAATTGGTCTTTAAAACTCCACTATTATTTGGTTCAAACGTGTCGTGATTTGGTTCTTAATGAATCCTCGATTAATCAAGAAAAAAATTGGTTTTAATAAATCCGCGATTAATCGGATAAAATGATTCGTGATTTGGTTCTTAATGAATTCCCAATTCATTCAGAAAAATTTGGTTACAATAAATCCGCGATTAATCCAGAAAATTTTGATTTAATAAATCCAGAAACTTTGTAAAAATTGGATCTTAAAAAATCCACGATTAATCGGTTGAACATGTACGTGTTTTTTTTTAATAAATCCGCGATATGTCTGGTAAATCCAATAAATATGTCTATGGTTTAGATTCCTAATACACACAAAAAAAAAACTTTGTCAAATTACTAAGAAAAGTCTCGTAATCCCATTTTACCAATATTTGACAGTTTTCCTTGTTTTTTTTTTAACAAACAAATTTAGATCGAAATTTACATTTTTTTTTGTTGTAATTTTACATTTTTTTTGGTAATTTTACAAATTTCCAAGATAATTTTACAAAGAAATCTGGTAGATTCCCGAGAATTCCTTGTAATTTTAAGTGCGCTAAAAAAACTGTAAATTTACAATTTTATTGGTAAAAAGCTTGTAAAATTACAAAATTATTGCAAAAAAATTGTAAAATTACTAGGAATACTCGTAAAATAGGAGGTAGCAAAAAATCTAGTAAAGTTACGAAACTTTCTAGTAAATTTTATCGTGTAAAAAAATTTGTAAATTAACAATTTTATTAGTAAAAACCTTGTAAAATTACAAAATTATTGGTAAAAAGCTTGTAAAATTACTAGGAATTTTTGTCAAATAGGAGGTAGCACAAAAAAAAATTTACAAATTTTTCTTGTAATTTTACAAGGTTTTTTTGAGTGTAGATTCACAATAAACCGACGAAAATTGATCAGTGATCGAATTTATGATATTCTTGGAGTTACCGTATGCCCGTCTATATAAGACACAATGCAGTCAAAAATAAAAGAGCAAGGTCCCAGAAGTTTGACAGGAATATTTCTTGTGGTCATAGGCAACTTAATTTAAGTTCGTAACCGGACCAAATCGGACCAGGGGGAAAAAGTTTTTCCTTAAAGAAATAAACGAAACTCTGAAAACAGCCCAATTTTATACCCTAAAATCATATATTATTGATCCATGGATCATGCATGATCGGTCCAAAAACATTTTATGAATGTCCGTCGGTCTGTTTGTAGATGGCACGATGCAGTCCAAATAAAAAAAGAGCTAGGTGCCTGAAATTTGGCACGAATATGTCTTTTGGTCCTAGGTAGGTTTGGTTCGTAAATGGGCAAAATCGGACCAGGGGGAAAAGTTCCCCCTTGAGGAATTAAACCAACCTCTGAAAAACAATTTTTTTTTAGTGTGTCCTTTCGTATTTTTGTTAAACAAATGAATCATTTTTGTAAAATAAGAAGTTCAGAGTCCTGCTCTAGGACCGGGAGGATTAAAAAATTTTGTTTTTTTGGGCCGCCCCATTTTTAGGGCGTGAATATAAACAAAATAGTTAAATAATTATTGAATGGTATACCTTTAGTGCAAAGAGCATAATAAATAGGCTGACCATTCGTACTGATTTGATCAGTACATGTACTGATTTATGAGCACGTGTACTGATCAAAAATCGTTGTACTGATTTGTACTGATTTTTTGAAATATGTGCTGATTGTACTGATTTTTGAACATTTCAACGTAAAACATAATATTATTTGAAAGTTCTATACAAAAACTTGAAAAACCTTTGAATTTAGTATAAGTCGTTTGAATTTTATATATCATCAGAGTGTTTTTATAACTTAAGTCTGACCAAAAGATAATTTATAATGAATTAATTCTAGGGAGATTAGAGTTTGTGAATACAGAGGTTCATCAACGGAAAAATGTTTATAAATTTTCCCACAATTTAAATTTGCTTAACTGTTAGGAACAAATTTTAGTTCATAACACATGCTTATTAGCTGGGAAGTTTTCTTAAAGGAAAAGTTGTCAAAACTTACCAAAAAAAGTCCTCAAAATCTGAGGAATTTTCGTATTCTTAAAACCTGTGGAATTTTGTTATATTTTCTGCAGTGAAACGATTTAAAAAAACATTCAACTCAAGTCGTTCTATAACGACAACAGTTGTTTTTTGTAGTTGTTTTTTAACTGTTGTTTTTTTGCTGTTGATTTTACTCAAAACACTTGGGGTCAAGTTAGCTAGTTTAACCGAAATTTTTTGAGTGATAAAAAAACACCAGTGTTGTGGCGTAAAAAAAATTAGAGGGTTATTTCTAGAAAAAAAAAACTTACAAATTTGGGCGTACTGATTTGAGCTCAGAAAAAAATGGACACCCTAATAATAAATCAATTAGTTAAAATATTTTTAGAGGGGGAGGTGTCCCCCATAGTCTCCGCCAAAGCCTCCTTCCCCAGAAAAAAAGCGCCCCTGTATTTTTTTTTAAACATGTTGAAGGTTGAGGGTATAAAAGATTCGAAACAGCCGAATTTAACGCTTTAACTTGTATATTTGTTAAAAAAAAGAGAAATATTTGTATGCTCGAAGATGATGAAAGTCCTACAGCTGGACCCAGGGGATTTGAAAATGTCGTTGTTTTGGGCATATATTGGGGATATTAGAAAATAATTTAAATATTAATTACTTTAGTGCAAAAAGCATAATAAATGAACTTTCAAACTTTTTGCAAGAGAGAGAAGGTTCCCCGAAAGACATCCGCTGAGCTCCCCCCCCCCCCCTAAAAAAAAACTCCGCAAATTTTTTTGGTTTTCAAATTTTTGTAACACGTTGGAATGTATAAAAAATGTTGTTCAAAATAATCAGAGGTCAAAATATGCGGATTTCTTCTATTTTTGTTGACTCAAACAAATAACGTGCTTTACAATGCGGTTGTGATAACTGCAATGTGGTTAAGAAAGCTGAAATGCGGTTTTGACAACCGTTATGTGGTTGTGACAACTTAATGACCAAGTGAGACAATTTCTTAAATCAAGGTTGGTTTATTGTAGGTTGTCACACACTGAAAGAATTTTGTTTATTACGGATATGAAAACGTGCATGAAAAAATCATTAGAATTCAGCTCTTTATAAATCTATAAAACAAAATTTACAGAAACCAGTGCCTCTGAAATAGTTCATAGGATTATCATTAATTCATAGAATATGTGAAAACTTTTTCATACAGATAATGATTTGTGTTCATACATTCAATGATTGAAATTATTTAATCTAATGAATTAAATCATTTAGGTACTGAATTTTTTTCTGAATGGTTTCATAGATGTTATAAAAATATTACCTAATAGATTTAAAGAATTTTTTTTTTCTTTTATCAACTCTTTTACAAAATATGAATTTTTTCAAGATTTTTATAAAAGGTTTCATAAAAGTTAAAAAAGTATTTACAGAAAAATATTTGTTATAATAAATTGTTCATAAAATTTTGTGATGTTTTTCATAATTTTTATGAAATTTTTCTTAGTAAATATAAAAATTTTCAGATACTGTCAGAAATATTTTTTAGTAAATTTTTAATAATACAACAACTACAAGTAATTAAAACAAATTGAAATGAAAGCAATTAGTTTTTAACACATAAAGTTAAAATTCATTAATTATAAGAATTTTTTCTATGAATCTAACAAAATCTATGAAAAATGCTATCAAATATTTCATAATACCAATGAATATTCATCCAACCAATAAATTGTTTCATAGATTCTATGAATTAAGTTTTATGAAATTTGTTCATAGATATTATGAACAATAATTATTTCAGTGTAACTGAGTGTAAATAAAGAATAACTCGGCGAAAAATTAATTGCGACCTGATTTCAAATAAATCCACAATTATTTAGAAGAAAAAATAACAATTGGTCACCTTTAATTCTACACGACCACAATCAACTTCACACTCTATGAGTTCTGGGGAGGATTTTATTTTAATTAATGTAATAGTTTTTTATCTTATTACAATATTTTCCCTATGCATTTAAATAAAAAAAAATGACAGGGATTAGTTTTGAAATATTTTTTTTTGCAGTTTTTGTAATTAAACATTTTTAAATAAATTTAGCACTAAAAATGTAACAAAAAAATTTTTAAAAAACCAATAATTTTAATAGCACTATAAATTTTTACAAACAAGTTTTCGTTGAAATTTTTTGCTTTTATTTCAGAGATTTGCTCTTGTTAAACACAACAAAAAAAGTATGTTAATTTGTTGACTTTTAACAAATAAAATTTATTTGAATTTAAATGAAGCATGACAAATTTTATAATGTGAAACATTTAAACACAAAATTTTCTAGCAAACAACTGTCAGTGATTATGATATTTTTGGTGGTGATAATGATGTTGATGAGGCTTGTGTATTAATATATTTTTTATTACCATTTTTTAAGTTAAATCAAAGTTTATTTTTTTTTTTTTTTGTAATACTAATATTTTATTTTAAGATGAAGTATTAAAAAATTAACTCACCAGACACGTTTTATGATTTAAATTAGTAAAAAAAAAATTAATAAAACTTAGGCGCCATGAACGAGATTCAAAACAAAAAAATACACAATTTTTTTTTAAAGAAGAGATTATGTGACATTATTAATAAAAATAAATATTAAAAATTCAAAACTGTTTAAAGAATTTTAAGTCTATCAAGAGGTGAGAAATTAGCTAAAAGAACAAATTTTATTAATCTAAAAATTATACGTAGAATTATAGACAAATTTAGGAGAATTTAAAGGCTTATGGAGAGATTATGGGTTAATTAAAATTAAATTTTTATAAAAAAAATTAATTGAGAATCAAGTTTTTCTTTAAGTTTTGTTAAAATTAGAAATATTTACTTATTTATAAAACCTATTAATTCTGCAATGAAATACAGTTTATTCTAGTTCGAGGCTATTTGTTGTCCCCGTAATGAATTAAAATTACAAGTACTTATGTTAACTCTACTTCACACAAAAAAATATTGGCCAAAAATTTTCCATTAACTTTAACTGTGGAATTTAGGGGGCCCCTGTAGGCTAGTTGGTAGCGTGCTAGCCTATGAAACAGGGGGTCGTGGGTTCGATTCCCACCAAAACCCTTGGTCGATTTCGCTACAACGAGACGACGGTCATTGTTACCAGTTCTCGGTTAGGTTAAAATTATTTAAAATGAGTTGTAAATAAAAATTGGAAAAAATAAATTGAAAACTGTGGAATTACAAATTTTCAACCTGATTTTTTTCGCTTTAATTTATTTGAATAGATTAATTCAAAAATATACAAAATAATCGGGTTTTACTTTTTTATGGTTAGCAACCAGGGTTGGCAACCGAAACGAATAACGGTATCGGTAACGGTATTGGTATTATATATTTTTTATATCGGTAACGGTAAAGGTAACGGTATTTTCGATTATTTCGGTAACGGTAAACCGTTACCGAAACATCAATACCGGTACGTACCGGTATTATAAATAAAATGTTAACAAGTCACAAATTTGTTAAAAATCCTAAAAAAAATTAAAAAAACTGCTATATTCTGTACCTTTTCTATAAATAATTATATATGTACTAATATTAAATACTATGAATTTCATCAGGGATGTTAAATGGGGTTTCAATTTTGTACCAACTTTCAAAAAAAATTGTACTTTTTGGACCCTCACGAAACCATTTTTTTTAATTAATAAAAACTTAACTAAAACAAATGAGAATGTAAATTCGGTTGTACTAAATCTTGTATACCCTCCCCCCCCCCCCAAAAAAAAATGCAAAAAAAAACATTTTTCAGGGGCGTTTATGAACAATTTCTTGAAATATATTCTGCAGACAAATGTCTCATTGTCGGATACTTTATCTATAGGAAAAATTTTCAGAATTCTAGAATTTTGTATCTGAGTGTGTAAACACGAAAAATGTATCAAGATCTCAGAATTCTTCTAACGATGAAAGGTGTCAAAATCTGCAATTAATAATATCTTCATTAATTGTCTATAAATAACAGATTCTTCTGTGGAAAATTCGGAGACGTTTTGTTTGATAAGAGAGAGTAAGAATTTTTTTTCTCAAGTGTCTAATTGTGATACCTTTTTTTTTTGTAACAAATTTTTAGAAAAAATTTATTTGAAAATTACTTTAAACTGTTTTAAAACAACAAAAAAAGTCTCATTTATGGTGTAAATCGGTCTAAAATTAGTACCTTTGTGAGCTATTTTTAAAGTAAAGAAAAATGTTGGGGTCATTTTCCGATGTTTCGATGAGTTATAAAGAAATTGGAAATTTTTAAATTGTACCAAATGAGTCGCGGTAGTACCACGGTACTTTTGAAGGTCAAAATGTACCAAAAAAAGTACAATTGTACCAACTTTAACATCCCTGCTATGAATTAATTCAGAATTACAATAAAACATTCACGCAATAATGTAATTCAACAAATACGAACTCATGTTCGTAGAGACACCTTTGTCCAATAAGCAAAAAAATCTGCATTTTACGCCATATGAGAAATCTGCATTTTGAGCCAGTTGAGAAATCTGCTGATTATAGCAGACGCGGTTTGCTAAATTTCTGTCTGGATAATCCAGGTAGAATCTGCTAAAAAAAACCGTCAAGACAGCAGACAAATCTGCTGATTTTAATAGAGATATCTGCTGATTTCAAATAAACAGTTCAGAATGTGATCAAAATTGTTTGTCCTGTTGTTAAAAAAAAATCGGCAGGGATAAAAAAAAAATTGGCAAGGATGTTACAGGGGATGTTTTTTAACGAGGAGGGTGGGCGGTATCGGAGGGACACCTTTCCTCTCGCCATAGATGTTGGGAAATTAATTTTATTTATATTTACGCATAAATAATACAATTTTATCAATATTTAATTTAATTTGCTATAGCCAAGCTCCCAAAAGGTTCAGACCGAAAAAAATCGCATTTTCTAATCTTGGTCAATGAACTTCACACGGCACACAAAAAATTTTCATTTTCTAAACAAATAGACAAAAAAATTAAATAAAATATGTTTTCTGGGGTTTTGTAAGTTTTTCAAGGGGGAACTTTTTTCATCTGTTCCGATTTTCCCATTCCGGAACTTAACCAGCCTATGACCATAAGACGTATTCGTACCAGAAGAGTAGCACGTATATTTTGGATCGTATCGTATCTTCTACAGACGGAAAGACGAACATCAAATACAATCGATCACTGATTAATAATATAAAATCTTTATGAGGTCCAAGACCTATATTCGAATTTTGTTAATTGCGAATGTAATCATTGGTTGGATTGGCAATGAACAAAAATTTGTTATTTTATTTTAAGTATATTAAAAATATTTTAAGATGTTTTTAATCCACAAAAAAAATTAAAATAAGTAATATTACTGCAACCGAAACAAAACCGTTATAATACCGGTAAAAAGCCGAATAAAGGTAACGGTTTTTTATTGGTAACGGTATTTATAAATTTTTATTTCGGTATTGGTAACGGTAACGGTAGTAAATATTAAAGGGTTTTTAATCGGTAACGGTATTGAAAGGGTAACGGTAGCCAACACTGTTAGCAACATATTGAAAAGCAAAAAAGATACATTTTTTTGATAATTTTGTCATAAGCTTACAATTCATTCGTTAAATCAATCATTATTTTGATTGACTATAAATAAAAAATTTATCAAATTTTTGATCAAAATCGAAAAAATTTCACCTACAATTAGATGATTCGTATAACAATTTTCTTAATTGGAGGAATTTCAATCAAAAAATTGATTGAATCCGCGTTTTTGTTGATTGAAATTCGTTTTAAATTCTTTGTGTTTCTCTCTCACTGGAAATCGGAATCACTTTTTGAGTCGATGTCCGTCCGTCTGTTTGTGATTTCCATGCAAATGCATGTTTTTTGCCGATAGTCTAAAAACCAGTGTTGGCTATCGTTACCCTTTCAATACCGTTACCGATTAAAAACCCTTTAATTTTGACTACCGTTACCGTTACCAATACCGAAATAAAAATATTTAAATACCGTTACCGATAAAAAACCATTACCTTTATTCGGATTTTTACCGGTATTATATCGGTTTTGTTTCGGTTGTCATAAAATACGGATAAAAACAAAGTAAAATATTTTTAATCTACTATTCGCATTGTTATATGGACAAAAAATAATTAGGAAATCGGCCCAACCAATGTCACATTCGCAATTAACTAAATCTTGACAAAGAATATGTGAAAATCGGTCCAAACAATTATCACATTCTCAATTTAAGAAAAGTGAGTGCCACGTAATGTAAACATTTTTTAGTAGGAAGATGAAAGAATAGATAAACCTGAATTGTACCAAATCGCTGAAGTGTTGTTGGCGGAGTTGTTTTAAAAATAACAGAATTTTTTTGTACTTTTACTGACTCTGGTTGCTAACTTCAAAATATTTTTTGTTCAAAACTTATTATTTTGTAATTTTACAAACATTTTTTTATGTCAATTTTTGTTTAATTTTTGTCTAATTTAAACGATTAAAACTAAAAAAATTTCAAATGATAAAAAATCTGATGATTATTTGGATAATTTTACATAAATATTTAGTTGTCAAGTTTTTAAGAAAAATTTTTTGAAAAAAATTTAAAAATTTTATTAAAAAAAAATTTTTAATTTTATTGAATAACAAGCAGCATAGGGTTATATAGTCGCAACAAAAAGTCGACTTTTTTCAATTTCTAAAAAGTCGATTTTTCGACTTTTCGACTTTTTTCAAATTTTAAAAAGTCTACTTTTCGACCTTTCGACTTTTCGACCTTTCGACTTTTTAAAAAGTCGACTTTTTCGACTTTTCGACTTTTTTCGACTTCGACTTTTTTCGACTTTTCGATTTTTTTCGACTTTTTTCGACTTTTTCGACTTTTTAACTTTTTTCGACCTTTTCCAACATTTAAAAAGTCGATTTTTTTGTAAATAAAAGTTTAGTTTTGACTTGTTGTAAGCATTTAGGTGCTATTTTTTTTTGGTTGTATTTTATTTATCAAAAAAAGTCAAAGAAATCGAAAATGTGGAAAAGGTAGAAAAAATCGAAAGCAAAAGAGTCGACTTTTGATTTAAAGATCCCTATCACTGAGGTGTTTAAAATAATCAAAAATATTGGTAAATATTGAACTTTACACTTTCTAACTCATGAATTTGGCATTGACATTTTTGCTTTACATACAAAATACATGGAAATACCAATAGCTTCAGTCGTTATTAAACTCGGCTCTCATTTGAAATTTTTTTCAGAAGAAAGAAATTATTTTCATCTGACAAAAGTAAAAACAAAATCAAAAAAATCGAAAAAAGTCGAAAGCAAAAGTCGACTTTTCGACTTTTTAAGAACAAAAAAGTCGATTTCGACTTTTCGACTTTTTCATACAAAAAGTCGATTAATCGACTTTTCGACTATAGAACCCTAAAGCAGCATAACAAAAAAATAATTGTCGCTTTAAAAAAATGGAAGATTTTCTTTCTGTAAAATTTTTGCGTTGCTAATTTGTTTTGCTCTGTTTTCCCCCTGACATTTTTGATAGCTCATAGCGGATGAACCCGATGTGATAGCGACTTCAAAATAAGTCAAGAGTAAATCTTAAACATTGCTCTTAAGGATGCTGAACTCATTTGGACAGTCGCCTTAACACTTAGGGCACCAACTGTCAATCAATGATGTCTTAGTTCCAAAAACCATTTTTTCTGCTTCAAATCATACGAATAAAAAACTTTTATAAGAATGGAACGTCACCTTATGCACATGATTGCAATTATTTTTTTGGCCACAAATCCGGTGGATAAGATTCCATTACATCACGTTTTTGAGAAATTTTAGATAGAAAAAACCGCGTCTTCGGAATTATTTGACAACTCATAGCGGATGAACTCGATGTGCTGACGACTTAAAAATAAGTCAACGGTAAATCATAAACATTGCTCATTAAGATGTTTAACTCATTTGATCAATCGCTTTAACCGTTGGAGCACTAATTGTAAGGTATTTTCCGCGACGTCATTGAAAGACAATTGGTGCCCAAAGGGTTAAGGCGACTGACCAAATGAGTTCTGAATCTTAAAGAGCTTCACCCTCGATTTTTTTTTGAAGCCACCATCCCATCGGGTTCATCCTCTATGACTTTCCAAAAATGGCCCAAACGGCAATGTTTTTGAACTTTGACCTCTAATTTCTCAGAAACCTGAAGTGATGGAAAAGTTTGGAGAATGGATTTTGACCAGCAAAACTATTGTTATTAAGTGTATAAGGTCGCGTCCCAGTCGAATTTTCGATGTTTGGTAGTGTAATTAATAGTTAGTATAGTTAAAAATGCACTTAATTTAACAGTTTTTTTAATTTTATTAAATACATTTTTGATTTTTTACGTGTTTTTAACAAATTTGTGACTTTTTAACACTTTGGGTAAATTTTTTCATAATACCGGTACGTACCGGTATCGATGTTTCGGTAACGGTTTATCGTTACCGAAATAATCGAAAATACCGTTACCTTTACCGTTACCGATATAAAAAATATGTAACACCAATACCGTTACCGATACCGTTATTCGTTTCGGTTGCCAACCCTGCTAAAAACGATGTCGAACAATTATCTTTCCGAATCAAGAAATTTGCGTTAAAATGGCATCGATTTATTTTTGCATGTTTTTGCACATTTCTGTTAAAATGCAAATTTTTGCATATTTTGGTTTTAAATGCATGTGTAATGCATAATCTGAAAAAAAACCATAACTAAAATTTAGGAACAAATTTCTTTGAAAATAGTTCACGAACATCCCTTAAATTTTGTTAAATTTAACTAAAAAATAAGAAATTTTCTTAACTTTGAGAAAAAAAGTTAAGTTTATTTTTGTATAAATAGTTCACAGTTTTCGTTAAATGGAGTTCTTTAATCTAAGGAAACAATTTCTTACTGCCAAAGAAATATTCCCCAAATCTAAGAAACATGTCTTTATTTTTAAGATATATTTCTTAAAAATGTGTGTACACAAAATTTATTTCAAGTTAAAATTTACTAAAAATAACTTCATCATATTTCTCTTCTTAGAATTAAGAATTTAGTTAATAGCTTCTTAGAATTGAGTTAATGACCGCTTAGAATTTAGTTAATGACTTCCAAGAATTTAGTCAAAAATGCTAAATGGCAATATCCTGAAAATTAAGCGAGATGGAGCGAAACGGAAATTTTCTAAAGAAAGTATGTACTATAAAGAAAAGTATGGAAAAGCCTAGCTCTACATATCTGTCGGGGTCTCAAGACCCTAATATCGGATATAAAATTTGACAATCGCGGTAAATACTGCCGCAAGGCCCTATCAGGCCTTTAACTTTCGTGCCTCAAAAACTAAGCAAGGTAGAGCAAAACGGACAAAAGTTTTGGATCAAAATCTATGGCGGCCCTTA
Organism: Pegoplata infirma; assembly: GCA_963921195.1. NCBI lineage: Eukaryota > Metazoa > Arthropoda > Insecta > Diptera > Anthomyiidae > Pegoplata > Pegoplata infirma. The sequence continues at coordinate 211,568,187 of OY992539.1, read as the reverse complement.
AATAACCCATCGGGGGTGTCAAGCCAACAAAGCCTGGACCCATGGGGTCTGTACCCAACCTAGTCGTGAAATGTGTATGAACTAAAATATTGTAAAATATTTTCCATTTTCTAGTTAAAATAGTTTTCCTTATTTTTAAGAAAAATATGAACTAAAACAAATGAAAACAAGTGAGAGTGTTAAATTCGACTGTCGAATATTGAATACCCTCCACCATTTAAAAAAAAAATTGCAGGCGTTTATTTTTCGGGGGGGTCATTGGGGGACACATATACCCACGCGGTAAATGTTTATTGTGCATTTTGAGCTTAATTAAAACAACTTTATTATAATTTAGAAACATTTTTAATATCTACGCCCACAAAAGGGGGGGAGCGGGTAAAAAAAAGAGTTTTTTTATATTTCCTGGGTCCAAGTGCAGGACCTTGAACTTTTTCTGACATCAAATTGTTTCATTTGCTTAACAAAAATACCAAAAAACCTGTGAAAAATAAGGCCTTTTTTAGAGGTTAGTTAAGTTCTTCAAGGCGGAACTTTTTTCCCCCTGATTCGATTTTGCCCATTCACGAACTTAAACTGCCTAGGACCAAAAGACATATTCCTACCAAACTTGACGAGGGTACCTCTTTTATTTTGGACTGCATCGTGTCTTATACAGACGGACGGACATGCGGACATTCTAGAAATGTCTTAGAATCGATCATAGATCAATAATATATATACTCTTTGGGGTCCCCGACCGATATTTCGATGCGTTACAAACGGAATGACAAAGTGAGTATACCCCCATACTGTAGTTGGAGGGTATACAAATCTTTAGAGCCAAAATTTATTTGCTTTTACTTTTTTTCCTCATTTTTTATACCCTGCAACACAATATGGGTCTAGGACCCCATAAAGTATTTATATTATTGATCAGTGATCGATTCTAAGACATTCTAGCGATGTCTGTCCGTCCGTCCTTCTGTCCGCCTGTAGAGGACACGATACAGTCCAAAATAAAAGAGCTAGACTTTCGAAGTTTGGCACGAATATGTCTTATATTCCTAGGCAGGTTAAGTTCGGAAATGGGGAAAATCGGACCAAGGGGGGAAAATCGGAACCGTTGGAAAAACGGTATATTTTTGCAGGGTTTTTTGTACTTTTTGTAAGCAAATGCAACATTTGTACGTCAGAGGAAGCTCAAAACCCTGCATGTGGACCCATCGGATAAAAAAAAATTAAAAAAGTTTGACCCGCCCCTTTTGTGGGCGTGGATATAAAAAATGTATTTTAATAATAATTAATTGGATTAAATAATTGCAAGAATCATAATAAATCCATTTGATAACATCTAGCGCAAGGGAAAGGTGTCCTCAATGTCTCCCACCAAACCCCCCCCCCACCAAAAAAAACCGCCCCTGAATTTTTTTATTTACATTTTGGAGGGTATAAAAGATTCAGCACAGCCGAATTTAACACTTTTACTTGTTTTAGTATAAACGGGCCTGTTTAAGTTTTAAATAAATTAAGATTCCGTAAGGGAGAGTTTTAGAAATGGTGACTTTAATTATTATACATCTTTACCCGGTAACGAAGTCCGGGCGGGTTTGTTAGACCCAAAAACTTTGTGTAACAAATTTCAGGCCAATCAAATTAAATAAAACCGTGGCTCCCGGCGATCAAAGTTTTGGACCATATTATACCCTACATAAGTGTTTCCCGGAAAATAAATCCAAAGTCCAAACATGAACCGATCGGATACATGATTTGTTTGATCTTTATTAACTGTAGCAATTACATTTATTTAGTGAAATATTAAAACTTAGTAAAAATTTTAAAACCGGTCGAACGGTTTTCGAGATATCGCTATTTGAAATTTGCAAAAATTATGTTTTTTTCCTACTGCTAAGAAATAAAAAAAACAAGTAAAAAAGTTAAATTCGGCCTTGCCGAATGTAGTGATACCCTCCACAATTTCAAAAAGATTATTGCAAACAACTTTATTTAAAACAACTATTTTGAAAAAAAATTGATAAAAAATTTTCGCGAAAAAAAAATTTGGTAAAAAAAAATCCGCGATTTTTTTCTTTTTTTGTCAAAAAATATGTTCGTACTTTTTTAAATACCATTTGGTGTTCAATTATGCTCACATATGTCAACCAGAAGCCGAATTAAAGAATTTTGTATTTTAAGGTTATGTTGAATGTACTGAAATTTTTGAGGTGTGCTTACATTTTCGTTCATAACTTTTGAACCGCTGAACCGATATCGCTCAAATGCAATACCAAACTTCTCGGGAGAACTCTCTCTATGTTAAGTTTCAGTGATCTCTGTGCAATATTTTGTCCGTGATCACCATTTCCACAGACAGACAGACAGACGGACATCGTTAAAATGTCTTAAAATCGATCGGGGATCATGAATATATATACTTTATGGGGTCCCAGACCGATATTTCGATGAGTTACAAACGGAATGACAAACTTATATATACCCTCTATCACTAAGTGGAGGGTATAATAATTAAAAAGTGACACACGATTAATTTCTTCAATTTCTTCCATTTGATTTATTTTTATACCCTCCACTTAGTGATAGAGGGTATATATAAGTTTGTCATTCTGTTTGTAACTCATCGAAATATCGATCTGGGACCCCATAAAGTATATATATTCATGATGCCCGATCGATTTTAAGACATTCTAGCGATGTCCGTCTGTATGTCTGTCTGTCTGTGGAAAATGCTGTCACGTACAAAATATTGCACAGAGATGACTGAAACTTAACATATTTATTGGAAGTTCTCCCGAGAAGTTTGGTATTGCATTTGAGCGATATAGGTTCAGCGGTTCAAAAGTTATGAACGAAAATGTAGGCACACCTCAAAAAATTCAGTACATTCAACATAACCTAAAAATACAAAATGCTTTAATTCGGCTTCTGGTTGGCATATGTGAACATAATTGAACACCAAATGGTATTTAAGCAAGTACAAACATATTTTTTGACAAAAAAAGAAAAAAATCGCGGATTTTTTTTTAACAAAATTTTTTTTCGCGGAATTTTTTTTTTCACAAAAAATATTTTTTTTTTTGCAAAAATAATTTCATTTTAAATAAAGTTTTTTTGCAATAATCTTTTTGGAATTGTGGAGGGTATCACTACATTCGGCAAGGCCGAATTTAACTTTTTTACTTGTTTATTAACGTTTAGTTTTATTTGATTTAATATTTTATTAAGAAATCCTATTTGTTTATAGCTTTTTTAAAAACTACTTAACATTTTTAAACATAAAACAAATGCTTTATTTTAATACTTTTACTTTTTATCTAAAAAATATTTTATGAGTATTTTTACAATATTTTTTTTAATTTAAATTTTTTTTTACCCATTCAAATTTCATTAACATTTTAAATAAACAAAAAAATATATAAAAGAGCTGTCATTTGGCTAATACCCACTTAAAATATTAACCGAAACAAATGTCTAAAAGTCAATCTATAAATGACCTACAAATCATAACAAACTAATAAAAATAAATAAATTTTAAACACTAATATTTTAAGACCCTCCAAAAGATTTTTAATGATTTTTTTTTTTTTAAATTTTGAGTTTGAAATAAAAAAAGTATACATAAAATTTTTACAATTTATGTGCCTGTGCAATTTCAAAATCACCAGACTTCTTTCGATTGCTGTAATTTTTGTCCATATTTTTTTAGAAGTTTTTTTTCTAAAGATTACTATTCTATTTTTTTTTTTTTTTCTTTCATTTTTTTATATCATTGAATTTTATAGTTATGGCTGCTGTCTCGTTGTGTCTGTCTGTCTACCTCCTTTAAGACTAGATTTTTTTTAGTATTTTATTTCTTTGAATTTCCATTAATTTGTTTTAGCTGAGGCGTTAAATTAACAACTTAACACCCGCTATAATTTGCTTTATAAATTTTGTTGATTTTTTTTTTTTACAATTTCGTCTACTGGCAAAAGACTGCCAGGTGAACGTAACAGTACGTACGACATAGAACGTCTTAGAAGCCATGATACTTTCTAATTTACACCTTTAAGCCGTTATAGTATACAGTGGCCGACAAAAGTCTACGTACGAGTACATAGTAGATGTAATTTATTAACGACAAAGTTAAAAATAAGAGATCTAATTGTTATTAAACAAGTAAAAGTGCTGTGTAGATAATTTATCAAGCTTTAATTTAAGCTTAATGGCGTCCAGATTGAGTAAATATTAAATGTGCTACGATGGTCGAAATGGAAATTGAAATTATTAAAAGACTTTTTTTTAGAAAATTTTATTATATTAATATGAACTGGATGGTAAACGTCTGAAAGAAGAAATAAAAAAGAGTAAAACTGCATTTACAGTTTTTCATTTTGTGATCCTGTTTCCTTTTAAAATGACTTCAAAGTTTTAAAGGATACATTTTGTAAAATATTTTTGAAATATTTATACTTGTCCTAGGATGACACTGGTGATAACAAATGAAAGAGGAGTATCTCCCCTAATTTTTCTATTTTTTATTTTGCCATATCAGGATAAAAGAATGTGAATAAAGTCATTTGAAAACTTTTATCAAAATATTTTATTGAAAATTTTTAATGACATTAAAAGATACATTTTTGAAAGGACGTAACTTACACCCTTTTTCCTGATATGTTAAAATAATAAAATAGTAAAATTAGGGGAGATCCTCCTCTTTCATTCCTTATCAATAGTGGCATCCTAGAACAAGTACAAATATTAAAAATATATTTTATAAAATTTAATCCTCTAAAACTTTGAGGTTCTTTTAAAAGGAAACAGGATCACGAAATAAAAAACTGGAAATACAGTTTTACTACATTTAATCTCTAGTTTCAAATGTATATTATCCAGTTCATGTTCAACGACTCCTTTTTTCATTTTTGTCGGACGGTGTTATTATCAAACAAGTATTTTTGCGAGAAGTGTTGTGTAGCTAATTTATCAAGCTTTAATTTAAGCTTAATGGCGTCCAGATTAAAAAAATATTAAATGTGCTACGGTAGTAGAAATGGAAATTGAAATTATTGAAAGACCTTTTATAGAAAATTTTTTAAAAATATTTTCAAGTTGATTTTTTCTAAGCTCAAACATTAAAAATTTAGAAAATAGTTCAAAAGTTTATATTTAGTTTTTAACAAATTTTTCTAATACTCAAACAAAAATATAAATTTTTTAACTACAGTAGAAAAAATCCGCTTATATTGATCTCAAATTTTTTGACTACAAATTTTTGGTAAACAAAGAAAATGTTTATTTATTTTATTTTTCTTTATTTAATAAAACTTTTCTTTGTTTACAACAAATCGGTGGTCAAAATGAATTTAATGGTGCTAGCCGTTTTTCGAAGTTAGCTCTCGTATTCGCGATTTAAAATGTTGATGCTAAAATACAATAAAAACGATATTTTTAAACATTTTCGATAATTTTTAAATTTAAAACTATTAAAGTCTGTTAAACTAACATAACAAACCATAATACCATGAATTTTTTTTGCGAAAAATCTTTATTTTTATGAACAAATTAGTTGAATACAAATATTTTTTATTAAGGGTTTGTGATTGAAGAAGAAAACATTGTATTTCTAAAGATTATTTTTAATGTGGATTTATTCCAGACCATGGTTTCTGTAGCCACCTCTACGTCATCAGTGGAGAAAATTACATTAGATAAATAGTTTTGATTATTTGTAAGACTGTTTTTTCTATATGTTTTTTCATCAACAGACTTAACTCTGAGTGGAATAGAACCCACGTTCTTCAAATTTTCCATCAGTTTGCAAAGCAAGTACTCTACCATCTGAGCTATCGCCCTGCTTGACAAACTAACAGCAGAAGTTGGTTTGTTCGTATTTCATTACAGATGTTAAGTGTGTGACGTCAACAGAAGATTTTTATTTTACACCAACAATTACGATCCTTAGAAACAACAACATTTCTTAATCTCTCTTTGTCTCGTTACTTGTTTCATTTGAATTTACGACAGCCATCTGGTAAAGGTAGTTTGTGTACACTAAATCCCATTGTAATATCAGTTTATTACAAAGTTACCGTATGAATTAGCGAATTCGCGAATTTTTTTTTTATTTTTAAGTAAAAAAATATTTTTTACATTATTTAGACAATTTCTGAATTTTTATCACAAACTCTATTGAATATAAAAAAAAAATTATTCGCGGAAATTTTTTTTCGCAAAATATTTTTTCCAATTTTTTTTTTTTCTTTTGCTATTAATTTATGAGAATGAGTAGAATACGATACATTACACACAGAATTTTTCGAAAAAAAAATTTTTTTTTTTGCTGTTTTTTTTCGCGGAAACATTTTTTTTCGCGGAAACATTTTTTTTTCGCGGGAAAAAATTTTTTTGCAAAAAAATCAATGAATTTTATAAATTTATATATAAAAACTATCTCAAAAGCATAAAAATTAAATTTTTGTTGTACCTAGGCTTTACAATTTTAAATCTCGAATATCGCGAATACGAGCGCTAACTTCGAAAAACGTCTAGTGTAATAATTTAGTCTAATATTTTTAACTTTGCCGAATTACATCTACTATGAAATTGTACGAAGACTTTTGTCGGCCACTGTATACAGATAGACATTATAGCAGGTTATGGCATGCCAACCATTTTCCACTATGTTATAGAATCATTATTGAATTTTGTAATGTGAAAGTCAACGTGTATGAGTTTTTGGATAAATATGAAGAAAATACATTATTATACGGCTAAAGGAGGTAATTTTGATAGTTGTGCTATAGGAATTTAATTTAGAGTAGGGTAAAAGCCGGGACGTTTGAAAATTTCCTATGTCCTATATCGGTCTAGGGCACCATAAAGTATATAGTTCAAATCCCCGATCGATTTGAAGACGTTCTAGTAATTTTTTTCGTTTCTTGTCTGTTAAAATCAATATAACTTGCCAAAGACATGTTGGCGGTGGCTGATTCTAAACACATATTTTTGCTATAGTCCTATACAGGTTGTTATTGCATTTTAGCGAAATAGCTTTAGTAGTTAAAAAGTAATGAGTGAAAATGTAAGGGAACCTCAAAAATTTTATACACTACACTTTTATACACTACATTACTCTGTGCTACAAGAATTTGAGTTTGTCCTGCTGTTTATAACTACCCAATGTATTGGTTCCATACCCGCCTTTAGGTATATCGATCGAGTGCGAATCTTTTTTGAGTTGATTTAGCGATGTCCGTCCGTCATTTATACCGGCAGCAAATATCAATAAATTTTGCAGCAATTTAAGATTTTCTTGATTCAAGAACGAACCACATTTTTTAGGTAATAATTCGGTAAAATTTTTCAAAATTTAAAAGTTTTTTTTGACACTTTTTTTAAAATTTTTAATATTTTTATAATATTTTTTTTTTTATATTTAAAATCTGTAACACAGTGCGATGTCGGTCCGGTATAAATTGCCAAATCATCTATTTTATTAAGTAAGCAATATTAGAAGTGTAAAAAATTAAAATGTTTGACCATTTTCGATTTCTGCAGGATCGCCATATGGTTCTAAAATTGGTCCTATAGTATAATTTAAGTAAATGACACTTTTTTTAAAGAAAAACTCTCAGAATCTGCAAAAAATAATTGTTTCCAAATATTTGAAATCTGTACCACTGTGCGTTGGCGTTCCTGCATAAATCGCCACATTATCTATTTCTTTTAGTAAGCAAGAATGAAAACTCTAAATAAAATTAACATTTCAAAGAACGAACATTTTATGGGTAATAATTCGTGAAAATTTTTCAAAATTAAAGTTTTGTATGAAAAAATCTGAAAAATTAAAAAAAAAATTATTTAAAATTTGTACCACTGTGCAATGGCGGTACGGCATAAATAATCTAATCATCTATTTTCTGAAGTAAGCAAAAATAAAAGTGTAAAAATAAGATTTTAGACCATTTTCAATTTCTGCAGGATCGCCAAATTGTTTTAAAATTAGTTTTTTAGTACAATTTAAATAAATGACACGTTTTAAAAGCAAAACTCTCTTAGAATCTGCAAAAAAAATTAATTGTTTTTAAAATATGTGAAATCTGTACCACTGTGCGTTAGCGGTCCTGCATAAAACGCCCAATTATCTATTTCTTGAAGTAAACAAGAATAAAAAACTGTAATAAAATTAACATTTGAGACAATTTTCGATCTTTGTATAGGATCGCCATTTTGAGGCAATTCAGTGATGTCCGTCCGTCTGTCGGAGATTAATACCAGTAGCAGTTATCAATAAATTGTTGCAAAAGTTGAAGATTTTCTAGATCAAAGAACAAATTATTTACACATTTTATGGGTCATTCGGGAAAATTTTTAAAAATTTACAAGTTTTTTATGACACTTTGTGTAATGGAAAAACATACAAAAATCTAAAAAAAAATAAATATTTAAAAAGTATTAAAAATTTGTTCCACTGTCCGATGACGGTCCTGCATAAATCGCCAAATTATCTATTATCTTAATTAAGCAAGAATAAAAGTGTAAAAAATTAGCATTTGAGTCCATTTTCAATTTCTGCAGGATCGCCATATTGTTTTAAAATTTGTTCTTACACTTTTTTAAAGAAAAACTCTCAGAATCTGCAAAAAAAATTTGTTTTCAAAACATTTATAATCTGTAACACTGTGCATTAGCGGTCCAGCATAAATCGCCCAAATATCTATTTCTTGAAGTTAAAACGAATAAAAAGTGCAACTAAATTTACATTTTAGATTTTTTTCTAAATTTGCAGGATCGCCATATTTTTATACCTTCCAACTACAGTATGGGGGTGTACTTAGTTTGTCATTTCATGTGTAATGCATCGAAATATCGGTCTAGAACCTCATAAAGTACATAAAGTATTGATCAGTGAGAAATTATTAGGCAGTGTCCGTGTTTCCGTCCGTCTGTCTGTGGAGGACACGATGTTAAAAATAAACGAACTAGAAGCCTGAAGTTTTTCACGAATATGTTTTATGGTCATAGGGTTTTAAAGTTCGGAAATGGGAAAAATCGGAACAAGAGGAAATTTCTTCTTTCTCAGCTTAACAGACCAAGAGGAATTGAAATGTTTTAATTTCGAAAGAATTTCTAAGTCCTGCACTTAGATTTAAGCCTCTATTGGCTTAAGGACGAAGAGTATTGAAAATGAAAAGCATCAGTCCATGTTGGGACCTAGCCCCCATATAACAACCCCTTTAAATTTGGCTTAAATGACTATAATAAGCTATTTTAATAGATATCCTTTCGAAATTTGTCAGTTAAATGCATTTTGTATTAAGATATCACAACTTCAAATTTAAAAGAAATCGGACCAGTTCTTTCTGTAGCCCCTACAACCCACCCTCCCGATATTCACATAAATCTATCAAAATTCATGGAAATGAAAATATTTGATTAAAATTTTGTTTGTAGGTGTTAAATTTGAATATAATTGGACCATTTTTGGACTTAGTTCCAATATAAAAATGTCGCCCGATATTTGGTTAAGTCTGTCAGAAACAACAAAACAACAAAAATTAAACAATTCCACTCAAATTTGGTTTGTGTGTTTTTTTTTTCTAACAAGAAAATATCGAATAGGTCCATGTTTGGAATTGGGACCCATTTTCTAAAGTAAAAAAAAAATACTGGTGTAGGGTATCAAATGGTCGGTTTTCCATAGTAAAATTTAAATACATGACACTTTTTATGTAGCAATAAATACTAAACTAAATTATTTTCAAAATATTGAGAAACGGTACCACTGAGCTAAAATTTCTAAGTCCAAAACTTTTTCTAAACTGAAAAATGTCTCAGAATCTGAGACATTTTATTAACAATTTCTCTAAATGAAAAAGTATCTACCAGTTTGAGAATTTTTCTATACGAAAAAATGTCTCAAAATCTTGGAATTTTTCTATGCCTTTAACAAACGAATTATTTTACAAATATTTGAAATTAGCACCAGTATGCAGTGCAGGTCCTTCAAAAATTTAAAAAAGTGTTTCTTTTAGTAAAAAACAATAAAATATGTAAAAAAAATTAAAAAACTTGTTTTAAAATACCATTGTAGCCCATTTTTAATTTCTGCAGGATCGCCATAATTGTTTGCTATTTTTTTTAAAAAAAAATTTCGGCATCTGAAAATTATTTTATAGGCAGAATTCTTCGCAATCTGAGAGTTTGTTTATATAGAAAAAATTTCTCAACATCTGAAAATTTTCTATAGAAAAATGTCTCAGAATCTAAGACTTTTTCTTTACGAAAAAATGTACCAGAATCTGAAATTTTTTGCTTATCCCATTAAATTTAATTTAAATTTATGCTAAGAAAAATCATTTAAATTTAACCTTCATGTTTTTTCTATATTCTAGCTCTCTTCCTCCTCTTCACGGTTTTATTATAACATTTTCTAGTGAGTATAAAAAATCAATTTTCACATTTTCATGATATTTTATAGAGCCAGAAAATAACAATATACACAAGTAAATCATGTGTTATACTAGATATTGTATAGTAAATAATATGAATGAATCTTCTGAAAACATCCAACCATAATTTATAGAAAAAAATGGCTTGTTTAACATGTAACATAAAAATGAAAACGAAACGAATCCAAATCACAGCAACACAAAAAAAAATATTTTTAAATTTACAAACACACGCACGGAAGCAACAACACTTTTAGACAAATATATATGTATAAGCGGAAAAAATATATATAGAAATCCTTTTTAGAAATGTATATAGGGGAGTCTATCGGGGTTTTTCTTAGTTTGAAAATCAATCAAAGGATTGAAGTTTAATTTAAAGTTTTAATTACGAAATTTATTAAAACAATTAAAAAAATAATTAGAAAAAAAATAATTGAGAATTTTTTATTTTTTAAATAATTAAACAGTTGTTTGGACAATTAAAAAATTAGCTGGCAAAATTGAAATTTCAAAATTAGTAAAAAAATGTGTTGTGTCAATTAAAATATTTAATTAAAAGAAAAAATAATAACAAACAAATTTTTAATTAAAAAAAAAATACACAATTTTCTTTTTATCATACAACTAATATTAAGGCCATCAATTTCTTACTAGATATTTTTTCTTGTGGATTCTCTTATATGCATATTTAAACGTAGAGGGGAATTACGGATAAAAAAAAAATCGCACGCATAAATCACTAGTTAAATAAAATAGAACCTACATATAACACTACATACACATGAAATTCGAGTATAATATACACGAACATAAAAATCTCCATAACTGTTTAGACTATCATTTCCCAGTGTCATCATTCTTGTTGTAAAAATACAAACAACATAACTCCTACACAATAACACATACATATATCCATTTAGCCAAAGGAAGGTATGCTAAGAAATGAAATTAGACACCAGGAGGTTCCGAGTTCAAATCCTGTAAAATTTTAGCAAAGCAAAAAGTACATACTTTAACTGTTTAAGATAATTTATGGCTGGAAAGTTGGCAACTCAGAAAAATTTTTATTTTCACAAAGGTGAATCTGAAAAATTTGTTCTCAAATTATGTCCCGCGAGAATCGATTCTAAAATTATTGGCCTGGAAAGCAATGAAAACTAAAAGAAATCCTTTCAGTAGATCTGAATATAAGAACACATTTTTAATCCACACTTACATCACAAATGCAGTTAAACAACCGTAATTATCCAAACCTCATTTTTGAGGTTGTCGTAACCCGAAATACGTTTGTCACAAACTCAATGTAGTTATGGCGACCCCAACATAATTGTGACCACTGAAAATTAAGTTGTGTCAACCAAAACGAATTTGAAACATCCTTATGCCCAATTGAGGTCGGTTGCCACAATTTGTTATAAGATTGGTAAATTTATTGAAATTCTGTCTCTGCCTGTTGGTTATACCTCTTTCTTTCGCTATTTATATCGCAAAATATTTCTTTTATTTTTTTTTTCATATACAAAATAACAAACCAGAAAGAATACCATAAAAACAACAATATACATACAGTTAAGTTTGAAATATCATAAACACCATTCACTCAAACATTTAACAGAGAACACACACACATATATTTTCCAAAAAACACACACACATATATATTAATACTCTTATTGTATGTGTTTGTCGGCACATGTGTGTGTTTGTTGCGTATTTATATGAGTTGATATTTATGAGACATTTTTGTGGGTGTTAGTCAAGCTTTAATGTTTTCAACAATACAATATCCCCAAAAACACCATTTACTGTTTTAGAATCTGAGAAATAAAAAAAAAAAAATTTTGGCGATTCTGCGGAATCAATTTTGGATATAATTGATCCATTTTTAAATGTCGAATTAGATTGTTTATAAGTTTTCCTACAGAAAATAACAAAGTAAAATTTATGGCGATCCTGCAAGAAATTAAAAATTCCTGCAAAGCGTCGTTTACTAGAACTCTTTTAATTTTGTTACCTTTTTATGTCTTTGCTTACTTAAAAAAAAACACATAACTTACGTTTGGAGATAATTAAGTCGTTTTTGTATTACATTTTCTTCGGAAAACGAAAAAAATATTTATGGCGATCCTGCAAAAATTTAAAAATGCCTGAAAAGTGACCTTAAAAATTACTCTGTCAATGTCCTTCTTCCTTCCTTGTAACATACTTTTGCTCTTGCTTACAAAAAAAAAAACATTTATTTCGGGTTTCAACTCATACAGGACAAATTTCAGAGTTGGAGATTTTAAACATTTTGAAGATAATTCAGTTCAATAAAATTCGAAAATTCGGGAACTTTTCTTCCTTTAGAACAATTTTCGGATTTTAAAACAAATTTTCCCACAATTTTTTTCTACAGAACAAAAAGTCTTTAGACAAATTATCCAAAAAAGTAGTCGAAATTTCCTATAAAAAAAATTTCGATTTTTCTGATTCTGAAACAATTTTTTTACGAAAAAAATGATTATGGCGATCCTGCGGAATTAAATTTGTATATAATTCATTCATTTGTAAATGTCTGGTTGGATTATATTTAAATAGAAACAATAAAAAAAATGGCGATCCTGCAGAAATCGGTAATGGTCTTAAATGTTGATTTTATTACTTATTTTTTTCTTGATTACTTAAATACATTGTTTGGCCGATTTACATTACAAATCAAATTTTATGGATTTGTAATGTAAATCGGACATTATGTAAAAAGTTCTTATACTTTCCATTGATAAAATTTTAAAAACCGATCAATTTTCCATACAGAAAAACCTCAGATTTTAAGATATATTTCTTATTTAAAATTTTGAGATTCTGAGACTGTCTTATTCCTCAAAAAAAAATTTTAAAAGTTGTTTCTTAAAAAAGTTCAAAAAATTTGACTTATTTTTCTTAAGAAAAACCTCAGATTTTGAGATATTTTTCTTAGAGAAAGTTTTTATGTAGAAAAATTTTCAGAATTTGAGACATTTTTCATACAGAAAAATTTTTAGATTTTTAGACGTTTTTCCTAAGAAAGATCTCATAGTCTCACCTACTTTTCTTATAAAAAAATTTATATTCTGATATATTTTGCTTATTAAAAAATTCTTGGATTCTGAGACCTTTTAAATTTATTTTAATTATACAATAGGAACAATTTAAGAAAAAATGGCGATCCTGCAAACATTGATAATTGTCTTGAATTTTTGTTATATTTAATTTTTGCTTACCATTATTTGGTGAATCACTTTTTGAGTCCATTTAGCGATGTCCATCCGTCTGTCCGTCCGTCTATCTGTCTGTCCACGTAAACGGTGTAAACACGATACTTGTGCTAATTTTTAATCAATTGACTTGAAATTTGAAACTTAAGCCTCTCTTGGCCCAAGGACGAAGTCTTTTGAAATTGAGAAAAATCGGTTTATATTTAAACCTAGCCCCCTTACAAAGGGCCTCTTTTAGTTTTGGCTCAAATGACTCCAATAACCATATTATAATAGGAATCATTTCAAAATTAGGTAGGTATACGTGTTTTATCTTCACAAATCACCATTCCGAATTTTAAAGGAATCGGACCAGTTCTTCTTGAAGCCCCCTTACAACCCACCTTCCCGATTTTCATATAAATCTCTCAAATTTCATGAAAATAGAAAATATTTGTATGATTATGTTAAGCGTGTACTTTAATAACCTTATCAAATCTGATTATCATCGGTTCACTTTTGGACTTAGGCCCCATGTGAAAATTTTGACTGATATTTAGTTAAAGCATTTTATTGGCAACAAATCGAAGCCGTTTTACTCATATTTGATTTGTGAGTGTTTTTTTACACTTATTAAAGATTTGACAAAATATAGATCTAATCGGTCCATGTTTGAACTTGGGGCCCATTTTCCGGAAAACTCTGGTGTAGGGTATTATATGGTCGGTCTTGACCGACTATATTTTTTTTTACTTGTTTTTGAATAATTCAGTTTTTTGTCAAAAACCAAAAAAATAATATTAGATTCCGAGATAACCCACTTAAATTTTTTCAAATTCTAAAACATTTTAAATTTATTTAAATAGTACAAAAGGGATAATTTCAAAAATGGCGATCCTGCAGAAATCGATAATGGTCTCATACGTTTATTTTGTTACATATTTTATTCATGCTTATTTAAAGAAACTTGTTATTTGGCGATTAATGCAGGACCACCATCACACAGTGCTAAAGATTTCAAATATTTTGGATATAATTCTGTATTTTCCGACTCTTGAGACATTTTTCTTTTATAAAAATTGTAAGGTTCTTATACACTTTTCCTATAGACAAATTCTAAGATTCTGAAACATTTTTAATTTATTTAAATTATACGATAGACAATATTTAAAAAAATGGCGATCCTGCAGAAATCGAAAATGGTATCAAAGGGTTATTTTATTACATATTTTATTCTTGCTTTGTTAAATAAACACATTTTGCAATCTTTGCAGGACCGTCATCGCACATTAATACAAATATCAAATATTTTGCAAATAATTCAGTTTTGTTTCAGATTCTGAAACATTTTTTCTACACCGAATTTTTTTTTTTCGTTAGGTCTCACAAAAAACTTTTTAATTTTAAAAATATCAGATTGTGCGATATTTTTTCCATCGGTAAACTTTTAGTTTCTGATATTTTTATGGAAAATTACCCGATTCTATGATATTTTTTGTTAAATGTTAAAAATGTGTCTTTTACTACAACTATGTTGATTTTGTTACATAAAAAACACCTTATTTGATTTTATTTTGGATTAATGCAGTACCGCTATCGCACATTGGGGGAATATTACAAATATTTTAGAAACAAGCTGGTCCTTTTCAAAACACTTAAGTAATTTAAAAATGCTCAGGCTTGGAGTCTAAGATATTTTCCTATAGAGAAATTCTTTGAATATGAGAAATTTTTTCTATAGAAAAATTTTCCGAATCTGAGACATTTTTCGTATAGAACGAATCTCTGAATCTACGACAATTTTGCACCGAAAAAGTCTTCAAGTCTGCGACATTTTTCGTATAGAATAAAAATCAGTTTCTGAGATTTTTTTATTTTGAGTAATTGCTCAAAACGGTGTAAATCTTCTAAAAATCCATATATGAAAAAAAAAAATGTTTTTAAATCTATTAGTCTAAAAATGAGAGTATGTGTGTAGGCTTCCTGGCACCCTGATGCTTTTGAAAAAGCACTATATTTTGTCGTTTTTTTTTTTAAATATATTTTACTTTGTACATTTAGCTATTTTGTACAATATTTTTTATGTTTATTTTTATTTTTATAGGCATGTTGAGGTTCTTTTCTATCTATTTTTTTGGTTGAAAAAAAAAATCGCATAAAAAAAACAATTTCCCTACATTTTTCCACTTTGTTTAAAGAGGAATATATGCAAATTTTTTTTCTGTTTGTTTTTCGTATACTTGGGCACCATATAAATATTCCCGGTTTTTTTAATGGCTCTTTATACTGTTGAAAAAAAAAATTATTGACAAATTGTGTGGTATTGTTTTAATGTCATGTGTGTTTCTAAATTTTTTTATTTTTCAATTTATAGGATAATTGAAAAAATGAGATTTTTATTTGACAAACAATTTTTGTAGATTTTCCCATAACGTTTTCTGATTTTTTTGTTAACAACAGGAAGTATAAATTTTTCTATAGTTACCGGATTTTTATGGGGTTTTTATAAAGTTTGTTGGTTTTTCTTTTTATGCCATGACACACCCTGTATTTTTTTTTTTTTTTTTTGGTCATTAATTTTTCTTTTTTTCCAGCCTTTTTACATATTTTTTGTTTTTTTTTTGTGAATTTAAATTTTTATAGGCAATTTGAATATTTGCAACACCTTTTGAGACAATGTTTAATTTTACGACCTAGTTTTTAGTTGTCTTTTTTTTACTGCCATATAGAGGAAATGCTAACTTTTCTTGCTTCATACATATTAACGGAAGGATTATTAAAAAAAATGTAGTAAGATAAATGAAATCTATAGGAGGTAATAAATTATTGCTATAGTTACAGTTAAATTTTGAAAATTTTGAAAATTTAAATTTAAGAAATTTTACTTTTTTACGAATTACTTAATGTATGGTTGGGAACTTGGAAGTACCCACCGAAAACATTTCGAAACTTATAAAATTTTTAAATTTCTAAATCATGCCAAAATTAAAATTTAAAAATTTCTAAGTCATTCCAAAATTAAAACAAGTAGAAAAGCCAAAATCGACTTGGTCGAATTCATGAATACCCTCCACAATGCCCTTTTGAAGTGGTAAAAAATTTTCTAATATGAAAAAAAATTAACAATTTTGATTAGAAATATTTTATTTCGAGTAAAAAACATTTTTTAGTAATTTTTGAGAAAAAAATTGACTAGTTTTTTTTTTTTTTTGTGTACAATTTTTTTCAGTGTAACATTTTTTTCGAGTGTAAGTTTTTTTTTTTGGTGTAAAAATATTTTTGAGTGGAAAAAGGATGGTGTAAAATATTTTTGTAACTTACCATTGGTAAACAAGTTTGAAAAGCATTGGTAACTTACCAATGCTTTTAAAACTGTTTTTCAACACGTGAATTCAATCTGAAATTAAGGATTTTTCTTATAACATTTGATCCACTGAAATTCAATACGAACCAAACCTCGGGAACGTCAAAGATATATGCCAAGCTTCAACAGTCTCAGAATTGTCTTTCGAAAGTTAGCATGTTTTTTAACTCGTAAATCCGCGAAAAACCCTTGCCGAATTTCACTATTTTGCTTATAACTTTTAAACCACTGGACTGGTTTTGCTGGAATGCAATACCAATCTGACCAGGTAAATTACAAACATATATTCTAAACTTTAGAAGTCTCAGGAAAGTCTTTCGAAAGTTAGCGTGTTTTCTACAGACGGACATATAGACAGACGGACGGAGAAACATCGTTAAATCGACTTAAAATCGACTGGGATTTTTTTTTCGAGGTGTTACAAACAGAACCCGCTATCACTAGAGTTGTGGGTATAAAAAAAATAAAAAATAAAATAAGTAAAAACAAGTGCGAGAGTTAAATTCGGCTGTGCCGAATTTCATACCCTCCAACACGTTAACAAAAAAAAAAAAAAAAAAAACAGGGGCGTCTTTTTATTTTTTTTTTTGGGGAGAAAACCTTCCTGGATCCAACTGCAGGACTTTGAACTTCTTCTGACATAAAAATGTTTCGTTTGCTAAGCAAAAGTAGAAAAACCCTATAAAAATGGCGTTTTTTCAGAGGTTGGTTTAGTTCTCAAAGTGGGAACTTTTTCCCCCTGATCCGATTTTGCCCATGTTCAAACTTAACCAGCCCAATAACATAAGACATATTTGTGCCAAACTTCAGGAGTCTAGCTCTTTTAGTTTGGGCTGTATCGTGTCTTCCACAGACGGACAGACGGACATCGCTAGAATGTCTTAGAATCGATCACTGATCAATAATATATATGGGGCATTCCATGTGAAATCGGACACTTTGAAAAACTTTTTTTTTTTAGATTTTCCCAATTTGTTTACAGTTTTTAGTACCCTTCGAAAACTCCTTCGTGGTAAATTTTTTGATTTTTTTGATGACCCGTTCAAATGATATCGAACTTTTAAAAATTGGAAGTTTGTTCCTTTACTCAAACTTCTTTTAATCATAACTTCTTCAATAATGGTCCAAATTTCAATTTTTTTTTTTTTAATTTTAATCTCATTTTTGAAAATGTTTGTACTTTTCGATTTTTTTTAAATTTTTTTGTGTAAAACTTCTATCAATTCTACAAATTTTTTTCCCAGGAAGATCGTGGGATAACGATTATTACTATTTTTTAAAATTTTTTGAAAAAATTTTATTATAATTTTTCATTCTTAAAATCATTTATACTGCTCCAATGGTGCGTCATAGAGGGGTCCTTTATAAGACCGACCCCCATTAATTTTTACGTCTTAACATTTTTTTGGAACGAACTAATACCCTATCTCCAATTTCTAAGGGGGCTTCCACACAAAACGACATTTTTTAAAATTTGTTCCAACCGCTCTAACTGCCCTAATAGTGCCCTTAGAGCAACAAAATGTATGACCGAAACACAATATTTTTTTAGTCCAAACATTTTCTCTGAACACACCTACCCTCTATCTTTAACTGTTAAGGCGGTCCCCATACAATTTTTGTATTTTTTGTAAATTTGCTTTATTTAATCAGCTTCTACCGGTCCAATGGTGCGTCCGAGAGGGGTCATAAGTGGGACCGACCCCCATTTATTTTTACCCTACAACATTTTTTCAAAACATACCTACGTCCTATCTCCACTCCCTAAGTAGGCTCCCATACAAATAACAGTTGGAGCAAATTTTATAAAAATGTAATTTTGTATGGGAGCCTACTTAGGGAGTGGAGATAGGCCGTAGGTATGTTTTGAAAAAATGTTGTAGGGTAAAAATAAATGGGGGTCGGTCCCACTAATGACCCCTCTCGGACGCACCATTGGACCGGTAGAAGCTGATTAAATAAAACAAATTTACAAAAAATAAAAAAAATTGTTGGGGACCGCCTTAACAGTTAAAGATAGAGGGTAGGTGTAGTCAGAGAAAATGTTTGGACTAAAAAAATATTGTGGGTCGGTCATACATTTTGTTGCTCTAAGGGCACTATTAGGGCAGTTAGAGCGGTTGGAACAAATTTCTAAAAATGTCGTTTTGTGTGGGAGCCCCTTAGAAATTGGAGATAGGGTATTAGTTTGTTCCAAAAAAATGTTAAGACGTAAAAATTAATGGGGGTCGGTCTTATAAAGGACCTCTCTATGACGCACCATTGGAGCAGTATAAATGATTTTAAGATTGAAAAATTACAATAAAAAATTTTAAAAAATAGTAATAATCGTTATCCCACGATCTTCCTGGGCAAAAAATTTGTAGAATTGATAGAAGTTTTACACAAAAAAATTTCAAAAAAAAATCGAAGAGTACAAACATTTTCAAAAATGAGATTTAAATTTTAAAACTTAAAAATCGTATACTAGAGCGCTTTTAAGAATTTTTTGGGATTTTTTTTTAGAAAGTACGTAAGAAAACAACAATTTTGAAAAAAAAAATTTGAAATTTGACCATTATTGAAGAAGTTATGATTAAAAGAAGTTTGAGTAAAGGAACAAACTACAAATTTTTAAAAATTCGATATATTTTGAACGGGTCATTAAAAAAATCTGAAAATTTACCACGAAGGAGTTTTCGAAGGGTACTAAAAACTGTAAACAAATTGGGAAAATCTAAAAATAAAGTTTTTTAAAGTGTCCGATTTCACATGGAATTCCCCATATACTTTATGGGATCATACACCGATATTTCGATGCTTTACACACGGAATGACAAAGTGAGTATACCCCCATACTGTGGTTGGAGGGTATAAAAAAAAAATTCAAGGACCTTGATTTTTTTAAAAATTTGCAAAAAAAAAATTCTCTAACATTTTTAATGAAATTTAATTGCGCCGGGATTTGTTAAAATATATCTTACAAAAATATAAGTGATCAAATGGGACAGTACTTTCATGAACTAAAGAACTATGTTTTAAGAGCCTAAAATATGCCCCAAAAATCTTGATATATGCACTAAAAACTACAAAATATGCACTAAAATATGCATTTTTACATTTTTGGAATTTTTAAAAATAATTTTAAAAAAAATTTACATAATATTTTTACTTTGTTTGCTAATTAACGAAAAAAATAATTATTTCAGTAAGTCGAGTATTTGACCTCGAAAAAACTTGTGACGCCTTTCCAACGAGCAGATTAATAATGTTGACAAAAAAGTTCATAAAAACAAGGAAAAAATAATTAAAAACTAAAATTTTATACAAAATATGGCCCAAAGATATGCATTTATAGCCCAAAAATATGCATTTACAGCCCAAAATATGCATTTATGGCAAAATATTCAAAAATATGCATTATAAAATTCTTTAATGTGCACAGATTTGTGGTTTAGGCTCTTCTAAGACTAACGGTAAAAAAAAAAAGAATTTGCCCAAAATATGCATTTATGGCAAAATATTCAAAAATATGCATTATAAAATTCTTTAATGTGCACAGATTTGTGGTTTAGGCTCTTCTAAGACTAACAAAAAAAAAAGAATTTGCCCAAAATATGCATTTATGGCAAAATATTCAAAAATATGCATTATAAAATTCTTTAATTTGCACAGATTTGTGGTTTAGGCTCTTCTAAGAATAACGGTAAAAAAAAGAATTTGCAAGAAAGTCCTCACCTTAGTGATCATTAGGAATGAGATTTTCATAAAATATGCACTAAAAAATCTAAAAATATGCAATAAAAAATAAAATGTGTGCAATAAAAAACTTGTTTTCAAACGAAAAACTTCTTAAAAAGCAAAAAATAATGCCGGGTTTAAATAGTAACATTTAAAACCTTATGTTAACAAGATTTTTTTTTTAAATTAAGACAATCTATAAAAAAATTAAAATTTTTTTTTTTGATTTTCAAAATAATTTTTTTAATTTTAAAATAGTTTTTAAAACAAATAAATTTCAATTTTTAATTTTGTTTATTTATGCCAAAATATGCAAAAATATGCACTAAAAAGTTAGAAACATGCACAAAATATGCAATTAAAACCAAAATATGAAAAAATATGAATTTTCACCAAAATATGCAAAAACAAATTGACGCCATTTTAACACAAATTTCTTGAATCCTTGTCATTTAATCTCCCCACTTTTTATAACTATTCCTTAAAATCTCCCTAAGTTTTTAATATAATTTAATTAAAATATAAAATCAAATGACGTCTTGTCTATAATTACTAAAAGACCTATATTTCATTTACGAAATTTTATTTTTCCTAATTTGTTACTCTGTCATTTTATATTTTTTCGCTTTTTCATTTTAATTTATTTTAATATTTTTTTAATTTACTGTAAATGTATCATAAAATTGGAACTCCAACTGTGATGTCAACTTATTTATTTTTTTTCATATGAAAACAAATTGATTGACATACCAGCAGCAGCCAAACAACCAAATAATCAAACAAACCAGGCAGGCACCACCAGCAGGCTAGGCCGACTAGTGGCATTAAAGAGCCCAAACAGACACAGCCAAAAACTATTATGACATACACCAGTTATACAAGACCCAAAAAATATAAAAAATAAAACGGCAAACGTTTTACAGCCAAACGCCCCATACAAAATAAAGTATGTAGTGTAGTGGCTGCTGGCGGCATGGCGCTGCTCTAAAGAAAAAATAAATACTTGGTCTTAATAATTTTAATTTTATGTTTTAGTTTTTTTTTTTGGATGCGCTACACTAAATTAAGAGCTCAATTATAGAAAATATTTAGTTGACACAACCGTTAATACGGTTGCCACAACCGTTTGTGCCAACTATAATATCGTTGTAACAGCCGAATGACCGGTTGCTACACTGAGTTAAGAGCTCAATCACAGTACAAATTCAGTTGCCAAAACCGTTGATACGGTTGCCACAACCTCAATTAGGTTATGGTAACCACAATGTGGTTGTGACAACCGTAATGACCGTTTGCGACAACCGATGATGTTGGAATATTTTCGATTATGGCAACTGCAAACAAAAAAAATTCCAATGAACGATTTCATAGTATTTATGAAAAAATTCATACAATTTATTAACTTTTTCATAATACTTATAAACTTTTTCATAGTATTTATGAAAAATGTTAAATAGTTCTTAAATTTCACATATTATAATTTATTCATAAATTTTATGAAAAAGTTTATAAATCTTATGAATAAGTTAATAAATTGTATGAATTTGTTCATAAATACTACGAAAGTCGTTCATTGGAAATTTTTTTTTGAGTGTGCATTTGTTCTGTGAGTGATGAGGGGACATACTAGAATAAGGATATAAAATCGACATGTTAAAAAAAGTTGCCTCGACGCTGTTTAGATGTACGAAAAGGGTTCATTAGATATCGGGTGTGCTAGTCAAGTTATCACAAAGATCACGATTACCAATTTTCTAAAAAAATCTCTTCCAAGGCACCGTATATTGTTAGATGTCTTTAGCAAACTTAAAAATTCTCTACTTGTTTGTTCTCAAAGAATTTTTCGCACGATAACCGCTTTTGAGATATCGGGACTATAATAGAAATACCATCACTGTCTTATTATATCTTTAAACTGCACATAATATAATCAGTCTGAAGTAAAATGAATTTAAATTGATCTTTTTCGAATTACATTTGGAATCTTCGAATTACAATTGATCCTTTTCGAATTACCATTGATCTTTTTTTAATTACAACTGATCTTTTCCGAACTACAAATGATCTATTTCGAATTACAATTGACCTTTTTCGAATTACAATTGATCTTTTTCGAATTTTAATTGATCTATTTCGAATTACAATTGATATTTTCGAATTATAATTGATCTTGTTTGAATAACAATTCATTCTTTTCGAATTTTAATTGATCTTTTTCGAAATACAATTAGTCTGTTTCGAATTACAATTGATCTGTTTCGAATTACAATTGATCTGTTTCGAACTACAATTGATCTATAAGGGTTCAAGTTGAAAAAATGCAGAAGAAAAATTGAATTTCTAAAAATTATAGACATTTCTGGTATTTCCTATACCGGTTTCAAACACCCCAGTTAGTGTCATCATCAGTAGGATTTTAAATGTCGGTTTGTCTTGTCAATGAAAACTGTTTTTTATATATGTGAATATTTATAGTTTCTATAAATTTTGACAGTTTCCAACACTACAATTCTATTTCTAGCAATCTGAACCTCACTTCATACTTTCTTTGAACTTTTTCTATTCTATTCTATTTCAAATTACAAATGAACTGTTTCGGATTACAATTGATCTTGTTCGAATTACAATTAATCTGTTTCGAATTACAATTGATCTATTTCGAATTACAATTGATCTGTTTCGAACTACAATTTATCTATTTCGAATTACAAATGATCGGTTTTGAATTATACTTGATCCTTTTCAAATTAAAATTGGAATTTTCGAATGAAAAATAGAAATTCAAATACAATTTTCGAATAACAAGTAGAATATTCGAATTACAATTGATCTTTTTCGAACAACATCCTGTAAATGGTGTAGACAAGATCTTTCAAAATTATTAAGTTTAGTCTTTCATTTAGAGTTAAACCCTTTTTTTCGTCTTACCAGAAAGTCTCCCTCCTCCTTCCTTAATGTAGCGCTACCGCTTATTCGTTCTCAACCTTCTTAAAATTTTAAACTTTTACATATTTGCCACTAAAAAAATAAGATGAAAAATTAAAAGCAAAAAAAAAAAAAATATAAATATGCATGTTGAGGCATTAAATTTAAAGTGGCAGAAGTATTTTGGTTGTAAAATATTTCGTACGTACATTACACATAGTGCATGTGTGTAGCATGTGCAGCAAGTGTGGCATGTTGTCATACTTGAATATTTGCATATATGCAAATGCATTACAAAAAAAAAAAATGTGACATGTATAAGCGCCTCTTTTGCGGGCAAAAAGAAAAACAATGCAAGTCTACTACGTAAAATACACAAACCATTTCCAAGTATGTTTTATTGAAGTAATTTTTGAAATATTTAAAAAATTTTGCAATATAAAAATTTTTTTTGGCGATCCTGAAGAAATTGAGGGAGTCCTACAGGCAATAAAAAAAACTATAAATAATTAACAGACTTTTAATTGTGTTTCTGCGACTAAATTTAAATTATGTTATTTTAATTAATAGTTTTTTAATATGAAGAAAATAATGGCGATCCTGCAGAAATTGAAGGTAGCCAAAAATTTACTCCGTAGAATTCAGTCTGATTCTGATAAACTTTTCCAATAGAAAAATTCTTAGATTTTGACACATCTTTCCTTTAAAAAATTATCAGATGTTCAAAGATTTTTCCTTTGAAAAATTCTCAGATGTTCAGACCTTTTTCCTTTAAAAAATTCTTTAATTTTGAAACATTTTTCCTTCTGAAAAATACTCAGATTAATTTTTCCTCTATAGAAAAAGTATCAAGGGCTAAGACTTATTTCCTATCAAAAAAAATATCAGATTCTGAAGTATTTGCTCTGAGGTTCTGAGACATTTTTCCTATATAGAAAAAATATCAGATTCTAAAAAAATTTTCTATAGAAAAATTCTCAGACATGTTTCCTTTAGAAGAGTTCTCAGATTCTGAGACATTTTTGCTAAAGAAAAATTCTCAAATTTTGAAAAATTTTTTCTAAATAGAAAAATTCTTAAGATTAAAAAAAATCATATAGAACAATCTCAGATTCTAAGATGTTTTTCCTATAGAAAAGGTCTCAGACTAAACTTAAAATATTTTATAATAATTAAACTTTTTTCAATGTAAAGAAAATAATGGCGATCCTGCATAAATTGTATATAGCAAAAAAATGTGCAGAACTACTCCGTACAATTCATAAACTAATCTGAGACTACTTCTGAGACATTTTTTCCATAGAAAAATTCTAAGATTTTAATCCATTTTTCCTTTGAATTTTTTTATCATTCTGAGATATTTTTCTTACTAAACAATTCTAGTATTGGTTTTTCTTTTTAGTAAAAGAAATTTTTCCTATAAAAACAATAACAGATTCTGAAATAGTTTTCTCTTTGGTTCCAAAACATTTTTTAATACAGAAAAAGTATCAGATTCTGAGATATTTTTCCTATATAGAAAAAGTCTTAGATTCTGAGAAATTTTTCTATTGAAATTTTTTTAGACATTTCCCTTTAGAAGAATTCTCATATTCTGAGACATTTTTCCTAAAGAAAAATTTTTAGATTCTTAAATTTTTTTTCTTATAAAAAAAATCTCAGATTTTAAAACAATTTTGGTATAGAAAAGGTCGCAGAACCTGAGACATATTTCCTATAGAAAAAGTCTCAGATTCTGAGACATTTTTCCTATAGAAAAGTTAATGTCTCAGATTCTGAGATATTTTTTCCTATATAGAAAAAGTTTTAGATTTTGTGACATTTTTCTATAGAAAAATTCTCCGACATTTTTCGTTTAGAAGAATTCTAAGATTCTGAGTCATTTTTTCAAGTGCAATTTTCATATACAAAGATCTCAAATTCGGGAACGTTTTACCTATAGAAAAAGTCGCAGATTCCGAGACGTATTTGCTATAGAAAAACGCTCTCTAATATATTTTTCTTGTAGAAAATGTCTCAGATTCTGAGATAAATGTCTCTTTGTAAAAATCTCAGATTCTGTAACATTTTTCCTAAATAGAAAAAGTCTCCCAATTTGTAGTTTCGTTAAAAAATTTCATTAAGTTTTGTTTATAAAACATAAGTTTTTTGACGCATGTCATAAGTGACGTGTCCGCTTATTCAGATGATCATGGCGGCTCTTAATATTCTGAGACATTTTTCATTTTGTCTCAGAATCTGAGACATTTTTCTCAGATTCTGAGGTAAATGTCTCTTTGTAAAAAATCTCAAATTCTGAGACATTTTTCCTATATAGAAAAAGTCTGAAAATTTGTGGTTTCGTTAAAAAATTTTATTACAAAAAATACAAAAAAAAAAATCAGGGGCGATTTATTTATTTTTTTTTTGGCGGGGGAGGGGGGGCGTCGGTAGTTGTAATGGAGGGGGGCAAATTTCCTCTCGAATATGTGTTTTAAAATTCATTCTTTTGAGTTTTGCACTAAAGAAATAAAAATTTGTCATAATTAAAAAGATTTTTTTCTTCCACGCCCATAAAAAGGGGGTGGAAGAAAAAACGACATTTTCTAATTCTTAGGGTCCAAATACAGGACTATGAACTTCTTGTAGCATAAAAATGTTGCATTTGTTAAACAAAAACACAAAAAATCATGTAAAAAATTATATTTTTCAGAGGTTGGTTTAGTTCTTCAAGGGGGAACTTTTTTCCCCCTGGCCCGATTTTGCTCATTTATTACCTTAACCTGCCTAGGAAAATAAGACATATACGTGACAAATCTCTGGAGTCTAACTCTATTATTTTAGACTGTAGACAACTTGTTATAGTCAACGGCGTATGCAGGACTGTTTTTTCAGGGCCCAACAACAACAACAAAAAATTTTTTGTTGTTTTTTTTGTGAGATTTGTGTTTTTCAATACATATAAAAAAAATATTTTTTTGTTGTTGTTGTTGGGCCCCCCTCTGTATACGCCGATGGTTATAGTCGTCCAAAATTAGATGTCCCTGTGTGACGAATCGTCGCTAATTTCAATTAAACTCTCCGGCTACACCTAACATAATTATGTAGACTTCAAGCAACAAACACACACAAAACAATAACAACAAACACAAACTTTTTTATTGTTTTATATGTGTTGTGTGACGAATCATTGCTAATTTCAATTTAACTCCGCGGCTATACCTAACATAATTATTTGGATATAAAACAAGCACGCGCAAAACAATACAAAACACAAATTTGTTTTTGTTTTATATGTGTTTATTGCTTTATATTTTCATAGTTATGTTAGGTGTAGATGGGGAGCATGGTTGCGATTTTGCTTCACTTACCTATTGATATTCAATCTTTAACCAATGAATACTTGAATGCATTTCATAAAAAACTTTATAACACGTTTCAATCCATCATTTCCATGTAAGTTTTCACTGGCAGTAACTTAAATGACACCATCTTCATTAATCGCATAAAACGTGGCTTCAGTTGAAACCGTGAGTTCTCAAGTTTCATTACTTTCACGAAGTTTTTTTTTAATTTTGAAACAATTTTCTTATAGAAAACCAAAATGGCGATCCTGCAGAGAAATAAAAAAGCCAAGAAATTTAAGAATATAATGTTTATTTGGACATATTTTGTTCTTTGTTAATATAAAACTATTGTAATTGATTTTTTCTAATGTTTGCCATTGCACAGTGGTGCAATTTTGATTTTTTTTTTTAATAGAAAATAATTTATACTTGTTTATAAAGAAAATTTGTCAGAATCCTGTCCTATAGAAAAAAAGAATATATTTAAAAAAAATGTGGCGATACTGAAGGAATCAAGAATGAGTTAACGAAATTTTCCCGAAGGCCCACATTGTTTTATAAGGGGACAACGAAATTTTTAAACAGTTATGGCTGATAAGCCAAGACACCCTTATCTTAAAATCCTCTCTTTTATATATTTTAAGTTTCAGACAAATAGGTTCATAAAGGTTGAGATACTTCCATTTGTGATTATTTTCTTATAGAAAATCAAAATGGCGATCCTGTAGAAATCGGAAAGCCAAGCAATTGAAGAATATAAGGTTTTTTTCTGGACATTTATTTTATTCTTTGTTAATATAAAACTACTGTAGTTGATTTTTTCGACTGTTCGCCATTGCACAGTGGTGCAATTTTGAGTTCTTTTTTTGAAAATAGAAAAAAAAATATTAAAACTTGTGTATATCAACAAGGTTTATTCTATTTATAACATTAATTAATGTTCAGATTATAAGATTTTTTATAGAAAAATTGTCAGAATTCTTTTCTATAGAAAAAATATCAATATATTGAAAAAACATGGCGATCCTGGGGAAATCAAAAAAGGCCCAGAATTTTAGCATATTCTTTTTATTTTGTCATATATTTTGTTATTAGATTGTAAAAGGATAAAAAACATAAAATATTATGTTATATTTGCACAAATTTGTGTCAATAGTGACCCTAAAGGGCATTGCGACCGATTTTGAACTTCGCCAAATGATCAAATTTGCCCCGCGCTATTGCACAGTGGTGTAGATTGACCAAAAAATATAAATATTTAAAAAAAAAATTTCTTTACAAATTTACTCAAATCAGGAGAGTTTGAAAATTTTATTAGAAATTGTGTACCCTCTCATAAATTTCATATAACTCGATAAAAAAAAAAACTTTGAAAACTTGTGTAAATTAACAAAGTTTATTTTCCTATTCACAACATTTAAGTATTTTTTTAATAAATATTTTTTTTATATTTTTTGATACATAAGTAATCATAGTTGAATAATTTAAATAATTACAAACCGCACTTTTGCGCTAAAAAAAAACCATTAAACATTTATTAAAGCATATAAATTGTTTAGCAAGTAATTTGAAATGTATTGGAGACACAAAACTAAACATTATTAAAATCATTTTACCATTTAAGGAAATTGTTTACAAAAACAAGTTTCATGTTAATTATAATTATGGTCAAATATGATTTAAACTTTGTTAACTGGTTCTTTTGATAATTTATTTTTTATAAAGGTGTCAAATTGTCAGTAGGAGAGGTTTTCGAAAAAATATTAAATAAAAAAAATATAAAAAAAAAATTGAAATTTTATATATTTCGCAAAAATTTTGGTATAGACATTTTAAGAGCTCTTTAACATGTCATGGATATTTGTTGAAGATTTTCTTTAAAAAACAAAAAAAATGAAGATTTTTATTTAAAAAAAATTAAGTTGTCTTCATTTTTAAAGTGGCGATTAGTAACCAAAATATTTGATTGCTAAAAGCAATTAAAGTCAATTAAAGAGCTATTATGATTTTTTTGAAGACAAACAATCTCAATAATTTTGTAACAATTTGTCAAGATTAAAAAAAAAAAAAACTATTTGAAGTAGTTGATAAATTCAAGAACCAACAAAAATTGTGAATAATTTATTTAAAGGGGTGACAATTAAATTAATTTATATTTTGACATTGAAGGTAGGAAAGACATTTTTCCTATAGAAAAATTCTCAGACTTGGGAACATTTTTCCTATAGGAAAATTCACAGATTGTGAGAAATTTTTCCTATAGAACACATCTTAGATTCTGAGACATTTTTCCTATAGAAATATCATCAGATTCTGAGACATTTCTTCTATAAAAAAATCTTTATATTCTGTGACATTTTTCTTATGGAGATATTTTAAGATTCTGAGACATTTTTCATATAGAAAATTCTCATTTTCTAAGACATATAGAAAAACTCTCAGATTCTGAAACATTTTTTTTTATAAAAAAATGGGGGAGATTTTTCCTATAAAAAAAATTTAAGATTTTGAGACATTAGAAAAGTTCTCAGATTCTGAGATAATTTTCCAATAGAGTTCTTAGATTCTGAGACCCTTTTCCCATTCTGAGACATTTTTCCTATAGAAAAATTCCTAGATTTTGAAACAGTTTTCCTATAGAAAATTCCTAGATTTTGAAACAGTTTTCCTTTAGAAAAACTCTCAGATTCTGAAACATTTTTTTTTATAGAAAAATTCTCAGATTCCGAAACTTTTTACCATAGAAAAACCCTCAAATTCTGAGACATTTTTCCTATATTAAAATTCTCAAATTCTGAGACATTTTTCCTACACTCAAAATAAATTCTCTGTCCAATCAGCAGAAAAATCTGCTGAAAATACACCCATTTTGAGCCATATGAGAAATCTGCTGATTTTAGCAGACACGGTTTGCTAAATATCTGTCATAAGAGGTGAATAAATATAACAAAAAAAAAAAAAAAAAACCTACGCCGCCAGCGAGCATCGAACTCGCCACCTTCCGATTTGAAAGTACACTTCTTAACCACTACGCCACGGAAGCTTATCCTTTTATCTGGCGTTTTAGCTATTAAACATGTGTGTTGTTCGACAGCAGAGAAATCTGATTTTAGCAGAAATATCTGCTGATTTTAGCAGAAAAATCTGCTGATTTTAGCAGAACAATCTGCTGATTTCAGCAGAATAATCTGTTGATTTCAGCAGAACAATCTGCTGATTTCAGCAGAGCAATCTGCTGATTTCAGCAGATCAATCTGCTGACAATCTGTTTTGCTTTTTTTTTTTGTATAAAAAAATTTCTTGAAAAAATTTTGAAATTCAGCAAACAAAATCAGTATAAACATAGTAAAATGTCTGTTATTTTCTTAAACTGAATGACAGAGATTTTAGTAAAAATATCCTTCTCAGCAGAACAATCTGCTAAAAGATTGCTAATTCAAATTGAAAGTCGTTTTACAGATTTTTTGACAGAGTTTTTCTTTTGAGTGTATAGAAAAAATTTACAGATTCTAAGACATTTTTCCTATAGAAAAATTTTCAGATTCTGGAACACTTTCCTTTAGAAAAATTCTTAGATTCTGGGATAGAAAAATTCTCAGATTTTAAGACATTTTTGCTGAAAAAATTCTCATACTCTAAGACATTTTTCCTATAGAAAAAATATCATTCTGAGACATTTTTCCTATAGAAAAATTCTCAGATTCTGTGACATTTTTATACCCTCCAACCACAGTATGGGGGTATACTCACTTTGTCATTCCGTGTGTAACGCATCGAAATATTGGTCTAGGACCCCATAAAGTATATATATTATTGATCAGTGATCGATTGTAAGACATTCTAGCGATGTCCGTCCGTCTGTCCGTATGTAGGGGACACGATACGGTCCAAAATAAAAGAGCTATACTTCCGAAGTTTGGCACGAATATGTCTTAAATTCCTAGGCAGGTTAAGTTCGGAAATGGACAAAATCGGACCAAGGGGAAAAATGTTCCCCCTTGGAGAACTAAACCAATCTAAGAAAAACTGAATTTTTTGCAGCGTTTTTTGTACTTTTGCTAAGAAAATTTTTTATCTCAGAAGAAGTTAAAGATCGTAAGGGAAAGTGCCCCTAACGTCTCCCACAAGTGCCCCTAACGTCTCCCACGTGTTTTCAACAGACAGACAGACGGACATCGCTAGATCGTCTTAGAATTGATCGAGGATCATGAATATATACTTGATGGAGTCCTAGACCAATATTTCGAGGTGTTACAAATGGAATGACAAACTTATATATACCCTCTATCACTAGAGTGAAGGGTATAAACACAGTTATACAAATTTGTTTTTATCACAATCTAAAAAATCGCAGAATTTAAAAAAAAATCCAAGATTCTGAGACAAAAAAAATTTTCTGATTCTGAGACATTTTTATCACCATTTTGTACTACTATTAATCTCTTAATTCAATACTATAAAAATGTTCTTATAAGTATACTTATTTTCCGGTTCATACAGCACAAAACAATCACGCAAATTCACGAAACAAAAATTACTCACGGACGAAACTATTTTTTTTAATACCGCGCACTCGCCATCACGTGAATAAAACAAAATTTCACTCACGATAATGAGTGATTCAAGCGTAAATCACTCGAATCACGAAAAATTCGTGTCAAGCGCGCATCTCTACCTGACACTGCCCACATTTTGCACAAAATCATTAAAAATGCATGAAAAGAAACCAAATTCTGAGCTTTTGTTAAATTTCTTTTTTAATACAATAATTTTTTTTTAATTAGTTATTCGATTAATCGCAATAAATTAATCGGTATATTCGTTATTCGAAAATCTTAATTTTAAAACTATTCGAATGAGAATAAAGCAATAGGTTTTGAGTTAAGTCAAAAATAGCACCCATCTCTATAAAAATGGGGTAGACGAAAAGCTCAGTAAATACTGCCGATATGTCAAAAAATCACATTATCACTAACGTCGGGCTGAGTCTGAAAAACATTGCCACTAAATACCAAAAAAGCTATCCAAAGAACAGTTTTTGAGTTTACTCAAAGATAGCAGCGAAATTGATTAAAATTATTTTTTTTTGTACCTTGAACAAAAGTGGGATAGGTGTATAGCTCGGAATATATGGCCCCTACGACAAAAAGTCATACAAGCATAATGGCTTAATCCAAGGAATATGCACGGAAAAAAATTCAGTCATGAAAAACACCGTTTCAATAAATTTTTTGATTGAAACTCCTCCACACAGAAAGAATTGAAAATGAACTTCAATTTATGAAAAATGCAGTTTCAATCAATTTTTGATTGAAACCCCTCCGACGAAGAAAATTGTTATGCCAATCACCAACTTAATAGGTGATTAATTGAATATTTTTTCAATCAAACATTTTTCGATTTTAATCACAAATTTGTTAATTTTTTTTGAAGTAAATTAAAATAATGATTGATTTAACGAATGAATTGTAAGCTCATAACAAAATTATGAAAAAAATGCGTATTTTTTGCTTTCCAAAATGTGGCCAACAAAAGTAAACCCCGATTATTTTTTCAATTAAAGTAAATACATTGAATATTCAAATAAATTAAGGCAAAAAAATCTGGTATTTTAAAAAATTGTAATTCGTCTGTATACCAAATCAACAAAAATTTTAATCAAAACAATGACTGATTCATAAAAGTTTTTTTTGATCAATAGTTTTAATTGAATATTTTTAGCCAATAATTTTTTGTTTGTTGTTTATATTGCTCATCTGAAAACAGCAGATTTTTCAGCTGACATCAGCAGATTTTTCTGTTGTCTTAACAGATTTTTTCATATGGCTCAAAATGCCTCAAAATTTCCCTAAAAATAAGTGATATTTTCTTAGCCAAAGTGTTTAAGTAAACCTTTTACATTTCATCTTACAGGCATATATTGAAAATTATATATTCCATCCTTGCATCCATGTATGCATTTACTCTCCTTGTTTTCGGTATTTTTTTTTTGAGGGGAAAGATTTTTTTTTGTGCAAAAATAAAGGGTTTTACAAAAAAAAAAAAAGTCTAAGCAGATTACTTTGATAAAATTGCAATTGCAGACAAGTAAAGTAGAGCTGATAAAAGTGGCCCTTAGGCCACTTAAAATGCACCTATGTATGGAACACACACCGTACGGCATCTAACTATAAAGCCTAAAATGTTGACTTGTATATGAAATGAATTTATAACATAGACGGTAATACTGAGATGATGACTGGATGGCTGGATGGCTAGTTGACTGGCTGACTGACGGAATATACTGCAGAGGCAGTAGCAAATTGCTTCATGACCCTAGAAACAAACAATTGTTGTTTAAATAGTGTCATGTTAAAAAGATACAGCCAGACTACAATTTGTTTAGACAAATTCTAACATAACAAACCTTAAGCCAATTTACAAGGCAACCTAAAGTCAAGTCATAAAACCAAATACAGTTTTTTATGCTACATTTTTTTTGCTTCTATCTTAACCATATTTGTTTTTATGCTATTTAAATGGGTAGGTAGGTTTAGTGGATTTTATACCCAGCAAAATATGCCGAAAAGAATTAGGAAAAAATTTGCGAAACTCTCAAATCAGTTCACGAATAGGTCAAATGGGAATACAAAGGTTGAATTCAGAAACACACTTACCGAAAGCTTTTAATGACATTTTTTTGTAGAAAAAGTCTTCACATAATAAAGGTAATTTTTATAAAAGGTACTTTTTATAAAATGTACTTTTTATAAAAGATACTTTTTATAAAAGGTACTTTTTATAAAAGGTACTTTTTATAAAAGGTACTTTTTATAAAAGTACTTTTTATAAAAGGTACTTTTTATAAAAGTTACTTTTTATAAAAGGTACTTTTTCTAAAAGGTACTTTTTTTAAAAGGTACTCTTTATAAAAGGTACTTCTTATAAAAATTACTTTTTATAGAAGGTACTTTTCTAAAAGGTACTTTTTATAAAAGCTACTTTTTTTAAAAGGTACTTTTTATAAAAGGTACTTTTTATAAAAGGTACTTTTTATAAACGGTACAGAATTTTCAGAAAGTACTTGTTCCAGAATGTTTTAGTTCAATAAAGAATCCTACATTCCAAATTTCAAGTTTGAATGACCCTTATTTCAGTAAATAAAAAAAAGTACCAAAAGTACACTTTTTCACCATTTTACAACCGTAGAATCAACATTGGCAAAAACCCAGCCTTAGTGAATCTTTTTTCCGGGAAGTGAACCGACGTTGCAAATTTCAAGTTTCTAGTACGATTATTTAAGGAAATATAAAATGTACCAAAAGTACAGATTTTTACCTCTTTACCCCCTTAGAATCATCATTGACAAAAATCCAGCCTGACTGGATCTATGTTCCAGGATGTGAACATATAGTCCAAATTTTAAGTCTCTATGACCATTATTTCAGGAGATATAAAAAGTACCAAAGTACAGTTTTTTATCCTTTTTACCCCCTTAGAATCAACACTGGCAAAAATCCAGCCTTAGTGGATTTATATTCCGGGAGGTGAACATACAGTCCAAAGTTCTAGATTTCAAAAGTACAGATTTTTATCCTTTTTACCCCCTTAGAATAGAATACTGACAAAAATCCAGCCTTAGTAGATCTATATTCCGGGAGGTAAACCTACAGTCCAAATTTCAAGTCTCTATGACCATTATTTCAGGAGATATAAAAACTACCAAAAGTACAATTTTTTACCCTTTTTACCCCCTTAGAATCAACATTGGCAAAAATCCAGCCTTTGTGGATCTATATACCGGGAGGTGAACCTACAGTCCAAATTTCAAGTCTCTAGCTTTAGCGGTTTGGGCTGGGCGATGATGAATCAGTCAATAAGTCTGTCAGTCAGTCACGTTACTCTTTTATATATGAGGAGGTCCATAACAAAACGCACCAATTCCACTTTAACAGTTTTTTAGATAAACGCATAAATGTAAACAAAGTCAGTACTGACAATGAGTGTAAGTACTGAGGTTTGGGATGTTTCATAATTAAAGTCAGTAGTGAATTGATGTACAAATATTGAGATTTGTGATGTTTTTTAGTAATGGTTACATAGATTTTAATGTGTACAATAGTATTCAGTCAAAAAAACAAAAAAATCAAAAAGTGGAATTGGCGCGCTTTGTTATGGAACTCCTCATATGTATGTAGATATCTCAGAATCTGAGACTTTTTCTATGTCTCAGAATCTAAGGCTTTTTCTATACGAACATGTTTTTTTGAATGGCGATCCTGCAAATACCAATAAAACCCTTTAATCTAAGAATATTTTGTTTCTTTTGTTTTCTATTCTTTTTCTTACTAAAAACTGTTTCAGATTCTGGGATTTTGTTTTAATGAAAAATGTCCAGAATCTGATACTGTTTCTGAATCTGAGACTTCTTCTATATGAAAAATGTATCAGAATCTGAGACTTTTTCTATATGAAAAATGTCTCAGAATCTGAGACTTTTTCTATATGAAAAATGTCTCAGAATCTGAGACTTTTTCTATATGAAAAATGTCTCAGAATCTGAGACTTTTTCTATATGAAAAATGTCTCAGAATCTGAGACATTTTTTATATGAAAAATGTCTCAGAATCTGAGACTTTTTCTATAGGAAAAATGTCTCAGAATCTGTAAATTTTTCTATAGGAAAAATATCTCAGAATCTGAGACTTTTTCTATAGGAAAAATATCTCAGAATCTGAGACTTTTTCTATAGGAAAAATGTCTCAGAATCTGAGACTTTTTCTATAGGAAAAATGTCTTAGAATCTGTAAATTTTTCTATAGGAAAAATATCTCAGAATCTGAGACTTTTTCTATAGGAAAAATATCTCAGAATCTGAGACTTTTTCTATTGAAAAAATGTCTCAGAATCTGAGACTTTTTCTATAGGAAAAATGTCTCAGAATCTGAGACTTTTTCTATAGGAAAAATGTCTCAGAATCTGAGACTTTTTCTATAGGAAAAATGTCTCAGAATCTAAGACTTTTTCTATAGGAAAAATGTCTCAGAATCTGAGACTTTTTCTATAGGAAAAATGTCTCAGAATCTGTAAATTTTTCTATAGGAAAAATATCTCAGAGTCTGAGACTTTTTCTATAGGAAAAATATCTCAGAATCTGAGACTTTTTCTATAGAAAAAATGTCTCAGAATCTGAGACTTTTTCTAGTATAGGAAAAATGTCTAAGAATCTGAGACTTTTTCTATAGGAAAAATGTCTCAGAATATGAGACTTTTTCTATAGGAAAAATGTCTCAGACTCTGAGAATTTTGCTACAGGAAAAAATGTCTCAGAATCTGAGACTTTTTCTATAGGAAAAATGTCTCAGAATCTGAGACTTTTTCTATATGAAAAATGTCTCAGAATCTGAGACTTTTTCTATATGAAAAATGTCTCAGAATCTGAGACATTTTCTATATGAAAAATGTCTCAGAATCTGAGACTTTTTCTATATGAAAAATGTCTCAGAATCTGAGACTTTTTCTATATGAAAAATGTCTCAGAATCTGAGACTTTTTCTATATGAAAAATGTCTCAGAATCTGAGACTTTTTCTATATGAAAAATGTCTCAGAATCTGAGACTTTTTCTATATGAAAAATGTCTGAGACTTTTTCTATAGGAAAAATGTCTCAGAATCTGAGACTTTTTCTATATGGAAAATGAGTCAGAATCTGAGACTTTTTCTATATGAAAAATGTCTCGGAATCTGAGACTTTTTTTCTATTCGAAATTTTTACCAAAAAAAATCCTAAATTTAAGAATATTTTGTTTGTTTTATTTTCTATGCGAAAAATGTCTTAAATCTGAGACTTTTTCTGTAGGAAAAATTAGACTTGTTCCAAATGAAAAATGTCCCAGAGTCTGAGACTTTTTCTATACGAAAAATTTTCCCAGAATCTGAGACTTTTTCTATACGAAAAATTTTCCCAGGATCTGAGACTTTTTCTATACGAAAAATGTCTCAGAATCTGACACTTTTTTATACGAAAAATGTTTTAAAATCTGAGCCTTTCTACACGAAAAATTTTTAGAATCTAAACTTTCAGAATCTGAGACTTTTTCTTTGCGAAAAATGTCACAGAATCTGAGACTTTTTCTATACGAAATATTTTTTTAATGGCGATCCTCCAAATACCAAAAAAAAAACTAAAATTGTGAGAATATTTTGTTTGTTTTGTTTTTTATACGAAAAATGTCTCAAATCTGAAACTTTCTGTACTAAAAATTAGACTTTCCTAGTGAAAAATATCTCAGAATCTGAGAATTTTTCTATATGAAAAACGTCTCAGAAGCTGAGACTTTTTCTACACGAAAAATGTCTCAGAGTCTTTTTCTATACCAAAATGTTTTTTTAATGGCGATCCTGCAAATACCAAGAAAAACCTAAAATTTAAGAATAATTTGTTTGTTTTGTTTTCTATACGAAAAATGTCTCAAATCTGAGACTTTTTCTGTACGAAAAATTAGACCTTTTCAATATGAAAAATATCTCAGAATCTGAGACTTTTTCTATACGAAAAATCTTAGAATTTTTTTGTACAAAAATTTATCTCATTCAATTTTTTCACTGGGTTTTACATCTCTTACAGACCCTGACCATCCAGTAATTTAAATGTTCAATTTACTTTAGTCGTTGTAATATGTGTGTGTATGTGTGTGTAGCAGCATCAATTTGATGATGTCTATCATTATTATTATTTTATATTTAAAGTCCTGAGAATCATTGCCAATACATATTAGTTTAATATTCAGTGTACTTAGATGGTTGGTTGCCAAGGAATAATTTTATTTGTTTTTATCTCGTAATATTTCCATTTTGCAATATGATTTGTTACGGTTGTGTTGATGTTAGCTATTGTAAGAAGAAAATACAGAACAAAATCATAATTTTTCTTACACAAATACACATACAGGAATAAATATCGAAACATATGTATGTTTAAATAATCACCATAATCATTTTCATGGTGGTGGTGGATACTTACAGGACTTTCGTAGAGAAATATGACAGATTAACAGATTTAGATTGTATTTTTTCACTATTTATAAATTTTCGGAGATTTAGAAATATATGTTTTACCGAATGGGGCCTTCTTGAAAATGTACCCCCGTTTACCCTACAAATTTAAAAATTTAGGGGATAAGGAGTAGGTTTGTTTAGAAGAAATGTTGGGGTGTAAACATTAATGGTGGTCTTACAATGCACATCTCTAGCGACTCTGAGGCAATTGTGGGGAAAATGGGTTATCATCGGAGCAAAAGTGACGGTAAAGGGACTGAAGAAACACAAAAAGCCCCACATTTCTTATGAACAAACCTAATCTGTATCACCACGTCCTAATAGGCCTCCCATACAAAATTGTAATTTTTATAAAATTTGCTTCCACCACTGTCCCGCGGATATCACTAGAAGAGTCACATGGTCATAATGTACCCCTAATATTTTTTCAACACCAAAATTTTCAAAAAAAACATATCTTCCCTTGGTAAAAACAATTTCCGCCATTAAAACGATCCCAGGTTTCACTCCTAGACCAGTTAAAGCCACAAGGAGAAGAAGCCAAAACACTCAGAAGCGTCTTCTATGTTTCCACAGAAGTTTTTCCAAGAATCACATTTGGCAATTCTTATCATCTTCTTATAACTCTTAAGTTACAGCCTATATGCAGACCAGTCCTCGTCGGCTCTTGATGATTCTAATCTAAATCCATCTCTGAAAAAAATTTACCAAACTCTAACGTTTCTAATTTTATATATCAGTATTGTTTGCCGTAATATTGTTAAATGTAAAATGTTTTAAGCAATATTCAACAAATATTCCACCTTCTCTTAAGTTAAACAACAGCAACAACAAAATGATGTCGGTCATGATGAAAATACGAATGATGATGATGGTTAGGTGAAGTCACATGATGATTGTTGGTTTGATGAAACATTTGAGTATTAAAGGATTTGCTTAGAAATGTATGCATAAGGAAACACTGTGACCATAAAGTAAACGATTTTCTTAATCCTTAAGAATTTTAACGAAACGGTTTGACGGAAAAAATTTGCTGCACATGTGAGTGCAACAATGTGCAAATAAACTCTTTGCACACAAGTGGGCTGCACATGGTTTGATTATTTGCTTTCTCGGTGTGTATGTTATGTGTTACAACGAAATTAAAATTATTTTTCCTCTTTTTGAATGAACAAATTTAAAATTTTATCCACATAGGTCAGGAATTCCCAATAAACCAAATAACAATAAGTGTTATAGAAAATAGTATCACCTGTATGATACCGATTACGGTATCACCTTAAATTAAGTTCATGATACCATTTTCGAATTTTAGGCGACTTTGCTTTCGTCATTTCTGGAAATTTCAATAGCGAAAACGATATTACATTTTCATATCGAAACGATATCTGAATAACGATAGTTTTTCGATAAATTCTAGAAAATGGCGATTTTATTATCATTATGACTGAAATTATCGATAGCGAAAACGATATCATAAATTTAATGGAAAAACTATATCATAAGAAAAGGTACATTAAGAAAGAAAACATATCGTTTTCGTATAACATGTGATAATTAGGTGATATTGCCTCGATATCATAGCGGTATCGTTTCGTTTATTGGAAAAGAATTTAGAATTTGTGATTCCTTATACTCATTAATCTAAGTGTATGTTACAATTTTGATCGAATTTTTTTAGGGTTTTATTTCATACCAATTTACTTGTTATATGTTTGTTTCTTTTTCAACTGGCGTTTTTTTTTTTATTTGTAGGGTGTATGGGGGTACATTTGCTAGTAGGACACAATTTTTACCTCCAATTTATCCCCATTAAGTATAAATATTCGTGATCATTGATCGATTTCAAGTCGATCTAGGGATGTCTGACAAACAGGGTGCTGTTTCGGTATCGTCATCGAAGTCTGGTAAAAGAAGCAGCCTAAGGTGTCGGCAACGTCTGGACTCAGTCTTTTAGTGAGGTGGTGAAAAGTAGCCTCGTTACGGCTGTCATCAATAGGGGAATAGGGATTCCAAGGGATAAGTTAAGTTTAGTAGAAACTAAATTAAGTAAAATCTGTTTTAGGCTCCTTCAGAATATTCCTGATTATTTTCCTACTGTTGTCAACGCAGGCTGGTATCAAGGTTTTGGTTTTGGGAGTGAATGGTCAGCAGACATATTTAAGGTTGCCGTTAGCCAAGTGGGAAAGATATGGCCTAAAGTCTAACTGAAGGTCGTGAACAAAAATTATATTCCGTCACAGCCCAGAGCTGTGGCTACAAGTGACACCCAAGTCATTCTGAAGATGATCAGGGTCTGCAATCCTAAGCTTACAAATCAGAACTGGATTTGGAGTCTATTCGGAAAAGCTTGTGTTGAGCCGGCTCGAATATCGCCAGATCATTGCAGTGTTTACAAGACAGAGATGCTGGCAATAAAGGAAGTGGCTGACTGGTTGAGTTGCAATGTCTTGCCTACAACCGCAGTCAAGACATTGCAACTCAAGAATTGAAAAGCCGATAAGGTTGTATTCTTGGGTGAAGGGCATGGCGGGAATTGGAGGCTCTTTAAACTTTTACCCAGATGGGTCGAAGGTACACGAACAAGTGGGCTTTGGAGTATATTTGGAGGAGCTTGGTTTGAGCCTGGCTCGATGATTGTCAGATCATTGCAGTGTTTACCAGGCAGGCTGATTGGTTTAGTTGCAATGTCTTGTCTACAACCGCAGTCAATATCTATTTCGACAGTCGAGACGTGGGTAAGTCCCTGGAGTCAATGTTTCTGAAAACAATATCTGCCCTTGACTGCCGCACGTCTTTAAATGAGATGGGCAAGCAGTTTGACATACGAATCATATGGGTCCCAGGGCACAGAAACATTACAGGGAATTGCAAAGACAAAGAGCTTGCAA
Organism: Pegoplata infirma; assembly: GCA_963921195.1. Lineage (NCBI taxonomy): Eukaryota > Metazoa > Arthropoda > Insecta > Diptera > Anthomyiidae > Pegoplata > Pegoplata infirma. The sequence continues at coordinate 211,527,275 of OY992539.1, read as the reverse complement.
GACTGGGAACTACCTTAAAGGTTTGCAAACAAACCAAACAAAATCTACGGCTTTGTTCCACTTCAGAGACTAATCAGAGATGGTCACATGGATGGACGTGTGAGACTACATAGTAGATTTGACCTTCTCTTAATCAGAAGCACACAAGTAGGCTAATATCGTTTTCAAGAGGAGAGATTTCGACGGTGGTTTCTGTATTTACCGAATACTGTCTTATAGGAAAGCACGCATAGCGGTTAAATTTGCCATCAAATGACTTTTGCCAGAGTTGCATGGATGAGAAGAAGTTTAAAAATATCGACCCTTTTAACTGCCATACAATTTTAATTTTAACTGCCATTGTCTGATACTTTCTGGTTAGATACTTGCTTCTCAGGTATCTAGGGAGCTGCACGATCTTTCTGATTTTTCGGATGTCAAAATTCAGTATCGTAGGAGTTTTAAAGGAGTCCAAATTTGTTAAATGACAGGGACTTGTAGGGGAACCAAATTACCGTGCAGTGGTATCACTACGGACCTCAGAGCCTTTTGTGTGCTGACGTAAAAACTTAGCAGCCATTTATAACCTTACCTTGTATATACAAACTTTTATTTAATCAACAACACCATTTGCAATTGTATTTCCGATATTATCAATTGAATTTCAGAAGTTATTTGTATTTCAGAAGTTATTAATTGTATTTCAGAAGTTATCAATTGTACTTTAGAAATTATCAAATATATTTTAGTAGTTATCAATTGTATTTCAGAATTTATCAATTTTATTTCAGAAATTATCAATCGTTTTTCAGAAATTATCAATTGTATTTCAGAACTTATCAAATATACTTTAGAAATTATCAATTGTATTTCAATAATTTTTCAGAAATTATCAATCGTTTTTCAGAAGTTATCAAATGTATTATAGAACTAATCAAATTTATTTCAGAAATTATCAATCGTTTTTCAGAAGTTATCAATTGTAATTCAGAACTAATCAAATTTATTTCAGAAATTATCAATTGTATTTCAGAATTTTTCAATTGTATTTTAGAAACTAACCTTCGTAAAACAATAAAAAATTTCTGAAATACAATTGATAATATCTGAAATACAATTGATAAATTCTTAAATACAATTGATTAATTCTGAAATACAATTGACTATTGCTGATAAACAATTGATAACTTCTGAAATACAATTAATAATATCTGAAATACAATTGATTATTTCTGAAATACAATTGATAATTCTAAAATACAATTGAAAGTTTCTGAAATACAATTGATATTTTCTGAAATACAATTGATAATTTCTGAAATACATTTTATAAGTTCTAAAATACAATTGATAACTAACAGCACCTAAAAATTGTCAATTACACCCCCTTTACCCTATGTATATTTTTTTATTGGCATGAAGAAAAATTCCATTTATTTTGAAAATTGCAAATGATTATTTATTGAGTAAGGCTAAAAGGAGTAGCAGCAAAAGTCGTTAGTTATAATGTAGCAACTGTTTTTAACGTGGGTACAGAAAAAAAAAAATGGTTAATGGTATGAAATGAAATTTAAAAAGAAAAAATCTTATAAAGGGGGAAATAAATTTGTTAAGCTTTATTTTAAAAAAGAAAATTTATTTTAAAAAGGAAAATTTGTCTTAAAAGGAAAATATTTATTAGATTTTATATTTAATTTTTTTTAGAATAAATTTCAAAAAAAAAAAAAAAAATTAAAAATGGCGGCAATGAGGGAAAGTCTAAAAAAAATAAGAAATTCGCAATATTTTATTTTTTTTTTAATTTAAAAAGATTTTTGAAAATATTTTAAAAGAGAAAAAAACAAAAAAAAAAAATTAAAGTTAAGGAATATTTTAAAAACTTAAGATATTATTTGGTTTTCCATTACAATTTTTATGAACATAAATGTTGTTTTTATTTGAATTTCTTTTAATATATATTTAAAGTAATAAATTTTCAAGACCTCGAGCTTAAAAATTTTTTTTTACAAAATATCGATTTTTTGTTAAATAACTGGTTATTTTTATTAAGTATTCGGTTACTATTAAAAGTAACCGCTTTTTTTAAGCTTATTTGTTAATTATTTGGTTTTTTCTACGAGTTAATTGTTTCTTTTAATATATAATTTTATTATATAATTAATCTATTTTATTAAGTAACCGGTTACTCGATTTCCTTAACCAACATAAACGATTTCTTTAAGTTCTCATCTTCATTTTCATTTTTTTAAATTAATCTTTAAATTTGACCACATAACCGTTTTTTTTATAAAGTAACCGGTTACTCTTACCAAGTACTCGGTAACTTTTTCCTAGCTACTGGCCACTTTTAGGTTATTTATTTTTTTTTGTCTTTAATTTAAATTTCAATTAAATTTAAGTAGTGCGTACTACATTAAATTATATTTTTATTGTTTTCCAACAAAATTTGATGTTTTTCCCCTGCAGTCATTAACGGTGATATTTATTTTTCTTAAGCAAACATCCCAATTTTTTCGTATATTTTAATGATAATAAAAAAAATTAATTGTTATTGTAATTATAATTATCAGACAGTATGAAGGAAAACTCTATACCACAATGTTAATACACCTAGGAAAAGATTGACAAGATAGTTTGATAAAAAAGGACTTCAAAAATAAGTTTTGCAAAATATATATCATTGGTCCTTCGAACCGTAGATCTTTAGACTATTTCAGCCATTAAGCCGTTGCAAATCTTTTACTAAAACTAAATGAAATTTTACTCTCTAAGTCAGCCCATCCTATTTTTTATTATTTTTTTTATTTTAAATGGACGTCTTATGAACGCTTTCATTTTCTTTGAATAAATTTAAGCCTTTAATGGTCCTTCGAACCGTAACAACTTAAAATTAAATATTTTAGTACCTTCTTTTTCTTTTACACTTTACACTTTCTCCATTTCTCTTATTATAAAACCCCGTAATTCAAGTTACAAGTGTTAATGTTTACAATGTAATAACATTAAAATTAACTCATTCAATACGCACAATTTATTTATGACTCGAAAAAAATAAAATCAAAAATTATGTTAACGAGTACTTGGTTTCTGCTCTCACTTCATCTACAAAATTATACTCGCTGGTAGTAAATATTTTCATGTTTTTATAAAGTAAAGATGGATTTTAATTTTTAAAGTTTATTTTTCTTATTTTTTTATATATTTTTTATTTTTTTTTTTCTGTTTTGTTTACTGATTATATTCACGACGTTTATATTGACTGGAAAATAAATATAAATAAATAAACATTTATAGTATGAATGGAATGAATAGTCAGACGTCTCTGCTGCATTTACATAATAATGACTCAAAAATGCAATGAAATATCAGATGAAGATGATGTATGTTTTAAAAGAGTAGGGGGACATTATATATAGGAATTATTTATAAAAGGTACTTTTTTATAAAGGTACTTTTCTATAAAAGGTACTTTTTTTATAAAAGGTACTTTTTTTATAAAAGGTACTTTTTTTATAAAAGGTACTTTTTTTATAAAAGGTACTTTTTTTATAAAAGGTATTTTTATATAAAAGTACTTTTCTATAAAAGGTACTTTTATATAAAATGTACTTTTTTATGAAAGGTACTTTTTTATAAAAGGTACTTTATTATAGAATGTACTTTTTCAAAAAAGGTACTTTTTTATAAATGGTACTTTTTTTAAAGATACTTTTTTATAAAAGGTACTTTTTATAAAAGGTACTTTTTTATAAAAGGTACTTTTTTTATAAAAGGTACTTTTTTTATAAAAGGTACTTTTTATAAAAGGTACTTTTTTTATAAAAGGTATTTTTTTATAAAAAGTATTTTTTATAAAAGTTACTTTTTTATAAAATGTACTTTTTTATAAAAGGTACTTTTTTATAAAAGGTACTTTTTTTATAAAAGGTACTTTTTTTATAAAAGGTACTTTTTTATAAAAGATACTTTTTTAGAAAAGCTACTTTTTTTAGAAAAGGTACTTTTTTAGAAAAGGTACTTTTTTATAAAGGTACTTTTTTTATAAAAGGATTTTTTTTTATGAAATGTACTTTTATATAAAAGTCACTTTTTTATAAAAGGTACTTTTTTTATAAAAGGTACTATTTTATAAAAGGTACTTTTTTTATGAAAGGTACTTTTGTTTAAAAAAGGTACTTTTTTATAAAAGGTACTTTTTTTAAAATGTGCCATTTTATAAAAGGTACCTTTTATATAAAAGGTACTTTTTTATATAAAAGGTACTTTTTTTTTAAAAAAGGTACTTTTTTTTTAAAAAAGGTACTTTTATATAAAAGGTACTTTTATAAAAAAGGTACTTTTATATAAAAGGTACTTTTATATAAAAGGTACTTTTATATAAAAGGTACTTTTATATAAAAGGTACTTTTATATAAAAAAGGTACTTTTATATAAAAAAGGTACTTTTATATAAAAAAGGTACTTTTATATAAAAAAGGTACTTTTATATAAAAAAGGTACTTTTATATAAAAAAGGTACTTTTATATAAAAAAGGTACTTTTATATAAAAAAGGTACTTTTATATAAAAAAGGTACTTTTATATAAAAAAGGTACTTTTATATAAAAAAGGTACTAAATGTTTTTTTTTTTTTATTTTTAGTACCAAAAGGTACTTTTATATAAAAGGTACTTTTATATAAAAGGTACTTTTATATAAAAGGTACTTTTATATAAAAGGTACTTTTATATAAAAGGTACTTTTATATAAAAGGTACTTTTATATAAAAGTACATAAAATAAAATGTATTTATTCGGCCTTTATATATGTATATATATTCGATTAGAGTTTTTTTCTAGTTCGAGGCCCAAAAATATTTCTATATATGATATTGTCATAATTGAGTATTTTTAATTTATTGCTTTAAAAAAGTTACTCATCTCATAGTATGTCTGTAGTGATCACACTCAAAAAAAAAGTGAACTAAAATCTGGGAAAATTAACTCAATTTTGAGAAATAGAGGGAATGATTTGGCTCCAAAGATTTTTTTTCTTGGTTTTAGTTCATAATTTTCCCAAAAATAAGTAAAACAAAATTATTTAATTTTAAGCCAATTTTAACTAGAAAATGGGAAAAATTATACTTCACATTTTAGAAATAGATTGGGTCTAGACCCTGGACCCATGGGTTCGGACCCCATTTAACTCAAGACCCCGTTGGGTCCTTTGAGTTTCCCCATAGATTTTGATCCAAAACTTGTGTCCGTTTCGCTCTAACGTGCTTAGTTTTTGAGATACGGTAATAAGGGGCCTGATAGGGTCTTGAGAATCTTAAAAACTGGATAACTCAAAAACTATTAATCGGAGGGCTTTCGGGTATTTTGCGGAAGTGTTCTACGAGTCAAGAGCTACAAAAATGCCGTTGGACTTTTTCTCGTGTTGGCAGTATTTTCCGAGATATGTGCATACATAAAATCTCGGGAATTTCAAATTTTAGATCTAAAATTAGGGTCTTGAGACCCCGACAGATATGCAGAGCTAGGCTATTCCATATTTTTCTTTGTAGTCTTTCTTTTGAAAATTTCATCCGTTTCGCTCTATCTCGCTTAGTTTTCGAGATATCGCGATTTTGAATTTTTAACTAAATTCTAAGAAGTTATTTACTAAATTCTCAGAAGTCATTAACTAAATTCTAAGAAGTACACTTCCTCAATTCAAAGAAGAGAAATACGATGATGTTTTTTTTAGTAAATTTTAACTAAACTTGAACTAAATTGTTATTTAAGAAATATGTCTTAAAAATAAAGATACGATTCTTAGATTTGTGGAAAATTTCTTTGGCAGTAAGAATTTTTTTCCTAATATTAAAAAAATCCATTTAAAGAAAACTATGAACTACTTATAAGTAAATGAACTAAAATTTTTTCCTCATAGTTAAGAAAATTTCTCATTTTTAAGTTAAATTTAACTAAATTTTAGGAAAATTCATGATAAATTTTCAAAGACATTTTTTCCTTAATTTTAGTTATGTCTTTTTTTTTCAGTGCAGTTTCATCCCCACTAAGGAATCTTCAGCAGACTTTAAAGAATCATCGTTGGTCAATCAAACATCAAACCAGACATAAAACTTGTAAAATATATCAAATATTATGTCTGGTTTGATGTTTGATTGACCAACGATGATTCTCTAAAGTCTGCTGAAGATTCCTTAGTGGGGATGAAACTGATCAGTACAGACATACTATGAGATGAGAAACTTAATAACTTAATAATAAATTAAAAATACTCTATTATGACAATATCATATATAGAAATATTTTTGGGCCTCGAACTAGAATAAAACTCTAATCGAATATATATAAAAAAGGTACTTTTATATAAAAAAAAGGTACTTTTATATTAAAAGGTACTTTTTTTATAAAAGGTACTTTTTTATAAAAGGTACTTTTTTTTATAAAAGGTACTTTTTTTATAGAAAGTACTTTTTTAAAAAAGGTACTTTTTTGATTTTGTATAAATTACTACCGCCTTAATGTATGTTGGGAGTACTTGTTTTTTTTTTTTTCATTTCTAGGAGTTGGAGTTAATTTGTAAACTCACGTTGTTTTTATTTGTTATTGAGAAAACATTTCTAAGAAATTTCTAAATTTTATGTTTTATTTTCAATTATAATTGCTGCGTTACAATAATAATGACTTCCTAGTCAGCTGTGGTGCGTTTTTGTTAAAAAAAATAATTCAACGAGGAAGGTATATTAGCAGGTTCCATCAGATTCTTTACAAAACTTTGGGAAACATTTTAGGAACCATAATTTTTTATCCGAACCATAATTATTTAATATTTTGGTGGTTATATGTGCGGGATGAAATGAAGTGAAGAACAGTAAGACGACTATTTTTAACTGTAGGGTAGAAGGGGTGAATTGGCCAGTTGGTCAAATTTGTCTGTTCCAATTATTTCTGCATTTACGAAAGTATGTAGATTATAAGTCTCGAAGAAGCAACTGGTTTAGTTTTGAAGGTATTGCAAAAAAAGTGCAATTGTATCCCCTTCTATCCTATACCACATGCAAGATCAATGCATAATTTCTCGAATTTCTTAAAAAACTACAAACCTTTCTGTAGGTTCAGTAGAGTAACACGAGCAATCTTTGAGAAACTATCTGGATACAAACCGAGAATCGAACTCAGTTCCTCAGTGTTGTACCTACAGAACATACATTCATTGAGTTACGATTGATTTTGTATCCTTATTCAAGTTTTTTATTTTTTTTATTTTCCAGAACCTATTGCAATACCTTCCTTGTTCAATGAGTTAGCAGAGATTCTTTCATGGCTGTCTGGTTAAGAAAGTGTAGGTGTTGTTTGCTCTTATGCAAATGTCTCCTCAAGTGTTAATTATTACTGTAAATTTGTACATATTCCCATATTTAGTTATGCTTTAAATGCCATCGTTTGAGAAAAATTACTAATTCTAAAGAAAAAGTAATCATTGTCAATTGATTACACAAAAAGAAAACTATGTAAATTTTCTTAGGAAAATTTATCTTAGACATTATTTCTAATTTCGAAATTCATTATGACAATTTTTCTTTTTGTAATTATTAAAACAAATACTAATGTGATCTTTCTGTATGGTAAGAGGCTGAAATTTCGTTGAAATTGTTATTAACATTTATAGTTTAATCGCTACCTTGTTTTCTTATTATTTTTTCTTTAGAGATTTAAATATCTTTACGCTACAGCTTTGACAATTTCATATTGACTTTTGTTGATTTCTATTTACAAATCCCTTGAAATATCATCAGTTTTATTAACAAAGATTTTCCAATCATGACAAAGTAAACCCTATATAAACGTTTATCATCTGTCGTGGTTTGCCAATATAATACATTTTAACAATTTATCAATCATTTGATTAAATTTTTTTTCTGTATACTTCTTGTGACAAAAATTTAGAAGATAGGAATTTGTATAAAAAAAACAAACCTGGAAGACAATTTTTGTATTTGCCTAACAAGAGAAAAATCGAAGAAGAAAGGTGAATGAAACTTTAAAACATCTTAAAATTTGAAAGACTATGAAAAGAAACATCAATAACTTAATAATTTTCTAGTACCTTTTTATAAAGAACCTTATATAAAAAAGTACCTTTTATAAAAAAGTACCTTTTATAAAAAAGTACCTTTTATAAAAAAGTACCTTTTATAAAAAAGAACCTTTTATAAAAAAGTACCTTTTATAAAAAAGTACCTTTTATAAAAAAGTACCTTTTATAAAAAAGTACCTTTTATAAAAAAGTACCTTTCATAAAAAAGGACCTTTTATAAAAAAGTAGGTTTTATACAAAAGTACCTTTTATAAAAAAGTACCATTTATAAAAAAGTACCTTTTATAATAAAGTACCTTTTATAAAAAAGTTCCTTTTATAAAAAGTACCTTTTATAAAAAAGTACCTTTTATAAAAAAGTACCTTTTATAAAAAAGTACCTTTTATAAAAAAGTAACTTTTATAAAAAAGTACCTTTTTTATAAAGGGTATATTTCTATAAAAAAAGTACCTTTTATAAAAACTACCTTTTATAAAAAAGTACATTTGATATAAAAATACCTTTTATATAAAAGTACCTTTTATTTCCGGGTCATAGGGGAATACGGGGAACTGAGATTGCCGATTCTTTGGCAAACATTGGCTCCGATACAATTCCTCACAATCCGGAGCCTCAGATTGGTATAGGCTTGACGTGGATGATGCGTTGGATATACTCTCACATGAAATCAATTTTCATGGAAAGATGGTCCAATGAGTTGACATGTAGGAATACTAAATGTTTTGTGATAAGGCCAGACAAGAAAGTGGCAAAATATTTACTCAGTCTGAGTAGAAAAGACTGTCGCAAACTTACTGGCCTAATTACGGGACACAATGCCATATGACGAGATTGGGTGTCTTATCAGACCCTCTTTGTGCAGCTTGTCTTGAGGATGAGGACACAACAGAACACTACGTCTGTTATTGCCCAGCTTTCTCAAGATCAAGACTGCGGATAATGGGCTCTGATATTTTGTCGATGGACATGGTCCATGGACTTCCCTTGTCTGACTTTCTCAGGTTTGTGAATGCAACTGAGAAATTCTGAGCAAGTACCTTTTATATAAAAGTACCTTTTATATAAAAGTACCTTTTATATAAAAGTACCTTTTATATAAAAGTACCTTTTATATAAAAGTACCTTTTATATAAAAGTACCTTTTATATAAAAGTACCTTTTATATAAAAGTACCTTTTATATAAAAGTACCTTTTATATAAAAGTACCTTTTATAAAAAAGTACCTCTTATAAAAAAGTACCTTTTATAAAAAAGTACCTTTTATAAAAAAGTACCTTTTATAAAAAAGTACCTTTTATAAAAAAGTACCTTTTATAAAAAAGTACCTTTTATAAAAAAGTACCTTTTATAAAAAAGTACCTTTTATAAAAAAGTACCTTTTATAAAAAAGTACCTTTTATAAAAAAGTACCTTTTATAAAAAAGTACCTTTTATAAAAAAGTACCTTTTATAAAAAAGTACCTTTTATAAAAAAGTAACTTTTATAAAAATGTACCTTTTATAAAAAAGTACCTTTTATAAAAAGGTACCTTTTATAAAAGTACATTTTTCGTATAGAAAAATTCTCAGATTCTGAGAAATTTTTCGTATAGAAAAATTCTCAGATTCTGAGATATTTTTTGTATAGAAAAATTCTCAGATTCTGAAATATTTTTCGTATAGAAAAAGTCTCAGGTTGGGAGAAAGTTTTCGTATATAAATAGTCTCAGATTCTGAGACATTTTCGTCCGGAAAAGTCTCAGATTCTGAGACATTTTTCGTATAAAAAAGTTTACAGAAACAGCCTTAGATTCTGAGACCTTCTTCGTATAGAAAAAGTCTCAGATTTTAAGACATTTTTTGTATAGAAAATTCTTAGATTCTGAGATATTTTTCATATAGAAAAATTCTCAGATTCTGAGACATTTATTATATAGAAAATTCATCTGATTTTGAGACATTTTTTGTATAGAAAAATTCTCAGATTCTGAGATATTTTTCGTATAGAAAAATTCTCAGATTCTGAGATATTTTTCGTATAGAAAAATTCTCAGATTCTGAGATATTTTTCGTATAGAAAAATTCTCAGATTCTGAGACATTTTTCGTATAGAAAAAGTCTCAGATTCTGAGACATTTTTCGTATTGAAAAATTCTCAGATTCTGAGACATTTTTCGAATAGAAAAATTCTCAGATTCTGCAACATTTTTCGAATAGAAAAATTCTCAGATTCTAAGACATTTTTCGTATAAAAAAGTTCTCAGATCCTGCGACATTTTTCGTATAGAAAAATTCTCGGATTCTGAGACAATTTTCGTATAGAAAAAGTCTCAGTTTCAGAAACATTTTTCGTATAGAACAATTTTCAGATTCAGAGCCATTTTTCTAATAGAATAATTCTTAGACTCTAATACATTTGTCGTATAGAAAAAGTCACAGATTCTGAGACATTTTTCGTATAGAAAAAGTTTCCGATTCTGAGACAACAATGGCCAACTTATATATAAACCCTCTACCACGAAGTAGAGGATTAAAAATCACATATCGCGACTTATGCGGTTTTCGTTCTATGACCACATAAAGTTTATTCCTTTGACGTTGGGCGGAAGTTAAATTGAGTCCTTTTTTGTGTGTGTGTTTGTGATTTTTTTTTATTTTTCTTTTATATTTATCTTTATTTTAATCACATTTTCATCGTCCTCATCACCATCAGCATCATAAAAATCGTTATTATTATCATAAAAGCATTATCAGCCGCACAGAAAGATGAAAAAAAAAACGACACCAAAATGCCGGCACTTCATTATGTATTTGCATTGCTGTCATTTGTTGGGTGGCACAGGATATTTTCGGATTCACTGTTTTTTTTTTCGTTTGTTATATGAGTAAATAAAACTTTTATTTTTTTCTTCTGTTTTGTGGGTTTTAAAATACTTTTTTTTTTATTTTTTGTTACTTTTTCTTTTGCCATCTTATACTTTTGGCTACAACATTAATGACTCCTGAGAATGCACAAGATAAAATAAAAGTACATTATAATATCCTTTTTCTCCTCGTTAAAGCCTTTTTTGTAAATGTGTTGGTATTATATTATGGGCTACACCATCTTCTTATATTTGTTGGTTTTTTGTTTGCTGATATTTTCCACGCGCGCCTTAGTTTGTTTTTTTCCCGATTTCCTTAACCGCCATAAATATTTACATAAGAAAAGGGAAATTTGAAAAAAAAAAAAAAAATTGTTATAATATGTGAGACAGACAGACAAATTGCGTTTAAATGTATAAATTTTGTGCTTTTGAATGCATTAAACATACAAACGTAATCACCTTTTCTCTTTTGCAATTAATTTAAAAGGATTTACAGATGCAAGTAGTGGTGGTAAAAGCTGCGTTTTGTCTAGGATAACTTTATCTAGGTTTCTATTATTTGTTAGACACAATTATAATTTCAAATGGTTTGTGTTTTTTTTGTAATGTATAATTTCTTGGAGTGTATTTGTATTATTAAAATAAATATATCAATATAATTGTACTACATCTTTAGATATTGCTTTTATTTTTTATGTGACAGTAATTTGTAATTTTTTTGTTGAAAATCAAATTTACGGTTTTTGTGTAATTTTGTATGAATTGGCCTAAAAAAAAGGATTAAAGGACTTAACCAGACTTAATTATTTTTGCCCTTATAACTTTTGACAAATGTGATCGTGTTTTTATTTCAACTTTGTGCTAAACTCGTGGCTCTGCCTCACCGACTAGTACTGGTCCTAGCACTAGTCTTAAGGTTTCAACCTTGGAGTCCGGCCTTGAGCCTTAATCTAAGCCAGTAAATGTTAATCACAGCCAACAAAGGCTTTGTTTGAAATTAATTTACAAACTAACGAAACACGATCAGACGACGCTCTTCGAACGCGAGAAGGCATCGCTATTACGGGCGAAAGGAGTCATTAAAGAACAGGAGAAACTTTCAATTCGCGCATCTGACAACAGGGCGTTGTTTCGGTCTCGCCATCAAAGTCTGTTAAAAGGTTGCGCTCTCCAGATAATAAACCTTTACCTAAGAAGTCTTAGGTGACCGACCACGTCAGGACTCTCAATAGGGGAAATAGGGATTGTAGTATTCCAAGTCAAGTTTAGTGGAAACTAAACTAAACTTAATAATACTGCGAGTAAAACTCGTTGGATTTGGTAATGAAAGATCAGCAGCCGTGTTTAAGGTTGGGAGAGATATGGCCTAGAGACAAACTTGAGGTCGTAAACAAACATGATTTACCGTCGCAGCCCAGAGCTCATGCATGGATTTCCATGGCTAAAAGTGACACTGAAGTAATCCCGAAGATGATCAGAGTCTGCAATCCTGACCTTCTAACTCAGAATTGGTAAATTGACAGATTGGGTAAGATGGAGGGAACTTGTCGTCAAGCAGTAATCTTGGTTAATGAGGAATCACATCCGCTTTTTCATTTAATTTTCATTTAAGAGTCAATGTCTACAAGGGCGACCAGAAGATTATTCTGGATGTAGCCAAACCAGTGACAGTGTCGCATGGGGGATCAGGAAGTGGTTGATATTCGGGTAAGCACCCATACAGTAATGAATATATATGGTTTTGAAGCCACCGATCCTATGCTGATGGGAGATGCATTTGGCAAATTCAAAACAGAATCTGGCAACGAATGCGAACTCTGTGATAACACTGAGGACAAAGTCAATGCCACAGTTAGTTATGTTTAAGTCGAAACCCATACAGTAAAGAATGCGGAGAGTTCTATTGACTCCGATTCAGAGATGGGACACAAATCTGGCTTATTCGAATTCATTATAACACAGAGGACGAAGCCAATAACACGGTGGTGGAAAGATGGTGGAGGAGATACAAGATTTGTTGCGGTTCCTACAAATAAACCTTCAGCACTGTAAGGCGGCCTATTCAGCCTATTATATATAAATAATAGTTTTGATCACATGATCAATTATTTTTATTTATTCTTTCTATTTATTTACAACTCATTTTTTAATAAATTCCACCTAACCGAGAACTGGTAACAATGACCGTCGTCTCGTTGTAGCGAAAAAAACCATGGGTTCTGGTGGGAATCGAACCCACGACCCCCACGTTGAAAGGCTAGCACGCTACCAACTAGCCTTCGGAGGCCCCTAGCCTATTCTATTGAAATATGCCATTCAACCCGTAGATATTTACGTCAAGAGCACAGTAGAAAAATCGGCTCTCAGGTTAAGAGACTCGCAAATGCTTAAACAACGCTCTTGGTGGGCGGGACGAAATTGCAACAGAGAACTGGCTATACCTCACCACAAATGAAGTTTGACAGAACCTTCAAAGTCCAAATAACTAGGGAATAACAGAGAATGCGATCTCAATCTTTACGGACGGATCAAAAATGGAGATGGGTACGGGTAGTGTACTCTGAATGCCTATGCCTCTAATAGGAGCATCACTCAGACTTCCAAATAACTGTAGTGTTTTCCAGGCCGAGGTACTTGCAATTGACAAAGCCGCGCAGATGATTATGACAAGGGACCTTCGTCCTTACTCCATTAACATTTTTGTGGATAGTCTCGCACCTCTGAAGGCCTTCATATAAGGCACTGTAAAATCGGAAATCGTTAGGAATTTTATACAATCCCTTCGTCATATCAGTCAGTCAAATCACAGTCAATGTAATCTGGGTCCATGGACATAGTGGGGTCGCTGGGAACGATTTGGCTGATTTATGTGCAAGAAAAGGAATTGATGCGGGAACGTTTAGAACCTGACATATCGGTTCCTATAGTGGAATTGATGAACGAAATTGATAGAATATCTGGGAATAGAATAAATTATAGGTGGAAATCACTGACTACGTGTAGGATATCGCGAACCATGTGGCCACTGCAAACGAACGGTAAGCCTATAACTGGGAGTACTTACAGAACACTGTATAATTGGCCAAATGGCCGTTTCTGATAGGGACTATGTTAGAAGTTGTGGGGAAGTGGAGGAAGAGGAGTCAGTAAAGCACTTGTTATGTGAATGTCCGGGTCTGATAAAAAGCCGTCTTAAGCATTTGAGGCAAAGATTTTTCGATGACCTAGATTGCCTAAACGGTGTCTCATTGACATCTCTAGCCAAATATCTCAGAGAATCGAAGTGTTCAAGAGGTAAAAAGTTTTTGTGTCAGAGGGGAGTTGGAAAATGAGATTTAATGGAATCATAATGGTCCTTATGGCCTCCGAGTGAATTTGCCAAATTGGCGGACGTCCATCCAACCTAACCCATAACCTAACTTAAGACGTCCTCAGTTACATTCTTGCTGCACATGACGACAGAAGCGGTTGACTTAGTTTTTATCCAAAAGCCTGGGTGCGGGGTGGTAAGGTTTTACGGATTGAATACCTCTGGGCTTAAGTTGAAGGTTGCCAAGTGTGGTGACTTAACAAGAGCCTATATAGTTGTAACACGGGTAGTGAACCACCTTTCGTTACAATTAGGCGTAAAAATGTGTCGGATGCATTGTATGATAGAATTGCTAACAGTTTTGGAATCGATACAGATCATCAGATCATCGATACAGTACACAGGAACGATTGCTTTATAAACCTGTAAAAGGCCATTGGAACACGATGGGGCTTTATCCCTACAGTCGTTTACGAGATTTATACTTCTTTAGAACCAAAAGGGAACTGTCTCTGTCACGAAGGTACAAAGAATGGCGTTAATGTCTATCACCGGAGCTCTTCGTGATAGACCAACGGCTGCATTAAAAATCCTCCTATTAGATAGGCGGTATGCGGCAACCTTGGAAATTCGACTTAATAGATCACTGCAATAGAAGAGCAGCGATTGTGGCTATACCGTGATCTTAAAAAAAATAGCAATACCACAAAAAGTGGTCTGTGCTCCCACTTGCGGCTTTTTTATGGTCAAGCAGTTTGACATACCGCTCATATGGGTCCCAGGGCATAGAAACATTCCAGGAAATTGCAAAGCCGATAAGCTTGCAAGGCTGGAACTACCTTACAGGTTCCAATGGATTTAAAATGTACCCAGCAAAACTTTGGTAATGGGTAGTGATTATATAACACATTACCAGGTAATGTATATACCTTATTTGTAGCATTATTTTAGGATGTCTTACCAAACATTTGTTCCACAACGTATTATTTTCAAGTGAAAAATAATGCATTACTAATAATTTGCTACGTAATGCATGATTATTGGAAAAAATGTATTTCATATTTATTATTTCTAAACATTAAATCATGGATGACTTATATTTGGTTACATTATGTATTTTTTGAAAGTTTGAAATAATGCATTATTTATAATTGGTTGCATAATGCATTACAATAACATAAAAAATAATTATTTTATAAAAAAATGCATAAGTTTAAACTAGAGATACCCCATCTCACGACAGGAAATTTCTAACGACACACACTCACGAGCATATTTTATGTACTTACAATCACGTGAGTAAATTTAATTCAAAATTACTTTTTCACTACTCGTAACACCTTATATATTATCTTCTGGTATGCTATATTATTTCATTTCTCGTAACCTATAAAATATCATATATTTTACACCTTACTCGTATTCTTCGTTATAAATTTATGACTTATTTTATACCTTACTGGTAACGTCGCACAGAAAAAAATAAAAAAAAATTTTGAGTAAATTTTTAATACTATTGAGTAAAAAATTACTCAATTTTCCACCAGTAAACGATTTAATAGTATTGAGTAAACTTTTAATAAAAAATTATTAAATGCTTAATAAAAAATTTGAGTAAATTATTAATTCACACAATTAAATCTTTACTTAAAATTTTTTAATATTTTTAAGTAACTTTTTAATTGTGTCAAGTAAAAATTTACTAAAAATGTATCAAATTATTTTTTTAAAAAGTTTAAAAAGTTTCTAATTTTTTTTCCAAAAAAATTGCTTTTACAAACTTTACCAAATATACTTATGTCTTCAAGACAAAGTAAAATTTTATAAAGATGATTTCAAACTTTCATATACATATACAAAAAACAATAAACTAAATGAGAATTCAAAACACCAAGAGAAAAAAAAAAAAAAAAATATTAAATTTGTATTAAATTATTTACTCAAATTTTATTTTCAATTTTTGAGTAAATTTTTAATTGCGTCAATTAAAAAATTACTCAAATTTTTTTTAAAAAATTAAACAAGTGATTACTCAAATTTGTTTCCTCCATATTTTTTTCTGTGCGGTGCGAGACAACCTTCCTGGATTCAACTGCAAGACTTTAAACTTCTATTGACATAAAAATGTGTCGTTTGTTAAGCAAAAGTACAAAAAACCTATAAAAATTGGCTTTTTTTTAGAGGTTTGTTTAGTTCTTAAGAGGGGAACTTTTTTTCCCCTGATCCGATTTTGCCCATGTTTGAACTTAACCAGCCCAATACCATAAGACATATTCGTGCCAAATTTCAGGAGTCTAGCTCTTTTACTTTGGACTGTATCGTGTCTTCCACAGACGGACGGACGGACAGACGGACATCGCTAGAATGTCTTAGAATGGATCACTGATCAATAATATATATACTTTATGGGGTCCTAGACCGATATTTCGATGCGTTACACACGGAATGACAAAGTGAGTATACCCCCATACTGTGGTTGGAGGGTATAATAAAAAAAAATAATAATATATTTGCAAATATTTATTTAATAAATTGAAAATTGTTCTCTAGTAAAATACAAATAAATTTACATATTTATAAAATTGAAAAAAAAAAAAAAAATAAAATCATTATTAAATACATTAAACCCTATACATCCCAACACACCGACCCACACCCACTTTCTATTTACCCTGCTCCTGTTCTCCCCCCCCCCCCCCCCCCCAGCTCATTGTATTCAAAACAAACATTAACATTTGTTTTTTCACCTTTTGAGCTTTGAAATTATTTTCAAAGCACGTACACATTGGCGGCATTTTACAATGTTTTTTGTTGAAAAAAAACCAACAACATTGAAACGTAAAATAAATGTTGAAACAATTTGCGTCATGTGGTCGCTGGAACACAAAATCCTTAGTACTTTTATACATATTTTAAAAACTGATTCTGTACTCAAATACAGGCTGTTGTCGTCGTCGTTCTCGTCTCCCGTATGACAGAGTAGTACTTTTATTTTTTGTGTAGAGTAAAACAGAAAAACAACAGTAAAGGATTTACACAATTGTTAAACAAACACTTATACAAACATAAATGTTGTTTTTGTGAGTGTATGTAGAGGAGAGTTTTTGGTGATTGTGAATGTATGGGTTTGTGAGTTTTTTTTTTGCAAGAGTATGTGTGTTTGTTATGTTTATTGTTAAGAGTGCGTAAACACTACTATCAGTCATACAATAAAAACATGCATATATTTATGTTTGCTAGGGTAGTGCAAATTTGCAAGGGTTTTGCTAACAACAGAAGATGAGGTTTTGCCTCTACTAGTTGGAATAATAGTTTAGCGTTTGGAGCATTTTAAATATTTTTGGAGGTCACTCACTTTTATGTGGGTACTAAATTTTGAATTACCCTAATATATCCCAACAAAATATATCATTTGAAAGCTTGTCTAGTAACTGCTTTCTAGCTTTGGCACAAAAGACGCCATTAGTTATTTTTTTTTTTTACTTTTGAATTTTGTGTCCGGTCAAATTTTTTTTCTACCACCCCTAAAAATTATGTGGTACAAACTTGAGGCCAATCGGATCAAATAAAACCGTGGTAGCTGGCGATCCAAGTTTTGGATTAAAAAAAAAAAAAAAAAAAAGTGAGTGTTAAATCTGGCTGTGCCGAATCTTTGATACCCTCCCACATGTTAAATATATATGAAAAAAAAATCAGAGGCTTTTTTATGGGAGGCTTTGTAGGGGGTGGGGGAACACCTTCCCCATCGCGATAAATGCTTACTTATTTATTTATTATGCTTTTTAAACAATGATTTTCTCAAATTTTTTTGGAAAATACCATTTTCTCATAATTTTTATGATTTTTTTAAATCCATGCCCACAAAAGGGGCCGGTTTAAAAACTAAATTTTATAGCCCCCTGGGGCCTAACTGCAGGATTTTGAACTCATTCTGATGTGAAAAGGCTACATTTGTTTAACAAAAATGCAAAAACCGCTGTAAAAATATCGTTTTTTAGAGTTTTTTTTTGGTTCTATAAGGGGGGAACTTTTTTCCCCCTTATTCGATTTTGCCCATCTTGACCAGCCTATGACCATGCGACATATTCATGCCAATTTTCATGAGTCTATCTTTTTCATTTTGGACTGTATCGTTTCCTCCACAGGTGGACGGACAGACATAGCTAGAATATTCTAAAATCGATCGAAGGGGAAATGGAAAACAAATTTTAGTGATAGAGGGTATATATAAGTTTGTCATTCCGTTTGTAACTCATTGAAATATCGGTCTGGGACCCCATAAAGTATGTAAATTATTGATCAGTGATCGATTACAAGACATTCTAGCGATGTCCGTCTGCCTGTCCGTCTGTGGAAATGGTGACCACGGCCAAAGTATTAAACATATATAACTGAAACTTAGCAAATTTACTGGTTGTTGTCCTATGTAGTTTGGTATTGCATTTGAGCGAAATCGGTTCAGCGGTTCAAAAGTTATAAAAAAAATGGCTGCTGGTTGGCAGATGTGAAAAGAATTGGACACAGAATGGAATTTTTACAACCCAATTTTTTTACAAAAAAAAAATTTCGCGAAATTTTTTTTTTAACCAAAAAATTTTTTTCGCGTAATCTTTTTTTTCCAAAATTTTTTTTTTTTAAATAATCTTTTATTACATTGTGGAGGGTTTCAATACATTCGGCCGAATTTAACTTTTTAACTTGTATTTTTTTAATTTCTTGCACGTAGGAAAAACCCGCCATTTTTGCAAATTTCAAATAGCGATATCTCGAATATCGTTCAACCAATTTCATTTTTTTGATATTCGTGTTTAGCACATCAAAATTACAAATAAAATGGTGTTCCAAGAATTTTTTTTTTTAATTTAACAAATTCAAAACTTTGATCGCCAGGCGACACGGGCTAATTTAATCCGATTGGCCTTAAACTCGTACCACATAATTTATAGAGCTAGTAGAATAGAAAAATTTGCCCGGATATTCCAAATTTTTTTGCTATAAAAAATAATGCTGCTCTTGTGTCCACCCTGAGGGACCATTCTTAATATTGGTGAAAACATTATGAAATTGGGAGAGTAGTTTCGGAGACTTTAAGATTTTACGTTTTATTTTTGCCAAAAAGTTGGCGTAGATGTGGAAGTGGTCGATGAAAACCAACCTTTGGCCACTCTAGGGGATCATTCTTAATGTTGGTGACAACATTTTTAAAATCGGTTTAGTTTTGGGGATTTTTAAATGTTAAGTTTTTTGGACAAAAATGGGCGTAGAAAAGGGCGTGATACCTAGCTTTTGTCCACCGGAAGAGCCATTCCAATATTGGAGAAAAAAAAATTGTTGAAATTAGATGAGTAGTTTCATAAATATTTAAATTTTATTTTTTGGATTGTTAAAAAAGGGCGTGGTCAAAAAAACCCAGAAAATTTTTAATGTTGGTGACAACATTTTTAAACTCGTACTCATCCGATTTTGAAAATGTTTTTTCGGAGATTTTTAAATCTAAGGTTTTTTTTAACAAAAGTGGTCGATGAAACTTAGTCTCTGCCGGTGACAGGACATAATCCCCACGGACATTACCCCCATAAAGGAAGTGGGGATTATGACCGAATTCATCACGGATATAACCCCCATAATAGTTGTGGGGACTATGACCGTTTCTAAAACGGGCGTAATCCCAATGGGGACTATGTCCGTTCCCTGTTGGGATTACGACCGAAAATTATTCGGTCATAACCCAATTCATATTATGGGGACTAAGTCCAAAGAAATTTCGGTCATAATCCCAGTTTTTTTGCGGAGAGGGTGGGTTTAATGCTTGGAGTTTGTAATCCCTAAGGCCGGCTACGCAGAAAAACTTTTAAGACAAAAAAAATACAATTTTTGGGATTATGACCAACTAGTATAGTGGACATAATCCCTATAATGGGGATTATGGCCATTTGTTATGTGGTCATTATCCCCATAAATCTGGGAATGATGTCCGTTTTTTATTGGGATTATGTCCAAATTATTTTCGGTCATAGTCCCCACTACCATAACGAAAATGGGGACTATGACTGTGGGGATTATGTCATGTCACCGTCTCTGTCCATCCTAAAGAACACAGAAAGAATTTAAAGCGAATTTCAATCAACAAAAACGCAGATTCAATCAATTGTTTGATTGAAATTCCTCCAAGCAACAAAATTGTTATACCAATTATCAAATTGTAGGAGATTAATTGAATATTTTTTTAATCAAACACTTTTTCGATTTTGATCACATATTTGATCAATTTTTTAATTATAATCAATTAAAATAAAGATTGATTTAAACCCGATTATTTTTTTTTCATTTTTGAATTTATGTAAATCTGAAATCTTGAAAATTTGTAATTCGACAGTCAAAGAAAATAACAAAAATTTTCATCAAAACATTGATTGACCTGTTTAAATTTTGTTTATCAAAAGATTTAATTGAAAATAATTTTGAACACTCTAAATATTGGTTATTGGTGCTCGATAATACCTAGCCTATGCCCATCCTGCAGAAACACTCTAAATATTGACAAATATTTAAAATCGGATGAGTAGTTTCGGAGATTACCGTCTACTAACAAACATTACAGTCATCGGGACATATTTTGGCCGTGAGAGCCATTTCAACAGGTATATCGCTAAATCATTATAAAATCGGGGGTTACGAATATATAACAATTTATATGGGTTTCCAGACCAGAGTCACAAACGGAATGAACACTTTCTTGTTAATGTTTGTGCTGGTGCTGTGGCCTAGTGGTTAGCGCGTTGGACTACTAGCCAACAAGCCTGGGTTCGATTCTCCGCTAAGGCAGAACAACATTTTTTTCAGATATTTATTAGTTTCTATTTATAACTAATATCTATCGCAGCACCCTCCTTCGTTGATAAATAGCACTAAAACGTCAACGAAGTAAAATAATAAAATAATGGCTATAAACACAGCTTCAAAAATAATTCGCCAGATCAATAACAGATGGCGATGCAACAACTGTACTCAAAATTATCAACACGCGCAATTACGGTGTTGCCATACTGAAAAAACTGAAAAAATCTTTCATCTCTCTTCTATCCCCTTTCCGAAAGAAGCATCACGGTTACATTAGTAATTGATAGGCAGCATTGCCTGAGTGTTGCTTCTTTTAAAAAAAAAAAAATCAGTTGAATGATAACATGTTTTTTTGGTGAAACTTTCCATATGCAGGATCTCCAACAACTTTATTTATTTTATTTTATTGATTTTTTAACATATAATTACAAATCATATACTAAATTAACCTAACCGAGACGGGTTACTATGACCATTGTCTCGTTGTAGCGAAACAGACCAAGTCCTCTGGTGGGAATCGAACCCACGACCCCAAGACTCATAGGCTAGCACGCAACCAATTAGCCTACTGGGGCGCCTCTCCACCAACTTTTTATTCCATAAAATTTTTGTCGGGATATATTTTCTTAGCTAGAATGTCAACAACTTTTGGCTATAACGAGTATAGCAACATTTATACATCTGTTACTGTACAACCAAATAATCATGTTTGGTTTTTGATTTATCTAAAACCCAACAAGCAACTTTGATACATGTTTTAAAGCAGTGTCTAAAGCAGTGACGACCAAACACTAGTTAGATCAACGAAGATTAATCGGATTCTTACACGCACACAAAAAACTATTAACTAAGAATTTTCAATTAAATCTATTGATCAATAAAATTTAAATGAGTCAATCAATGTTTTGATTAAAATTTTTGTTATTTTCTTAAACTGTCGAATTACAAATTTTCAACATACCAAATTTTTTTTCGCTTTAATTTATTTGAATAGATTAATTCAAAAATATACAAAATAATCAGGTTTTACTTTTTTAATTGTTGGCAACATTTTGGAAAGCAAAAAAATGAATTTGTTAATAATTTTGTCATAATCTTACAATTTATTCGTTAAATCAATCATTATTTTGATTGATTATAAATAAAAAATGGATCAAATTTTTTATCAAAATCGAAAAAATTTTTGATTGAAAAAATTTTCAATAAATCACCTTTAAATGATTGGTATAACAATTTTCTTAATTGGAAGAATTTCAATTAAAAAATTTGATTAAATCCACGTTTTTGTTGATTGAAATTCGTTTCAAATTTTTTCTGTGCATAAACAACCCGAACGTCAACGAAACTAACAACAGAGTGCTTAAAAACAAACAAAAAATCATATAGTTGCTTGTCAGCATTCAATCAAAGAAAGTCTCATCTGGTCTATGACCGTTTCGCAAATATCCTTAGGCTTCCTATATAAAAATTATTTATTGGGTTACCCAGTGCAATACTCCTACACATATAAAAACACATCATGTGTATAGTACTCCAAAAAAAAAAAAAGAAAAACAAGCTTAAAACTTAAACAAACGTTTCATTCACAAACGTTGACATTTCTCGTTTTGACAATAATGCCGCCAACATTTATAGTTTGGGGTGGGGGGGAGGTAGGTTGGTTAAAGCAACAAAAGAGATTTTTTTTTTCCAAACAGAAGTCAGAATTCCCTAGTCAGTTTAAACAGCCAGTCATGCAGGCAGCCAGCTAGTCATCCAGCCTCTTTGCTGTTTGTGAAGCTCTGATTTCCATTTTATTTTTTTTTTTGTTATTGCTGGAAAAACGTGACTTGCATATAATGTTATATACAGCAGCCACGATAACAGCATTAGCAGTTGCAGAAACAAACCTCAAGCAAAGGGAATGTTAAATATTATTGAAGTTCTATGTAAAGGTGTTGTTGCCACAGGATGTTTTAAAACAATTAGTTAAAAGAGGATTTAGGAGGATTTTAAAAACAAAACGATTTTGCAGGAAAACTTACTTAGAATTTAATTTTTAACAAAGGATCTAAACTTTTTTCTAAAAGACATTGTTTTGGATATAGAGATTCTGACATTTCTCCTATAGAATCGGAGATAATTTTCCGGAAGAAAAAAGTCTAAATCGGGGAAATTTTTTGTATAAAAAACAAACTTCGAATTAAAGACATAGTTTTCTTAACAAAATGTGTCACAATCTGCGAAATTTTCTACAGGAAAATTCTCTGAATCTAATATAATTTTTACATAAAAAAATCTCCAAAACTGTCGTTGATTTAGAGTATTTGGGGAGTTTTTTTTTTGGGAAAATTTTTCTCAAATTTTTCATATAGAAAAAGTCTTTGACTCTAACAGAGTTTTCTATAGAAAGAAACATTTATTTTACTACAGGAAACATTTAACATTTTGAATAATATTTCTGAATATTAGAAATTTTCCATAAAGAAAATATATTCGGAATTGAGACATTTTTCCTTTAGAAAAATTCCACTAAAACTACTTGAGTTTTCCTCCGGATTGTAAACATTTTTTTCGTTATAAATTTTTCAGTCATAACCCTTGTTTTAGTCGAAGAAAAGCTAATTTTAAAAAAAAGTCTTTAAATCCAAGATTTTTTTAATAAAAGAAATGTCTACAAAATTTGTCTACACTTTAAAAAAATTAGTTCAGTTACCTTCTATAAAGTGTGTAAATTTCAACAAATTTAAATAATATACTATAATAAATTGTGTAAACCCGAGTAAAAAAGTTTATATATAATTATATATAATTTGATAAAATTATATATAATTGTATATATTTGATAAAATTATATAAAATTATATATAATTTGATAAAATTATATATAATTATATCCGAATTATTTTTATATAAAATTTTATAAAATTATATCTAATTATATATAATTTGATAAAATTTTATAAAATTAGATAAAATTATATATAATTTTATCAAATTATATATAATTATATCAAAATTAGTTTTATATAAAATTTTATAAAATTATATCAAATTATATATAATTTTATAAAATTTTATAAAATTATATAAAATTATATAAGATTTGATAAAATTTTATATAAAAAAAATTCGGATATAATTTCATATAATTTTATCAAATTATATATAATTTTATATAATTTTATAAAATTTTTTGAAAACAAAAACTTCTTTATATAATTTTATATAATTATATATAATTTTATCAAATTTTATATAATTATATAAAATTATATAAAAAACTTTTTTACTCGGGAATGTCCAATAATTTTAAGTTTTAATACGCAATTTGTTCAAATGTACCCAATTTATAGTAGGAAACTGAAATCATTTTAATTAGAATCTGACAAATTATGCCTGCCCGAGTAAAACTGTTTATATATTCTTATATATCACATCTTATCCGAGAATTTAAAAGATCAGTACTGATCCGAGATTTGAAAGATCAGCCCTGATCCGAAAAATATATCGCTAAGATTAGATCTGTTTTAATCGAACGGATACAATGTTCGAAAAATGGGTTGATATAATTAGATAAACCCATTATTCGGATTAAATTGTATTTGTCAGATAAAAAGTGATCTAATCTTAGCGATCCATTTTTCGAATCAGTACTGATCCTTCTCATTTTTACTTGGGTGTAGAAAAAGTCTCCAAAACTGAAAACTTTTTCCTTTAGAAAAACTCCTCTGAATCTAAGAGATTTTTCTCTGAATCGGAAACAATTTGCCATTTAAAAAATTTCAGCCATATCCATTTTTTTTTAAACCGAAGAAAAGCTTATGCTTATATCTCGGTAAATATGCAAGATAGACAAACCGTGATGCATTGTTTCTAGTTTATGTCACCAAAACTTAAAAAAAAAAAAAACAAGTAAAAAAGTTATAGTCGGTCAAGACCGACCATATGATACCCTACACCAGTGTTTTCCGGAAAATGGGTCCAAAGTCCAAACATGAACCGATTGGATCTGTCTTTTGTTTTATCTTTATTTAGTATAGAAAACACACACAGATCAAATTTTAGTGGAATTGGTTTATTTTTTTGTCAATAGACCGATTAAACTGAATATCGATCGAAATTTTTATATGTGGGACAAACAGTAAGTCCAAAAACGGTCCAATTATATTCCGATTTGATAAGGTTACTAAAGTACACGTTTAACACCTAAAAATTAAATGTTTATACAATATTTCCATTTTTATAAATTTTGAGGGAATTATGTGAATATTTGGAGGGTGGTTTGTATGGGGACTACCAGAAGGAATGACCCGATTCCTTTGAAGTTTAGAATAATGATTCGTGCATACAAAATTTGATAACCTGCTAAATTTTAAAGCGATATCTATTATAATACGGTTATTAGAGTCATTTAAGCCGAATCCAAAGGGGCGTTTGTATGGGGGCTAGGTCTTAACATTGACCGATTCAATAGGCTTCGTCCTCGGACCAAAAGATGCTTAATTTTTAAATTTAATTTCAATTGATTGAAAATTGCGACCTGTATCGTGCTTAAACCGATAGATGGACAGACGGACGGACGGACAGACGTACGGACATCGCTAAATCGACTCAAAAAGTAATTCTGAGTCGATCGGTATGCTTGAAGGTAGGTCTAGGACCAATATTTCGGGTAGTTACAAACATCAGCACAAACTCATTATAACCTGTACCACAGAGTGGTGTAGGGTATAAAAATCGTTAAAAAGATAGCTCATGCAAATATATTTACGCAAAAGACTGGCTTGATAGTAACAATTATCTGGTTTTATTTTCTATAAGTTTTCGTTCGGATATTTACAAATAAATGACCTGGCCCCACATTGGGCGCCAATTTTTTTGTATTTTTTTGCAAAAATATGGAAAACTTTTGAAACTTGGAAGAGATGCCATAGGATGTACCACAAAAATGGGTTGACCGCGACTCCAGAATTACAAACTAAAACGAAATTCCTTTACTGTCGCCAAGGCACATCGAAAATGGAGGGAACTTGGGAAAAGTCGCATTGGCAGAATTTTGTGGACATGCTATGATTTACAATTGACATAACTCTTACTTTCACCCACGAGAATAAAATGTCGTATGTTGACAGGTTTAATAACGGGGCACTGCCTTGTCGGAAAACATGCCAAACACATGAATCTTATTGCGGACACATGCTACGAAAAACCAGGCTTAGATTAGACCATTTTTATTTATTTATATTTATATCAAATTAAGGGAGTTCACAGTTCAAAACTTAGGAGAAAATTACCAGTATACCCCTGGAAAGTTTTAAGCACTTTGTAATGACGGTCAATGCATTTAGTTTATTAAGCTATAGACCAATTGTTTTATGCAGAGTGCCTACTTGGCACTGCCGCCCTAACCTAGTGGTGGAAACACGAACTTTTAAAAAAAGTGTTCGAATAAGAGACAATTTTTCTATAGAAAAAGTCTACGAATCAGAGACATTGTTCCCATAGAAAAATTCTCTGAATCAGAGACAATCTTCCCATAGGTAAAGTCTCCGAATCAGAGACATGCTTTCCATAGAGCAATTCTGCGAATCGGAGAATTTTTTTTTATGGAATAGGAATCCTAATTGGAGACATTTTTACTATACAAATAGTCTCCAAATCTACGACATGTTTTCTACAAAAAAATTCTTCAAATTTAAGAAATTCTTCCCAAAAAAAATAAAAATTCCAATAATCAAGGTTACCATAAATCCTTCATGAATCGTTTATTTTTAGATTACCGTCTGCCATAATAAATCACTCTGCACATAATTTTTATACAATTACACAAATTAAATGAAATGAGCCCTATAACTACTTAAATACATTTCGTATCCATAACAATTTTGAACAGTTCCAAATTATATTCACAATGGCTACTCCTCCAGCACACACAAATGATGGAGCACATAAAATCGTTTCGTTTTCGCTTTAATGAAAATGAATGAAATGGTTAAACATTTGGTTGAGGTGTTTAACTCATTCACAAACAAATAAGAAAAGGAAAATCTAAACAATTTTAACATTTTGGGGAAAAACTTTTGAAAGGCATTTAGATGAAACTTTCCTTCACAATTTAGTATATAAACAACTAAAAAGCTGACTGGATGGATGGCTGGCTGGCTGGATGGCAGCAGCAGTAGAACATTTATCAAAAAAAAAATAAAATTGGTACCACATGTGTGTTTGTATTTATTTTTATTATTCTTAACGAAAGCAATTGAACACAGCAGTAAACCATAATGGCTCATTGCTACACACAACATTTTGATGAATGAATGCTTAAGCACAGTTGGAAATCGCCACAATAGCAACACTTACTTACAAAATGAGTGTATGCGTTTGGTGGATGTGTGTGTGTGGTAGAGTTTTAGTAAGCAAGGTGGCTGCTAGTAGTCATAATGGGGTAATAGAATACAAAAGTGAATGGGTTATATAAGAGTAGGGTAGATGAGGTTATCGACCAACTTTTATGACTTGGGATCTGGGACTTTCAGCAGAGGTGCACGTAGTTTGGAAAGTTTCTGTCATTCACTTGGGAGTGACCAGAAAGGATTCCCCTGTTTGATCAAGTATTTCCCGGGCAATGGCTTTCCAGCATGCGCTAAAAGCTAGCTACAGTGAGAAGGCGACCAGTCATGTAGCTTGAATGGTCATGATAGATCGTGACGTCTCAGGCCAGTAGGTAAATAAAAGTTTGCATGAAGATAGCAGCCCTATCACCAATCTAAGAACGAATCGCCAAACACAAACCATATTTTGGCCCCCTTTGCTCCAGTGGGAGTTAGAGGAATATATATATTTTTATATATTTTATGACGCCAACTTTGACTGTTTTACTAAACACCCATTTTAGTGACCTTTGACTTGAATATTCCCCTTGTTCAGATTAAGAAATTTGTAAGTACCTCCAAAATTCCAAAGTTTTACCCCTTCTACACTGTAAATACTTTAATTTTTAAAGTATATTCTAGGATTTAAACCACTGCCCCACTGTGCATATGGTTTCTATCTGAAAAAGGGCACTTTCTTTTAATCATTTATTCCATACTGTTTTTTATATATTTTCTAAATGTTGTTTGAAATTATATTTTATATTTTTCTATCCCAATTTATGAGTAAGAAATATTTTTTTCATTTTTTTGCTCATTTGGTAACCCAAAAAAAAGTCCGTGTAGCTTTTTCATAATTTGAGTGAATAAAGAACATGTGTAAGTGTGTGTTAAACCATTTCAATTATAGTTTATTCTATTTTATGTATGTAAGTGTTAAAGGAATTTTAACTCAATTTTTTGGAATTATACTGTAGTTGTTACAGTAAACCCCCTGTAACGCATACATGTACCTCCAGCGAAAGAAACTATTTGAAGAAAAAAAAAAAGAATTTTTACTTTAATTATTTTAATTTTAAGTTTTAAATTTTAGTCGACTTACAAGCGAAGTCTCCCTGGTGTCACCCTCCGATCTTCATGAAATTTGGATATGTTAAGAACGAAAATTAATTCGACACGTATTTTTTTTAGCGGCCCAACCTCATTTTTAGGGGTGTCGATTTGTATGGGGTGAAATTGACATTTTTCAGTTTTTTACGATTAATGCCTATTTAAATAAAATTAATATAGGCATGTGTGGTATCAGATTAAAGGTATTAAAAATACCTATCATGTTGTGCTAACAACGGGCCAAAGAAGTTAATATCTTTCGACTTATTAACATAAATGTCCTAAAATTTTGGTATTTTACTCAATTTGACGGAAAGTTGTGCATGTTTGGACACGTTCTTAGCACACGTAGATAGGTTTTTCAGAGACCTTTCATTTGGTATGTAACATGACTAGGTTTCTTTGCATAATATAGGAGATAAACGAAAAAAAAAATTAAAAATGGCCTTGTCTTCCCCCCTCTTTTTACCCCCTAAATGTAAATTTGGGCCGCTAAAAAAAATACGTGTCTATTTATTTTTTTCGCTCTACAAAATAAAACCAATTACATAAAGATCAGCGGGTGACACTAGGGAGACTTCCCTTGTTAGTAGAAACATTTTGTGAGGCAGTAGAATTAGTAGAAAAATCAGTATTCTCGACAGATTTTTCTTGTTTGTAAAATTATTTTTTTTCGTTCGCAATTAACATTATCATAGAGAAATTGTCTTAAAATTTAAATATTCTACAAATAAAAAACCTCGGCCCATGTTGGGCGCCATTTTTTTTTTTAATTTTTTGCAAAATATTGTAATAGAAAAAACAAACAAATTTTCGGATTTATGTTTAAATATCAGTCAACTCAATAGAAAAATCATTGTGTACGACAAACATGTTGCTGATGTGAATTAATTCTTTAATTATTTAATTTTTTTGTTCTGAATTTAAGTCGAACTTGTTGAAAAATCTTGTAAAACAGTTGCATTAGTAGACAAATTAGTCTTTTTGACTGATTTTTCTTGTTTGTAAAATTATTTTTTTTCGTTCGCAATAAACATTACTAAATATTATAGAAAAATTGTCTTAAAATTTAAATATTTCACAAATAAAAACCTCGGCCCCATGTTGGGCGCCAATTTTTTTTTTTTTTTTTAATTTTTGCAAAAGTATTGTAATAGAAGGATT
This sequence comes from Pegoplata infirma, assembly GCA_963921195.1. Lineage (NCBI taxonomy): Eukaryota > Metazoa > Arthropoda > Insecta > Diptera > Anthomyiidae > Pegoplata > Pegoplata infirma. Next base: position 211,497,583 of record OY992539.1, on the reverse strand, counting down.
AAACACCAAATTTTTGAAACTTTACTCAAATGTCTGTCAACTCTATAAAAAAATTGTTATGTACGCAAAACATGTTGCTGATGTGTATTAATTCTTTAATTGTTTAATTTTTTTGTTATGAATTTAAGTCGAACTATTTAGTTGAAAAATCTTGTGAAACAGTAGCTTTAGTAGACAAATCAGTCTTTTTGAATGACTTTTCATGTTTTTGTAATTATCATTTTTGTAACATCGTAGAAAAATTGTCTTAAAATTTAAATATTTCACAAATAAAAACCTCGGTCCCATGTTGGGCCCCATTTTTTTTTAATTCGGATTTATACTCATATGACTGTCAACTCAATATAAAAAATTGTTGTGTCCTTAAAACATGTTGCTGATGTGACGGGAAAAATTGATCCACGGGACAATTTCTCGAAATCTAAAAATATCACTCCTTTTACAATAAGACTTTATAAAGGCGATATTTGCTAAATGTTAACATTATTAAAATTAAAAAAACAGTTCGTTAAAAAGACATAAAAATGATTTGCTAATATCGTAAAATTGGGACCCCAAGTTGGGCGCCAATAAATCGACGTCTTGTGATAGTAAATAACTTTTTGTTATATTTTCATATGTTTTCGTTCATAATAAAGATTAATAAATATCATAGAAAGATTGTCTTAAAATTTAAATATTTTATAATTAAAAATCCTGGCCCCATGTTGGGAGCCAATTTTTTTTTCAAAAGTATTGTAATAAAAGGTGAAAACACCAAAAATATCAAATCTAAGTGTGATATTTTTCTATTATAATTATACTTTATGCAAGATAGGCCAAACTTGCCACATGTTTTCAAGTGTGAAAATGTGTAGGGTTTTCATTTAGTTAAAGTCAACTGTATACATGTAGTTGTGTGAAAATCTTATTATTTGTTGCAATGACTTATAAATATTTCATTATACAACTTGCACTGATGGATGTTTTGTAGTGTTTGTGAAAAAGACAAATTATGGAATAAGAAATAATCTAACTGGGGTTTCTTGTATTTATTACGTGTTATATAGTAGTGGTGGTAGTAAAATGCACAATTTTCTTATAATTTAGCTGCTCGCAAAATATTATCAAAATTTCCTCTAATTACATTTAACAAACATTTAACTTAAGTTAACAGACTTTAAGCAGAGTTTCTTCGTAAACACAGAAAAAAATTTGAAACGAATTTCAATCAACAAAAACGCGGTTTCAATCAATTTTTTGATTGAAATTCCTCCAACTAAACAAATTGTTATAGTAATCATCAAATTGTAGGTAATTGATTGAAAATTTTTTCAATCAAAAATTTTTTTCGATTTTGATCAAAAGATTGGTCAATTTTTTATTTATAGTCAATCAAAATAATAATTGATTTAACAAATGGATTGTAAGCTTATGACAAAATTATTAAAAATGCATATTTTCCAATATGTTGCCAACAATAAAAAAAGGTCAAACCCGATTATTTTGAATCTGGTTTGATGAAAATTTGTAATTCGACACTTAAAGAAAATAACAAAAATTTTAATCAAAACATTGATTGACTCATTTGAATTTTGTTGATCAATAGATTTAATTAAAAATTGTTAGCCAATAATTTTTTGTGTGAATCTAGACTTAAGTAAACCTTCTGTTTTAAAAAATTTCAATTCAATTTCTGACAAGTGGAGTCTTTTCACGGAATTTCCTGGGACTGTGCCATCAGATTTTTTTTGATGATTTTCCTCAATTTCAGTAACAAGTAAATTTTCTGGTTTAACAACAAAACAATCGTTTTAAAAGAAGAAAAAAAATCTTAAAATCTAATTCGTTGATGCATATATTAAATAAAAATTTCCAAATCATAAATTTAATCAACAAATGTACTTTGTTTTTTCTATGGTTTATATTTTTAAGTTCTTTTTTGTTTTTTTGGAGTTAATCCAAAAGTAAATTTAAGTTAAATGTAACTGGAGCACAAAAAATGAATGCCCGAGTAAAAATAATAATAATATATAACAATATATAACTTGATACAAACATAATCTCTATATCTATCTATATATATAAAAATGGATGTGTGTATGTATGTGGGTATGTATGTATGTATGTATGTATGTTCCGTATGGACTCGAAAACGGCTGGACCGATCTTGATGAAATTTTTAGGGAATATTCAGAATAGCCTAGGGAGTAACACTGTGCGGTCAGATGTTTAATTTTTTGCGTGTGGGCGGAGGGGCGTGGCAAAATTTAATTTTTACATTGCACCACTAATGACATCTATATACAACAAACGGATGGACCGATTTAGATGAAATTTAAACCAAATATAGTACTAACCGAGTACTAACTATATGCCAAATAGGAGCGTGATCGGACAAATGGGCGTAAAATGCCATGCTTTTTTGCCAGTGGGTGGAGGGGTGGGCAAAATCGAATTTTTAAATAGCACCACTAATGACATCTATATATAAAAAAAGGAGGGACCGAATTTGATGAAATTTAAAGCAACGATAGTACTAACTAAGTACTAACTATGTGCCAAATTAGAGCGTGATCGGACAATGGCCGTAAAACGCCATGCCCCTTTGTATTGAATTGAGTGTTATTTCTGCATGCTCTGCAATAACGCAAAAACTGTTGATTCGATTTTAATTAAATTCAGCAATGTTAGTGTTAACCGAGTGCGGAACTATAAGCCATGTTATACTACGATTGGAAAAAGGGGCGTAAAATGCCACGCCCCTTTGTACTATACTGGACGTTGTCTGCCTGTTTCGCAATCACTCAAAAACAGCTGAACCGATTCTCTTGACATTTTCGCTACATAGTGCTAACCAAGTGCATAAGTAGGCCATATAAGATCGTCATTGGAAAAAGGGATCAAAATTGCAATGCCCTTTGTACCATACTGACCACGATTGAACAAACAGGCGTTAATTGTCACGCAAAAACTAATAAGCCGAATCTGTCACTACTGATTGAAATAACCGAGCGTGAACTGTAGGTCATATGTAAAGCGCGATTTGGCAAAAGGGTATAAAATGTCACTCCCGTTTTTTCATAAATAAAAAGTTTTTTCCTCCTCTTTCTCAATCACACAAAAACCGCAAAACTGATGTCAATGAAATTTGCAGCACAAATAGTACTATTCGAGGATGCAGCATGGAACTTTAGACTATCACGATTCGATAAAAATGTGTTAAATGACACACCCACTTTGTCTGTTTCAAAAATACGCACGGCTGATCCGATTTTGTTGAGATTTCTTTATAGATAGTGCTAAAGCTGTGTTTACATCATAGGATTTTCGGTATGATTTTCTCTCGGTACACATGCAAAACATCGACGATAGTTTGTGTAATCACACCGAAAATCCTATGTAAATACAGCTTAACCGAGGGTGGAACCAAATGTTACTATCTGGACCCGGACCCGTGCTCTAATTTTGTCCGACACTATATTTAAATTAAGATGCAATATAACACAGTTTTTTTTTTTAGGGCCAGCAACGCGGACCGGGTATAGCTAGTCTCTATCTATATATAAAAATGGATGTGTGTATGTATGTGGGTATGTATGTATGTATGTTCCGTATGGACTCGAAAACGGCTGGACCGATTTTGACGAAATTTTCAGGGAATATTCTGAATAGCCTGGCGAGTAACACTGTCAAGTCGGATTTTTGATTTTCTGTCTGTGGGCGGAGCGGCGTGGCAAAATTAAATTTTTGCATTCCACCATTAATGACGTCTATATATAAAAAACGGATGGGCCGATTTTGATGAAATTTATATTAAAGATAGTACTAACTGAGTACTCACTATGTGCCAAATTTGAGCGATATCGGACAAAGTAGCGTAAAATGACATGCAACTTTGTATTGAATTGAAAGTTATTTTAATAACGCAAAAATCGGCTATATGTATGTTCCTCATGGACGCGAAAATGGCTGGACCGATCTTGATGAAATTTTCAGAGAATATTTAGAATAGCCTTGGGAGTAACACTGAGCAGTCAGATTTTTAATTTTTTGCGTGTGGGCGGAGGGGAGTGGCAAAATCGAATTTTTACATTGCACCACTAATGATATCTATATATAAAAAACGGATGGACCGATTTTGATGAAATTTAAACCAAAGATAGTACTAACCAAGTACTAACTGTGCCAAATTAGAGCGTGATCGGACAAATGGGCGTAAAATGCCATGCTTTTTTGACAGTGGACGGAGGGGTGGGAAAAATCGAATTTTTACGTTGCACCAATAATGACATCTATATATAAAAAACGGCTGGCCCGATTTTGATGAAATTTAAACCAACGATAGTACTAACTGTGTGCCAAATTAGAGCGTGATCGGGCAAATGGGCGTAAAATGCCATGCCCCTTTGTATTGAATTGAATTTTATTTCTGCATGCTCCGCAATAACGCAAAAACTGTTGATTTGATTATAATTAAATTTTCAGCACTGATAGTATTAACCGAGTGCGGAACTATAGGCCATGTTATACTACGATTGGAAAAAGGGGCGTAAAATGCCACGCCCCTTTGTTCTATACTGGACATTGTCTGCCTGGTTCGCAATCAAACAAAAACTGCTGAACTGATTCTATTGACATTTTCACTACATACAGTGCTAACCAGGTGCATATGTAGGCCATATAAGATCGTTATTGGAAAAAGGGATCAAAATTGCAACGCCCTTAGTACTATACTGCCACGATTGAACAAAGAGGCGTAAATTGACAAGCCCCTTTGTTTTATACTGAACGTTAATCACGCAAAAACGGATAAGCCGAATCTGTCACTACTGATAAAACTAACCGAACGGGAACTGTAGGTTTTATGTATAGCGCTATTCGGCAAAAGGGTTTACAATGTCACTCCCGTTTTTCATAAATAAAAAGTTATTTCCTCCTCTTTCGCAATCACACAAAAACGACAAAACTGATGTCAATTAAATTTGCAGCACAGATATTACTAATCGAGGATGCAGCATGGAACTTTAGAAATGCGTTAAATAACATGCCCCTTTTTACAATACTTAACGTTATGTCTGTCTGTTTCAAGATCACGCAAAAACGGCTGAACCGATTTTGTTGAGATTTCTCTATAGATAGTGCTAACTGAGGGTGGAACCAAAGGTTACTAGCTGGGCCCGGACCAGTGCTTTAATTTTGTCCGACACTATATTTAAATTAAGATGCAATATAAAACAGTTTTTTCTTAGGGGCAGCAACGCGGACCGGGTATAGCTAGTAAATCATATATGATTATACATCCCGTGAAGTATTTTCTAATTTTTTTAAATGCAGTCATATGTTGTAATATATAATTTAATCATGATTCGGATTAAAAGGTATACGGTTGATATAAATATATGAAATAATATTAGGGCCAATACAAAATTTGTTTTTCTGTATAATTTAATATAAAATTATATATAGCTTATTCTGTTCCATATATAAGTGTTTCCAATTAACCAAAAATGTTCTAAGTTTTTTAAGCAAAGTATAAGAAACTTTTAAAATGTTCCTAAACATTTCCTTGTTAGGGTTATGTATATCACCTATCTGGTTCGAAGCGTACCCAAACATTTTTTTGTTTTAGAAAATTATATGTTTGGTGAATGTATCGTTGACCTGTGGTGTAACTCACCCAAACCAAAACACACCAAGATTTTTTATGTTTTTATGCAATTATATCTAATTGGATCCAATGAATTATGGCAATGTCTGGTCAAAACTCGGATGAAATCAAATCATATTTTATACAAGTTGATCTTTTTTAATGCAAAAACATCCACCATTATTCGGATTAAATTGCGTATAAATATATATTGTGTTATATATCATTATGTATTGCATCATATAAAAATTTTTACTCGGGATGCCATGAAAATGACGTGTATATTTGCAGTAATATAAAATAAGTATAACAAGTAAAAAAAGTTTTATTTTGGTATTGACGAATCTTTGAATACTCTACAAAGTCACGAAACACTAACAATTAAAATTAGTTAAAAGATTAAATTCAGCATGGCTGAATCTATAAATAGTATCCACAATGTATAACGGGGGTTTTGTCTTTGGCTGAGGTAGCTTAGTCTCGTGCCAGGATCTACCTAAGGACCCTCGAACCTTGAGTAATAAGAAGACAATTATTTACCCTTCTCGGGGTTACAATAATTATACTTTATTTAGTGTTATAGAATTGATTCACAAGGTATATATATACATGTATACAAATATATAACTATAAATACAACGACAGCTGGACTCCCTCTTCTCCACGCGTACTCGGGTGGTTTAATATCGTGATGCGATACTCGGGTATTTTGGGTATGCTGGTATGCTATGGATTACAATAGTCGGGCGGAATAGATTAATGTAACAGGCGGTGCGTCGGTAGGAAATCACTTCGGCCGGTCGTATCGTGGTCAGGATTCGGCGGTAAGATTCGGCCGGAATAGATTAATGTAACAGGCGGTGTGTCGGTAGGGAATCACTTCGGCCGGTCGTATCGTGGTAACCTCTTTGGCGGCGGGAATACAATACCCTGTGGATTTTAGATTTTAAATATTAGCAAAGCTGTCAGCCGAAGCCGCAGGGGTAGTAAAGCTGTCAGCCGAAGCCGCAGGGGTAGTAAAGCTGTCAGCCGAAGCCGCAGGGGTAGTAAAGCTGTCAGCCGAAGCCGCAGGAGTAGTAAAGCTGTCAGCCGAAGCCGCAGGAGTAGTAAAGCTGTCAGCCGAAGCCGCAGGAGTAGTAAAGCTGTCAGCCGAAGCCGCAGGAGTAGTAAAGCTGTCAGCCGAAGCCGCAGGAGTAGTAAAGCTGTCAGCCGAAGCCGCAGGAGTAGTAAAGCTGTCAGCCGAAGCCGCAGGAGTAGTAAAGCTGTCAGCCGAAGCCGCAGGAGTAGTAAAGCTGTCAGCCGAAGCCGCAGGAGTAGTAAAGCTGTCAGCCGAAGCCGCAGGAGTAGTAAAGCTGTCAGCCGAAGCCGCAGGGGTAGTAAAGCTGTCAGCCGAAGCCGCAGGAGTAGTAAAGCTGTCAGCCGAAGCCGCAGGAGTAGTAAAGCTGTCAGCCGAAGCCGCAGGAGTAGTAAAGCTGTCAGCCGAAGCCGCAGGAGTAGTAAAGCTGTCAGCCGAAGCCGCAGGAGTAGTAAAGCTGTCAGCCGAAGCCGCAGGAGTAGTAAAGCTGTCAGCCGAAGCCGCAGGAGTAGTAAAGCTGTCAGCCGAAGCCGCAGGAGTAGTAAAGCTGTCAGCCGAAGCCGCAGGAGTAGTAAAGCTGTCAGCCGAAGCCGCAGGAGTAGTAAAGCTGTCAGCCGAAGCCGCAGGAGTAGTAAAGCTGTTAGCCGAAGCCGCAGGGGTATTTATGTATTTATTAGGACAATCGAATTCGATCGTCCACAAAAGTTACAGTCAGGTTCCTTATCAAAGGAAATACACTCAACTTCTTGTTCTGTTGAACAAGTACTTGATCGTACCTAACTGGTGTCCACTGTTGGTTATTACCCTCAAGTGAACTGCTTTTGGTTGTCCCAACCTTACCTTTTCATATGAAATACAAAATTAACAAAGTGAGAATCAACACATGTATGAGCCAGCAACCACTATAATGCATGCTATCAACTAAAACACACGAAAATTAGGGTAGCATGTGTTTACCGTGGGATAAATTACTAGGGTGGCTATTATTTATACGTGTGTCATACATTAAGGTGAATTGAAGTGGATATGACCCTTGACCAATTATTAGGGTGATAAATATAACTTGGTGTATATTAGGGTGACACTTATATACCAGGGTCACTTTTAATGTTTAAGGATAATTCAACGAAATTATCAATAAAAAGTATATATAGGCAAAAATAAATGTAAAATTAGTGTATACTATCAATAATGATTATGAATATATTTGTATTACAAGAAATTATGTATGTAGCAATATCGGAGTGGGTTTGCTACGTTACATTCCCCCCCTGTTTCGGAGAGCGATGCTCTGTGGGTTTATGACCCAGTTAAGCACAAAATGTTTTTGTGAGTGGGCGAGTTATTGGTCCGAAGACCCGCACTACCAAAAAAAAATTTGGTAACATTAACCTTCCTAATGGAAGGCTCAGCCCTTAAAAATAAATTCATTTTTCATTTTTTTTTTTTTTTGTATTTTTTTTTTTTGTATTTTTTTTTTTTTTTTTGTATTTTTTTTTTTGTATTTTTTTTTTTTTTTTTGTATTTTTTTTTTTGTATTTTTTTTTGTATTTTTTTTTTTTTTTTTTTTTTTTATATATGTATATATATATTTTTTTTTTTCCAACTAAACGTTATAATACTTAAATTCATCCTTAGAAATATTTAATGTCGCTGTTCTACAGCTTTTAAAAAAAAATTAAATAATACTGAAAAATAATGGCTGTCCTACAGCCTTGAGAAAAAAACCCACTTAGTGTAGGATTACTTCATTTCTACTATTTTCTCGTGTCCCCGACACTGCAGCTTTGCCAAGGTCCTATTAAGTATTGTTACTTTAACATCTGGGAGATTAGGGCGAGTAATTTTATACTGCCGATGCTTCACATAGCGGACGGGTTTCCGAACAAATACCTTGTTAAACAGCTGATTCGCCGTATACTTGGGATCTGGTACTTGTCGTGGTCTTTGTGGTACTGCCACGACAGGAGCCGGCGGTGCATTCGGGGGCTGATGAACAACTACCGATGCCGGCAAAACAATTTCTGCCGGTGGTGACATAATGACAGCCGGCGACGCCATAAACCCAGCTTGTGGTGACATGACTACAGCTGGTGGAGGCATACTCGTAGCAATTGACGAAGCAGACGCCGATGGTGGTGCAGTGGTCAACGAAACCGGAACAACTGGAGGTGATTGCACACCCAAGTTCGACGGTGGTGGCGGCGGTGGTGGAGGACAGGCTATCGGTAGTGGAATGGATGCCACATTCGGATGATCCCCTACCGGTGCTCGTATCATCGTTACAGTTCGTGGTTGTCTGAACGTCTGCTGTTGTAGTTGCTGCTCTTTTGTTGTCGTCGATGTTCGTGGCGGTACCGGAGCGTTGGTGCCTGTGGCCCGTGCAGTTGATGTGCTGGGGCTGTGCGCAATCCTTACTCTGCGCTCGCTCATAAAGGCGAGAGGTGGTGGGCCGCTAATCGCGATGTTTGAAAGAATTCGTGGCCTTGCTTCGGCTGGGGGCTGGTATGGAGTTGGCCTTGCGACCTGTTCTGGCCGAAGCTGACCAGGTTTTCGTGGGGCAGTGTGCTTTCTATTCATTTCAAGACGATAATATATTAAATTATTTAATATAAGGTATTTGGAGAATCAATTAAATGATGTGCACTGGTTGGCGTCCTGTGAACTAATAATTAATTTAAGGCCGGCCGCTGGGTTTTTATAGTGTAGCGGCTGATGATTATTTTAATATCTTAAGTGGAGATACAATTATGATGGCCTATTTAATTAAATGATGTGCACTGGTTGGTGTCCTGTGAACTAATAATTAATTTTTGACCGGCTGCTGGGTTTTTATAGTGTAGAGGCTGATGTTTATTTTAATGTTTTTTTTTTTTTTTTGTTTCCTTCTTCTCTCTTCTTCTTTTTTTTTTTCCTTCTTCAATATTATTATTTTTTTTTTTTTTTTTTTTTTTTTTTTTTTTTTTAACGGGCGTGATAGGGCTTTACGTCTTGTATGTTAGCCCTCGAACATTTGCCTTCTTCGTTTTTTAACTCCAGTATGTTGGACGCAAGGTGTCGTGAAACTGTAAACGGACCAGTAAATTTTTCTGCCAATTTTTGCGCGAATTTGTCGGCCGCAGATGAGATGTGCCGTTCCTTTTTCCACACGATCGCTCCAATTTCTGGTTTCCAGCTTCTTTTCCTTAGATTGTAATATTTAGCTTGTTTCTCCGATGCCTTTCTCTTGTTCTTGACGACTTCCCCCCATAGTTCGGTCATGTTACGACTGAAAGTTTCCTCATCGGGGCAGGCCGACTGTAGCCGACTCTGATTTGGACCTATCGGATTTCGCCCGAAAACGGTCTCCGCTGGTGTAAACTGTGTTGATTCGCTAACTGCGGTGTTAATTGCAAATGCTATTTCTGGGAGGCGCTGATCCCAGTGTCTGTGATCGTTGCCCGTCTGCTGAGCGATCATGGTTTTTACTATGCGGTTAGTTCGCTCGGTTGGATTCTCGTGCGGGGAGTACGGCGCTGTGGTGCGATGCTCGATTTGATTTTCGGTGAGGAAGGACTTCAATAGCCGACTGGTGAATTGTACGCCATTATCCGTTAGGAAAACTTTCGGACATCCGAAACGAAATACCACTCGTTCCTTAAGACTTCGTACTACGTCGCTTGCCAAGGCTTGTCTGGTTGGAACTAGTTCTACCCACTTGCTAAACACGTCAATCAACACTAGTAGAGCCGTGTTACCCTTAGTAGATCGCGGTAGCGGTCCCACAAAATCAGCAGCCACGATCTCCCATGGAGCTGTACATTGCATAGTTTTCATATGCCCTGACGAGCCTTGTTGCTCGGGTTTATATCGGGCACATATATCACAGGAACGAACATAGTGCACCACATCACGATACAAGCCAGGCCAATGATACTGTTCTTGTATCCTTCTTAGGGTTTTAAAAACACCGAAGTGTCCAGCCGATGGATGATCATGGTTCGCTAGCAATATTTGTTGACGTTGTTCCGCCGGAATACAAAGCTTCCATTCCGGCCTAGTATCTACGGCTGACTTGCGGGGGATGTGTTTAAATAAACGATTTTCTATTACCTGGAAATCAGGATGCTTTTTGCTTGCGTTTGTCACTTCTTGTATTTTGCGCTGGTACCAATCGGGAGTGGTCACTGCCATTAACACCCCTTCCGTGGCCGGTAGTGGAGCACGGGAAAGTGCATCGGCAACGACATTGAGGCTGCCTTTCCTGTATTCGATATTAAAATCGTACTGTTGCATTTCCAGGGCCCATCGTGCTAGCCGACCGGATGGATTTTGCAACGAGTGTAGCCATTTGAGGGAATGGTGGTCGGTAATTACAGTAAACTTGTATCCCTCTAAATACGGCCGCATCTTCCGAATTCCCCATAGTATGGCGAGACATTCTTGTTCAGTCGTGGAGTATTTTTTTTCTAGATCAGTGAGTGTTCTACTAGCATACGCGATCACTGATTCTACTCCCGAATGCCTTTGAAATAACACCGCTCCGAGCCCTTCTTGGCTAGCATCGGTCTGTAAAAAGAAAGGTCGTTCGAAATTCGGGCACCCAAGTACAGGTGCTTGCGTGAGTGTAAATTTAAGGTTTGTGAACGCACCTTCCTGCTCCGAACCCCAGTGCCACTTCACATTTTTCTTTAAAAGCAGGTTCAGTGGAGCGACTAGACTGGAAAAGTTCGGCACGAATCGCCGATACCACGATGCCACGCCAAGAACCCGTCTAAGCTCTTTCAAGTTCGTTGGGGCAGGCAAGTTTAACATCGCATCGATTTTATCTGGATCTGTGCGAACACCCTCGGGAGTTACTACATGCCCCAGGTACCGTATACTATTTCTAACAAAATCGCACTTCTCAAAGTTAACGAGCATCTGTGCGTCTTGCAATCGGGAAAATACAGTATTTAACATCTGTAAATGTTCCTCAAAAGTTCTACCCAACACAATGATGTCGTCTAAATATACAAAAGCCAGTGGATATAGGTCCGGGCCAATAATTCTATCTAAGGTTCTCTGAAACGTGGCTGGTGCCGAGTGTAAGCCGAAGGGCATGACCTTCCACTGGAAAAGTCCGCGACCGGGAACTGTAAAAGCCGTTAGGTGTTTTGACGATTCTTTCAACGGAACTTGCCAGTAACCATTCTTTAGATCTAACGATGAGATAAACTTCGCCTCTCGCAGCTGGTCTAATATGGCGTTGATCTGTGGCAGAGGATAGGCGTCGGGCTCGCTAGCCGCGTTGAGCTGTCGGTAGTCAATGCACATTCGCCAACCCCCTAGCTTCTTACGTGCCAGTACTATAGGTGAACTATAGGCGCTTCGGGAAGGCTCAATACGATCTTCGGCGAGCAACTTGTCAATCTCCTCGTCTATGATCGCCATCATGGCCGGGTTTCTAGGTGTATAACGCTGCTTAATGGGTTTGTTGTGTCGTAGTCGTATTTCATGTTGAGCTATGGTGCACAGGCCTTTAACCTGTCCGAACTTGGCTTTATGTTCATCTAGGAGCCCATTCAGTTCGTCTTCTTCGGATTCAGTGAGAAACGGTCGTTCGGATACTGAGTGAAGCTGTGGCACTGAAGTCGTTGTTGGAAGTTTTGGTCTGGGCAAAACCTCACCAAGTAGATGTATTTCGCAGTTTAGTACCCCCAGAAAATCCATGCCTAATATCATCGTTTCGGCTAACGAGGGTATAACAGCGGTGGTTATGGTAACAACGATTTCTTTGTATTGTATATCAAACCTAAATACCTCCAGACAGGGTGTAAGGGTTTGATCGGCCATCTGTACCATACCATCGGTACAAGTCGCCTTGAGCCCCTTATCTACCAATATCTTCTGAACATCCATGCCAATGTACGTCTTGGACGCACCTGTGTCAACTAACGCTCGGACGTTCTGCCCGAGGATGTTAACGATGACATAATATCTTCCGTCACCTGGTTCCAAGTCGGTGCTGCTGGCAGCGGATAGCGGGTGACGACAATCGCAGGACCGAGAAAGAACGCCATCGCGACCACAATACGAGCAAAATATTTTGCCCTGATTTTTACAATGCCATCGGGTGTGCCCCACCATTTTGCACTTCCAGCACCTGTTCGTTCGGGAGTAAGGTACGTTGGCTAACATGTGTGACGTTGCTGGTCGCTCCTCTCGTTTTAAAAGCTCGAACTCATCTGTCAGGGCTATGAGCTCATCCAGTGACATGAAATCATGATGTCGAACATAGTGCCGATATTCAAGTCGGAGGCCATCGTATATTCTATCAAGATGATTCATAGTACGAAGTTGAGGATGTTGCCGGGCAAGAGTTAGCATGTTCAGGATATAATCTTTGGCTCTTTCTCTGTGAAGCTGCTTTCGGTTGTAAAAAGTCTGTTCTAAATGAGTCAAATATCTTTTGGGCAAAAAGAATTTTTCTATCTCGTTCCGGAAATCCGACCATGTTGAAATTTCACCCTTTTTTACTCTATACCACTTTAACGCACTTCCGCTGAGAATACCAGGGAGTGATGAAAGGAGTCTGTCAAATGGAATTTTACGACACTCGGCCAATTCTTCGAATCGTTCCAGGAAGTCTATCAGATCGCCTTCACCAGAGAATTTTAAATCCCATTTTTGTACGGTTTTAATTATGTCGGCGTCGGATATATCCTCTTGAGGTTTTAGTACCGCAGCTGTGCTTTCACGTTGGGTTGTGGTCGGGTTACCAGATTGGGATGTAGTCGGGTTATCGACTTGGGATGTGGTCGGGATACCAGTGTTATGAAGGATGCCCCTTGGGGGAATCATTAGATTTACTGTCGCTTCGTGAACGACCACTTTCTCCGCCGACTTAACTTCGTCTTCCACCTCCCGTAAGAGGTTTTCAGTTGATGCTCTCAATCGTTTCATACGTACGTATTCAATCAGTTGCTTTCGCAAATGATCGACGGTGAAGCCGTCCGTGGGTATTCTGTTGTTCCGACAGTGTTCGATAAGTTGATCTTTTCTTAGCATATATACCCAGCCGAGTGAATCTGTCGTCAAAGTTTGACTAGTGGATGGGGAGTCTGTTTTGTCGCTTTCCTTGTGATGACTCGGTTCCATTTCGTTGGCGGTGGAATCGGTATTTCCGCTTTGCGTGTTGGAATTAAGTCCCTGCTCGGGCGCCATATATAACGGGGGTTTTGTCTTTGGCTGAGGTAGCTTAGTCTCGTGCCAGGATCTACCTAAGGACCCTCGAACCTTGAGTAATAAGAAGACAATTATTTACCCTTCTCGGGGTTACAATAATTATACTTTATTTAGTGTTATAGAATTGATTCACAAGGTATATATATACATGTATACAAATATATAACTATAAATACAACGACAGCTGGACTCCCTCTTCTCCACGCGTACTCGGGTGGTTTAATATCGTGATGCGATACTCGGGTATTTTGGGTATGCTGGTATGCTATGGATTACAATAGTCGGGCGGAATAGATTAATGTAACAGGCGGTGCGTCGGTAGGAAATCACTTCGGCCGGTCGTATCGTGGTCAGGATTCGGCGGTAAGATTCGGCCGGAATAGATTAATGTAACAGGCGGTGTGTCGGTAGGGAATCACTTCGGCCGGTCGTATCGTGGTAACCTCTTTGGCGGCGGGAATACAATACCCTGTGGATTTTAGATTTTAAATATTAGCAAAGCTGTCAGCCGAAGCCGCAGGGGTAGTAAAGCTGTCAGCCGAAGCCGCAGGGGTAGTAAAGCTGTCAGCCGAAGCCGCAGGGGTAGTAAAGCTGTCAGCCGAAGCCGCAGGAGTAGTAAAGCTGTCAGCCGAAGCCGCAGGAGTAGTAAAGCTGTCAGCCGAAGCCGCAGGAGTAGTAAAGCTGTCAGCCGAAGCCGCAGGAGTAGTAAAGCTGTCAGCCGAAGCCGCAGGAGTAGTAAAGCTGTCAGCCGAAGCCGCAGGAGTAGTAAAGCTGTCAGCCGAAGCCGCAGGAGTAGTAAAGCTGTCAGCCGAAGCCGCAGGAGTAGTAAAGCTGTCAGCCGAAGCCGCAGGAGTAGTAAAGCTGTCAGCCGAAGCCGCAGGAGTAGTAAAGCTGTCAGCCGAAGCCGCAGGGGTAGTAAAGCTGTCAGCCGAAGCCGCAGGAGTAGTAAAGCTGTCAGCCGAAGCCGCAGGAGTAGTAAAGCTGTCAGCCGAAGCCGCAGGAGTAGTAAAGCTGTCAGCCGAAGCCGCAGGAGTAGTAAAGCTGTCAGCCGAAGCCGCAGGAGTAGTAAAGCTGTCAGCCGAAGCCGCAGGAGTAGTAAAGCTGTCAGCCGAAGCCGCAGGAGTAGTAAAGCTGTCAGCCGAAGCCGCAGGAGTAGTAAAGCTGTCAGCCGAAGCCGCAGGAGTAGTAAAGCTGCCAGCCGAAGCCGCAGGAGTAGTAAAGCTGTCAGCCGAAGCCGCAGGAGTAGTAAAGCTGTCAGCCGAAGCCGCAGGGGTATTTATGTATTTATTAGGACAATCGAATTCGATCGTCCACAAAAGTTACAGTCAGGTTCCTTATCAAAGGAAATACACTCAACTTCTTGTTCTGTTGAACAAGTACTTGATCGTACCTAACTGGTGTCCACTGTTGGTTATTACCCTCAAGTGAACTGCTTTTGGTTGTCCCAACCTTACCTTTTCATATGAAATACAAAATTAACAAAGTGAGAATCAACACATGTATGAGCCAGCAACCACTATAATGCATGCTATCAACTAAAACACACGAAAATTAGGGTAGCATGTGTTTACCGTGGGATAAATTACTAGGGTGGCTATTATTTATACGTGTGTCATACATTAAGGTGAATTGAAGTGGATATGACCCTTGACCAATTATTAGGGTGATAAATATAACTTGGTGTATATTAGGGTGACACTTATATACCAGGGTCACTTTTAATGTTTAAGGATAATTCAACGAAATTATCAATAAAAAGTATATATAGGCAAAAATAAATGTAAAATTAGTGTATACTATCAATAATGATTATGAATATATTTGTATTACAAGAAATTATGTATGTAGCAATATCGGAGTGGGTTTGCTACGTTACAAATGTCCAAAAATATATTTTGAATGAAAACACTTTGAATTTGCAAGAAACCCTTCACGGTTTTGCATTAAACTTATGAACAAAAAAATTCTAAGATTTTCCATGGGGAACCGCCTCTGAATTAAGTAACATTTATAAGGTCCACATTGTTGCAAAAAAATATTAACAATACTTTGGCGCCCATCATGGGGCCGAGGTCTTTAGTTTGTAAAATATCTGAATTTTGAAACAATTTTTTTATGATTTTTACTTATTAAGAAATAATTTTAAATTTCAAATGAATTACGAAGATTTTTTAGAGAACAACTTGTGGCTTCAATACTACGATTTTAGATCGAGGTTATTTATTTTTCCCTTAATAAATTAATACAACAAGTACTTATGTTAACTTTACTTTCTCCTTGGGATATTCTTTGTTTAAGATCAAGTTCTGAACAATTCTTTCTGAAAAATCGTTTTAGTTTTTAAATGTTTCTGAATTAGTTTTTAACTTATTGTTTTAATACATTTAATCGTCAAAGTTTTTTTTTTTTACAAAAATCATTAAAATGTTTAAATTTACAAAGTTCTTAATGTATCTATCGAAGATCACGGACGGTTATTTAAAGATCGACTTTAAATCGATACAAGACTAAGAAGATATATTTCAGAACGATTTTACGATAAGTTACCAACACAATGACAAACTTATAAATTTACTCTCTATCACAGAAAGAGGTTACAAAAAACAAAATGTGCTTAAAAACTTCCAGAAAAAATAAAACTGCCATAAAAAAGGATTTAATATATTACTGAAGACAAAAAAAAATTTTGAAAAAAAGTTTCTAAATGACAATAAATAAAAGTTGGAAGTAAAAGAAAAAAAGAAATTGCAAAATAAGTACAAATGAACACAAAATGTATAGAAAGAAAAGGATAAGGACAGAAACAGGGCCGTTAAAAGAATTTGGGGCCCAGCTGGAAAATAAAATCAGAGACTTTTATAAACGAAAAATGCCTCAGAATCTGAGAATTTTTCAATAAGAAAAATGTGTTAGAATCTGAGGCTTTTTCTGTAAGAAAAATGTCGCAAAATCTGAAATTTTTCTATACGCAAAATGTCCTAGAATCTGAGACTTTTTCAATACGAAAAATGTCTCAGAATCTGATACTTTTTCTATAAAAAAAATGTCTCAAAATCTTTTTTCTATATGAAAAATATCTCAGAATGTAAGAATCTGAGACTTTTCTATTCGAAAAATGTTATTATTTTACTTCACATTCAAATTAAATTTTCTATAATAAAATTTACTCCGAATTTGGAGTAAATTTTCTATAATAAAATTTACTCCGAATTTGTAGTAAATTTTCTATAATAAAATTTACTCCGAATTTGTAGTAAATTTTCTATAATAAAATTTACTCCGAATTTGTAGTAAATTTTCTATAATAAAATTTACTCCGAATTTGTAGTAAATTTTCTATAATAAAATTTACTCCGAATTTGTAGTAAATTTTCTATAATAAAATTTACTCCGAATTTGTAGTAAATTTTCTATAATAAAATTTACTCCGAATTTGGAGTAAATTTTCTATAATAAAATTTACTCCGAATTTGGAGTAAATTTTCTATAATAAAATTTACTCCGAATTTGGAGTAAATTTTCTATAATAAAATTTACTCCGAATTTGGAGTAAATTTTCTATAATAAAATTTACTCCGAATTTGGAGTAAATTTTCTATAATAAAATTTACTCCGAATTTGGAGTAAATTTTCTATAATAAAATTTACTCCGAATTTGGAGTAAATTTTCTATAATAAAATTTACTCCGAATTTGGAGTAAATTTTCTATAATAAAATTTACTCCGAATTATAGAAAATTTACTCCAAATTCGGAGTAAATTTTATTATAGAAAATTTACTCCAAATTCGGAGTAAATTTTATTATAGAAAATTTACTCCAAATTCGGAGTAAATTTTATTATAGAAAATTTACTCCAAATTCGGAGTAAATTTTATTATAGAAAATTTACTCCAAATTCGGAGTAAATTTTATTATAGAAAATTTACTCCAAATTCGGAGTAAATTTTATTATAGAAAATTTACTCCAAATTCGGAGTAAATTTTATTATAGAAAATTTACTCCAAATTCGGAGTAAATTTTATTATAGAAAATTTACTCCAAATTCGGAGTAAATTTTATTATAGAAAATTTACTCCAAATTCGGAGTAAATTTTATTATAGAAAATTTACTCCAAATTCGGAGTAAATTTTATTATAGAAAATTTACTCCAAATTCGGAGTAAATTTTATTATAGAAAATTTACTCCAAATTCGGAGTAAATTTTATTATAGAAAATTTACTCCAAATTCGGAGTAAATTTTATTATAGAAAATTTACTCCAAATTCGGAGTAAATTTTATTATAGAAAATTTACTCCAAATTCAGAGTAAATTTTATTATAGAAAATTTACTCCAAATTCAGAGTAAATTTTATTATAGAAAATTTACTCCAAATTCAGAGTAAATTTTATTATAGAAAATTTACTCCAAATTCAGAGTAAATTTTATTATAGAAAATTTACTCCAAATTCAGAGTAAATTTTATTATAGAAAATTGACTCCAAATTCAGAGTAAATTTTATTATAGAAAATTTACTCCAAATTCAGAGTAAATTTTATTATAGAAGTAGAAAATTTACTCCGAATTATGAATAAATTTTCTATAATAAAATTTACTCCGAATTTAAAGTAAGTTTTCTTACCAGATTTAAAAAAAAGATTTTTTAGGATCTGGCCTTTCGGTGCCCCCATGAGGTCGGGTCCCTGGGCACAAATAAAATAGAAGAGAAGATTATGTTAAAAAGGATCTTAAAAATAATGAAATACTGTTTAAAACTAAAGTGTTTAAAAATAAAAAATTAGGATTGTTGTAATAAAATGGAAAATTTTATTAAAAGTAAATTTTTTATAAATTTTAATTGTATTTCCTTACTCAAAACAAAAAAAATATTTGCTAATTAACCTGTTTTTTAATGTTTTACGTTTTCGTTCTTCTATTTTCAGAATTTTTTATATATAAATTGTAATTCAACACAAAAAAGGACTAAAACAACAAATAGAAAAAAAGGATTTTCTTCATTTAATGTAAAAGAGTAAGTTTTTTAAATTTATATTTATTTGCAAAAAAAGAAAATAAGAATTTTATTTATATTTAAAGTCATAAGAAGAGAACAAAAAAAAGTTTCTAACTTTAACAATTTTTGCATAATTGTTATAGAGACAGACTATATAATACAAAAAACACTCATACATACACAGACGCATAGTTATTTCCGTTTCCGCTAATAACAGTTAAGATTGAAAATATGAAAGTGTATGTTTTGTAAATGTGTGTGTAAGTGTATGCGTGAGTTCTTTAGAGTATGAGAAGTCTGGTATAATAAGTATTATACCAGAAGGTAAAGCAGCACTTTAGTAAAATCATCATAGGTATTTTTTTGTTGCTGTGTTTTTCTCATTTCCGCTTAATAAACTACAATAATTAAACTTACAAAAGCTACGTTAAAAAAACAAAAATGGGATTAAAAAAGGATTCTTAGAACGACCCTATATATAGCTTTACAAAGGCAAAATGTTAATCTAAATTATTCGGTGTGAGTTGAAATTATTTGCTCTACTCCACACTCTGAACCCCAATCTGCCGCTCACTCTGCTCCACACTCTAGCTTCTTACTTTGTATTTGGTATTTGTTCCTTTATCTTTATATATAAAATTAATTTTTGTTGTTGTATTGTGTTTTTGTTTTTTTCATTTCTTCATGCTCCTTCATGCTTCTTTTACCTAAAGTTTTTCGTTGTTTTTTTTGTTGTTTTTTTAGTTAAAGGTTCTTGAACTTTGACTTTTGCTAAACATAATTCCTGGGAGATTTACCAAACTACGAATATTGAGCAATTGTTAGAGCATTATGAAACAACAAAAACAAAAAAAGATTCCACTAAAGGACTCTAAAAGGATTTCAAACGTTTTTGGTTTTTGTCTTTTTGGTTATAATATTATTATTAATGATCTGTTTTATATGCTAAAACTGTTTTCTTGTAACTATCAAAAAGATATGACAATGATATGCAGAAAATCTTTTGCCAAAAAAAAGGACGACAAATTAAAAGGGATTAAATTGTAATAATTATAGTGGTTAAAAAAACTAACGAAACAATAATTAGGTTATAGATAGTAAAAAAAAAACTAACAAAAACAAATTGTTGCCAGGAAAGAGGAAATTATGCATAACAGGGGTTAAAGGATTAATTAAAGATTTTTTTTAAATGGTAAAATGTCCAGAATCCTGAGAATTTTGAAATACGAAAAATGTCTTAAGAAACCTGAGATTTTTTGTATGTAAAAGTTTTTCTTTAAGAAAAATGTGTCAGAAACCAGATAAATTTTTATAAGAAAAATGTCGCAAAAGCCTGAAATTGTTTTATAATCTAAGAATTTTTCCAGACAAAGAATGTCCGACAGTCTTAGAATTTTTTTTATATCTAAAACATCTCAGAATTTGAGAATTTTTAGACCACAAATTCTCCCTAGTCAGAGAATTCTCCTTTGCAAAATAATACCTTAGAATCTACACAACCCAATAAAACAAACAATACCGTTATGATATCGAGGCAATATCAGCTAATTATCACATATGATACGAAAACGATAGTGTTTTTGTTCCGAATGTACTTTTCCTTATGATATCATTTTTCTATAAAGATATGATATCATTTTTGCTATCGATAATTCCAGTGATAACGGTAGTAAAATCGCCATTTTCCAGAATTTATCAAAAAAATATCGTTATTACAGGCGATAACGATATCGTTTCGATATGATAATGTGATATTGTTTTCGCTATTGAAATTTCCAGGAATGACGATAGCAAATTTAATTTAAGGCGATCGCTATCACCTATCGTAATTTGGTATATTTGGAAAGAGGTGAATTTTTCCATAAGACAAATGTAACAAAATCTGATGAATTTTCAATCAAGCTTATAAATCAGAGTTTTTTTTATAAAAAAAATATTCTGTTTTAATTTTTAAATTAATAAAAAAAATTATTATTCGACCTATAAATTCTATTTTGAGAAAGACTACTCTAGCTCGAGGTCATATTTCTTTACCAACCATTACGATGATATTGTCAAAGTAACAATTTTAAAAACTTAATTCATAAAGCAGTTTGTTTTAAATTGATTAGTTAGGTCATTTTGCAAGACTTTTTCGACACGTGTTTCGATTCTGGCGATTTTTAAAATTATCTTGACAAGATTTAAACAACAGCTTTATAAATAATTTCTTGAAAATTTTTGCTTTGTCAATATCATCGTAATGATTAGTAAAGAAATATGACCTCGAGCTAGAGTAGTCTTTCTCAAAACAAAAAAAAAGGTTTTTGGTAATTTTCAAATAGTCTTAAAAGGTATGCTTCATTATGTTTACAAAAATGTAAAAATGTAAACAAAAATCCTAAAAGTATGCTACAAAATATGAACTTGTAATCTTACCAAAAAGAAAAGTTAAATTCGCTAAAATTTTAAAATTATATTGAAAAAAAAAACTTTATTTGAAAAATAAAGTGGTCAAAGACAAATTTAGATAAAGAAATGAAAAAAAATTCAAAAAAAAAAAGAATTGTAAAAAAAAGTTTTCTAAAAAAAAAAATGTTAAAAAAATTTTTGCTCAAAAAAATGTTGTGGAAAAAATAAATTTGCTAAAATATTTGCCGAAAAAGTTTGTTTGTGTGGAAAAAATGTCTACTACCTAGTTGGCAAAATATAATCACCCCTGACATACTGCTGACACTCCCTTTATAAAATTACTGACATGTCAGCAGTTGGTCAGCGGTTGTTAAAACGAATTTTTGGTGCCCACCGATAATGGTGGGCACTGCTGATCCAAATGCTGACATGTCATTGATGACATTTTGAAAAATTGTATGAAGATGTCAGCAATTTTATAAAGGGAAAGTCAGCAGTATGTCAGGGACGATTTTATTTTGCCAGCTGGTTACTTAAATACCATGCCGTATCAAATGCCGTTTGCATGGGTTCACTAGCAGCCGAATAAAAGCATTTTGTATTTTTAGGTGGAATGTAAAAAATTTGAGATTTTTGAAGAATGTCTTAAAAAGTTGCTTTGTGATTAGTGTTTGGGGTCCGGGAATTCCCGGGTCGTATTTCCCGGGAATTCCCGGGAAAAGACTGACGGGAATTCCCGGGATTTTTTTTAATTTTTCCCGGGAAATCCGGGAATTTTATAAAATAAACCATTTTACATAAAAAATGTTTATTTTAATTTAATTTTTAATATCTTTTTTACATACAGGTATAATTACATTTGCCATTTTTTGTATTTTTTCTATTTGGAAGAACAGTGCTAATATATATTCATAGGAAAGCTGACCAAGTGTAAAAAGTATGACAATATCATGAAATATCAAAAATATCAAAAAGTCAAAAAATATACGTCGGTTAATGATAATTTTGCTAAGACTGTCAAAAAAAGATAAAAATTTTGAACCTAGAATTTACATTTCCAGAACAAATATTAAAAGTGCTGTCAACTTTATTTGTTTTTGCTCGAATAACGCAGTTTTAAATTTTTTTGCGATTTTTAGCTATTTTTTGTGTTTTTTTGTGGAGAAAAAAGTTGCAATATTGTTTTTGTTTTGTTTTATTGTATTTCACGATTTTTAACTTTTATTTTTTGATTTTTTATGTTTTAATTAATTGTTTATCTCTAATAAAATGGTTTTTAATAGAAAGTTGGTAAAATTTTAATGTTTTTTATGATTTATATTAATAATGAATATTTCCCGGGATTCCCGGGAATCCCGGGAAATAAATTATTTTTTTCCCGTTTCCCGGGAAATTGATAAGTCCGGGAATTCCCAAACACTATTTGTGATGTTTATATTGGAAAACCTAACACAAAAAAAACTATTTTTTTTTTCTCTTTTATCTCTGATTCCAAAAATGTTTCCATCGAAAAAATGTCTTCGATTCACAATTTTTTTCCACAGAAAAATTCACCGGCTTGCAGACATTCTACGAATTCTGCGAATCAGAGAGAAACTTCCCGAAACTAGAAAAACTTTCCGAATCGAAGACATTTTTCCTATCGAAAAAATTCACCGAATCGGAGACATTTTTTCTTTAGAAAAATTCTACAAATCGAAGACATTTTTTCTATAAAAAAATTTTCCGAATCAGAGACATTTTTCCTATAGAAAAATTCACCAAATCGGAGACATTTTTTCTAAAGAAAAATTGTCCGAATCGGCAACAGTTTCTTCAATAAAAAAGTTCTACAAATCGGAAACAGGTTTTTTGTAGACATATTTTCTATAGAAAAATGCTCCGAATCAAAGACAGTATTTCCATAGAAAAATTATCCGAATCGGAAACATTTTTCTATAGAAATATTGTCCGAATCAGAAACTTATTTTCTTTAGAAAAATTCTCCGAATCTGAGATATTTTTTCTATAGAAACATGCTCCGAATCGGAGAATTTTTTTTCTGTAAAAAAATATTCCGATTCAGAGACATTTTTTTTTTTTATTGTAGAAATATTCTTCTAATCAGAGACATTTTTTTTGAAGAAAAATTATCCAGATTGGAGAAATTTTTTCTTTAAAAAAAATTGTCTCATTTTTTCTATAGAATAATTCTCCTAATCAGAGATATTTTTTCTATCGATAAATTCTTCGAATCTGAGAATTTTTTTTCTATGTTTTATGATTTATGATTGTTCTAATTGGAGACATTTTTTCTTTAGGAAAATTATCAGAAACTGAGACATTTTTTCTATAGAAAAATTGTCCGAATGAAGATATTTTGCTTAAAAAAAAGGTCTCCGAATCGGCAACAGTTTCTTTGTAGAAAAACTCAGACATATTTTCTATAGAAAAATTATCCGAATCAAAAACAGTATTTCGATAGAAAAATTATCCGAATCGGAAACATTTTTCTATAGAAATATTGTCCAAATCCGAAACTTATTTTCTTTAGAAAAATTCTCCGAATCTGAACATTTTTTCTATAGAAACATGCTCCGAATCGGAGAATTTTTTTCTGTAAAAAAATATTCTGATTCGGAGACATTTTTTTTATTGTAGAAATATTCTCCTAATCAGAGATATTTTTTCTGAAGAAAAATTATCCAAATCGGATTGTTAATAATTGGAGACATTTTTGTTATAATTGGAGACATTTTTCTTTAGGAAAATTATCAGAAACTGAGACATTTTTTCTATAGAAAAATTGTCCGAATCGGAAACATTTTTCTTATAAAAAAAATTCTCTAAATTGCTTACATTTGTTTAATAAAAAAAATTCTCCAAATCGGAGACATTTTCCTATAGAAAAATTCTACAAATCAAAGACAGGTTTTCTATAGAAAAATTTTTAGAATCGAAGACATTTTTTCAATAGAAAATTTTCCGAATCGGAGACATTTTTTCTATAGAAAAATTTTCGGAATTGGAGACATTTTTTCTGTAGAAAAATTAAGATTTTTTCCTTCGAAAATTCGCCGAATCGGTGACATTTTTTCTACATAGAAAAATTCTCTAAATCGGAGACTTTTTCTATAGAAAAGTTCTCTGAATCGGAGGATTAAATTCTTAACCGTGGGTTTAGAATTTAATTTATACATAAAGATTTTATTGTGTGCAAGGGAAACTAAACCATGGAAATATCTGCGAATTTTTTGTTTTCTTTCGATTTCTTTAAAAAAAATTACTATCGATAACTAATTTTAAAGAAAATTTGGTTATCGATAACTTATATAATGTTAAATTTTGTTGTCGATGACTTGTAGAAAATTTGGTTGTTGAGTAATTAAATTCTGTAAATACAATTTTTATCGATATCTTATATTATTTAGAAAATTTTGCTATCGATAACATAAAGCACATAGAAAATTTTGTTTTCAATAATTTTTATTCTAGAGAAAAATTTGTTATCGATAACTTATATTTTATAGAAAATTTTTTATTGATAAGTTATGTTCTATATAAAATTTTGATATCGATAATTTATACAAAATATTGTTATCGATTTTTTATATTCTGTATAAAATTATGCTATTGAATTTTGTCATTGTTTAGTTACATTCTATTGAAAATTTTGATATCGATAACACATATTCTATATATACGTTTGCTTTCGATATATTATATTTAAAAAAAAAAATTGATTTCGATCACTTATATTCTATGGAAAATTCCTTCTTTTCGATAACTTATATTCTATAGAAAATTTTGTTATCGATTGCTTATATTCATCAGAAAATTTTGTTTTCATTTCTTTAAAAAAAATATTTTGTTATCGATAACATATATTCCTTATTTTTATAGATATTTAAATTTCTATTGAAAATTCAGTAATTAATTAGTAAGTATTATAAAAAATGTTTCTAATGATAACTTATATTCTATAGAAGGTTTTGTTACCGATAACTTACTTATATTCTATAAAAATTCTGTTATCGTAATATTTTATTTTGAAAAAAACTTTGTTATTGATAACTTATATCTAAAAAAATTGTTATCGATAATTTTTATTTAATAGAAAATTTTATTTCCGATAAATTATTTTCCAAAGAAAATTGATTTATCGATAATTTATATTTTTATTTATATTTTATGATTTTTAAAAAATTTTGTTATCTATAACTCATATTCTATAGAAAACTTTGTTGTCGATAAATTTTGCTATCGATATCTTATAATCAATAGAAAATTTTTTTGACATTTTTGTTATCGATAACAAATTTTCTATAGTTAAAGATATATTTTCCTATATAAAAAAATTTAATTTCCAATACATTTTCCCTTTGTTGATTACAAACATATTTAAAAAAAACATTTTTAATTAACGTCTCCCCGGGGTACCAAAAAAAACTAATATCAAAAATTATTAATCAATAAATCCCTTGACAATTTTTATATTATCTTCAAACAAAATATCTTCATTAGTAATTTAAAAAAAACAACTCTCCTTTCCAAAGAAGTTAATACAGACAAATATCTGTACAAAATGAACAACGGAATCGTCATCATCATTACCCACTAAGGGTGGGATAGTGTTGTGTGAGATTTTAAGCAGCAATATTTGGAAGCGCTAGAACCGCTCATTTTGTGAGGTTGGTAAAAAAAGTGTATGAGCCAAAAAATGGTGGAGGTCGGATAGGATCTAGGGGTCGCTCATCGGGGTCAAAGTTAGGCGTAGAGGGGAAAAAATCCACAAAAAGGCCCAAAACTCCCCTGGTTTTGCTCCTAGAGGAGTCAAATATGAGACCGGCCCCCATTATTTTTTCCCCCTGAACACTTTTGCCAAACATACCTAAGCCCTATCTCCAATCCCTAAGGGGGGTCCCATACAAAGGTTCAATTTTTAAAAAATCTTGCTCCTACCGCTCTAGCTGTCCTAGAAGTCACCCTAGAGGAATCAAATGTATGACCGACCCCCAATATTTTTTCAACCCCAACATTTTCTTAGAACATACCTACCCCCTATCTTCAATCCTTAGGGTGGTCCCCATACATTTTTTTTTATTTTTTCTTAAATTGTCATATTAAATCAGCCCCTACCGGTCCAATGGTGCCTCCTAGAGGGGTCATTATAAAGACCAACCCCCATTAATTTTTAGCCCCCAACACTTCTTCTGAACATACCAATTCCATATCTCCAATTCCTAAGGGGTCTCCCACACAAAACGACATTTTTGTAAATCTTGCTCCCACCGCTCTAACTATCGCAGGGGTGACCCTAGAGAAGTTAAATGTGTGACCGACCCCCAATATTTTTTCAGCCCCAACATTTTCCCCAAACAAACCTACCCTCTATTTTTAAGCCTTAAGGGTGTCCCTACACAATTTTTTTTTTTTTAATTTTTTTTTATAAAATTTGCGCCTACCGTTCCCACTGTGCCTGTTAGGGACGGGAAATGCAGACTGACCCCCATTAATTTTTGTCCCCTACATTTTTTCTGAACATACCTACGCCTTATTTCCACTTTGTAGGGGTGCTCCCCTGGGGAAAACTAAGTGTTTGAAACTAAATTCGGCAAAACGTCTGGACCAGGAGTGCTAATGTTGCGCGTTTTAAAGAGCAGTGGGAAAATATAAAAGACAAACCGTACAGTCTTGGCATATAAGATGAGGAAGTGGCAGGCAACATACCAGCTCAAGTCCAAACTGACATCAAGTTGTTTTGTTGGGCTCAAATAAAAGAAAAGCAACCCAGAGACGACTACAAGGAGTTTCTTGAAATTGTTTTATTATACCTTGGCGAAAATATTCCTAATAAGCATTTTAGCCCACCAGGACCCATCAGTCATGCTCGATGGATGGCAAAAGGCATATATTGCCTAAAAATGTTTTTGTTCCGAAAATATATAGGTTTGGCCAAAAAAGAATTAAATGCACTTCTTGATGTGACCGTTTTCATCATAACAATTTACGTAAAAGCTTGGTTTAGCGCTACCAAAGCAATAGAAGCTCCAAATAATGATTTGAATTTTTTGAAAGCGATTGCCAATTATGCTTCAATTGATAAGATTCTGTCGCAACGATTGGTCAAGAGATTCTGTGGACATCTCTGGTATCTCAGTGGCGAAGCTGTTGCTCTCGCACTATTTGATCCGAATATCTCTTGTGAAATAAAACGAAAAATGTCGAATGCAATTCGTATATTTGAAGAAGAGAAAGTGGAATTGGAGGAAGAGTTATCTGACGATGAGATGGACGAATCGTCTAACGAAGACAGCGAGGAAGAAGAAGACGATGATATCGGGGAAGAAGATGCCTCAGAGGATAGCGGCGACAGTGGCAACAAGGATTGTAATCCTCCAGTACATGTTGTTGGATTCGAAGGTGTGAAAAGAATTAACATGGCATCGAAACAAGTGAATCAAGAACTCATGAAAACTGATTTAAGCCACTACGTCACACCTGAGACTCCAAAATTTTTTGCACGCTTCGGAATAACAACAAATTTCATTGTTTCCGATCCAAATACTTGGGAAAATCGTCAGGACTACCAGCGAGCGCTGCAAATATTTATTACGTAAATTACATGTTGTCAACGCCGCTGCCGAAAGAGGCGTAAAATTTAGAGTCCGACCGAATATTCGGTTTCGGTCTCGGTTTCGGCCGAATAATGGGGTTTCGGCCTCTATTCGGTATTCGGCAAAATTTTGGCCGAATATTAGCCGAAACCGAAACTTTTTGGTATTGTAAGAAAAGTCGCTAATTTTTTTAATTTCGTGTTTCATTCTACTTGATTTAGTTCACTTGAACAAAAAGAAGTAAGGTTGTCCAATAACTGTAATACTGTTACCGTTCAAATATTTTTTTTCTCTCAATCCACATATGAAATTTATTTTTTTTTTTTGTAAGTTTTTTAAAAAATATATTTTTTTAAATAAATACAACAATTCCTTTGGTTTCAAAACATTAAGTCCTGTATATTTATCTTAAAATTTTTTTAATGATTTTATTCATGCCAGGTGGTAATTTTTTTTTAAGTTTCGGTTTCGGTTCGGTTTCGGCCGAATATCTCTTTTTGGCCGAATATTCGGTTCGGTTTCGGTTCGGCCTCGAAAAACTGGTTTCGGTCGGACTCTAGTAAAATTAATAGAAGACTATAACAACGTGTTGTGCCGTAACGAGGAGGAAAAAATAGTTTTGCTTCAGGTCGTGGCCGAAAATCGGAAACAATATCCATCACACGATAAAAATAAATTAATTTGATTTATAGTTATATTTTATTATTTTCAAGTTAAAAAAAATATTTTTTACGCTTAACAAAAGTTACTATTAAATTACAAATTAAAGACCTTGGATTTCTCGATAAAATAAATAAAAAAATTGTGGGGTAACACCTTGAAGATAGAGGGTAGGTATGTTTGAAGAAAATGTTTTGGCTAAAAAAATATATTGGCAGGTCATACATTTGACTTCTCTACATACATTACTAATTTAGTTTTCCCCAGGGGAGCACCCCTACAAAGTGGAAATACGGCGTAGGTATGTTCAGAAAAAATGTAGGGGGCAAAAATTAATGGGGGTCAATCTGCATTTACCGTTCCTAAAAGGCAGAATGGGAGCGGTAGACGCAGATTTTATAAAAAAAAATTAAAAAATAAAAAAAATGTGTGGGGACACCCTTAAGGCTTTAAAATAGAGGGTAGGTTTGTTTGGGGAAAATGTTGGGGCTGAAAAAATATTGGGGGTCGGTCACACATTTAACTTCTCTAGGGTCACCCCTGCGATAATTAGAGCGGTGAGAGCAAGTTTTACAAAAATGTCATTTTGTGTGGGAGACCCCTTAGGAATTGGAGATATGGAATTGGTATGTTCAGAAGAAGTGTTGGGGGCTAAAAATTAATGGGGGTTGGTCTTGATAATGACCCCTCTAGGAGGCACCATTGGACCGGTAGGAGCTGATTTAATATGACAATTTAAGAAAAAATAAAAAAAAATGTATGGGGACCACCCTAAGGATTGAAGATACGGGGTAGGTATGTTCTAAGAAAATGTTGGGGTTGAAAAAATATTGGGGGTCGGTCATACATTTGATTCCTCTAGGGTGACTTCTAGGACAGCTAGAGCGGTAGGAGCAAGATTTTTTAAAAATTGAACCTTTGTATGGGACCCCCCTTAGGGATTGGAGATAGGGCTTAGGTATGTTTGGCAAAAGTGTTCAGGGGGAAAAAATAATGGGGGCCGGTCTCATATTTGACCCCTCTAGGAGCAAAACCAGGGGAGTTTTGGGCCTTTTTGTGGATTTTTTCCCCTCTACGCCCAACTTTGACCCCGATGAGCGACCCCTAGATCCTATCCGATCTGCCCCATTTTTTGGCCCATGCATTTTTTTTACGAACCTCACAAAATAAGCGGTTCTAGCGTGTCGAAATCGAAAACTCGTGCACTATCCCACCCCTATTACCCACACACGTAGTAAACAAAAAATAAATTCCAATAATTTTTTTTTTTCCAAGACATATTTTTCTTCTTTTTCAAATTAATAATAATTTTTGTCATCTGTATGGGATTCAAGAAAAAAAATAAATAAAAATAATAAAATAAAACCCAAAACAAAATAAATGACAATTTCTCATGTAACATGAGACAATTCAATGCAACAACGGGAAATCGTTGGAAACAAAATAATGCACTGTGGTTTTTAGATGAGAGGAAAGTGGAGAAGAGTTTTGAGAATATTTCGAAAGACTAAAAAAAATTTATATTGATATTCTCATAAAATAATTTTCAAGAAAATTAGTTTTTTGTTTCAAATTTAATTATGTTGTATTTAGTTAATATAGTCGAGCTCGAAGTCTAGGTTTTATTTAAATATTTTATATTTATTTCCAATATTTCGATTTTCTTTGAAAACCATCATCAGGGGAAGTATTTAATATTTTTTAAAAACCATCATCAGGGGGAGTATTTACTGTTTATCACAAAACAACTTAAAAATTAGTGTTCTGCTGTCTCCATCGTCTGACGATGAAGATAGCAGAACAATAATTTTTAAGTTTTTTGTGATAAACATTAAATATTCCCCCTGATGTGGTTTTCAAATAAAACCGAAATATTGAAAATAAATAAAAAAAATATTTAAATAAAATCTAGACCTCGAGCTCGTCTATATTTACAAAATTTAACAAAACGTCGAAATAAAAATTCAAATATTAGTTTATTTATGTTGGTCATTTTTGCAAGACTTCATATGTAAATCTGTTTTAATAGTTTTTTGTTGGTTGTTTGACAGTCGTGATCAAACTAAGAGAAGGTACAATATTCTTCTTATAATTCTCAATGAGTGCAGAATTGAATATATATAAATATTTTTGTTTAAACATTTGCGATTTGTCATTTAAATTCAATATGCAAGTATAGAATTTTTATATTTACTAAATAGTCTTAACAATGGAATCTGACAAATTACCTAACTTTTGCAAGAAATCCGGATTCTATGCGATCAAGGATACCAGAAGAAGGCGAATTGATCTTTTCTGATGACAGATTCGTGTTTAGGAAGCAAAAATACTTTAGAAAATGCACCCCAGAAGGTTGTGCAAAAAAAATTGAGTTTTGTATAGTCGTGTAATTATTCCGTTTCCAAGGAGGGTAAAAGTGTACTTTTGATATTTTTAATATTTCCTGAAAAAATGGTCCCAAAATTTTGAATGTAGGATCCTTCAGTAAAAAAAAACAAGTAAGGAAGTTATAGTCAGTCAAGACCGACCATATGACACCCTATACCAGTGTTTTCCGAAAAATGGGTCCCAAGTCCAAACATGGACCGATTGGATCTATCTTTTCTTAGATCTTTATTTAGAATAGAAAATACAAACAGATCAAATTTTAGTGGAATTGGCTTATTTTTTTGCCAATAGACCGATTTAAATGAATATCGGTCGAAATTTTTATATGGGGGACTAAGTCCAAAAATGATCCAATTATATTCCGATTCGATTAGGTTACTAAAGTACACGTTTAACACCTAAAAATAAAATTTTAATCAAATATTTCCATTTTTATGAATTTTGAGGGAAATATGTGAATACCGGGAGGGAGGTTTGTGTGGGGACTACCAGAAGGACTTCTTTGAAATTTGGAATGATGATTCGTGCATACAAAATTTGATTATCTGTTAAATTTTAAAGCGATATTTATTATAATACGGTTATTAGAGTCATTTAAGCCTAATCCAAAAGGGGAGTTTGTATGGGGGCTAGGTCTTAACATGGACCGATTTTTCCAATTTCAATAAGATTCGTCCTTGGGCCAAAAGATACCTAAGTTTCAAATTCCAAGTCAATTGATTAAAAATTGCGATCCCTATCGTCCTCAAACCGATAGATGGACAGACGGACGGGCGGACATCGCTAAATCGACTCAAAAAGTAATTCTGAGTCGATCGGTATGCTTAAAGGTAGGTCTAGGACCAATATTTTGGGTAGTTAAAAACATCAGCACTAACTCATTATACCATGTACCACAAAGTGGTGTTGGGTACAAAAACATTCTAACGAAATTACTTTTCGGAAATTCCGTTTCTTAGAGGGAAAAGAGGGGAAAGTGCACTTTTGATACTTTTAACAGTTCTTGAAATAATGGTTCTAAAAGGTTAAAATTTGGAATGTAGGATCCTTCGGTGAAAAAAAAACATTCTGGAAAAAGTCCTTTTTGAAAATTCCGTTTCTAAGGTAAATGGGGTACAAAGTCTGCTTTTGGTACTTTTTATATTTCTTAGAAATTCTGTTTCTTGTGGTGAATAAGGGGTAAAAAGTGTACTTTTGGTACTTTTTAAAGTTCCTGAAATAATGGTCCTTGAAATTTGAAACTTGGAATGTATGATCCTTCAAAAAAACATTCTCAAAAAAGTATTTTTTGGAAATTCCGTTTTTAAGGTAAGGGAATGAAGGGTAAAAAACTGTGAGTTGAGGGTGGGTTGTACAAGCCTTGAAAGAAAGCTAGGCGAGTCCATGGCGCTCAGACTTAAAATAGTCCATTGTACCATAAAAAACTGTACTTTTGGTACTTTTTATAAATCCTGAAATAATCCTTTGGATCCTTTGGTGAAAAAAACCATTCCGAAAAAAGTACTTTTGAAAATTCCGTTTTTAAAATGGAAAAAATCCGTTGCTTGGGGTGAATAAGAGTTAAGAAAGCGTACTTTTGGTACTTTTTATAGTTCTTGAAATAATGGTCCTAGAAACTTGAAATTTGAAACATAGGATCCTTTAAAAAAAACAACATGGAAAAAGTACTTTCTGGAAATTCCGTTTTTAAGGAGGGTAGAAGGGGTAAAAAAGTATACTTTTGGTACTTTTTATAAATTCTATACACTTACAATTTGAAATGTAGGATCCTTTGGTAAAAAAAAACATTCTGGAAAAAGTTCTTCTGAAAATTCCGTTTCTAAAGTGTAAAAAAGGTGTAAAATTGTGTTCTTTGGTATTTTTTTTTTGTTTAATAATGGTCCTAGAAACTTCAAAATTGTAAAAAACAAAAACTTTCTGGAAAAGTACTTTTTGGAAATTCCGTTTCTAAGGGGGTAAAGGGTGTAAAAAGTTTGGTACTTTTTATAAATTCTGAAATAATGATCCTAGATACTTAAAATTTGGAATGTAGGGTCCTATGATGAAAAAAAAAATATTCTGAAAAAAGTACTTTTGAAATTTCCTTGTTTAAAGTGTAAAAAAAGCGTAAACTTGTGTTCTTTGGTACCTTTTTAAATAATGGTTCTAGAAACTTTCAATTTTTAATGTATGATCCTGAAGTAAAAAAAGCCTTCTGAAAAAAGTACTTTTTGGAAATTCCGTTTCTAAAGGAGTAAAGAGTGTACTTTTGATACTTTTTATGCATACTTCAAATTTGGAAAAAGTACTTTTTAGAGATTCCGTTTCTTAGTAAAAGGGTAAAAAGTGTACTTTTGGTACTTTTTATGTTTCCTCAATCAAAGGTTCTAGAAAATTGAAATATGGAAATATCCTTCGGTGAAAAAAACATTCTGGAAAAAGTACTATAATGTGTTTTTCACAAAATACTGCTGTAAGAAATTTCCCATTTGTATCACACTCAACAGTTTCTAAATCACTGTGCCCGCACCACAGTGCTGCAACTTATACCCAGAGATCTCTGTCACAGTCACAACAAGATCAAGTTTTTTTTAAAGAAATTAATGTAGACAAAACGAAAAATTTATTTCATTATCAATTCATAAACAATATCAGGATATATACACATTCATATAACTTCTCTTATTACTATCTTTAAACATCTCTAAATTGTATGCCTTTCTGGTTGTCTGTATGTCTTTCCCGTCCCTCCACCTCTTAAATTTAATGCGTTTTAACGTGTTTAATAAAAAAATATAAAAATCCACAAAAATCGTATGAAAAATGTTAAACTAACATAATATTTCATGATGTTCCTCTCCTTGTAGTTTGTAAAAATATGTTTGTATTTTTATTTAAGGAGGATTTGTAATCATTTTCACACCAAACGACACATTTGGAAAAAATAATGAAATGAAAAATTTTTTGTTTGGGGCATAAAGAAAACAGTATGAAATCATAATGATAATCTGGCTGGCAAACATGTTTTTTCTTATTTTTTTCACTTGTTTGTAGTTATTTGTTGCTTAACAACTGGATTTCTGATGTTTTTTTTTTTTTGGGCTGATGTGTGCTCATAGATGCTGGAGAATTTTTATGAAAATTTATTTCAATTGCAGTTTTTGTGGGTTCGGAAATTAATTTATAAAGATATTTTTATTTGTGTGTTAAAGGGGAAGGAAACCTAAGAGATTTCTTTTTATTTTTTTTATTTTAGATTGTTATCGATAACTAATTTTCTGACTGGCAGATTAGATAACTAGATAACTAATTTTACAAAAAAATTTTGCTATCGATAACCAATGTTCTAGAAAATTTTGATAACGATTACTAATATTATAGAAAACTTTGGTAACGATAACTAATTTTATAGAAAATATTGTTATCGATAACTAGATTTATAGAAAATTTTGTTATCGATAGCTAGTTTTATAAAAACTCATTATCGATAACTATTTTATAGAAAATTTTGGAATTTTATAGAAAGTTTTGTTATTTAAAACTAATTTTATAGAAATTCGTAATCAATAACTATTTTATAAAAAATTTTGTAATCGATAACGATAACTATTTTTTTTAGAAAAAGTTGCTATCGATATCGACTAGATTATTAAAAAAAATTGTTATCGATAACTTATTTTATAGACATTTTTTGTCGATAACTATTTTGCCGGTATGTAAAATTCGTTATCGATAACTAAATTTTCAAAAATAGTTATCACGATAACTATTTTTGGTATAGAAAATTTTGTTATCGATAACGAATCGGAAAAATAGTTATCGTCAAAAAATGTCTATAAAATAGGTTATCGATAACAATTTTTTTAGTTAATCTAGTAATCGATAACAAAGTTTTCTAAAAAAAATAGTTATCGATAAAGAGTTTTTATGAAACTAGCTATCGATAACAAAATTTTCTATAAATCTTGTTATCGATAACAATATATTCTATAAAAATAGTTATCGATGCCAACATTTTCTATAATATTATCAATTGATATCGAAATTTTCTAGAACATTAGTTATCAACAGCAAAATGTTCTATAAAATTAGCTATCGGTAACAAAATTTTATATAAAATTCATTATCGATACCAACATTTTCAAAATTAGTCATCGATAACAAAATTTTCTACAAATATAATTATCGATAACAAAGTTTTCCATGAATTTTATATAAATTTTGATATCGATAACTAATTTTATTTAAAATTCGTTATCGATAATAAAATTTTCTATACCAAAAATAGTTATCAACGAATTTTAGTTATCGATTATAAAATTTTGTAAAATTCATTCTCAATAAAAAAAAAATCTATGAAAATAGTTATCGATAACGAGTTTGTAAAAAATTAGTAACCGATAACAAAATTTTCTATTAATCTAGTTTCGATAACAGTATTTTCTATAAAGCTAGTTACCGATAACAAAATTTTCTATAAATCTAGTTATCGATAACAAAATTTTCTATAAAATTAGTTAACGATAACTTACAGTATTTATTTATAACTAATTTTATAGAAAGTTGTTATCGATAACTATTTTTATAGACAATTTGTCATCGATAATGAATTTTATATAAAATTTTGCTATCGATAACTAATTTTAAAGAAAATTTGGTTATCTATAACTAATTTTACGGACAATTTTTTAACCGATTACTTAAAATATCAAAAGTTTTGTTATCGATAACTAGTTTTATAGAATTTTTTTTTCGTCCTTTTTATACAAAATTTTGTTATCGATAATGTATTTCTATAAAATAAGTTATAGTAAATACTGTAAGTTATCGATAACTTTTTTTATACAAAATTTTGTTATCTATAATGAATTTTATATAAAAATTTTGTCATCTATAACTAATTTGATAACTATTTTTATAGAAAATTTTGTTATCGATAATGAATTAATTATAAATAAAGTTATCGATAACGAATTTCTATAAAATTAGTTATCGATAACAAAAGTCTCTAAATGTAGTTATCGATAACATTTTCTATAACATAAATTATCGTTACCAAAAATTTCTATAATATTAGTAATCGATACTAAAATTTTCTTGAACATTTGTTACAAAATTTTGATATCGATTTTGTAAAAAACGTTGTTATCGATGACTGGATTTTGTAAAAAACGTTGTTATCGATTACTAATTTTGTATAAAATTGTGCTATTGATAACTAATTTTATAAAGCAAATTTTGTTACCGATATAGAAAATACATACTTTCTATAAAAAAATTATGTTATCGATACATAATTTTCTATAGAAATTTTTTTTATCGATACATAATTTTCAATATACAAAATTAATGTATCGATACATTATTTTTTAAAGAAAATTTAAGTATCGATGTATAATTTTGTTATCGATACATAATTTTCTGTAGAAAATTTTCATATCGATACATAGTTTTCTATAGAAAATTTTGTTATCGATACATAATTTTCTATAGAAAATGTTGTTATCGATACATAATTTTCTATAGAAAATTTTGTTATCGATACATAATTTGCTATAGAAAATTTTGTTATCGATTTATAATTTTCTACAGAAATTTTTGTTATCGATACATAATTATCTATAGAATTCCTATCGACATATATTATTTTCTATAGAAAATTTTGTTATCGATACATAATTTTTTATAGAAAATTTTGTTATCGTTAGGTAATTTTCTATAGAATGGCTATCGATACATTATTTTCTATAGAAAATTTTGGTAACGATACATAATATTCCATAGAAAATTTTAGTATCGATACATAATTTTCTAGAAAAAATTTTAGTATCGATACATAATTTTCTATAGAAAATTTTAGTATCGATTTATAATTTTCTATAGAAATTTTGTTATCGATACATAATTTTCTATAGAAATTCTATAGAAATACATAATTTTCTATAGAAAATTTTGTATCGATATATAATTTTCTTTAGAAATTTTTGTTATCGATACATAAATTTCTATAGAAAATTTTATTATCGATATACATTGTTCTACAGAAAATTTTGTTATCGATATATAATATTCTATAGAAAATTTTGCTATCGATACATAATTTTTTTTTATAGAAAATTTTGTTATCGATACATACTTTTCTATAGAAAATTTTGTTATCGACACATAATTTTCTATAAAAAATTTTAGTATCGATATAAAATTTTCGATAGAAAATTTTGGATAATCGGTCACTTATTTTCTTTAGAAAATATTCTTGACTTTTTTAAATCCATTTCTCTTCCTCCGCCCACCATCCCCTTTTAATACTTGCTCATTCTTTATTTATTTTTTTTGTTCCCAATAACCAAAAAAAAAATTTGTTAGTTACAAGAATTGTCACACTATGAGGTGCTTGGTGCTCTGTTAATATTTTCTTTCAAGAAATTTGTTTACTACAAGTATACGAAATGACAGATTAATGTGCTGCCACAACGAGATCCTAAAGATATTAACAACAACAACTACAACAATACCATGAACAGCTAAACAGGAATATATACTAATACAATCTTACAAATCTTTATATGAGGTATATCACTGGAAGTGTCTATATAAAAATTACGTCAAAATAAACTTCATTTTCTAACTGCCTTTTCATATTTTCGAACAAATTTTTAGCAAACTTTTGTAAAAATTTTAACGAAAAATAAATCCACAAACAATGATATCGAGTTTCAATTAAACAAATAATTGATTTAATAAAATGAATAATGATACTAAAAAGATTACACAGGCCAACACATTTTTTAACCCTTTGACCAAAGAATACTTTTCTAAGGGTTTAAGTTGCGCTGAATCTTAATTTGATCTCAGAATTTTCTTATCGCATTAGGATTTTGAGATATCTTACCTTAAAGTTGAAAAAACCCTGTTTTTTTGCCATATTCTAGAGGTTTTAACTGCGCGAATCTACCTTTATTTATAAAACCTGACGTGTGGTCTGAAATTTCTATAAAATACCTTTAAAATGAATGTGTAATAAATGCAATAAATGTGAATTCGCGCAATTATACCGTCTCAAATTTGGCGAATTTTTTTTTTTTTAAACTTTAAGATATGATATCTCGATAACCTGAGAAATTCTGAGTTCAGATTCGAATTCAGCGCAACTCAAACCGTTAGGAAGAATTCGACTTTTTAAATTTTGTCAACTTGTGTTATTTGATATTAATAAAAAACAAATAATTGATTCAATTAACTATTTCAATTAATTTTTTAATTGAAATTTAGATGTTTTTTAGCATTTCCTTGGTTGACATTAATTCCGCTAAAGACTAAGACTGACTAAAACATACCAAATGTCAAAAATATTTTACTTAAACCTCTTTTAACCAGACATTTAGTGTGTATTGCCTCTTATTTATATGAAATACTGAATATGTGGAATATAGAAAGTATAAGATTATTGAATTTATATACATTAAGGTGATTCTTGTTTATATCCTAAAGACTTTTCTAAGCATAGTTGTCTGGCACTGTTTCGTCGGAACCGACTTTAACCTCAAGTTGCCAACACTGCAAAACTCTTTCTTGATTATGAATCTGGGACGAAAATCAAAATCTTCGCTAGAGCCGTTTTTGAAAAAATTGTGCTCAAACGCCAAACCCTCGCGAAATAATGTAAGAGAATAATGTAGAACGCCACAAAAGAGGGCGGGAAGAAAAATTACATTTTTAGGCTCCATTTTTAATGTATTTTGAACTTTTTTCCATGGTCCGATTTTTTGCCCATTTCTGAAACTAACCAGCCAATGAACTTAGCACATATTCGTGACAAGTTTCAGGAGTCTAACTCTTTTAGTTTGAAAAGCATCGTGTCTACATACAGATGGACGGACATTCATAGAAAGTCTAAGAAGCGATCATTGATCAATGATATATATACTTTATGCCCCGACCGATATTTCAATGAGTTACACATAGACAACTATTGTAGAAGTCATGGGAAAGTGGAGGGGGAGGAGTCAGGAAAGCGCTTGTTATGTGAATGTCCGGGACTGATGAGAAGCCGCCATAAGCTTTTGACATCTCTAGCAGAATATGTAAGAGAATCGGGTGGTTCAAGAAGTAAAAAGTTTTTGTATCAGAGGGGAGTAGGGAAATGACAATTAAGGAAATCACAATGGGCCTTATGGCCTTCGAGTGAATTCGCCAAATTGGTGGACGCTCATCCAACCTAACCTACTCACAGAATGGCAAGTGAGTAATCCCTATACTACCCCAAATTTGCTAGACATGTGTGTGAGCATTAAAATGATGAGATAGATGGTTTTGCATTGAAATAATAATAAATGACTTAGAAGAGGGCTGTTTTACTGAATAAAGAAGCATTGGCAAATAATGTTAAAAATTCCTTTAGAAAATCTATTGTTAAATCTAAAGTGTCACCCTAATTTGAATGTGTGCCTTACCATCTGAAAAGATGCTGGCGTTGTTTTTTATTATTTTCTTGGGTTTCCTCTGGTTCAAAAAAAAAAAAAAAAAAAGGATCATGTTTATTTTATTTTTTGGCATTTGCGTGAGCTCTCAAGCTGGTGTTCATTGTTGCTGTTGTTCAAACATTTATAAAATAAATGTTAAAGTCAGTCATAATGTCAGGTAGTTTAGGGTTTTTTGTTTCTTCTACTTCTTAGGATTGGAATATGCTGGCTGGTACTACTAGATGTTTCATATGAATAATAAGATATTCGAGATAGGCGTTGTCATCAATATAAACACACAACAACAGTGTAAAAAATCATGGCAGAGTCAGTGGTACAGTGGCGCATAACTAAAATGGGGCAGTAGATTTTTCAAGTTTACTTTTGTAAGTATTTTTCTTATATTGCACGATCTTTTGGTCTTTGACAACATAAACAAGTAAAAAATTAAATTCGGCCTTGCCGAATGCAGTGATACAATTTCAAAAAGATTATTGCAAAAAACTTTATTTAAAAGGAAATTACTTTTGAAAAAAAAAAACTTTTTGAAAAAAAAAAATTCCGCGAAAAAAAATTTTTTTCAAAAAAATATGTTCGTACTTGTTTAAATACCATTTGGTGTTCAATTATGTTCACATATGTCAACCAGAAGCCGAATTAAAGCATTTTGTATTTTTAGGTTATGTTGAATGTACTGAAATTTTTTAGGTGTGCTTACATTTTCGTTCATAACTTTTGAACCGCTGAACCGATATCGCTCAAATGCAATACCAAACTTCTCGGGAGAACTTCCAATAAATATGTTAAGTTTCAGTCATCCCTGTGCAATATTTTGTCCGCGACAGCATTTTCCACAGACAGACAGACGGACGGACAGACGGACATCGCTAGAATGTCTTAAAATCGATCGGGCATCATGAATATATATACTTTATAGGGTCCCAGATCGATATTTCGATATACCCTCTATCACTAAGTGGAGGGTATAAAAATAGTCAAATTTGACACAGAAAATATTTGTAGAATATTTTAACCCTTTAAACCAGCGGTTACCAACCTTTTTGGTTCGCGTACCCCTAATTTCAAATTTTATCAGCCGCGTACCCCCTAACAAGTTTTTTGATTTTGCTAAAAACCAAGGATTCCAAAACCGTTAAAAACAAAAAATACTAAATTCTTAAACGGCGTGTGGACCGATCTGAATTTTTAACAAATTAGTTTCAATTATTTTTTTTTTTTTTTAATTTTGCAGTGATGGTTTTGGAATCCTAGGGTACCCTTTTTTTCAGTCCTGGAAGAAAAAAACCATATTTTGCAATTTTAATGTAATTTTTTTATATTACAGCAAAAAGTTGATTTTCGGGTTTCTCCAAAATGTATCCATATTTTTCCACCTCTGGGTTTTGAAGGTAAGCGGTATCCTACAAAGCTGATATTTAAAATCTAAATAGATGTGATTAACTAGACCTCATAAAATCCATAATTAAGAAGATCTAATCAAATTTGAATTTTTGACAATTTTTTCAGCGCTTAAGGGTTACCCCAAGATGAATTGCGATCTTCCTGAAATGTTAACCACATTTTTTTGGCATCTATTTTCACCAATCCCGCATATCGCCCAAGCGAAAGAGCATTTCTCGCTCCGCCCTAGTCCCCAGTCTCAATTTATTTTTGTAGCTTATTGAGTTTCAAGGATTTTAAGGAATTAAAATTTTTAAAAATATTTTTTTAATGACTCCCGATTAACTTTAAGTAAAAAGAAAGTGAAAATTTTTTGAAAAAGTGTGTTTTTTTTAATTATAGGACTCACAAGGGAAGTCTCTCTAGTGTCACCATCCGATCTTCATGAAATTTTGATATGTTGTTAAGAACGAAAATTAATTCGACACGTATTTTTTTAGCGGCCCAAACTCATTTTTAGGGGGGTTCGATTTGTATGGGGGGAAATTGGTATTTTTCAGTTTTTTACGATTTACGCCTATTAAAAAAAAATAAATATTGGCATGTGTGATATCAGATTAAAGGTATTAAAAATACCTATCTCGTGGTGCTAACAACGGGCTAAAGAAGTTAATATTTTTCGATATTATTAACAAAAATGTCTTAAAATTTTGGTATTTTACTCAATATGACGAAAAGTTTTGCACTTTTGGACACGTTCTTAGCACACGTAGATAGGTTTTCCAAAGACCTTTGCATAATATAGGAGATAAACAAAAAAAACTAAAAAATATCCTTGTCTTCCCCCTCCTTTTTACCCCCTAAATATTAATTTGGGCCGCTAAAAAAAATATGTGTCCCTTTATTTTTTCTGATCTACAAAATACTTAAAACCAATTCCATAAAGATCCGCGGGTGACACTAGAGAGACTTCCCTTGTCAACCAATCTTAAACCGATTCTCAATCTTATTGTTTTGTTTAATAGGTAAAACTCATGACTGTGATCACGTAAAACGATAGTTGACTATCGTCGATTTTTGGAGCCTTGTTGCTTCTAAGCTAATCAAAATGTTTCCAAATTTTTTAATGTTTCTGGATTAGACAAGACTCTTTAATAATTTAATCAAGAAAAACTTTCAAATTTCCCTTCAAAACGATATGTATTTTGATGTCGTTTATGCATCGTCTATCGTTTTCGTTTTACGTGATTAGCAACCATATCTTTCAAAAAAATTTCGCGTACCCCCGCGGGCAGTTTCGCGTACCCCTAGTGGTACGCGTACCATAGGTTGGTAACCGCTGCTTTAAACGAATGTTTTTTTGTGCGAATTTTTTAAAAAAAGGCCTACAATGACCCTTAAAATGGAAAATAGAGGGTTAATATGTTCTAAGAAAAGAACCGCTATCAAATTTTACTAAAGATCTCTATTAACCTTATTTAGCTCAAAACCCTTTGGCAGTTTTTTTATAAATTTGTTGCACAGTGTAGTAAACATGATGCGAGGGTCGAACTGGGAAATGAAATGATTAGAGGTGATTTTTTAGACAATTTTTCAAAAAATTAAAAAAAAAATTCTGCGTATGTAATTTATCAAGCTTTGATTCAAGCTTAATGGCGCTCAGATTGAGTAAATAAAAAAATATGCTACGAGGGTCGAACTATAAAGTGATAATATATATAGACAATTTTTAAAAAATATTTCGGTGACCTCAAATTTGGTACACAGTGATACGAGGGTAAACATGATACGAGGGTCGAACTGGAAAATCAAATGATTAAAGGTGCTTTCTAGACAATTTTTAAAAAAAAATTTAAGAAAAATGTTTTGTATGTAATTTATCAAGCTTTGATTCAAGCTTAATGGCGCTCAGATTGAGTAATTGAAAAAATGTGATACGAGGGTCGAACTAGAGAGTGATATTATATATAGACATTTTTTAAAAATATTTCGGTAATCTCAAATTTGTTGCACAGTGTTACATGATACGAGGGTCGAACTGGGAAATTAAATGATTTAATGCGTTTTTATACAATTTTAAAAATAAAGAAATAAGAAAAATGCTGTGTAGGTAATTTATCAAGTTTTATTTAAGCTTAATGGCGTTCAGATTGAGTAAATAATAAATGGGCCACGAGGGTCGAACTGCAAATTGATATTATTTATTGAAAATTATTAAAAAATATTTTTAAGTCGATTTTATTTTCAAATTCTCAATCTAAAAAAACAATATTTGCCCAATCTGGACGTCAGCAAGCTTTAATTAAAGCTTGATATGTTATCTAAACAGCACGTGTGACACTTTTTGTTATTGTTACCTTTGTCTTCAAAGAATTTCTATCTTCTTGGACCATTTAGGATGTGAGCCACTGTAGGTTTTCTTAAAAATATGTGTGTATGTTAAGTAGAAGTGCTATAATATGTATTGAAAATAGCAGAAGGTATCCTGTGATATTGAATGAAAATTGAATTTACTTACAGAAATTGGTTGGTGTGTTTAGTGTTGTGTAAGATGCATTACTTGAGCTAACAATGTGTGAGTGTATTGATTAAGGGAAAAAGGATTTCCGAGGCAAAATTAATAATAACACTGTGCTACAAAAGACCAAAAATAATTTATGCAGGGGTTCTCATATGATAATTCGGGTTGGTTGGAGTCCATAGAGTACTGATATACTCATAGTTTTTCTGGATCACTTCGTTAAGTACGTTTTTTATTGGCAAATGTGTTGGAAAACGGAAATTCTTAAATTACAATTTTGAAAAATTATTACTTTGTTAGTTTGCAACCGATTTTCGATTTTATGGATTTGTTTTAAAGGTATAGGTCTTACCTTTCAAACAAAACAAAAATATTAAAAATCGATCAAGAATTGGCTGAGCTACGATCGCTTAAGTAAAAAAAAAACGTATTTTTTGAAAAATTTGTCATATTCTTTACACTCTAAGTTGAAAGTGCATCATTCAACAATTTTTTTGAATTTTTTGTAAAAAAGTATAGTAAAGTAGCTTTCCAAAACACCAAAAAACATAACAATCGGTTTAAAAATGAATGAGTTATGCTAAGTTTTGTGATAGGGCATTTTTATATTTTTTCAGAAACGCTTGTAATTCAATCATTATTCATAAATCTTGTTACTAGTAGTAATTTTATGCGCATATGCATATAAACTAGAGATGGGAACGTAATTAGATTTGTGCGTGATTCACACATGATTAGAAGTGAGCGTGATTGAAAATTAATATTACTCACGTGGTTGTTAGTGAGTGTCAGTGTGAGTGGAATAAAATAATGGGCGTGTCAGTTACTTCCAAATCCTATTTATAATTTTTTGGGTTTGTTTAAAAAATATCAGTGTTACTTCTTAAACAAATAAATATTGTGAATCGGTTGAAAACAGGCTAAGGTGCGCTTGTTTAAGTAAAAAACCTTTTTTGAAGAGTTATACCTGCAACATTTTTATGACAA
The DNA here is from genome assembly GCA_963921195.1 of Pegoplata infirma. Taxonomy (NCBI): domain Eukaryota; kingdom Metazoa; phylum Arthropoda; class Insecta; order Diptera; family Anthomyiidae; genus Pegoplata; species Pegoplata infirma. The sequence goes on along the minus strand of OY992539.1, from coordinate 211,453,290 downwards.
AAAACATTTGACATTTTTGAAATGAAATTGGTAAAATTGTGGGATCATTTGATGGAAATTTTACCTATTTATAAATATACGTATGAGGTATTCCACACCAAATGTTCAGCAAAAAAAAAAACATGTGAACCGTAAATTTTTAAATGGGTTGTATGGATAGCCATGTGAGGCATTCCACACCAACTGTTCCATTACAGAAAAACCATAGTGGTTTCAATGGGATATCAATTGCAAAGTATTCGCTCTTAGGGTACTAATAAATAACAAAAATAAAATTTAAGATTTTTTTTTTTTTTAAAAGTGGGCCTTGTAGGCGTGGTCAAATATTGAAAATATCAAACTTTTTTGCCTGAGTATTTATTCACGATCACGCACGCTAATAAAAGAAAAAAAAATATTCAAGCACGATATTTTATTTTACTCACGCTCACGTGAACATCGTGACCGTAACTTATTTTTTTCTACTCACGTAGATAAATAAAATAAAATATCGTGCGTAACTAAATTTTTTCTTTCATGAGCGTGCGTAATCGTTATTAAAAACTCACTCACGCTACCATCGCCTCTTAAAATATTTTTTAAGTATTGATATTACTCATACGCACACGTTTTAAATACCATTATTGTATAAAATAAGCGTGTTGCAATTTTTGAATTTTGATTTCTCGAAAACAAGGCAAAGCACATCTCTAAAAATTTCCGATCAGATAGAAAATTCCTTTAACTTTTTTTTTTAAAAAATAAAAAACAAATAAAATTGCGGCATGTTTTTTGATAAATAAAGTTTAAGTTTAAATTTAAAAAATTCAGAACTTCCCGAGTAAAAAAATTAATCTGGTCCTTTATGTAATTATATCTTAATTAATCTGGTAGCAGCTTTTAATTGATCTAATCTGATCTCAAAATTGGCTGTATCAGAAATTATCTAAAATTGTCTAATAATATCATATATGATATTGTTAGATTTAATTAGATCCGAATTTTGGTCTAATGTGGAATGGTAAAATTTTATCAAATTATATTAAAAATTATATAATCTGATCCCAGGAAAAGTTTATGGAACCTATTCCAACTGCAATAGATTCTTGAATAAATTCTATGGTAATCACAACAAAATTTTCTATGTAAAATTATTTTTCAAAAAAACTACTTTCTTTAAAAATCGATTGCTTTCGGGACAATTTCAAAAAAAAAAAATCATTGATTCTGGAACGTTAAGTAGAATCGGTTGCAGGGTAATATGATGCGTTCTGGAACCAATTAATTGGAACAGAAAATTTTGCTGGGGATATTTCGTATAAATTTAAAAAAAAAAATTGGGCCATACATTTTAAAACTTAAAACAAATTTTTTTATGTAGTTATTGAATTCATTTGGCGTTTTTTCTTTTTGGGTTATATTAAAATTAGAATTGGCAACAATCTTCCTAGTTTTGTTTTTTAAATCATTTTAATTTGGTAAAAATATAAAATTATTTTTGTTATAATTTTTTTTATTTGTTTTTCTTTTCAACAATTTTGATTTTTTTTATAAAATTACATAAAATAATATCAAAATTAACTTAGAAAATTGTTGCTTTTTTGCTGTATTATAATAATATATTATTTGACATAGTACCATATATATTTACATGTGGAGTTGTATTTAATTCGGCCAATCTTTTATATTTATATACGGCATATATAATAATATATCTGACCACATATAATAATATATAACATTATCTGAGACTATGTTGGAAATTATTGAAATATTTTTTCCAATACATAATTTTATCTAGAAACATATAGTGTCAGATATAAACATATACAAATCTATATTCCTATACAATATTGTATATGACTATATCATTTCTTTTTTACTCGGGTTCTTCTGAAAATGTTCCAATTTTTATTTTTTTAATTGATAGCCCATTCAAAAATCTATAACAGCTTTTGTCTTTAAGACTTTACTGTGTTTCATTTAATTTGCATAAATATTGAAGTAAAGATGCTCAGGCAAAAAAGTTAGATATTTTCAATTTTTGACCACGCCTACAAGGCCCACTTTTTGAAAAAACTTAAATTTTATTTTTGTTATTTAATAGTACCCTAAGAGCGAATACTTTGAAAATGATTTCATATTGACACGACACAACTTTTTTTTTGGCTGAACATTTGGTGTGGAATGCCTCATATATGGAGCTAAGAAAATTACGTTTTTGGTTGTTCAATTTTTCAAAAACTGGGCTTAGGAGGCGTGGTCAAATATTGGAAAAATGGTCAAATTTGTGTCAAGTTGCCTTGTTTAAATATATATCAAATAAAAATTAAATGCACCAAAATCTCAAAAATTTAGATTCTTGTATAGTTTTGTATCGGCTATCGATTAAAATTTTTTTGGAAAATTTTCAGAACCCGTTCTGAAATTTTCCATTTTTTAAAAAAGTCATATGCAAAAATATGTATTTTCACCAAAATATGCAAAATATGCGAAAGCAAATCGATGCCATTTAATGAAAATCTCTTGATTCGGAAAGATAATTGGTCGATATCGTTTTTAGGCTTTCGACAAAAAACATGCATTTGCATGGAAATCTCACCCTAGTTATATAAAAAACTTTTTTACCCGGGACCCATTGAAAAAATTTTGGTACACATTTTTTTTCTCACTGAACATTTGGTGTGGAATGCCTCACATGTATATTTATAAACAGGTAAAATTTCCATCAAATGATCCAACAATTTTAGCAATTTCGTTTTAAAAAAACATGTTTGCAAGCGCACAGCTTTTTCTGTCATAAAAATGTTGCAGGTATAACTATTCAAAAAAGGTTTTTTACTTAAACAAGCGCACCTTAGCCTGTTTTCAACCGATTCACAATATTTATTTGTTTAAGAAGTAACACTGATATTTTTTAAACAAACCCAAAAAATTATAAATAGGATTTGGAAGTAACTGACACGCCCATTATTTTATTCCACTCACACTGACACTCACTAACAACCACGTGAGTAATATTAATTTTCAATCACGCTCACTTCTGATCATGTGTGAATCACGCACAAATCTAATTACGTTCCCATCTCTAGTTTATATGCATATGCGCATAAAATTACTACTAGTAACAAGATTTATGAATAATGCTTGAATTACAAGCGTTTCTGAAAAAATATAAAAATGCCCTATCACAAAACTTAGCATAACTCATTCATTTTTAAACCGATTGTTATGTTTTTTGGTGTTTTGGAAAGCTACTTTACTATACTTTTTTAGAAAAAATTCAAAAAAATTGTTGAATGATGCACTTTCAACTTAGAGTGTAAAGAATATGACAAATTTTTCAAAAAATACGTTTTTTTTTTACTTAAGCGATCGTAGCTCAGCCAATTCTTGATCGATTTTTAATATTTTTGTTTTGTTTGAAAGGTAAGACCTATACCTTTAAAACAAATCCATAAAATCGAAAATCGGTTGCAAACTAACAAAGTAATAATTTTTTAAAATTGTAATTTAAGAATTTCCGTTTTCCAACACATTTGCCAATAAAAAACGTACTTAACGAAGTGATCCAGAAAAACTATGAGTATATCAGTACTCTATGGACTCCAACCAACCCGAATTATCATATGAGAACCCCTGCATATTTTTGGTGTAGCACAGTGTAATTTTTTTTATGAAAAATGTCTCAGCATCTGAGAATTTTTCTCTGAAAATTTTTTAGAAATTCAAACTTTTTTCTTTACCAAAACTGTGCCAGAGTCTGAGAATTTTTCTATACGGAAAATGTCTCAGAATCTGAAAACTTTCGATATAAAAAATATAAAAAAATCCAAAAATTGCTCTATATAAAAAATATCTTAGCTGAGCCAACAATAGAGAAACATCACTATGTTTGATAACGTTTGCTTATGGGTATTTGTGAAGACTCAAACATTTTAGTTTTATTCAAAATCCCTCTCTTTCTCTCAGAGCTTTTGGTAAACCATAGTGATATACAAACTCTTAATGTTATAGAACACTATGAACAAAATGCATTTTAGGTGTAATTATTTGTTGATATTCTTTAAGTTAGTGGCTAGAGACTAAACATAACAAACGAGTGGTTCGGTGTTCAAAACTCAGTGGCGATAAGAAAATAAATTTTTAAAATTAGAAAACTGTAAATATATTTACAATTTTAGTTATAATAATTGAAATATTACAAAAAAAATAGAAAAAGGAATTGAATATACACTGGAAGAATTAAAAACGAAAGTCAATCAACAAAAACGCGGATTCAATTATTTTTTTAATTGAAACTCCTCCGATAAATAAAATTGTTATATCAATCATCAAATTGTTGATTTTTATTTCAATTAATCATTTTTTCGATTTTGATCAAAAATTTGATTAATTTTTTATTTAAAGTCAATTAAAATAATTATTGATTTAACAAATGAATTTCACGCTTATGAAAAAATTATGAAGAAATTCATATTTTTTGCTTTCCAATATGTTGCCGACAATAAAAAAAAGTACAACCGTAGTAAAAAGTATATTTTTGAATTAATGTGTTCAAATAAATTAAAGCGAAAAAAAATCTGGTATGTTGAAAATTTGTAATTTGATAGTTAAAGAAAATAACAAAAATGTTGATCAAAACAATAATTGACTCATTTAAATTTTGTTGATCAATAGATTTAATTGAAATTTTTTAGCCAATAATTTTTTGTGTGTATATAAATTTCTTCTTTTTTACCCCTTAATCATATTGATGATACGTTACATTCAGCGAAAATTGATGTAACATTTCATCATCTTAATGTAACTTTTCATCAATATGAAAAAGCCTTTTCTTTGAGTACACACAAAAAATTATTGGCTAAAAATTTTCAATTAATTATATTGATCAACAAAATTTAAATGAGTCAATCAATGTTTTGATTGAACTTTTTGTTATTTTCTTTAACTGTCGAATTACAAATTTTCAACATATCAGATTTTTTTTCGCTTCAATTTATTTAAATAGATTAATTCAAAAATATACCAAATAAGCGAGTTTTACTTTTTTTTTTATTGTTGGCAATATATTGGAAAGCGGAAAAGATGAATTTTTTTATAATTTTGTCATAAGCTTACAATTCATTTGTTAAATCAATCATTATTTTGATTGACTTTAAATAAAACATTGATCAAATTTTTAATCAAAATCAAAAAAATGGTTGATTGAAAATATTTTCAATCAATCACCTACAATTTGATGATTGGTGGGTAATTCCAAAAATGTTCGCCCCACTGTTCGGAAATATGACTTTGGACGCCACTGAGAATTTGGCTCATAGATATCCACGTTTATATGAGATATGTTGCATTTTTCGATTTTCAAAATTTGCTGTAGTTTTTAAATTATCGCGGGTCAAAGTTCGACTTTTTTAGCAAAAGTCAGAAAAATACATGACGTTTAACGTGCTCTAACTTTTTAAATAGTAATCCGATTATCACAAGTAATGGCTCATATGAAAGCTTAATTCTTCTTCTTTTAGGAAATATTTTCAAAAGCATACGGTTTTTTCCAGAAGTGTTGTAAAAATTCAAAAACATTTTTTTTTTTGCGAATATTTAAAAAAACACATCTTCGATTTTTTTAAAAAAAAGTTTGGTGATAAACAATACTGTTTTGTACAACATATCCAAAATTCAGAGTGGGATCCCAATGGGATCAAAAATTATTCTGGTTTTAGTACGAAGTTCTTAAATTTTACCTTAGAAAATTAAAATTTTATGTTTCTTCAATACACTCAGAAAAAAAACTAACTAAAAAATGGGAAAATTAACTAAATCCAAGGAAAATTGATAATGATTTAGCTCCATTGCCATGTATTCCTACTTTTTAGTCCATATTTTTCTTAAAAATTAGGACCAATTTAAACTAGAAAGTAGGAAAAAATTTCCCATTTTTAGTTAAAAAAAACATTTTTGATGAGGACATTTTTCCTAAAAATTAGTTAATTTCATATTTTTATTGGTTTATTTATAGAATAGCATGTGAATACACACAGAATTCTCATTATGTACATATTTTATTTAAAATATAAAAAAAACGTTCGTTTCTTATGGTCAAGTAATAAATTTCATTAGTTTTTAAAGTTAAATTACAACAAAGACTTTGTCTTTAACGTTTGTTCCCAGCCTATGGGAAAACACGCCAAAGCCAAGGCCTTTGTTGTGATTAAAATATTATTTTTTCCCTAACACATACATGTGTAGAAAAAAAAGTAAACATTAAATTTATTACTTGTTATACAAGACCAAACCTTTTGTATTCATGTACTACAAATAATAAACAAAATGTGAACTACAAGCAAACACGCAAAAAAAAAATAAATCAACTAAACAATTTCATGTTATGAAAAATTTACTAAATTTGTGGAAAAAATTTCCTCAAATTAAAGAAGATAAATATGATGAACTAATTAGTAGGAAATTACGTCCTAAAACTGAATTTTTTGAACTAAATTTTGTTTTTAGAAATATGTCTTAAAAATAAAGACTTTTTTTCAATTATTTAGGGCGGTATTTTATGGCGGTAAGAATTTTTTCCATGTATTAGGGAATTCCATTTAAGGAAAATTATGGCCTATTTAACAGTCCATGAACTAAAATTTTTTCCTCAAAGTTAGGAAAATTTCTAAAATTTTAGTTAAATTTAACTAAATTGTGGGAAAATTTATAAACTATTTTGAAGAAAATTTTTCCAAAGTTTAAGTTAATGGTTTTTTTTGAGTGTATAAAAATTTAAATTTTCAAAGAAAATTATACTATTAAAATTTTGAAAAACATTCAAAACATTAGAAATTTAAATTTTTTAAGGGAAAAATATGAGATCCTCGTACTTAAAACAGAATATTTTTTGATCCCATGGAGATCCCACTCTGAATTTTGAATATGTTATACAAAACATTGTTATTTTTCACCAGAATTTTTTTAAAAGAAATCGAAGATGTGTTTTTTTAAATATTCGAAAAGAAAAAATGTTTTTGCATTTTTGCATCATTTCTGTAAAAAAAACTGTGTTATTTTAAAAATATTTTCTAAAAGAAGAACCCCAGCTTTCACATTAGCCTAAATTTGTGAAAATCGGGTCATTGGTTAAGAAGTTACAGCTCTTTAAACGTGATGTATTTTTCTTACTTTTGCTTAAAAAGTCAATCTTTGACCCGCCATAATTCGTTAAATACACCAAATGTAAAAAAACGATATATGGTACATATATCATATTTATGAGGGCTATCTATGTGTCAAGGCTCAAATTAATCTGAGACACCAATTCCAAAAATGACTAAAATTTGAGCTAAATTTTCTGGAATGGCCCTGGTATAACAATTTTTTTAATTGGAGGAATTTCAATCAAAAAATTGATTGAATCCGCGTTTTTGTTGATTGAAATTCGTTTAAAATTTTTTCTGTGTATATAATTTAACTGTCTCAGAATCTGCAAACTTTTTAAACCCTACACCACTCTGTGGTACAGGGTATAAAGAGTTTGTGCTGATGTCTGTAACTACCCGAAATATTGTCCTAACCTACCTTCAAGTTACCGATCGACTCAGAATTACTTTTTGAATCGATTTAGCGATGTCCGTCGGTCTGTCCATCTATTGGTTTAAGCACGATACAGGTCGCAAGTTTCAATCAATTGACTTAAAATTTGAAACTTAAGCATATTTTGGCCCAAGGACGAAGCCTATTGAAATTGTAAAAAATCGGGCCATGGTAAGACCTAGCCCCTATACAAACGCTCCCTTTGGATTAGGCTTAAATGACTCTAATAACCATATTATAATAAACACGAATCATCATTCCAAATTTCAAAGGCATCGGTCAGTCCTTCTGTTAGTCCCCATACAAACCACCCTCCCAATCTTCACATAATTCCCTCAAAATTCATAAAAATGGAAATATATAATGAAAATTTCATTTTTATGTGTTAAATGTGTACTTTAGTAACCTAATCAAATCTGAATAAAATTGGACCATGTTTGAACTTACAAGGGAAGTCTCCCTAGTGTCACCCGCGGATCTTTATGGAATTGGTTTTAATTTTTAGATCGGAAAAAATAAAGGAACAAGTATTTTTTTTAGCGGCCCAAATTCATATTTAGGGGGTAAAAAGGATGGGGGAAGACAAGGCCATTTTTCAGTTTTTTTCGTTTATCTCCTATATTACGCAAAGAAACCTAGTCATGTTACATACCAAATGAAAGGTCTTTGGAAAACCTATCTACGTGTGCTTAGAACGTGTCCAAACTTGCACAACTTTTCGTCATATTGAGTAAAATACCAAAATTTTAGGACATTTTTGTTAATAACTCAAAAAATATTAGCTTCTTTGGCCTATTGTTAGCACCACGAGATAGGTATTTTTAATACCTTTAATCTGATACCACACATGCCTATATTTATTTTGTTTAAATAGGCGTAAATCGTAAAAAACTGAAAAAGGTCAACTTTCCCCCCATACAAATCTACCCCCCCTAAAAATGAGTTTGGGCCGCAAAAAAATACGTGTCGAATTAATTTTCGTTCTTAACAACATATTCAAATTTCACGAAGATCGGAGGGTGACACCAGGGAGACTCCCTTGTTAGTCCCCCATATAAAAATTTCGACCGATATTTAGTTAAATCGGCCTATTGGCAAAAAAATAAACCAATTCCACAAAAATGTTATCTGTGTGTGTTTTCTATACTAAATAAAGATCTAAAAAAAGATAGATCCAATCGGTCCATGTTTGGACTTGGGACCCATTTTCCGGAAAACAATGGTATGGGATATCATATGGTCAGTCTTAACTTTCTTACTTGTTCTTAATTGGAAAATGTCTCAGAATCTGCAACATAAAAAAATGTCTTAGAAACTAAGACGTAGGTTCAATTCCTACCAAAAGAAATTACTGCTTTCTGTAACCAATCTACCTTTTGTAAATTTGAATGTGTGAGTTTAGGTATATATCTCATATTAAAACATGTATGTGTTTTTTTTTGTTTCTTCTTACTTACATTTTTTAAGGAAAAAATAAATATTTACACTGAAACAGCAGGCGTTTTATCATAATATTTACATGAGAGTCAACCCGTACTCTGCTTTCAAAATGTCTAAATATATTTATATATTGAATTCCAGGCTGCTTGTTTTTTTTTATACATATTAATAGGAAATGATGTAAAAAAAATATTCAAATCAATGATTATTACAAATCAGTAACAAATATTTAATACCACCAAATAAAAAAAATAATAATAATAATAAACAATTGATAAGTGGGTAGAGTTTGAATATACGCGTTAAAGGGAAATTTATATAACGAGGGCTGATATTCAAAATCTGCTATCTCAAAAAGTACGGGTTTTTCAGGAAAGCTATAAAACGGTTTATATTGCATTTTTCTAAAGGTATTCCAAAATATTAATGAAAAGCTACTACTTAATCTCAAATTAAGTTGGAAATTTTATGGAAAAACGAGGGTGAGATAGAGGGTTTTGCATTGTAAAAATGGCAAAAACTCTCAATATTTCTAAAATTGTGAAAAACGATTGAAAAAAAAATAATAGATTTTTTTTACTCTCTAGTAATCGTTCTCTCTAAAAACGAGGTTTTGGGAGTTCCAAAGAAACAGTTAATGGGATTTAAATATCTATATTCCTAAATATTTATTAAAATCGACTTAATCTCACATATTTGTTGTTAGTTGCGAATAATTGGCGATTTTATGAAAGATAGAGACTTTTGATATTTTAAATTTTTTTTGATATGTTTACAAAAAAATTATGAGATAGAGGGTTTCTTCAGAGTTTTGTTTCTAAAATAATTTTTTGTAGAGATAGAGGGTTTTGCATTTACAAAAATAAGCTGTGAGAAATAACAAAAATGGTATAAAAATCTACAATTTTCTTATTAATCAAGATAGAGGGTTTTTATATAAAAAAAATATTCAATGCGTCTACGCGAAAATATTGAGATAGAGGGGTTTGCATTGTAAACATTTTTCGTTAAAAGCAAAAATTCTCACTATTTGGAAAATTATGAAATGATTTTGAAAAAGTTTGCTAGATCTGTGTTTAGCATGCAAAAATTACTAACAAAACATAATGTAAAAGCGAATTATGATGAGATAGAGGGTTTTGTATTAAGAAAAACGAGTTTTGCGAGATAGAAAAAAAATAAACATAAAATTCCTCAAACACATGTTTTTACTCGATATTATAAATGAATGGCTGTTTTACTTAATTATTTTTAAATATAATTTTCGTTAATATGTGAGATAGACGGTTTTGTATATAAGGCCACGATATTTTAGAACATACATACTTGTACTCGTACTAATATTATTTAGCCGTACTTGTGTGATAAGAAAACTCATTGAATATATTTTTTTAATAAATCATTATTATTGACAGATTTATGTTAAAAATGTGTGGAAATATGGAAAACAGTAAAAATAATTTTTTTAAGATTTTTTTTTGTTATTTTTTTAATTTAGAAAAATTCCCATAATTGAACAAGAAGGGGGGTAATATTTGATTAAAAAATTTTGGTGGGAAAAATTATTTTTCTAATAGAAATAATTTTCGAATCGAAAACTTTGTGGTATTTAAAAATCGTAGTTTTTCTTCTGAGAATAAATCTCCGAATTTGAAACAATTTTTTCTATAGAATACATTTTCGGCATTTTTGGAAGACATTTTGGAGACACTTTTTCTATAGAAAGGTCTCCAAATTGGAGAAATTTTATCTATTAAACAAGTCTCCAAATTATAGACATTTGCCCTATAGAAAAAGTCTCCAAATTGGATATATTTTCCCATAGAAAAAGTCTCCAAATTGGTCACATTTTTCCTACATAAACAGTCTCCAAATTGGCCGCATATTTAAATTTGGAGACTATAAAAAAGTCTCAAAATGGACACATTTTTCCTATATACATTTTTGTTATAGAAAAAGTTTTCTATTCGGAAGGTGCCCATACACTTGCAGTCTCGTTGTACAGCTTGCTGGATAGACATGTGCATTTTGTTTTTGTAATGGTCGTCCAACCAGTCCATACACGATCAAAATCACGTTTTCATCCAGCCAATTGTACAGCATGCAGTATCGTGTATGGCCCCCTAAAGACATTTTCGGATACCTTTTTCCTAGAGAAACTCTCGGATATGGAGACATTTTTCCTATGAAAATGTCTCGGATTCCGAGATATTTTTTTTATGGAAAAAATCTCCGAATTTGAAAAAAATTTTGCTATAGAATACATCTTCCACATTTCTGGAACACATTTTGAAGACATTTTTTCTATTGAGAGAAGTCACCAAATTAGATACATTTTTCCTATTGAACAAGTCTCCAGACATTTGCCCCATAGAAAAATTCTCCAAATTGGATACATTTTTCTTATAGAAAAAGTCTCCAAAATGGGCACATTTTTCCTATATAAACAGACTCCAAATTGGCCGCATATAAAAATTTGGAGCCTTTAAAAAAGTCTCCAAATGGACAAATTTTTCCTATATACATTTTTGCTATAGAAAAAGTTTTCTATTCGGAGACATTTTCCCTAGAGAAAAAGTCTTCGGTTCGGAGACCTTTTTCCTAGAGAATCTCTCGGATACGGAGACATTTTTTCTATGGAAAAAGTCTCGGATTCGGAGACACTTTTCCTATAGGAAAAGCCTCTAAATCTCTAGTCTCCAAATTGGATACATTTTTTTTTATAGAAAAGGTCCCCAAATTAGAGAAATTTTTTTATAGAAACATTTTCCCAATTGAACACATTTTTATACCCTACACCACTCTGTGGTACAGGGTAAAATGAGTTTGTGCAGATGTTTGTAACTACCCGAAATATTGGTCCTAGACCTACCTTCAAGCATACCGATCGACTCAGAATTACATTTTGAGTCGATCTTTCGATCTTTCCATCTATCGGTTTAAGCACCATTCAGGTCGCAATTTTCAATCAATTGACTTGAAATTTAAAACTTTAACATGTTTTGGACAAAGCCTATTGAAATTGGAAAAAATCGGTCCATTTTAAGACCAAGCCCCCATACAAACGCCCCCTTTGGATGAGGCTTTAACGACTGTAATAACAGTATTATAATAGGTATCGCTTTGAAATTTAAAATGTAATCAAATTTTGTATGCACGAACCATCATTCCAAATTTCAAAGGACCTTCTCGTCCTTCTCGTAGTCCCCATACAAACCACCCTCCCGATATTCATATAATTCCCTTAAAATTCATAAAAATGAAAATATTTAATAAAAATGTTATTTGTAGGTGTTTAACGTGTACTTGAGTAACCTAATCAAATCGAATATAATTGGACCATTTTTGGACTTAGTCCCCCATATAAAAATTTTGACCGATATTCTGGTAAATTGGTCAATTGGCAAAAAATAAACAAATTCCACTAAAATTTTATCTGTGTGTGTTTTCCACACTTAATAAACATCTAACAAAAGATAGATCCAGTCGGTCCATGTTTGGACTTGGGACCCATTTTCCGGAAAACACTGGTATAGGGTATCATATGGTCGGTCTTGACCGACTATAACTTTGTTACTTGTTTTTATAGAAAAAGTCTCCAAATTGGACACATTTTTCCTATAGAAAAAGTCTCCAATTTGTCCCATAAAAAGGCTGCGATTCGGAGACATTTTTGCTATAAAAAAAAACAAATCCGATTCGGAGGGATTTTTCATAGGAAAAATTTCTCCGTACTTTATCTATAGAAAAAGTCTCCAAATTGGAAACAAAATGTCTCCGAACTTTTTCATTAGAAAAAGTCTCCAAACTTTTTCTTTAGAAAAAAGTCTCCAAATTGGAGACATTTTATTGTATTTAAAAACCACATTTTCCCTTAGTATAAATCTGCGCACATAAAACAAATTTTCTATAAAATAGATCTTCGATTTCTAGACATTTTTCAATTCGAAAAACTCTACGAATTACAGACATTTTTCCTATAGAAAGAGTTGGAGACATTTTTTTATATAGAAAAAGTCTCAAAATTTCACACATTTTTCCTATAGAAAAAGTCTTCAAATTTCACACATTTTTCCTATGGAAAAAGTCTCAAAATTTCACACATTTTTCCTATGGAAAGTCTTCAAATTTCACACATTTTTCCTATAGAAAAAGTCTCCAAATTGGATACATTTTCTTTTCTTAAAAAAAAATCTCTTAATCTGATTTATCTCTCCTATTGAAAAGTATAATTTTTTTTTTAGAAACCTTGAAATTCAATTCTGATCTTATTAAGCTATCAACCTGTTGCTAATGAAGCCAGACTTAAAAATTTCCACCTCATTCAATTTTTAAATCACCATCGTATGTGCTAAACATCTTTCTGCCATTGTCTTTTTTTTCATTCTTTTAAAATGTAATCAAATTATTGACACTTAATTTATTTTTCCCTTTTATTTATTTCTATTCTCCTGTCTCTTGTGTTCTCCCTGCATTTCTAGTTATTTGATATTTTCTTGTTTAATATGAAAAAAAAAATGTATTTAATTTCAATAAATATTTTATTATTCCCTTTCATTCATTTTTTTTTATTTATTTTATTTTTGAAAAATAAATTATTACGGTTTAATATTTTGTCTCGTTGTTGGTGTTTGGATCAGATGTAATCTGATGCTATTTTTTTTTTTCTTTGGTTCTTGGTATGAAACATTTCAACGTGTAAAAAGTTAATTTAATCAATTTCTTTATGTCTCATATGGAGGAGGATACAATTTTATGGGATTGTAAAGTATATATATTGAGATGATGATGATGATGCAGTCAAGCACAACACTTACTTGATGGTATAAAAAAAAATGTAAGAATCAAGTTACTTAATTTTTTGTTAAAGGTGTAAAAAAAAATTTTAAGAATTTTAAAATTTTTTTATTGTGGAAACTTATGATGGGAATATTTATATTAAATATATTTAAATAAAAATTCCAAAGAAATAGAAAATTTTGCACTGTTTTCAAAATTATGTAGTTTTAAAAACTATTATAATCAATTTTTTAGTTTACTTTCGAAAATTAGGTACTTATTTTGGTACTTTTGAAAGATTAGGTGCTTTTTCCATGTTTTGTGGATTATGAAATTAACATCTTAAAAGTTTTAATTTTAGAATATTTACCTTTTTAAGATCTTTCATAGTATAGTTCAATGTACTATATTTCAAAAATATAGTACTAAGTTCAGTACTTTTTGAATATTGGGTACTTTTTATGATATTGTTTGTGAATTGTTAATTTTTTGCTCCTTTTTCTGGGAAATGGTTGTGCAGTTCCAATCCTTAAAAAAATTTAAGTAATTCTTCTAAGAATTACTTAAATTATTGGTACTCTATATTTTTTTTTTTTTGTAAATTTTGTTTTTAACTTTTTCAAAGAAATGGATTTAGTACTTTTTTAAAGATTTGGTACTTTTTTTTTATAGTTGAGTTATTAAAAATTTAAGTAAGTCTTGAAATATTGGTGTTGTTATTGGTACTCTTACATTTTGTAGTAAATTTTGTAAGAAATTGTATTTTGTTTTTAACTTTTTCAAAGAAATAGATTTAGTACTTTTTTTTAAGAATTGGTACTTTTTTTATAATGTTTTTATAGTTGATTTATTAAATTTGTGAAGTAGGCAACGCTGTGTGAAAAACAGGCATTATTGGTACCACACTTCATAACACCTTATACACCCAAAAAAAAGTAACTTTCATGTAAGCTCCAAAACAAAAAGTACCACAAAAAAGGCTAACTTCTTCTTTCGGAACCTTTTGTTTGCGGACCTTTCTAAAATTTTCATAGTCAATAACACTCAAATATGCATTAAAAACAGAATATGCTAGAAAACTTTGAATGTAAGACTTGTAAAATTTAGAATAAATTTTTTTTAAAAACTATTTTTTGTCAGAAAGTTTTTATTTTGCTGGATGATGCTTGATTTAAAATATCAATTTTGCTCATTCAAACATATCAAATGCACATTTTTTACCCCTTTTTCAAGCTTGTAGGACCATTACACCGTCCGACAGCCAATATTAAACATCAACCGGATAATATACGTCTGAAAGTAGAGATCAAATAGAGTAAAACTGCATTTACAGTTTTTTATTTCGTGATCCTGATTCCTTTTAAAAGGACTTCAAAGTTTTGAAGGGTACATTTTGTAAAATATATCTGAAATATTTGTACGTGTCATAGGATGCCACTGATGATGGCAAATGAAAGAGGAGAATTTCCCCTAATTTTCCCATTTTTTTTATTTTGCATATTAGGATAAAAAGATGTGAATAAAGTCTTTTGAAAACTTCATCAAAATATTTTGTTGAAAATTTTGAATGATAATGAAGGACACATTTTTGAATGGACGTAACGTACCTCCTTTTTCCAAAAATAATAAAATAGGAAAATTAGAGAAGATCCTCCTTTTTCATTTGCTATCACAAGTGGCATTTTAGGACAAGTATAAATATTAAAAAAATATTTTTTTAAAATTTAATCCTTTAAAACTTTGAAGTCCTTTTAAAAGTAAACCGGATCACGAAATGAAAAACTGTAAATGTAGTTTTAAACGTATATTACCCAATTCATGTTTAACGACTTTTTTCATTTTTGTCGAACGGTGTTATATAAGGAAATATGAAAAGTGCCCATTAGAAACGGAATTTGCAAAAACATTTTTTAGAATGTTTGTTCCACTGAAGGATCAAACATTCGAAATTTTAAAAAATTTTGGTACTTTTTTATTTCAGAAAATATAAAAAGTACCAAAAGTACACAATTTTTACCCGTTTTGAAACGGAATTTCCAAAAAGTCAATTTTTCAGAATATTTTTTTTAAACCACCGAAGGCGGCTCCTACATTAAATATTTCAAGTGGTAGGATCATTATTTCTGAAAATATTTAAAGTACCAAAAGTACACCTTTTTACCCCCCTTTGAAACGGAATTTTAAAATAGTACTTTTTCTAGGGTGCTTTTTTTACTGAAAGATCCTACAATCAATATGTCAAGAGTCTAGGCTCATTATTATTTAAAAAATATAAAAAGTACCAAAAGTACACTTTTTTACCCCCTTTACCCCCCATAAAACGGTATTTCCAAAAAGTACTTTTTCCAGAATGTTTTTTTTTTCACCGAAGGATTCTACATTAGATATATAGATATAATATTAAGCTTCTGGGACATTATTTCAGAAAACATACAAAGTGCCAAGCTTTCCAGTTTTTTTTTTTTTTTTTTATCAATTGTACCCCCCCCCCCCCCCCCCTAACAAACGGAATTTCAAAAAGTACTTTTTCGGAAATGTTTTTTACCACCAAAGGCTCCTACGTTCTAAATTTCCAGTTTCTGGGACCATTATTTTAGAAAATATAAAAAGTACCAAAAATACAAAAAACTAAATTTCTGAATGTTTTTTTTACTAAAGGATCCTAAATACCAATTTTCAAATTTCTAGGATTATTTTTTCAGGAAATATTCTTCTTCTTATCCACTTAACTCCCTGTGGAGCATAGGGCCGTTCAGAAACTTTTAAAATGGGGTAAAAGCGTGTGATTTTTGGTACTTTTAATATCAGCAAATAGTAAAAGTATCAAAAGCACACATTTTATTCCCTTAGAAACGTATTTTGCAAAAGGTACTTTTTCCACAATGTTTTTTTTTTCACCAAAGGATCCTACATTCCAAATTTTAAGTTTCTAGGACCTTTATTTCAGGAAATATTAAAAGGACTAAAAGTACACTTTTTACCCCTTTTACTATATTTTTGTTACTTTTAACCCTTTCACTACACTTGTACACTACAGTGTACACATCTTTAAAAATTCATTAAAAATTAACCGTACAATATTTTTGTGTTTTGTTTTGACAAGATTGATCATTGAAGTGTTATCTTTACGATAGATGTGCTCGGAAAAATAAATTTGCATTCCGGTGGACTCTACACGCAATATTTGGTGGCAAACTGAAAATTTTTCAAATAACGTAAAAAAATTGCAAAACAAAATAAACGTTAAAAAGTTCTCAAAAATCGAATAATAATCGTACAAGCTTTCTTTGTAGAACTTTTCGGATTTTGTAGAACTTTTCGATACGAAAAATACAAAATTCGAAATTTGGAAAAATGTTTACTCGTTCGGGAGATATTGCATGAGAAAGCTTCAAGTTTGGTTCGATATATTTCCGCTAGAGGGCGCGGTAGACCAACGAAATCAACAAAAAGTTTTTACTTTGCATAGATCTACATTTTCACAAATTTTGGTCAAGAAATTACTAGCCAAAAAAAATCGGTAGTGAAAGGGTTAATATCAGCAAATAGTAAAAGTATCAAAAGCACACATTTTATTCCCTTAGAAACGTATTTTGCAAAAGGTACTTTTCCTGAATATTTTCTTCAACAAAAGATCCTACATTTTGAATTTCAAGTTTCTGTAACCATTGTTTTAGGAAATATAAAACGCACCAAAAGTAAACTTTTTTGACTCCTTTTACCCCACTATGAAACGAAATTCACAAAAAAGTACTTTTTCCACAATGTTTTTTACCGTACGATCCTATATTTAAAATTTCATTTATCTAGGATCATTATTTCAGGATGTATAAAAAGTACCAAAAGTACACCTTTTACCCCCTAAGAAATAAAATTACCAAAAAGTACTTCTTCCGTAATGTTTTTTTTTTATCAAAGAATCCAACATTCAAAATTTCAAGTTTTTACAGCCATTATTTCAAGAAATAAAAAAAGTACCAAAACCTTAGAAACTGAATATTCAAAAAGTACTTTTTTCCGAAAGTTTTTTTACCGAAGGATTCTACAATCCAAATTTAAAGTTTCTATGACCATTATTTCAGGATATAAAAACAAGTACCAAAAGTACTCTTTTTTTACCCCTTTTACCCTCTTAGAATCAACATTGGCAAAACTCAGCCTTAGTTTGTTTATTTGCCGGGAGTCACCTCACCAGCATTTAAAATTTCACGTTTTTAAGACCATTATTTCAAGAAATATAAAAGTACCAAAAGTGTTCTTTTTTACCCCTTTTACCCTCTTAAAATCAACATTGGCAAAAACCCAGCCTTAGTGTATCTATTTTTCTAAATTTTGTTTCTCTGGCTTTATCGGTTTGGGCTGGGCGATGATGGTGTTGATGTATAAATTTAAAAAAGTATCTATTTTGAAAAGTACCATTTCATTTATCAACCGTTTTTTAAAGCACCATTTTTTTCGATATAAGTACCATTTAAAACAAAAAGCGCATTATTTTTATATTTTTTTTAAAAAGCACACAATATGATACTAAAGTATCATATTGTAACAAGACCCTTTTTTATTGTAAAAAGTACCTATAGGTACTTTTATCGAATATGTATTTATAAGTTCATATTCGATAAAAGTTAAATATTATTAAGTATCATATTTAAGAGCCATTTAAGTATCAGTTTAAAATTGTACATTTAACAGCCTCCTTTAGAAAACTATCACTTCCTAAAATTACCAATTTTTTACACGGAAAATGTATTTTTTCAAAAACTATTCTTTGGAAAAACGCTTTAAAACATGCACCATTTTTTAAAAAATTTTAATAGAAAAATGTAATTTTTTCAAAAAAGTACTTTTCAAAAACGTTTTTTTCTAAAACTCTTCTTTTCGGATTTTTTCTACAAAAGTACTTTTTCTAAAAACGTCCATTTTTTTAAAAATGTGCTTTTTCTCAAAAAGTATTTTTTCTAAAAAAGTACTTCTAAAAAAGTACTTTTTCTAAAAGAAGTACTTATTTTAAAAGTACTTCTTCTGAAAAAATACCTTGTTAAAAGTATTTTTTCTTAACAATTACTGTTAAAAAAAAAAGTACTGTTTATAAAAAAACTTTTTCTAAAAGAAGTACTTTTTCTAAAAAAGTAATTTTTCTTAAAAAGTACCTTGTTAAAAGTAGTGTTTCTAAATTTTTTTTTTTTTTAAAGGTACTTTTCTAAATAGGATTTTTTTCTTAAAATAACTTTTACTAAAAAAGATTTTTTTTTCAAAAAAAAATTCTTTTTCGGAAAAATCTAGTAGTATTATTTTTATTCTCTTTTGAAATAACACATTTTCGAACACTTTTTAGAAAAAGTGATGGGTAAACTGTAGTACTTTTTAGTCAATTGAGTCTTGTGTTCATAAGAATTTAAAAATTTGTTTTAAAAAAGTGCTTTTTCTAAAAAAAGTACTTCATTTAAAAGTAGTATCAGTTTAAAATTGTATATTTAACAGCCTCATTTAGAAAACTATCAATTTTGCCAATTTTTTTACAAGAAAAATGTGTTTTTCAAAAACTACTCTTTTGAAAAACGCATTAAAAAATGCACCATTTTTTAAAAAATTTTAATAGAAAAATGTATTTTTTTTCAAAAAACTTTTTTTTCTAAAACACTTCTTTTCGGATTTTTGTTTACAAAATTACTTTTTCTAAAAACGTACTTCTTTTAAAAAAGTACCTTTTCTTAAAAAATACTTCTTAAAAAGCACATTTTCTAAAAAAGTGTTTTAAAAGTAATTTTTCTTAAAAAAAGTACGTTTTCTAAAAAATTTACTTATTTTAAAAGTACTTTTTCTTAAAAAGTACTTTTTTTAAAAAAAGTCATTTTACAAAAAAAAAATATTTTTCTGAAAAATCTATTATTTTTATACTCTTCTGAAAAGAACACATTTTCTAACACTTTTTAGACAAAGTGATGGGGTAAACTGTAGTACATTTTTTTAACGCACTTAAGTCTTGTGTTCATAAGAATTAAAAAATTTTTTTTAATTCTTTTTTTTGAAAAAAGTACTTTTTTTAAAATTACTTTTTCTTAAAAAGCCCATTTTTCAACGTACTTTTTCTTAAAAAGTACATTTTCTTAAAAAGTACTTTTTCTAAAAAAATATTTTTTTAAAAAGGCTGAAAAGATTTTTTTTTTATTAACTTTTACTAAAAAGTACTTTTTCCAAAAAAATATTTTTTTTTTTTAAAAAAGTACTTTTTCGAAAAAATCTATTATTTTTATACTCTTTTGAAAAGAACACATTTTCTAACACTTTTAAGAAGAATTGATGGGGCAATTCTAAGAACATTCAAATCATTTGATTCTTGTGTTCTTAAGAATTCTAAAAATTTTGTTTTAATAAAAAAACATTCTAAAATAAATATTTTCTAAATTTTGTTCATAAATTTTTTTACTAGAAATTTCCCTGACCCAGTCATAAATTTGTTTTTATACAAAAATCCATCATATCGTATGCTTGTTTGCTTTTTTTTTTTTCCTATTAACGATAATAATGTGCAATTGCAACTGTTTCCAACTGATATCGGACACGTTTGGTTTTTCTTTTACCAACCATATCAATAGTGTTTCTTTATTATATGGTCTACTTCTAATACAGAAATTATTGTACTTATTTGTACAAGTTTAAACATAAATATAAAAATGGGTAAAAAAATAAATATTTTTATTTTTCAAGATTATAGGAAAACTAGCAAATGCAATTCATGATTTGTATTTCTGTTTTATACCACAAGTACCTTCTGGATGGATGGTCTAGATGGTTTGAGATTTAAAATTCATATGAATGTTGGATTGTGTATTTACAAGATACTTGAAAACGTGTGGTGCCTAACATAACACATAAATCAATGCACACTCGAAAAAAAAAGTAAAATACAAAAAAAAATTATATACGATTCAATACGATACGATACTGTGATATTGTTTGTTTGATAAGCTATAGATTTTTAAACAAAAAAAAAAAATAATAATGTATAGTACAGGAACTGGTGAAGAGATTATGTCAAACAAATTTTAAATACGAGTTTCTAAATTTTATTTGGGCTTTTCGTGATTTCAATAGAGATATCTAAATTTCAGTGGATTTTTTTTCGAAAAAATTGGTATTTTCTGATTTATTATGTAAAAGAGAATGGGAAAAGATCAATTCGGCCTTGCCGAATGTATTTATACGCTTCATTATGTCTAAATAATTATCGGAAAAAAAAAATTTTTGAAAAAAAAAAATTTCCGCGAAAAAAAATTTTTGATGAATAAAAAAAATTCCGCGAAAAAATGTTTTGGGGTATAACATAATATTTTTAATTGTTCAGTTACCTTGAGGTATCCAATTCTGTTCACTTATGTCAACCAGGAGCCGAATTAAACAATTTATGATTAATTTTTCCCCTATTTTTGTTTTCATTCTTATTATTTTGACCACGTACTGTCTTTATGCTACGAATGTGCGATAGTATACAAATATCAACGAGGAATGTTTGTTTTTCTTTTTTAGAAAAACGTATAATAATTGTATTAGGAAAAAATAACATATGTAATAGCAAGAGGATCATATTATTAGTATTAACTGGCGGCATACCAAAGACCAGAAACTATTGAAATTTTATAGAAAATAAAATTATTATACGTAGTTAGGGTCACAATTTTTAAGGTTTTTTAGACAAATTGGAATTTTATTATTAACTTTTATAATCGAAAACAAATTAAACAATTTTTGATCGGCGAGAAATTGCTTATTTTTGAAAGGCCCTAAGTTGGGCGCCAATTAAAAGTTAAAATTTATACAGAATATTGTGATTTTTATAAAAAATCAGTAAATCATAATTGAAGATCACAAAGTTTTTTTTTAAAACTTCCGAAAATATTTAAATGTAATGCACATTGATTATTTCAGAATTTCAGAATCAATAGTTGTGTGTGTTTGAGACTCAAACTTTGAGTTTAAAAATAATTTTTAAGGTTTTTAAACCAAATTTAAT
This sequence comes from Pegoplata infirma, assembly GCA_963921195.1. Lineage (NCBI taxonomy): Eukaryota > Metazoa > Arthropoda > Insecta > Diptera > Anthomyiidae > Pegoplata > Pegoplata infirma. Next base: position 211,431,497 of record OY992539.1, on the reverse strand, counting down.
TTTATTATAAATTTTTAAAATGGTAAAACAAATCAAACAATCATTGCAAACAATTTTTGATCAATAAAAAATTGATTATTTTTTAAACGCCCTCAATTGGGCGCCAATTTAAAGTTGAAATTTAAACAGAATATTGTGCTTTTTATAAAAAATTCAAGAAATCATAATTGAAGATCACGAAGTTCTAATTTTTAAACTTCCGAAAATGTTTAAATGAAATGCACATAAATATTTGAGATTTTTAATCAAGCCCATGTTGGGCTCCAATCAATGGTATTGTGTGTTTGAGTTTAAAAAGAATAATTCAGTTGTTTTCACTATAGTGTGTAATGAGTAAGTGCTGATGGTTGTAGCGTCTCGTAAAATTGGTCCTAGACCCACCTTTAAGTATAACGATCTACTCAGAATCACTTTTAGAGACGATTTGACAATGTCCGACCTTCTGTCCGTGTTAATGGTGAAAACACGATTTTTTTTACCATGCTCCATTCAAATACCCCCAGTAAATTTGGCTTAAATGACCTTAATAACCGTATTGTAATAGATATACATTCAATTAAAGATTAGAAAATTAAATTTTAATTAAGTTATTTTTAAATTTTATTTGGGCCCTCAGTTGGGCGCCATCCGAAAGTTTAAAAGTAATTTTTCAATTTCTTTTAGTTTTAAATAAACGTTTTAATACGCTCTAACCACAGTACGGGGGTATACTCACTTTATCTGCTTATCGCGTATAATAGTTTTTTTTTAGGATTTAGAGAAGAATGCCGGTATTTTTTGCATCTGAAATCGCAGATTTGGATATGATTTTTCTGCAGAGCAAAAACGGTTAAATATATTTCAAATCTGAATTCACCAGTCGATTCTACATAGGGTTTCTATTCGGGAAAAATTTCCCGGGAATTCCCGGCAAATATTTTTCTTAAAATCCCGGGATTTTTTCTTCGGGAAATTTCGGGAATTCATCGCTAATTTAAAAAAATATATGTATTTATAATTTACACATTTTTAACACAATCTTAAATGATTTATTAAAAATGATATTAAAACTTTGAAAGAATTAAAATTTTTAAAGAAAAACTAGTAAGGATATGCTTCAGCTTGCATATTGTTTAGGCCTTTTTATAATTTTTCTTTAATCTATTGCGTGACAAAATACGGAATCAAACTAAATTTCACTTCAAAATTTGGTGGCAAATTGACAAAAGTTTTCTTAATTTAAAATTCCAATAATTTTGTCTTTTCGAAATTAAATATTTCACATTCAGAACAACAATCTTTATAGTGCTTAAACAAAAATATCGATATTTTAAAAAGTATATTTCAGATTAAAATTTCATATATGAAGTAAAAGCCTGATATCTATCGGCCGTAAAAAAAAAATATTTTGTAACGAACCTTGGCCGCCTCCAGTTCTATCCCAGCAACCAGTGAAAATACATCGTTACAATGGCTATATAGGTAGTGCGGAATGCCTTTAACCAATTAATTTTAATAATTCAAGTTTAATTAAAAATATATTCTTCATACACTGAAAGAATTTTGTTTATTACGGCTATGAAAACGTACATTGATTCTATGAAAAAAAAACATTAGAAGTGAGCCAATGATGCCCTTCATAGAATCTATGAAACAAATTCATAGAAACCAGATACCTATGAAAAAGTTCATAGGCTATGGAAAAAAAATTTTATTGTTCAATTCTATTTTTTTTTTATTTTATTATTTAATTTTTATTTACTTTTTTATTATTTTATTTTATTTTTATTTATTTACAATATTCTATTTTTAAAAATTTATTTATTTTTAACTGATCCCCACCGAGATTCGAACACAATACCAGTTGTTCGTGAAGCTTAGTCTCTAACCACTGAGCTAAAGTAAATAAACAAGTTATAACACTTAAAATCTATTTTGTTAAATATCCTGCTTTAAAATATTATGCTCTGCCGCAATGCTCTGCCAAAATCTGTGTGTATGTTTGTAGAAAACAAAATGTTTGTGTATTTGCAAAAAAAAATAACGAACATTACAAAACTAAGTGTTAGTCGGCGAGGTTTTCCTCCTTTGGTGGCGCTGCTAGCTAAGGCGTCGATTATAAATTTCCAGTAGGTCTTGGGTTCGAACCCCGCCTAGGCAGCAATATTTTTTTTTTTTTTTTACGTTTTTTATGTTTTTTTATATTTTTTATATTTTTTTAATATATTTATTCAAATTATTTAATTATTGTAACATTATTTTAATTTTTAAAAAAATATTAATGACATTTATTTTCTATGAATTTTTTCTATGAATCTTACAAAATCTATGAATAAATTCTATGAAATATTTCAAAATACTAATGAATATTCATTCAGCCAATGAACTGTTTCATAGATTCTATGAATTTGGTTTTATGAAATATGTTCATAGATATTATGAACAATAATTCTTTCAGTGTATAATTAATTTTCTTACGGTTGGCGTACATAGTCAAAATTAGAAAAATTTTCCAAAAAGTTATTAAAACCGAATTTGATGCAAAATCGGGTATTTCCGAATTGTGATCAATTTTGCATGGAGTGGAAATACGTCAATGCAAATACTAAAACTATAGCTGTGTTTTGCAATCATTTGGATTAGGATTTACCATACAAAATGTGTACTTAATAAATATTATTATTATTAAAGATTAGCACACATTTGACTCTCCCTGTTGTGGAATGTATTTTATACAGAGCTTTTGTAATATTCTTATAGCATACTTTAAGGGCGCACAATAAATATCCCCATCAAATCATGCAGGAAGTAAAAGCTCTTTTGTTTAAAACTTTCATTATTTGAACTTTTTAGCATTTTTAAAGCACACTTTTGGGGTAATATTAGAAAATGTACTTAATAAGAACATATAATTGAAAAACACAACATATGATAAGGTCCAATATTTCTAAAAAATTGATTTTATAAACTTTCTACGTATATTTTTGATGTTAGTAAAACTATTTTACAAAAGAATACATCTAAAATGGTTTTAAATTGGAAAATACGACCATAATTTGTAATATAACAATTTTTATATGGTAAAGTTCAAAATTTGGTTTATTTCAAAAATTCCCGGGAATACGATTTTTTTAAAACGATTTCCCGGGAATTGAAAAAGTCCGGGAATTTAGAAACCCTAATTCTACACCAAAAATTGATACAATTGTTATTTTTTGCACTATTAAGAAAAGTTTCAAAAACCCACATCAGGGGGCGAAAATTTCGTTTTATTAAATTTTTTTTTTTTAACTTGCACAATCAAAGGCGAGTTTTTGCTAACAAAACTGGTATACAAGATCCTTTTTATCACAACCTATTAAAAAGTTATAAGGCTTCAATGTTTTTTTTATAATGACCAAATTATAATGCACTGGCCGACATTTAAAATTTTTTTGAATGCGTTTTTTGGACTCTCGTTTTGATTAATATCTGATCTCAAAGCTGATTCCAAATCTGGGCCCGAATTACCGCATTCGTGATCAAATGAAATTTCGATACATACAAAGCTTTGGCACCAATTTAAAAATAAACGAAAAATAATTTCACTATATTTGCTTTATGGGTACAAAGTACTTCATCCGTGATTAGGAAGAATTTGAGTAAATGTTTTATTTTAAAAAATAAAAAACAGATTTCGATAGCAAAATTTTGATATCGAATGCTGTGATTCGGGCCCCGGTTTCCAAAGTTTTCTTTTATAAAAAACTTATTTTTTGTGCATTATTGGGAGTGATATTTTTGGATTGTATTCTGCGATCATACTACTCGTTTTCGATTAACATTTCGACTCTGAGCCTGAATCTGGTTTTCAAATTTTTCTATCACGTCAGGTTTTTGAGAAATTTCGGTCAAAGTTCTCAAAAAACGTGTTTTTGTCCATTTTTAAGAGCTTATAATTTTAACGAGTTGTGATAGAAAAGAAACTTTGGTACCATTTTGTTTAGCTCAAAATGCCCTTAAAATCGACCCTATTCGCAAGACCCCACTCGTAGATCGTCGAATGGCCATTATTGAGTGTGTCATTCATGTTCTATTATTATTAAAGGAAATTTAATGACAAATGTAGCTGTCATCTGCGAAAGAATAGATAGAAGTGAAAGTTTGACTTAGAAGGTCATTAAGAAAAATAAGAAACAGATTAGGAGAAAGAACGAAATATTGCGGTTCCCCTGAATTAATATGGAATTCTTTCGATGAAATCCCATCATCGAATGAGTTACAGAGAAATCCTGATATAAATTGAGAGCTATCACTACGGACACAAAACGTAATAAGCTTCTAAATGTGTGCACCGTTCCACACACTATCAAACACTTTGGAAGTATCCAGAGCAACCACTTTGTTTTCCCCAATTTGGCGGATGGAACGACTCCAGCGTTCCGAAAGAAACACCGTAGAACGACTTTTACGAAAGCCATACTGCCGTTCACACAAAAGTGTGTTGGACTCTTGATAGTAGACCAAACGGTAATTAACCATATCCCTCTGGACTCAACCCGTAGATGTAGCGAGGTTTCTGAACCTTGAAAACAATATAACACAACATCAACATTAATTAAAATTTTATAACTTAGAGTATGATACTTTCTGCTGCTGCTACAACAACAACAACAACAACTTAGAGAGCGTATAGCAAATTGCTATTGAGCGGTAGTAATCAGTGTTAGAAGCCTCACACTTTCTAGGGATTGGCTTAACGTTAGCCACCTTCCAGCATAATTGGAAACTCCTACACGGTACGAGTAGCTAAAAAGGTTTGCCAAGGAATGAGACAATTTCAAAAAACAATGTTTCAACACTAGTACCAAAATACCATCTGTCCCTGCTGACGTTTTAATGTTGAAATCTTCAAGAACTCTTTTTAAGCAGTAGTAGTGCTACAAACTCAATATAGAAAGAGAGACAGACGGACGTCGTTAACTTGATTCAAATGCCTATTATTACCCGATTTATGGATCGAACCTGTAATCCCGCAAATCAATGTTGAACTCGTAATTTTGTTTACGTGGCCCCACGTTGGGCGCCAAATGAAATATGCTTGTTTTTTGCAGACCTGATTAAGATTAAGAATTGTATGTTACTTCAGAAAAAAATTATAAAAAAAATTCTGGACTTGATTTGACCCATTTTTTAACGAAATAAAGTTAATCCTAATCTTAATCCGGTCTGCAAAAAACAAGGCTATTGTATCTTTGAATTTAAAACAAGTAAAAAAGTTAAATTCGGCCTTGCCGAATGTAGTGATACCCTCCACAATTTCAAAAAGATTATTGCAAACAACTTTTTTTAAATGGAAATTACTTTTGAAAAAAAAAAAAAAATTGAAAAAAATTTCCGCGAAAAAAAATTTTGGTAAAAAAAAATCCGCGATTTTTTTTTTTTGTCAAAAAATATGTTCGTACTTGTTTAAATACCATTTGGTGTCCAATTATGTTCACATATGTCAACCAGAAGCCGAATTAAAGCATTTTGTATATTTAGGTTATGTTGAATGTACTGAAATTTTTGAGGTGTGCTTACATTTTCGTTCATAACTTTTGAACCGCTGAACCGATATCGCTCAAATGCAATACCAAACTTCTCGGGAGAACTTCCAATATATATGTTAAGTTTCAGTCATCTCTGTGCAATATTTTGTCCGCGAGAGCATTTTCAACAGACAGACAGACGGACAGACGGACAGACGGACATAGCTAGAATGTCTTAAAATCGATCGGGCATCATGAATATATATACTTTGTGGGGTCCCAGACCGATATTTCGATGAGTTACAAACGGAATGACAAACTTATATATACCCTCTATCACTAAGTGGAGGGTATAAAAAGAAAACACTGGATAACAAGTACAAATTGTTGGAGAAGTGAAATGTTATAGTATATGACAGTTCACGTTTCGATCTAAACTAAATATTAATAGATTCAAAACTAACTTTTAAACCAAATAAGAATCAGAAAGACAGACGGACGGACATCCCTTAATTGACACAAATTCCCCTTTTACATTATCCCAACATTAGATTTTATTGCCTGCTGTAAAGATTGAAATGTTGTAATTTTGTTTATGTTTGCCCCACGATTGTATCTTTGAATTTCAAAAGTAAATACTGAACTACAATTACAAAATTATAGAGAAGTGATCGGTTTTAGTATATGAGATCAAAATTATCGTTCAATACGTTTCTCGACGTTTCGATCAAGACTGATCTCTGGGTCCTGTAGAAGTGATATATGGACAGAATTTTTTGACTCGAAAGGCCTTTGACATTGTCCCTTTATTAGATTTGTTATCTATGGTTGACTGCTGTCAGGATCAAACCTGTAACCCCGAATATCAACGTTGAACTTGTAATTTTGTTTACAACGGCCCCACGCTGGGCACCAAGTGAAAGTGATAAAGCTTAATGGTTAATAGTCAGGTTCATAGTATGAAAGACCAGACTTAGCTAAATCGAAATTTGATCAAGGATCAAGAATATAAAATTGATTCACTAATTGTGACATGTCCTAAGTCTAGTTAAGAATGTGCGACAAGGGATCAATTAACTTCTTTCCTCGCCATGTAAAAGTTAAGGGTCCTGGGACTGTACCCTTTACACAGTTGCCGTATGCCATATTTCGATTAAATAACATAGCAAATATGTAAAAAAAAACCACATTAAAAAAGTTGTTAATGATCCCTTTCGAATATCGAGATTCTATCCATTGTGTGGGCCGGGTTTAAAACTGTACTCTTCTTAAAATAGTTAAAGATTTGATATTTGTTCTGTATTTTTATGGTGATATGACTTGAATTTATAATGTTTATAACACAAAATTTAAAAAAAAACAATTTTCGAGTTGTTTTTTTAACATAATAAACAAAAGTATTTGAGCAGGAAAAATCATAACAAACCCCTGAAAATAACAAAAATAAAAACACTAGACCACTGAAAAACAAATTTAAAACTTTTGAGACAACAGACATTAGGGATATTCACGAGACGGGGGAGAGACTTAAAATTTGTATACCCTGTAGGAAAAAAATGGGGGCATATTAGCTTTGTTATAAATCAGCCGGTTTAAAGACGATCTAGTGCAGTGGTCGGCAGGAAGAGAGAACATTTTTAAATTTTTTTGAAACAAAGCTTCATCTACTTGCTTTTTTAAAAGCTAATTTGATAATAAATAAAATATTTGAATTTTTATGCTCTAAAATGTGAGTTTCGTTGACATTCGTGTCCTGTAAGTGGAAATATCCAATTTTATTCAGCACCTGGGTGCAATGGGTGCCGATCACTGATCAAGTGACATTTGATGAGGGGGTAACAGGAAAAGTTCGAAAATGGGTCAAGAGATAGAAAGTCCCCCCTTAAAAAACTGACACCATTTGTTAAAAATTATATATTATAACAGCATTTTTGACATTTTATTATTGAGATTAAACTATCCTCCTTGTAGGATAAAAAGGTCCTATACCCACTTAACATACATCCCCGACTTTCCTGGAATACCCTTATGATTTTTTAAACAAAAAACTACAAAATAAGAACAAAGAAATATGTTTATAAAAAAAATATATACAGAAATAATTTACATGTTGTCCAGGCTGTGAAACCTAACAACATAAAAAAAAATTGTAAAAACTCATTCACTCATGGGTTTACACACAGAACGTGACTCACATAATTTTAAGATTTTTTCCCCCCCCCCCCCCATTCTTCAAAGGTGTTTTTGGGTGGAAAAAAGTCGTATTTTTATTCCATTTAAAATGTCATACAAGAGAGTTTTCAAATTAAACTTAAGTTTCTGCCTGTTTGGTAAAAGGCGTGCTGTGGCTTTTCTGTCCTAAACTAAATATTGAATGATTTTATACGGGAGCAACATCTATTTTTTTGGAGTTAAAAAATAAAGTAAAAAAATTGTATAAAAAAATATTTGATTGCTTTGATAAAAAAAAAACAAAAATCTGAAGTCACGTTTCTTTTAATGAATTACCACATATATTTTTATTTTTGTTAAATTCATTTAAAATTAACAAATTAATGTTAAATTTACATATATCTTGTTTTATAGGGCTTTTGAAGAAGTTTTTTTTATTTTATTTTTTTTAAGTAGTTTTTTATTTATTTTTAAATATTAAAGGGAATTCTTTTTCTTTATCGAAAATTTCAAGAGATTTTTTATCATAAAACCACTTGTTTTTCTGGGTTATTAATAATGATTTTTTTATTAACAAATTTTGAAATTTATAAAAAAAACTGATATTTGAGTTTTTCAAAACGCAGTTCAATTGATTTCTTTAAATCTTAAAAACAAACACGAACTCTTAAATTTTTATGTAAAACGTAGGACGTTTTAAGAGTGATAGAATTATTAAATGTTAGACAAACATATTTAAAAGAAATTTAAAAAAAATTATTGTACACTCAAAAAAATAACTTAGTCAAAATATTAGTAAAAGGTGTTATTTACGTCAACTAAACTTTAGAAAAAAAAAATTTTACAGAACTTTTTGGTAATTTACTATTTTTAATATATTTTTTTTGCTATAATTTTAGCAAAAATTTTATTGTTTTCGTTAAAGAAACTGTAATACTTTTACACACAAAAACAAAAAACTTTGTCAAATTACTAGGAAAAGTTTCGTAAGCCCATTTTACCAATATTTAACATTTTCCTTGTATTTTAAAACATCGAAATTTACATTTTTTTGTAATTTTACAATTTTTTTTTGTAATTTTAAAATTTTTTTTGTAATTTTACAAATTTTCAAGACAATTTTACAAAAAAAATCTAGTAAATTCACGAGAATTACTTGTAATTTTAATTGCACCAAAAAACTGTAAATTTACAATTTTATTGGTAAAAAGCTTGTAAAATTACAAAATATTTGTTAAATAGCTTATAAAATTACTAGGAATTCTCGTAAAATAGGAGGTAACAAAAAATCTAGTACAATTACGAAACCTCTTTGTAAATTTTATCGTGTCAAAAAATTTGTAAATTTACAATTTTATTGGTAAAAACCTTGTAAAATTACAAAATTATTGGTAAAAATCTTGTTAAATTACTAGGATATTTTGTCAAATATGAGGTAGCAAAAAAAAAAGTTAAAAATTTTTCATGTAATTTTACAAGTTTTTTTTTTTTTTTGAGTGTAATAATGATTGTTTTATTACAAAATTTCGAAATTTATAACAAAACAAGTGAGTGTGTTAAATTCGGCTGTGCCGACTATTTTATACCCTCCAAAATGTAAAAAAAAATATTTAAAAAAAAAAAATTGTCAGGGGCGTTTTTTTTTTTTTTTGGAAGGGGGGGGGTGATTGGGTCAGTGGGCGATGCACCGTGGATCGTTTAGAAGAAACACCCGGTCATTATTTTTTCGCTGTTTTTATTAATGAAAAAAGTCTTTTTATGTGTTTTAGAGGGCTCTGACTCCGAATTTGACGAAAACAAAAAAAAAAAATTTTCAAAAAAATCAAAAATGGCGATTTTTTATTTTTGCAATTTTGCAACATTCGCGTTCATTAAAGGCATACCATTATAATTTTTCTTTAGTTCAGCTTCAAATCCAAAAGTTAAACTACAAAAAAAAAAAAAATCGGTCCAAATATGTAAAAAAAAATATACACTGAAAAAAACAAAAATTTTAGGTTAGAATAAAAAAAATTGCCCAAGATCTCTAAAAAAGTATGCACAGAAAACTAAAGGTGGTTACGTCCTCTTTAATTTCCATATCGGTTTTATACCCATTTTATTGAACCCCGCCGAAATATTTGACGGTTAAAATTTCAGAGTGATTTTTTTCAGTGTATTAATTGCCGAATTTGAAAATAGTGTTAGTCAAATTATACAGACAGATGATATTTATAATTTATATAAAGCTTTATAACTTTTCATTTCTACACTCAAAATAATCACTCTGTTAAATTACAGAGATACTCTGCTGAGCCAGCAGAAAATACCATAGATTTCCAACCAGCAAGATTTTTTGTTATTTTACGACGAAAACTCTGTAAAATGATTTCGATAAAAAAACCTGTAAATTTACAGAATCATCTGTAAAATATTGATAAAAGCGACCAGAATCTTACTATTTTATTTACTATTTGATTTCTGATCAATTTCTCTTTCCTTAATGTGCAAGTAGTGTTGACATTTGGAAAATGCCACCGAGTAAATTTGCCCGATTTAATGCTTCCAAATTGTAAATTTACTTTTTTTTATTTTTGTGAAAATTACGATGTATTTTACGAGTACCTCCAATTTTACCCGACATCCTCGGTTTTATTGTAATTTGTAAAGAGCGGTTGAAATATTTGGGAGGTTTTTGAAGAGTTGTATTCAGTGTTGGCTACCGTTACCCTTTCAATACCGTTACCGATTAAAAACCCTTTAATATTGACTACCGTTACCGTTACCAATACCGAAATAAAAAATTTTAAATACCGTTACCGATAAAAACCCGTTACCTTTATTCGGATTTTTACCGGTATTATATCGGTTTTGTTTCGGTTGCATAATTATTACTTATTTTATAATTTTTTGTGGATTAAAAACATATTAAAATATTTTTAATACCCGACTAAAAAAGTTTAGATATAGTAACATATTATTTAATATATTTATATATGGCCATACACAGTACTTTACATAAATATATGTAAATGAATCTTGTATTAAGTTTTACACCCAAAATTTAATATGGTGCCATATAAAAGGATATCGAATCATGTGTTGCTCCACATACAATATATAAAGCTTTATTAAATTAGATATTGCATATAATATTTTATATGACTCCATGAATGACCTCATACAAAATTAGATAAATAAATATATGATATACAACTCCATGTCTGACCTCATACAAGATGAGATGTGCATATATATATGGTGCCGAATCGGGGGAAAAAGTTTTCTAAGTCCCGAGAAAATTTTTTTAAATTTCCAGACACAAATAATTTTTGCGTTTTGGAGTTAAGAATTTCATTAAAAATGATTTAAACAAAAAAAAATTAGCCAAATTTTGAAAAATTTTACTAGTCCTGAAAAAGCTTTGTAGAATTTTCGAAGTCCTGGATATAAAATATTTTTGGTACATTTTCTAAAATAAATTTCTAAGTCCCGGACACATTTTTTTTTGCAATTTTTTTTGCATTTCCCAAAAAAACTTGGGATAAATTTGAAAATTATGAGACAAAAAAATATTTTAAATATTTTATACAAAATTCTACATATTTTATCTTATGATATAAAATTATATACAATTATATCAAAATCGATCATATTTAATCTAATATAACAAATTTTGAGCTATTTTGATCCACCAATTTCATCATCTTATTTTATCCAAATATATGGCTCAATTTCAAATTATATATGGACCTGTATATTTATTTTTAGTCGGGTATACTTCAAATAAAAAAACAAATTTTTGTTCATTGCCAATCCAACCAATGATCACATTTGCAATTAACTAAATTCAAACATCGGTCTTGGACCTCAGAAAGATTTTATATTATTGATCAGTGATCGATTGATTGAAGACATTCGTCTTTTGTTCTGTAGAAGACACGATACGGTCCAAAATAAACGTGATACTCTGCTGGTATGAATACGTCTTATGGTCATAGGCTGGTTAAGTTCCGAAATGGGAAAATCGGACCAGATGAAAAAAAGTTCCCCCCTAAAAAACTTACAAAACGCCAGAAAAACACACTTTATTTATTTTTTTGTCCATTTGTTTTGAAAATGAAACATTTTTATGCCGTGTGAAGTTCATTGACCAAGATTAGAATATGCGATTTTTTTCGGTTCGAACCTTTTGGGGGCTTGGCTATAGCAAATAAAATTAAATATTGATAAAATTGTATTATTTATGCGTAAATATAAATGAAAGTAATTTCTTAATTTCTTAACATATATGGCGAGAGGAAAGGTGTCCTTCCAATACCGTCCGCCCTCCCCCTTAAAAAAATATCTCCTGAAACATCCTTGCCAAGTTTTTTTATCCCTGTCGATTTTTTTTTCAACAGGGCAAACAATTTTGATAATTTTAACAGAGAAATCTGCTGATTTCAAATAAACAGTTCAGGCTGTTTTCACTATTAAAATCAGCAGATTTTTCTGCTGTCTTGACGGTTTTTTCAGCATATTCTACGTGGATTATCCAGACAGAAATTTAGCTAACCGCGTCAGCCATTATCAGCAGATTTCTCAAATGCCTCAAAATGCTGATTTCTCATATGGCTCAAAATGCAGTTTTTTTGCTTATTGGGCAAAGGTGCCTCTATGGTTTTTTTTTTTATTTTTTACGCGTTTTAACAAATTTGTGACTTGTTAACATGTTATTTATAATACCGGTACTTACCGGTATTGATGTTTCGGTAACGGTTCACCGTTACCGAAATAATCGAAAATACCGTTACCTTTACCGTTACCGATATAAAAAATATGTAATACCAATACCGTTACCGATACCGTTATTCGTTTCGGTTGCCAACCCTGGTTGTATTTAAAAACTGTATTACAAAGCAATAAGTTAAATTACAGTTGAAATTTAGTATTTTGGTTACGAGAAAATGTATAAAATCTGTATTTTAACAAAAAACTCTGTTTATTATCTGTAAAATAGAGATTACAAAGTAAAAAGTAAAATTACAGATAAAATTTTGTTTTTCGGTTACAATAAAATACAAAGTATATTCTTAAAATCGGTATTTCGACAGATAACTTTGTCAAATGTCTGTCGAATTGAGATTACAGTCATTTTACAGAGTTTTTAACAGAGTAATTATTTTGAGTGTATTTTTCGCGTTATATCGCGTTTTGTGAATTTAGCTTTCCGCGCAATTTTTTTGCAAACCAAGCATGCAATGTTTTAAAACAATTCCCTATTATCATATTAGCGTAAAAAAATAACAATAAATTACACATCTTCTATAAAAAATTATATAAAAACTGAAAAAATCCAAAAATAAAAAAATTTGGACCAAAATATCTCGTAAAATATTACAAATTTTAAAAGTTTGAGAGCACACATGAATTCAGCGAGCCAAAATCCATATAGGACACAAATTTCAATGAGTTTGGATGATTAGTTTTACCCTTTGACCGGGACTTTCGATTTTCGATCCACTGTGCGATGTGGAGAATACCTTCTTATCTCGATAAATTTACAAAATGCTTGATTTATTATCCAAAAATACAAAAAACAAGTAAGAGTGTTAAATTCGGCTGTGCCGAATCTTTTATACCCTCCAACATGCAAATAAATTTAAAAAAATCCCGGGGCGTTTTCTTTTTTTGATGGGGTGGGGTTCGGTAGGGGTTGTTGGGGGCACTTTTATTCTCGAATATGTGCTTACAAATTCATTCTTATGCCTTTTGCACTAAAAAAAATACAAGTTTATCATTATTTAAAAAAAAATTATTTCACGCCCATAGGGGGCGGACAGAAAAAACTCCATTTTCTAATTCTGTGGGTCCAAATGCATGACCTTGAACTTCTTGTAGCATAAAAATTTTGCATTTGTTAAACAAAAATACAAAAAATTATGTAAAATTATGGAATTTTTCAGAGGTTGGGTTAGTTCTTCAAGGGGAACTTTTTTCCCCCGATTTTGCTCCTTTACGAACTTAACCTGCCTAGGAACATAAGACATATTCGTGCCAAATGTCGGGAGTCTAGCTTTTTTTAGTTTGGACTGCATCGTGTTAACTACAGACGGACGAACAGACGGACGGACGGACATCACTAGAATGTCTTAGAATCGATCAGTAATCATAATTATATATACTTTATGGGGTCCTAGACCGATATTTGGATGCGTTACACACGGAATGACAAAGTGAGTATACCCCCATACTGTAGTTGGAGGGTATAAAAATTTAAAAATGTGTATTTTTTCAGAGGTTGGTTCAGTTTTTTAAGGGGAAACTTTTTCCCCCCTGGCTCGATTTTGCCCATTCACGAACTTAATCCATCCGCCTATGAACATAAGACATATTTGTGCCAAGCTTCAGGAGTCTAGCTTTTTTATTTTTGACTGCATCGTGTTATCTATCTAGAATCGATCATGAATCAATAATTTCGATGTTTCGTTCGCTAGTATAATAAAATAATTTGTTAAGAATTATGTTAAGGGAAGATGTCTCCAACGTGTAGCGCTAACCCCATCCCTTTATTAACATTTTGGAAGGTACCAAAGACTCTTCACAGCCGAATTTAACTCTCTCACTTGTTTCTATTAGTTTTGACTGTACTCTATTCCTTTTTTTTAGGAACGTGACCTATTTTACAACGAGTTTGAAGGGTTAAATAACTGATCATATTAAAATCCAATATATAGCAACAGTTTGATTTACATTACAATTTTTGTAAGCTACAATGTAATATCAATTGGAATTGAAAATACAAAAGGGATGAGTGCGTGAGTGAATTAGGACTCACGATCCCAAATAAACTCAAATTGAGGAAGAGACAAGCGCGTGAGTGAATTTAAGCAGACTCTTGAGGAACAATTTTCTCACGATCACTCACGACTCACATAAGTAAATTTTTTAGCAATTACATTCACGCGTGACTGAAGCGATTTTAAATAATGAACACTTGTGACTTACATACATTTTACTTATGATCCTAACATTTTCACGAAAATATTATAAATTGAAAAAAATATTGTTAAACGCAATAAAACGATGATCACGTAACGTGATCAACTCCCATTTCTAACTGAAAGTTAACAAACAAAAATAATATTTATAAGTATTTGCGATAATTTTGACATATTCGATACAAACCTAATACCTTTACAAATACTAAAACCAATACAAAATTTTTGACATTTACTTTGACAGACAGCTTGCCTAAAACTGTCAACACACCACCGGTCTAGGTAAATAGTTTATGACATTTCATTTAAAAATACATAAATTGTATTATAGAAAATATATATTATGGAAAATCTTATCTATGAGTTTATTTAAACAAAAAACTGAAATAAAATAACAAAAAAAGTGAAGAAATATTGAAAATCTAAATTGGGAATAATGTATATTACATACAAATCATATGAACCGTACAGTATTGAAAAGGTGAGATTTATGAATTGAGATTAGGATTAAGAAATATTATATTATGATGTATTATTGACAATCATTCTAAATAAATAATGAAATTAAATCTATACACCAAGAAAATAAAAGAAACAATTTGATGAATGGATTGTACAATTTAAAGAAAATTTTTTTTTTAATAGAAATTCAACAATAAAGACTTCTGTACAGTTATTAACCCAAGTAAAAAAGTTTTTATATAATTTTGTAAAATTATATACAATAATATATAATTATATACACAGGGTTCAATTTTCAAAAAATTGGAAAAAACTAAATCAAATTTTATAAAATTTTATCAAATTAGATATAATTTGATTCAACTATATTCACTAAATTCTGGATATAATGATATATGATTTTATCAAATTGTATATAATTTTATCAAATTGTATATAGTTTGATAAAATTATATATAATATTATCAAATTGTTAAAAGTAATAAATTTTCAAGCTCGAGGTCTTAGTTGTTTAAATGTTTTTTTATTTATTTAAAAAATCTTCCGATATTTCGCAATTCTTTGAATTGCATCTTCAGGGACGGTCTAATGTATGACAGAAATACAACAAATAATAATAAGAAATGTATGTATTTCTGTCATACATTAGACCGTCCCTGAAGATGCAATTCAAAGAATTGCGAAATATCGGAAGATTTTTTAAATAAATAAAAAAACATTTAAACAACTAAGACCTCGAGCTTGAAAATTTATTACTTTTAACATATATTAAAAGAAGGTCAAATAAAAACAAAATTTATTATTATCAAATTATATATAATTTTTATCAAATTATATATAATTTTAACAAATTATATATAATTTTATCACATTATATATAATTTGATAACAAATTATGTATAATTTTATCAAATTATATATAATTTTTATCAAATTATATATAATTTTATCAAATTATATATAATTTTATACAATTTTCTGAAAACTGAAACCTGTTTATATAATTTTATATAATAATATATAGTTATACCCTACACCACACTGTGGTACAGGGTATAATGAGTTTGTGCTGATGTTTGTAACTACCCGAAATATTGGTCCTAGACCCACTTTTAAGTATACTGATCGACTTAGAATCACTTTTTGAGTCGATTTAGCGATGTCCGTCCGTCCGTCCGTCCGTCTGTCTGTCCATGTAAACGGCGTAAACACTATACAGGTCGCAATTCTCGATCAATTGACTTGAAATTTAAAACTTAAGCCCAAGGACGAAGCCTATTGAAATTGGAAAAAATCGGTCCATATTTAGACCTAGCCCCCATACAAAGGTCCTCTTCAGTTTTGGCTCCAATGACTCTAATAGTCGCATTTTAATAGGTATCTTTTCAAAAGTTGGCAGGAATTAATTTATACACATAAATCACCATTCCGAATTTTAAAGAAATCGAACCAGTTCTTCTAGTAGCCCCCATACAAACCACCTTCCCGATTTTCACATAAATCTCTCAATTTTCATGAAAATAGAAAATATTTAATTAAAATTCTGTTTGTGTATGTTAAACGAGTACTTTAAAAACCTTATCAAATCTAATTATCATCGGACCATTTTGGACTTAGGTCCCATGTGGAAATTTCGCCCGATATTCAGTTAAAGCGATTTATTGTCAACAAAAAGAAGCCTATTCCACTCAAATTTGATTAGTGATTGCTTTTTACACATATTAAAGATTTGACAAAATATAGATCTAATCAGTCCATGTTTGAACTTGGGACCCATGGTCCGGGAAACTCTGGTGTAGGGTATTATATGGTCGGTCTTGACCGACTATAATTTTCTTACTTGTTTTATATAATTTTATCAAAATCTATATGGTTTGATATAATTTTATCAAATTATATGTATTTTTATATAATTTAATCAAATTAAACATACCCGTGTAAAAAAATAATTGTATCAAAACATATCTCTTTTGATAAAAACATATATGAATCATATCTAAATGGATATAATCAGATCTACTCCATATATACTCATATCTGCTTCGGATATGTTTTGACCCGTAAATTGAGTCTATCTGGCATATATGACATATATGATCAGACATTTTCAGATATGTTCATGTGTGTAAAATTGTCAGATAGACTCAATTTACGGATCAAAACATATCTGAAGCAGATATGAATGTATATGGAGTAGATCTGATTATATCCCTTTAGATATGATCCATATATGTTTTTATCAAAAGAGATATGGTTTGATCCAATTATTTTTTTACAAGGGTAATTCTATTTAAACTTTTTTTACTTGGAAAGAAAATTTAAAAAAAATTTTCAATTTCCAATTTTTTCTAAAATACTTCCATTCTTTCTTTACTTCAAATCTTTAACCTTCGTTATGGTACAATTAGTTTTTGTTTACAGCTGTGTTAATTCAATTTCAAAATAATTCTTCCTTTTTCTTTGATTTTTAAAACGGATGTGAATTGCAGGTCAAAATATTATTTTTTTTTTTGTATACAAAATAAACAATATTTCCTTCTAAGTCGTTCTCTACAAAAAAAATCTCTATTGTTTTGACCTTGCAAATCTTTACTTAAAGACCACCAAAGTCATTTTCAAAACAGATTAAAAATTATTCGAAAATTGTTTATATAACAACCGTATAATTGCAGAGAGATTTTTTTGTAAACAAAATATGTGCGAAATTAATGATTTGAAATCATTAAAAGAAAAGGTCTGCATATTTGAGTGAAGGTTATTTGTTGAAATTTATTTTTTCTTAAATCTATAAGACAGTTTAAAATAATATTGTTTATTTAGTCTGCTTTAAAAGAAACCAAGGGATGGTTTAAAATAATATTTTTGCATGAATTTTGACATGTCATTGGGGACATTTTGAAAAATTGTATGAAGTTGTCAGCGATTTCATAAAGGGAGAGTCAGTCAGCAGTATGACAGGGGTGATTTTATTTTGCCAACTGGGAACACTTTTTATTTTGCCAACTGGGACCACTTTTTATTTTGCCTACTGGGTTCTTCCAAACCGAATTTAAATTTATCATCAACTAAACATCTTATCTTAATTTAAAATTCATGTCTTAATACAATCATGACTTTTCATAAATTACCCAATACGTTTTCTATCCAATACATGTCACTGTAATCATTACAATATTCCTGAAAATATAAACACATGTTTAAACTTTAGCAAAATTCAACAAAAAAAAATCTCAATCTTTTTTTTTCTGTTAAATAACAAATTGACAAGTTATGACAGCAATGACAAGCAGACATTATCGTTTTGAATGAAATGCAATTTGTAATAAACTAACAACATATAAGACACCTGTCCCCCTTAAGTTAAGGGGTCATTTGAAACAGGGTACTTCATAACAGAATTCTCAGAGATATTTTTCCTAAGGAAAATTTATTAGATTCTGAGATAATTTTACACTAAAAAAAAAACCTTGTAAAATTACAAGAACATTTTTTAAATATTTGACAAAAAATACAAGCTTTTTACCAATAATTTTGTAATTTAACAAGGTTTTTACCAAAAAAATTGTAAATTTAAAAATTTTTTGACACGATGAAATTTACAAGGAGGTTTCGTAACTTTACTAGATTTTTTGCTACCTCTTATTTTACGAGAATTCCTAGTAATTTTACAGTCTTTTTACCAATAATTTTGTAATTTTACAAGCTTCTTACCAATAAAATTGTAAATTCACGGTTTTTTTGGCGCAATTAAAATTACAAGAAATTCTCGTGAATTCACTAGATTTGTTTGTAAAATTATCTTGAAAATTTGTAAAAATAAAAAAAACAAGTAAAAAAGTTAAATTCGGCCTTGCCGAATGTAGTGATACCCTCCACAATTTCAAAAAGATTATTGCAAACAACTTTATTTAAAAGGAAATTACTTTAAAAAAAAATAAAAAATTCCGCGAAAAAAAAATTTGGTAAAAAAAAAATCCGCGATTTTTTTCTTTTTTTGTCAAAAAATATGTTCGTGCTTGTTTAAATACCGTTTGGTGTTCAATTATGTTCACTAGAGTGTCCCTTATTTTGGAAATGTTGGAAATCTTGAGACGGTACCCGCTCATTTTTTTCCTTTTGACTTAAAAATAACTCAGGAAAAATTTTACGCCCCTAGGACCACGCCTTCCCTACGCGACGGGCCCTTAAAGAGCGGGGCCTAAAAAATCATTTTTCCATACAAACCAAAAAATTTTTTTTTTGATTTTTAATTTTTTTGTTATTATTTATTATATTACTTGGTTTGCTTATTCACAACAAAAAAATTGATTTTGGTGGGATAAGTCTTTCAGCGCTAAAAAATTTTTCGCAAAAAAAAATTTTGAGCCGCCGGGGTCCTACAGTAAAAAATTTTTAAAAAATATTTTTTTTTAGTTTTGACCAGCAACGGTTTTAGCTGCTATGTTGCTTTAAATGATATATATTCATAAAAAAATATTTTTTGTATCTGTGACATCTTAATCGTGTTCTAAAAAAGGGTAAAAAATGCATTGATGATTTTTTTCGATACACGATAAAAATGTCACAAATATGAATAATATTTTTTTTGGAATATATATCATTAAAAACAACATAAAAACTAAAACCATTGCTTTTCAAAACTAAAAAAAAATATTTTTTAAAAATTTTTTACCGTAGGATTCCTACGGCTCAAAATTTTTTTTTTCGAAAAAGATAAAGATGTCACAGATATGAATAATTTTTTTTTTGGAATATATATCATTTAAAGCAACATAGCAGCTAAAACCGTTGCTGGTCAAAACTAAAAAAAAATATTTTTTAAAAATTTTTTACTGTAGGACCCCGGCCGCCCAAATTTTTTTTTTGCGAAAAATTTTTTAGCGCTGAAAGACTTATCCCTCCAAAATCAAATTTTTTGTCGTGAATAAGCAAACCAAGTAATATAATAATTAATAACAAAAAAATTAAAAATCAAAAAAAAAATTTTTTGGTTTGTATGGAAAAATGATTTTTTAGGCCCCGCTCTTTAAGGCCCCGTCGCGTAGGGAAGGCGTGGTCCTAGGGGCGTAAAATTTTTCCTGAGTTATTTTTAAGTCAAAAGGAAAAAAATGAGCGGGTACCGTCTCAAGATTTCCAACATTTCCAAAATAAGGGACACTCTAATGTTCACATATGTCAACCAGAATCCGAATTAAAGCATTTTGTGTTTTTAGGTTATGTTGAATGTACTGAAATTTTTGAGGTGTGCTTACATTTTCGTTCATAACTTTTGAACCGCTCAACCGATATCGCTCAAATGCAATACCAAACTTCTCAAGAGAACTTCCAATATATATGTTAAGTTTCAGTCATATCTGTGCAATATTTTGTCCGCGATAGCATTTTCCACAGACAGACGGACAGACGGACAGGCGGACATCGCTAGAATGTCTTAAAATCGATCGGGCATCATGAATATATATACTTTATGGGGTCCCAGACCGATATTTCGATGAGTTACAAACGGAATGACAAACTCATATATACCCTCTATCACTAAGTGGAGGGTATAAAAACAAGAAAGTTATAGTCGGTCAAGACCGACCATATTATGCCCTACACCAGTGTCTTCCGGATAATGGTTCCCAAGTCCAAACATGGACTAATTGGATCTGCCTTTTGTTAGATCTTTATTTACTGTAGAAAACACACAGATCAAATTTTTGTGGAATTGGTTTATTTTTTTCCCAATAGACCGATTTAACTGCATATCGGTCGAAATTTTTGTATGGGGGACTAACTCCAAAAATGGTTCTATTATATTTCGATTTGATTAGGTTACTAAAGTACACGCTTAACACCTAACAATAAAATTTTTATCAAATATTTACATTTTCATGAATTTTGAGGGAATTATGTGAATATCGGGAGGGTGGTTTGAATGGGGACTATCAGAAGGACTGACTCGATTCCTTTGAAATTTAGAATGATGATTCGTGCATACAAAATTTGAGTATTTGTAAAATTTCAAAGCGATATCTATTATAATACGGTTTTTAGAGTCATTTAAGCCTGTATCGTGCTTAAACCGATAGATGGACAGACGGACATCGCTAAATCGGCTTAAAAAGTAATTCTGAGTCGATCAGTATACTTGAAGGTAGGTCTAGGACCAATATTTCGGGTAGTTACAAACATCAGCACAAACTCATTATACCCTGTACCACAGAGTGGTGTAGGGTATAAAAATGTAAAATTACAACAAAAAATTTAACTTTCGATTTAAATTTGTTTGTTAAAAAACAAGGAAAACTGTCAAATATTGGTAAAATGGAATTACGAGACTTTTCCTATTAATTTGACAAAGTTTTTTTTTGTGTGTAGGTATAGAAAAATTCTCGGATTCTGAGGCGATTTTCGTGCAAAAAAAGATCAGGTTTTAAGACAAAAACATTTTCAGATTCTGAGACCTTTTTTTATTTAAAAAAATTCTTGTGTTTAGAAAAGAAAAATTTGTAGAGCATTTCTAAAAATATATAAAAATGGCAGAAAAATGAAAACCATAATGCTTATTATAAATGCTTGTTATAAAAATCTATAGCATACATCAAGGCTGACTTAAAAATAAAAATTTAAAGCATATTTTACGGAGTTTTTTTTTGTCAAAAAGTCTTAGATTCTGAAAATTTTTTCTATAGAAAAATTCTTATCTTCGAACGATTTAACCTACTAAAAAATTCTTATATTATGATACATTTATTCTACAGAAAATTCCCAGATTCTGAAATATTTTCCCTACTGAAAAATTTTTAGATTCTAAAACATTTTTCAAACAAAATTCCATTTAAGTACGAGGTTGCTTCAACAACAATATTTTGTTATTCAAATGATCCCTGTAAATTAAGGCTTAAGTGTTATTCTTTACCAAAACCCCATAATAATCCTTTACTCAAAAATGTTTCCCTCTTAACGTTACAAAAAAAAAAAGAATTGTAAAAATTACAAATTACTATAGTAATTCGTGTTCAAAAAGGTAGATATGTCAATAATATTGATGAGAGACATGCAAAAACATGCATGACTCTATAGAAATTGTATGAAAATTAAAGAAAATATTTTTAGTAAATAGACGTTTTAAAGAATAATAGAGAATTCCTTAATTGACATTTATAAAAAAAAGCAGGATTTTCTTTTTTGTAAATCTGACAAGTTGATTTTTTTGAAGTTTAAAAGTTTATTGAACTCTATGAGAATTATAAAAACCAATAAAATTATTGATGGGTAATTTAAAATGTCATGTTTTAAAAAAGTATTGCAAGTTGTTTATTAATAAATTAATTTAATATTTTATATAATTTGTAAAAAGAACTTAAAAATAATATAAAAAAAATTTACAAACAGTGCTAATAGTTGAAAATAAACACAATATGACATCCATGCTTGAAGACACACAATTCATGTAAACAATAATTAAACCGTCCGACAAAAATGAAAAAAATCGTTGAACACGTAGTTGAAACTAGAGACTAAATGTATTAAAACTGCATTTACAGTTTTTCATTTCGTGATCCGGTTTCCTTTTAAAAGGACTTCAAAGTTTTAGAGGATTAAATTTTAAAAAATATTTTTTTAATATTTATACTTGTCCTAGGAGGTCACTAGTGATAGCAAATTGAAGAGGAGGATCTCCTCTAATTTTCCTATTTTAATATTTTTACATATCAGGAAAAAGGAGGTAAGTTACGTCCATTCAAAAATGTGTCCTTCAATATCATTCAAAATTTTCAACAAAATATTTTGATAAAGTTTTCAAATGACTTTAATCACATCCTTTTATCCTGATATGGCAAAATACAAAAATGGAAAAATTAGGGGAGATCCTTCTCTTTCATCTGCCGTCACCAGTGTCATCCTAGGACAATTAAAAATATTTCAAAAATATTTTACAAAATGTATCCTTTAAAACTTTGAAGTCATTTTAAAAGGAAACAGGATCACGAAATGAAAAACTGTAAATGCAGTTTTACTCCATTTGATCTCCACTTTCCGACGTACATATATCATCCGGTTCATGTATATTATTGGCTGTCGGA
Organism: Pegoplata infirma; assembly: GCA_963921195.1. Lineage (NCBI taxonomy): Eukaryota > Metazoa > Arthropoda > Insecta > Diptera > Anthomyiidae > Pegoplata > Pegoplata infirma. The sequence continues at coordinate 211,408,340 of OY992539.1, read as the reverse complement.
CGGTGTTATAAACCGTGTTTCCTAAATTCGTTTTTCCTGTAGATTGTCTTATTCTGAGACATTTTTCTTATTGAAAAATTCTTAGATTTCAGTCATTTTTCTACAGCAAAATTCTTAGATTCTGACAAATTTCCTGTAAAAAAAGATTTCAGATTCTTGCCTTCCAGGGCATGTTAATGACTCCTTAAAATTTCTTTTAGAGACTTTATTTCAAAAAACAAAAAAAAAAATTGTCCATTTAATAGTCTTTAGCACCAAATTTATTCAAATTTTATTTCAAATTGAACTCTCTCTAATCCAAAAAAAAAAAAAAAATAAAAACTTTATTTTGTACATCAACACCAACGGATACAGCAATGAATTTCCGGTTTGTTTTTAATACACAACTAGCAAAAACATGACATTTCCTGTTCATTAATAAAAAAAATTTTGAATTGCTATTTTTTTTAGCTATTTTGCTATATGATTTAATGTAAAAAAATTACAAAATATATTTTTTAACACTTCTTAAATTTACAAGTGTTAAAAGATTTTAAAGAAATTCTACAAATTTTCTACTCGTGCAAAAAGTATGATACCACTTGTACTTCTACCCACCATTAGATGTTATTACAATAAGTATACTCCAAAGTATAAAGAAAGAAAAATATCTTAAAAGGACTTTAAGTTAAAAAGAAAAGAAAATTGAAAAGGGGGTGCGAATTATTGATTAACGACTGAAAGAAGCGCTATATTCTGAGAGAGTAAAGACAAACTTGAAGACTTTTCGTATAGAAAAATTCTCAGATTCGGACACATTATTCCATATAGAAAAATTATCAAATTCTTATACATTTTGCTGTGTTTAAAAATTTTCAGACTCTGAGACATTTTTTTGTATAGAAAAATTCTCAGACTCTGAGACATTTTACTGTATAAAAAATTTCCATACAGAAATTATCTCAGATTTAGAGACATTTTTCCCCATAGAAAAATTCTTAGATTCTGAGGAAAATTTTCCGTTTAGAAAAAATTCTCATTTTTCGGATTCTGAGACACTTTTCCTTATAAAAAATTCTCAGATTCTGAGATACTTTTCCTTATAGAAAAATTCTTAGATTCTTAGACATTTTTCCTTATAAAAAAATTCTCAGATTCTGAGACACTTTTCCTTATAGAAAAATTCTTAGATTCTGAGACATTTTGCCTTATAGAAAAATTCTCAGATTCTGAGACATTTTTCCTTATAGAAAAATTCTCAGATTCTGAGACATTTTTCCTTATAGAAAAATTCTCAGATTCTGAGACATTTTTTCGTATAAAAAAATTTTCATATTCTGAGAGATTTTTTCTATAGTAAAATTCTCAGATTCTGAGACATTTTTCTGTATAGAAAAATTCTACGATTCTGAGACATTTTTCTGAATAGAAAAATTCTCCGATTCTGAGACATTTATTTGTTAAGAAAAATTTTTAGATTCTGAGACATTTTCTCTATAGAAAAATTCAAAGATTCTGAGACATTTTTTCTATAGAAAAATTCTCAGATTCTGAGACATTTTTTCTATACAAAAATTCTCAGATTCTGAGACAATTTTTCTATAGAAAAATTCTCAGATTCTGAGACATTTTTTCTATAGAAAAATTCTCAGATTCTGAGACATTTTTTCTATACAAAAATTCTCAGATACTGAAACATTTTTCCGTCTGCGAAATTTTTCCGTATAAAAAAACTTTTAGATTCTGGGACACTTTTACTTAAAGAAAAATTCTTAGATTCTTAGACATTTTTCCGTATAGAAAAATTCACAGATTCTGAAACATTTTTCGGTATAGACAATTTCGCAGATTCTGAGACATTTTTCTATATACAAAAATTCTCAGATTTTGAGACATATTTTTCCATATAGAAAAGTTATCAGATTCTGACAAATTTTTCCGTATAGAAAAATTCTCAGATTCTGGGACAGTTTTCCGTATAGAAAAATTCTCAGATTCCGTGACATTTTTCCGTAAAAAAAATTCTCAGATTCTAAGACATTTTTTTGATATAGAAAAATTCTCAGATTCTGAGACATTTTTCCGTATAGAAAAATTCTCAGATTCTGATACATTTTTCCTTATAGAAAAATTCTCAGATTCTGAGACATTTTTTCTATAGAAAAATTCTCAGATTCTGAGACATTTTTTTTACAGAAAAATTCTCAGATTCTGAGACATTTTTCCGTATAGAAAAATTCTCAGATGCTGAGACATATTTCCGTATAGAAAAATTCTCAGATTCTGAGACATTTTTTCGTATAAAAAAATTCTCACATTCTGAAACATTTTTTCGTATAGAAAAATTCTCAGATTCTAAACATTTTTCATACAGAAAAATTCTCAGATTCTGAGACATTTTTTCATATAAAAAAATTCTCAGATTCTAAGAAATTTTTCCGTAAAGAAAATCTCTCAGATTCTGAGACATTTTTCCGTATAGAAAAAATCTCAAATTTTAAGACATTTTTCTGTATTGAAAAATTCTCAGATTCGGATATAGTTTTCCTATAGAAAAATTCTTATATTCTATGGCATCTTATACACATGCTACGATTCTACTTCTTCCAAGGTTCTGTCTTATACTGCGTATCAAAACTCCACTATCTTAATGGCTTAGTTACTCAGACAATTGTCTTATACCTGATCACCTTATACTCAAACAACCATCTTGTACTCAGACACTTGCTATATATTTCGATAACCATCTTATGCTTTGGAGTTTATGTTATAATTATGCTTCTATCTTATACCAAAAATGCCACTTATACTCAAACAATTTTCGAAATATATCCGGAAGTTTGTCTTATACTCAGACTACCGTGTTTTTCATATAAAAAAATTCTCAGATTCTGAGATATTTTTCGTATAGACAATTTTTCTGAATAGAAAAATTATCAGATTTTGACACATTTTTCTGAATAGAAAAATTCCCAGATTCGGTTATAGTTTTCCTATAGAAAAATTCTTATATTCTATGGCATGTTATACACATGCTACGATTCTAATTCATCCAAGGTTTTGTCTTATACTGCGTATCAAAACTCCACTATCTTAATGGCTGAGTTACTCAGACAATTGTCTTATACCTGATCACCTTATACTCAAACAACCATCTTGTACTCAAACACTTGCTATATATTTCGATAACCATCTTATGCTTATACCAAAGATGGAACGTATACTCAAACAATTTTCGAAATATTTCCAGGAGCTTGTCTTATACTCAGACTACCGTGTTTTTAATATAAAAAAACTCTTATATTTTGGGAAATTTTTATATTCTATGACATGTTATACACATGCAACGATCTTACTGCTTCTAAGGTAATGTCTTATACTCATCTTACCATCTTATACTTCCAAAGGGTTTTCCGGAAGTAAACCCAAAGTGAAATATTTCCATTAAAAATACATACACTCAAAAAAATACGTTAGTAGATTTACTAATTTTTTTTTGCTAATGCTAGTTAGCTAACTTTTAGCAAATTTTTAGTTGAGATTAGCATGTTAGCAAAAAATTCTTGTAAACTTCATTTAGCACATTAGCAATTTTAAACAAACGTTGAACTAATTTCTTTTGCTAAGATTTGAAATTGAGTTGACAACATTTTTACAAGATTTTTTGCTAATATTAGCAAAAATAAATGGTAAATTTTTTTTTATTTTCAGAAAACTTAAAATGGCTATATCTCGGAAACTAAGCCAGATAGAGCAAAATAGAGGGCATTTTTGGTTCTTAGAATCGCCATACTTTCGCGGGTCCTCTTCACATGTGTGGACCCTAATGGAACCTAACTTTGGATCCAAAAAAGTTAGCATTCCCGAAAATTTTAAAATGCCCATATCTCGGTAAATATTGCCGACACAACAAAATGTCCAAAAGCATTTTTGTAGCTCTCAATACGTAGAACAAGACCGCAAAATAGTCAAAAGCTCTCCGAGTAATATTTTTGATGTTATCGAGTTTTTTAATTCTCAAGACCCCAGTTGTCCCCTAAAATCACGTATCTCAAAAACTAAGCAAGGTAGAGCGAAACGGACTCAAATTTTGGATCAAAAACTATGACGATTTTTAAGGAACCCAACGAGGTCTAGGCCCATCGGGGTCTGGACCTATTGGGTCCGAACCCAATGGGGTCCTCAAATGTATATGAACTAAGTTGAAATAAAAATTATTTCAGTTAACTAATTTTTAGCAAAACGTTTTTGCTAACTTTACCAAAAAAATTGTGGGTTCAAAATCAGCAAATTTTCTTGTAGGTTTACAAGCTTTTTTTTGCTAACTTTACAGTTTTTTTTTTTTGAGTGTACTAAAACTCTACTTGCATATTGTCTTAGTTACTCAGACTACTGTCTTATACTAAAAACAGTCTTATACTTAAACTACAGTCATTTACCTCAACTACCGTCTTGTTCTCAATCCTCAATCAAGCATCCATGTTATAATCATGCTTCTCGGAAATATTTCCGAGAGTTTGTCTTATTCCCAAACTACGGTCTTATACTCCTTCTATCATCTTACACTGCAACAATCCTCTTATACTCATACTTCCACCTTTTACTCTTAACTTTTATTTAATACTTCGACTTTTCTCTCATACTCAGCTTATGACCAACCTATTTGTTTGTTTGTCTTATACTCCCACTACCTTGTTTTTCATATAGAAAAACTCTTATATTCCTATAGAAAAATTCTTCCGAAGGGTTTAATAAAGTCTGTCTTAACACTCAGAAATTTAATAAATTTAGCAATAAAGTGAATTTCCATTAAAAAAAAAAACATATTAAAATTCTACTTACTTTTTGTCTTAGTTACTCAGACTACTCTGTCTTATACTTAAAACCGTCTTATACTCAAACTACAGTCATTTACCTCAACTACCATCTTGTTCTCTATCAACCATCTTATGCTTAGGCTTCCATGTTCTAATAATGCTTCTAAAAAATATTTTCCTAGAATTTGTCTTATACCCAAACTACCGTCTTATACTCTTACTGTCATCTTATACTGTAACTACCCTCTTATACTCAGACTTCCACCTTTTACTTTAACTTTCATTTAATTCCTCGACTTTCTCATACTCAGCTTACGACCAACCAACCTATCGTCTTATACCCAACCTATGCTCTTATACTCAAACTACCATCTTATACTATCGCAGGGTACCTAAACAACTGACGTTTAAGTAGCAAAAAAATACGTTAAAAGAACTTAAAGAACAAATAATGAAAAAAAAATAAAAATGGAAACTTGTTAATCGCAAATAAATGATGAATGATTTGTGGTAAAGTTCTTTTGCAACTCCTCTGTGTTTATGTATTTTTGTACGTAAGTCTGAAACAGTATTCAAATCAAGGGAAAATATAAAAAGGCCTATAAAATCAATTGCAATTGATTGTTAAATAAAAAAAAAAACTTGCAGAAAAAAAAATGGCAAAAAAAAAATCCACAAAGTAACTTTTGTATTCGTTTGTACTTAATACTTCTCTTTCGTTTTTTTTTTTTTTTTGTAAATTAACGTATTGTGTACAAATACATTTTAATTGAAAATAGTAGCATAACAAAAAGAATCAACGTCGGGGTGTTAAAAAGGGTTAATTGATATGACTTTGATTGCCTAAAGCTTGATTTCTCTACATGTGTGTGTGATGGATACATGTATTTAATATTAACACTGGAGTTAGACAGCATCAACTGACGGGTTTTGTTAGGATTTTTTAAAAAATATACGGTGTTTAACTCGAAATATCATCCTTCCTAATCTCTGAATTGTCTGTTCTGGAAAAAAAAATTCTACTTTGATTGACTACATTACCGTGTAAGGTTTTGACTTATTCAAACCCCAAATGGTGTACTCCCCACTACGGTCTTCTATTTTTGTAATGAGTAGTCTTATACTCAATTATAAGTCGTCTTATACTAAAATAAATAATTTGCGTATTCATCCGTCAGTAAATTATTGTGTTTGCATTTTTAAGTTAATTTTTTTCACGTCTATCTAAATGCCGTATAAGAGTTTACGTACATTCGTATAACTGTTATATGTATCGGTGTCTAAAATAGTTTATGTGTTTTGAAGTTCGTTTATATTTCACATACGCACTTTTATTCTGTGTTAATAGTTATTTCTTTTACAAAGAGTATTTATTTGATGTTGTTTAAACTCCTAGCATTGTTTTCAATCTCGATACGTTTGTAATAATATTTTAAAAGCTGTTTTTTATTATTACAGATTGATCAAAGTTTTTGTTTAAAAAGAAATATATAAAAAAATTGATTTATTATTTATACATAAATTACAATTAATTGCCAAGACAAAAGTGTTATTGATTGTTACACATGGCATTAAAGTGGTAATCAAAAATGCAGTGTTGCCAGGGAATTGTAATTAAAAATATGTTTTTTTTTTTGTTATTTTTGTTTAAGCTAAGTTTTCCCTATGGGCTTGTCAACTGGATAGAGTTGCAAAAGAAACAAAATAGTATTTAACCTCATTTTTCAAGTTGGCTTAGTGTAACCTCATTAAGTTTTGCTGACCGCAGTGCGGTTACTAACGCTACCGTGTTATACTCAGACTACCGTTTTTTACTCAGGCTACCGTGTTATATTCAGACTACCTTTTTTTACTCAGGCTACCGTCTTACATTTAGACTACCATGTTATACTTAGACTACCGTCTTATACACAGACTACCGTCTTATACTTAGACTACCGTCTTATACTTAGACTACCGTCTTACACTCAGACTACCATCTTATAATCGGACTACCGTCTTATACTCAGACTACTGTCTTATACTAAAACTACCGTATTATACTCAAACTATCATCTTATACCAATAGTCCGAGTATAAGATTATAATTAGACTACCGTCTTATACTAATTCACTACCTTCAAATACCCAGACTTCCGTCTTGTGCTTAGACTATTGTCTTATACTCATAGTACACTCTTATACTCAAAAAAACCGTCTTATACTTAGACTACAGTCTTATTCTTAGACTACTATCTTATAATCATACTACCGTCTTATACTCAGACTACCATTTTATGCTAATACTAAAACTACCGTCTTATACATATACTCAAAGTACCGTCTGATACTTAGACTATCGCCTTATACTCAGACTACCGTCTTATACTTAGACTACCGTCTTATACTCAGGAAATCGTTTAATACCCAGACTACCGTCTTATACCCAAACTACCGTCGTATACCCAGACTACCGTCTTATACCCAGACTACCGTCTTATACCCAGAATACCGTCTTTTACCCAGACTACCGTCTTATACCCAGACTACCGACTTACACCCAGACTACCGTCTTATACCCAGACTACCGTCTTATACCCAGACTACCGACTTACACCCAGACTACCGTCTTATCGCCTTATACTCAGACTACCGTCTTATACTTAGACTACCGTCTTATACTTAGACTACCGTCTTATACTTAGACTTCCGTCTTATACTTAGACTACCGTCTTATACTCAGGAAATCGTTTTATACCCAGACTACCGTCTTATACCCAGACCACCGTCGTATACCCAGACTACCGTCTTATACCCTGACTACCGTCTTATACCCAGACTACCGTCTTATACCCAGACTACCGTCTTATACCCAGACTACCGTCTTATACCCAGACTACCGTCTTATACCCAGACTACCATCTTATACCCAAACTACCGTTTTATACCCAGACTACAGACTTACACCCAGACTACCGTCTTATACCCACACTACCGTCTTATACCCAGACTACCGTCTTACACCCAGACTACTGTCTTATACTCAGACTGTCATTTCATACTCAGACTACCGTTTTATATTCAGATTACATTTTATACCTAGAATACCATCTTATACTCAGACAATTGTCTTATACTCAGACAATTGTCTCATACTCAGACCACCGTTTTATACTCAGACTACCGTCTTATACTTAGTCTACCGTCTTATACTTAGTCTACCGTCTTATACTTAGATTACCGTCTAATACTCAAACAATCGTTTTATACTTAGACTACCATCTTATACTCAGACTACCGTCATATACTCAGACTACTGTCTTATGCTTAAACTTTCGTTTTTTGCTCAGAATATCGTCTTATATTCAGACTAACGTGTTATACTAAGATTACCGTCTTATACTCAGACAATTGTCCAATACTCAGACTACCGTCATATACTCGGACTACCGTCTTATACTCAGACTACTGTCTTATACTAAAACTGCCGTCTTATATTAACACTTCCATCTTATACTCAAACTTTCATCTTATACTCAGACTATTGCGTATTATACTTCATTTTACCGCCATAAAAAGCAGTTTATATTGAAAAAAAGTTAATGTAAGTTCAAAATTTATGCTTTATCAATTTTTCTTAAAATTAAATTGTTCATCCTTTGTTATTCTTATACAAATCCTCCTGTTGATTGTCCTCCTTTAATTCCACACATTTTCCATTTGGAAAACTTCTGTTTATTATTTTTTTTATGTATAAAATATTTAACTTTTAGTGATACAATTGAGATTTATTGCTTTTACGGTATAACATCTTCTTGTCTTTGTACTCCCAATTCTTCTGATGTGATTTACTAACCAGGAATGGTTTTTATTTTCTTTTCGTGCATTTGCAAAGCAATAGTGATTTGTAAATGGCTTTGAATTGAAAATAAATATATAAGTATTAAAAGCAAAATTGGAATAAAGAAGAGAAACAAGCAAAGAAGTTAAATTCAGCCTTGCCGAATTTATGAATACCCTCCGGAATGTAAAAAAGATTATTGCAAAAAAATTTATTCGGTGTCCAATTCTGTTCACAAGTTTCCACTAGAAGCCAATTTAAAGCATTTAGTATTTTTAGGTTATGTGGAATGTAACAAAATTTTCGAAGTGTACTAACTTTTTTGTTTATAACTTTTGAACCACTAAACCGATATCGCTCAAATGCAATACCAAACTCTTCGAAACATCAATAAGTAAATATGTTAAGTTACAGTCATATCTGTGTTATATTTTGGATGTAATCGGCATTTCAACAGACATACGTACAGACGGACATCGCTAGTATGTTTTAGAATCGATCACTGATCAATAATATATGTACTTTATGGGGTTACAGACCGAATTTTCCATGAGTTACAAACGGAATGACAAACTCTTATACACCGTCTACCACTAACACTAAGTGGAAGGTACAAAAAAAGGAGTGAAATTTCTCTACTTTGTGCATATAGATTGAAATTTATTACACCACATTGCAATTTAAACCAGAAAAAACAACAACATTGAAATAAAATAGTAATTCAACTTTATTTGACAAAGTAACTCCCAGAAGTTTTTTTTTGTGTAGCAGAAAAATACAAACGTAAAGAAATAATTCAAATTTCTGTTTTAAATTGAAAAAGAGTATCAATTCTTTTATATTAAAAATCACATAAATCAATGACCTTAAACTGAAAAAATTAAATGTCTTAAATAAATTTTTAACTTTTTAACTCTTTCTTTAATGCAAGAGCAATAAATATTTATTTAGTTCAATGTTCTTTCTAGATAATTTATGTAAAATATTTCGAATTTCTTAAAATTGCTATTGTAAACAAATTTCATGAGCACTTTTTTGTAAGGGCGCTTATTTGTTAGCCTTATTTTCTGGAATATTTGCTCTTAAATTAGTTGTAATATTTCACACTATTGTGTGAAATTAACAATTTAATGACAAAAAAGGTTTTTCATGGTAGTGTCCTTGACAGGCAAACATCATAAAGTAAAAGGATTTTATGGTCAAATACACACAAGATAATTAAGAAAGTCGCACCATTTTAAACATATTTGATGTCTTGTAGTCAGGAACTCTATTTAAAAAAAGGTTGGTATAGGTATTATGCAACAAACTGTCAAGGTTTAAATTTTAAACCGTTGTATAAAACCTAGAGTATATGAAACATATGTATAAAAATACTCTTATACTAAACAATAAGATTGTAAGTCAAAAATTAGAGTCTGAACATAAATATTTTTTGAGATTCTTAGACGATTTTCCGTGAATGAAAATTTTTAGATTTTAATATATTTTTTCGTATAGAAAAACTCTTATATTCTAAGACATTTTTCTATATAGAAAATTTTTTAGATGTTGAGACATTGTACCACATAGAAACAAATCTCAGTCCCTTTGATTCAAAGATTCTGAGAGTTTTTTCCGTATAGAGAAATTCTGAGAGTCTGAGACATTTTTTTATATAGAATAAGTCTAAAGTTCTGAGACATTTTTGGTATAGAAAAATTCTTAGATTCTGAGACATTTTTTCGTATAAAAAAATTTTAAGATTCTGAAACATTTGTTCGTATTAAGAATTTCTTAGAATTTGACACATTATTCCATATAGAAAAGTTATTAATTCAAAAATATATAAAATAATCGAGTTTTACTTTTTCTTATTGTTGGCAACATATTAAAAAGCAAAATAGATGAATTTTTTGATAATTTTTTCATAAGCTTTTGTTAAATCAATCATTATTTTGATTGACTATAAATAAAAAATTTATCAAATTTTTGATCAAAGTCGAAAAATTGCAATTGAAAAAATACAATTTGATGATTGGTATAACATTTTTTTTGTTTAATGGAGGAATTTCAATCAAAAAATTGATTGAATCCCCGTTTTTGTTGATTGAAATTCTTTTAAAATTTTTTCTGTGTATAGAAAAATTCTTTAATTCTGTGACATTTTTCGTACACAAAAATTTTCAGGTTCTGAGACATTTTGCGGTTAAATATTTTTTTTTTCACGAAAATGTGTAAATTTTAGGGGTTATTTACCAATTAATCTTTATTAAATTTAAGTCGACACGTATTTTTTCTCTAAGTGATATTCCTGTCGGTTCGGGAGTTATCGGAATTTTTCCCAAAAGTTTGAGTATAAAACAGAAGTTTGAGTATAAGACGAAAGTTTGAGTATAAAACAGAAGTTCAAGAATCAGACGGAAGTTTGAGTATAGAACGAAAGTTTTTCTATAAGACGAAAGTTTGAGTATAAGACGGTGGTTTGAATATAACACGAAATTATAATAGAAAGAAAAAAGTTTAAGAATAACACGAAAGTTTGAGTATAAGACTGTTGTTTTAGTAAAAGACTGTAGTTTCAGTATAATAAAGTAGTCTAAATATAGAACCAAAGTTATAGTATAAGACTGTAGTTCGAGTATAAGATGGAAATTTTAGTATAAGAGGAAAGTTTTGTTATTTGGCTATAGTTTTTCTATGAGAAAAAAGTTTGAGTATGAGACGGTAGTTTCAGTATAAGACGGTAGTTTGAGATAAAACGAAAGTATAAGAAAAAGAAAAAAGTTAGAGAAGTTTGACTATATGGAACGAAAGCTTTTCTATGAGACGAAAGATTGAGCATAAGAGGGTAGTTTGAGTATAAGACGGTAGTTTGAGTATAAGACGGATGTTTGAGTATGGGATGAACGTTTTTCTATAAGCCGAAAGTTTGAGTATAAGACGGTAGTTTAAATATAATACAAAATTATAAGAAAAAGAAAAAATTGAAGAATAAGATGAAATTTGAGTATGAGACGGTTGTTCTATTTAGTAAAAGAGGGTAGTTTGAGTATATACAGTAATCTAAATATAGGAATAAATTTTGAGTATAAGACTGTAGTTCGAGTATAAGACGGAAATTTTAGTATAAGACAAGAGTTTGCATATTTGGCGAATGTTTTTCTTTGAGACGAAAGATTGAGTATAAGACGTTAGTTTAAGATAAAACGAAAGTATAAGAAAAAGAAACAGGATTGAGAAGTTAGACTATATGGAACGAAAGTTTTTCTATAAGACTAAATTTTGAGTATAAGACTGTAGTTCGAGTATAAGACGGAAATTTTAGTATAAGACAAAAGTTTGCATATTTGGCGAATGTTTTTCTTTGAGACGAAAGTTTGAGTATAAGACGGTAGTTTAAGATAAAACGAAAGTATAAGAAAAAGAAACAGAATTGAGAAGTTAGACTATATGGAACGAAAGTTTTTCTATAAGACGGAAGTTTGAGTATGGAATGAAAGTTTTTCTTCAAGACAAAAGTTTAAGTATAAGACGGTAGTTTGAATATAACACGAAATTATAATAGAAAGAAAAAAGTTTAAGAATAACACGAAAGTTTGAGTATAAGACTGTTGTTTTAGTAAAAGAAGGTAGTTTGAGTATAAAAAGTAGTCTAAATATAGAACCAAAGTTTGAGTATAAAACTGTAGTTCGAGTATAAAACGGAAATTTTAGTATAAGACAAAAGTTTGCGTATTTGGCGAATGTTTTTCTATGAGACGAAAGTTTGAGTATAAGACGTTAGTTTGAGATAAAACGAAAGTATAAGAAAAAAAAAAAGTTTGAGAAGTTTGACTATATGGAACGAAAGTTTTTCTATGAGACGAAAGTTTGAGTATAAGAGGCTAGTTTGAGTAAAACACGAAATTATAAAAAAAATAAAAAAGTTGAAGAATAAGATGAAATTTTGAGCATGAGACGGTTGTTTTGGTAAAAGACGGTAGTTTGACTTTAATACAGTAGTCTAAATAAAGGACCAAATTTTGAGTATAAGTCGGTAGTTCGAGTATAAGACGGAAATTTTAGTATAAGACGAAAGTTTGAGTATTTGGTGAATGTTTTTCTATGAGACGAAAGTTTGAGTATAACACGGTAGCTTGAGATAAAACGAAAGTATAAAAAAAGAAAAAAAGTTTGAGAAGTTTGACTATATGGAACGAACGTTTTTCTATGAGACTAAAGTTTGAGTAAAAGACGGTAGTTGGAATATAACACGAAATTATAAGAAAAAGAAAAAAGTTGAAGAATAAGATGAAATTTTAAGTATGAAACGGTTGTTTTGGTAAAAGACTAGTTTGAGTATGATAAAGTTTTCTAAATAAAGGACCAAATTTTAAGTATAAGACTGTAGTTAGAGTACAAGCCAAAAAATTGTAGTATAACACGGTAGTTTGAGGTAAAACAAAGTATAAGAAAAAGAAAAAAGTTTGACTATATCGAACGAAAGTTTTTCTATGAGACGAAAGCTTGAGTATAAGAGGGTAGTTTGAGTATAAGACGGTAATTTGAATATAAGAGTAGTTTGAGTATAAAACGGTAGTTTGAGTATAAGACGCAAGTTTGAGTAAACGTCGGAAGTTTGACTAAGTTATCTAATATCTAAGTTTAAGTATAACACCTAAGTTCGAGTTTAAGTATTATATCTAACAAGGGAAGTATCTCAACCCTTATCAACCGATTTGCGTGAAACTTAAAATATATATAAATGAGACGATTTTAAGGTTGGGGTGTCTCGGCTTATAGACCATATCAGTGTTTAAAAATTTCGTTGTCCCCTTATGAAACAATGATGACCTTCGGGAAAATTTCGATAACTCCCGAACTAACAGGAATATCGTCTAGAGCAAAAATACGTGTCGACTTAAATTTAATAAGGAATATTTTATATTCATATGGATATCGTAGGTCTATGCCTTCATATATATACCCCCCAAAATTTACACATTTTCATGAGAAAAATATTTAACGAAGCCGAATTTTTACTAGGTTATGCCACCGTTGGATAGGCATTAAAAAAACCATTATTCTCATATGGAAACATCATATAGTTTCTTAGAAAGAAATCGCCGAAAAATCCAAAAAAACGATTTTTTCGCCAATTTTTGACTAATTTTTTGAACCCCTAAATCCGCGATATGGCCGATAAGCCGAGACACCCCTGCCTTAAAATGGTCTCATTTATATATATTTTAAGTTTCAGGGAAATCGTTCATAAGGGTTAGGATACTTCCCTTGTAAGTTTAATGACATTACTACGGAGATAAACTGATTGAAATGACGATAATTGTTTTATTATTTTAAATAAATTTTAAAAAGTATTTACGTATCCCAACTTAATATAAGAGATATAAAAAATACTTACTGTAATAAACTTTAAAATAAACTAATTTTATTTATTTTTTTCTTTCATTACAGAATTTTACAAAAAAAAAACAACGTCAAGTGAAGGGTAAGTTCTTATACAGTTTAAATTTGTTAGTATTATAGAATCTAGAATTGTTCCTCAAAAAAAAAATGTGATAAATATTTAAAAAAATCAAAGAAGTTCTTGCTTGGATTAAATATTTTCTTTCATACCCCTAAAAAGGATTGTATTCAATTTTTCGTCGATTCTTTATATAAATTTCTTTCTTCTAAATTTATTTCTTGAAAAACTCTTAAACCACTTATATTTGTTTTTTCTTAAATTTTTTGATACTGACTCCGAAAAAAATGGATACTATTGTTACTTCCGTTTGTTGTTTATAGTACATTTTAACTATTTGTTTCCCACAATTTTTTATATTTTATTTTTTTGAAACACTCATCCTTCAATTTTTCTTGATGCATTTTTTTAACTGCAATTTGACTCGTTTGTTTGCTGATTTGTTTGTTCCATAAGGAGCGTTTAACAAAAGTGAAACTTTGGATTTTTTTCTCTTTTTTCTACAATAGTCCTTCTTTCATTTCGTTAAATATAGTTTAACAATGCAATTGTTCAACTTTTCTGAACAATTTCATATTTTTGCTGACTTTAGCAGAAAAAAAAGAAAATGTTTGTATAGTATAGTTTTTTTTTTGTAAATAGTTTTATAGAAAGAAAAATATATTAAGGGTTAGAAATACTTAGATGGGGAAAAAATATAATGCTTTTTAGTTAATGAATTGGAAAAAACTACATTTACAATTACATTAAATGTGATTCAGAAATAAAAACAAAAAAATTAAAAGAAATTTTAAATTGAAGTAGAGGAAAACAAGATAGAAGGCTATATTCTACCATGGCGAGTCTAAAATATTTTTCAAAAATTGTTTGAATTTTCCAAAGTTTTAAATTTTTTAATATATTTTTTATAAATTTGCCTGAAAATCAAAAAAAAAGTACCAAATTTTGGTACCTTTTTTTAAATTAGGTACTTTTTGTATTAATCATTATGGTGCCAAATTTTAGTATTTTTTTTTTTAAATTAGATACTTTTTGTATTAATCATTATGGTACCAAATTTTGGTACTTTTTTAAATTTGGTACTTTTTCGTATTCATCATTATTTCACTAAATAGGAAAAATTTTTAATCATATTTTTTTATTATCTTTTTTGAATCCTTTCAACTCCCGTTCTTGCCTACCTGTGTCTACAAAATCAACAATTTCAAACTTCATTTGGTTTTTTGATGTTCATAAAATTTTCATTTTCAAACAGATAACTTTATCATATAAAAATGTTCTATTTACCACACAACAGAAAAAAAAATATATAAACTATTCTAATTGTATTTAGTTATTTTTCCTGTCAAAACATCTTTAGAGAAGTTTTTTTTTTCGTAAACCAAAAACAACAAAAATTTCCAAGAAAAACTTTTAGAAAAGTTTTGATTACTTAGTATTGTTAGATATTGCAGAAAATGAAAACAAAACAACTAAGAACATTATAGCAGGTCAAGACCGATCATATAAATACCCTTCTCCAGTGGTAGGCGGAAAATGTTTCCATTCAATTAAAGAAAAAGCTTCATATTGATGAATTGTTACATTAATATGAAGAAATGTTACATCAATTTTTCGTCCAATGTAACTTATCAATATAATGCAGCGTCATCAATATGATGATACTATTTCATAAATTTGTATGACATATTTTCATTAATGTAATGAAATGTTACATCTTTATAACAACAATGTATCATCAAAATTAATGATACAGTGTCATCATATTGATAATGCATAACATTAGACGAAAATTAATAAAACATTTCATCATATTGATAAAATTTTTCATCAATATGATGAAGTTTATTCATCAATATATTACTGTATTATAACTTTTCAGTTTTGTGTTTTTCTAAAAGCATGGACAAAAAATGTTGTGTTCGGAACTTAAAAAATTTTCGAAAATTTTTTGAAAACATATTTTGATGACATGATGAAAAGTGTCACCACTTGTTACATCAATTTTGATGCCATGTTTCATCATAATTTCATCTAATATGATGAAATTTGTCATCAAATATGATGATGACAACAAGTCATGAAATCGTTTCATCAATATGAGGAACTTTTTTTCGTTGAGTGTAAGTTAAGTGTGTTCAATTTCGTTATCTTCTGTTAACTTGGAACCGATTAGAGTGTCTTTTTTCAATGTTTTTTTTCGGATGTTCAAAATTGGAAGAAAATTTTGTTTGCCTCTATTAATAAGTGAAGGGTGTATAAAAATATACAAAAAAAAACAAGTAAGAAAATTATAGTCGGTCAAGACCGACCATAAAATACCCTACACCAGAGTTTCCCGGAAAATGGGTCCCAAGTTCAAACATGGACTGATTAGATCTATATTTTGTCAAATCTTTAATAAGTGTAAAAAGCACTCACTAATCAAATTTGAGTGGAATAGGCTTCTTTTTGTTGACAATAAATCACTTCAACTGAATATCGGGCGAAATTTCCACATGGGACCTAAGTCCAAAAATGGTCCGATGATAATCAGATTTGATAAGGTTATTAAAGTACGCGTTTAACATACACAAACAGAATTTTAATTAAATATTTTCTATTTTCATGAAATTTGAGAGATTTATGTGAAAATCGGGAAGGTGGTTTGTATGGGGGCTACAATAAGAACTCGTTCGATTTCTTTAAAATTTGGAATGGTGATTTGTGTTGATAAAACATGATTACCTGCCAAATTTCGAATAGATACCTGTTAAAATGCGTCTATTAGAGTCATTTGAGCCAAAACTAAAGAGGACCTTTGTATGGGGGCTAGGTCTAAATATGGACCGATTTTTTCCAATTTCAATAGGCTTCGTCCTTGGGCCAAAAGAGGCTTAAGTTTCAAATTTCAAGTCAATTGATTAAGAATTGCGACCTGTATCGTGTTTACACCGTTTACATGGACAGACGGACGGACGGACGGACAGACGGACGGGCATCGCTAAATCGACTCAAAAAGTGATTCTAAGCCGATCGGTATACTTAAAAGTGGGTCTAGGACCAATATTTCGGGTAGTTACAAACATCAGCACAAACTCATTATACCCTGTACCACAGTGTGGTGTAGGGTATAAAAATATTTAGTAATTTTTGGTACTTTGCAACAACTTGATTATCATGTACTTGTGTATATGACAACAGAAGTCTATTATAATAAAAATGAGTTTTCCAAAAAAAACTTACAACTAAGTTTTTCTAAAGTAATAGGTTAAGGAAAGTAATGAAAAAGCAGAAAAATATGTAAGGAATTTTGTGAGCAAGAACAAGTAATAGTAAAACCATTTTAACAAGTAAAATGGATAAATCAACTTAGGCGAATTCATGAATACCAACCAAAATGCCTAAAATATTTCAAATATATAAAAATCTTTTTAGAGATTTGAATTTTTTTAACGCAAAAAAAAATAGATTTTTTCAAAAATTCTAACCAGAAAATTTTTATTTTAAATAAAACTATTTTTTTAGTAATTTTTGAACAAAAGTATTTTTTTTTAGTGTAAAAATTTTTTTGAGTGTAAATTTTATTTTAGTTGTAAACTTTTTTTAGTGTAAAATTTTTTTTGAGTGGCAGAAACAATTTCCAATGTTCGAAATGTTTTTTTTTTCAACACTTGAATTCAGGAAAATACTTTTTTTATAAAAAGTACCAAAAAAATACTTTTTAAAAAAGTTTTTATTAATAGTACCAAAATAGAACCTTTTTAAAAAAAAAATCAAAATACATAGTACTTTTATTTAAAAAAAAAGTATCAAAATAACGATTTTTTTAAAATGCACCAAAATAGTACCTTTATCATAAAAAGTACCAAAATAGTACTTTTGGTACATATTATAAAAAAATATTATTTTATGATTTTTATAAATAACAAAGTTTTTTTAACAAAAATATACTATTTTGATACTTTTAAAATAATACTAAATTGTTTTTTTTTTTTTGGGTCATGTCAATTTTGTTCGAAAGTGGAATGGAGTTTTTTTCTGCAAAAACATAAAACGATATATCTTTTCTGAATAAAATTGACTCTGTGTCAGACATAACTCTTCATAAATAAGTATCATTTGGTTAAAAAAGCAATTATTTTGTTTTTCTTATTAAAAAAAAATATATTTTGGTACTTTTTTATTTAAAAAGTAATATTGTGGTATTTATTATTTAAAAGTGTTATTTTTGAAACGTTTTACAGCATAGTTCGATATTGGTAGCTTTAAAAAAATGATTTTTATAAAAACTACAAAACAAAATAGTTTTTATAAAAAGTACCAAAACAATACTTTGCTTTTAAAAAGGAAGTAGCAGGGTGGATTTATTTTTTAAATAACGTACCAAAATAGAATTTTTTGATAAAAAGTACCAATATTTAATTTTTTATACAAAGTACCAAAATAGTACTTTTTAATAAAAAGTTCCAAAATAGTACTTTTTAAATAAATTTGAGGATTTATCAGAAATTTTTAATAAAAAGTACCAAATAATAATTTTTACTAGGATGGAATTTTGCTTTTAATAAAAAGTACTTTTTGATAAAAAGTACTTTTTGATAAAAAGTACCAAAATATTTCTTTGTGATAAAAAACTACCAAAATAGTACTTTTTGATAGAAAGTTCCAAAATGGAACTTATTTAAATAAATTTGAGTCATAAATTTTTGTCTTTTAAGACTCTAAAAAAAAATCTAAACATTTTTTGGAAATATCCAGAAACTTAATTTTTATAAAAAGTAACAAAATAATACCTTTTTTTTAAGTATGGATTAATTTTTAAATAAAGTACTAAAATAGTATTTTTTGGTAAAAAGTACCAAAATGGTTTTATTTATTCAAGTACCAAAATAGTACTTTTTAATAAAAAGTTCCCAAATATGACATATTTAAATAAATTTCAGGATTTATCAGAAATTTCGAATAAAAGTACCAAATAATACTTTTTAACAAGATGGATTTTTTTTAAATGTTCCAATTACATGGTATTTTTTGAAAATAATTACTAGAGTAAATGTTTGTCTTTAAAGATATTATGTGTTGCATTTAGGTAAATTTTTTGTTGAAAATATCCAGAAACTTAATTTTTATAAAAAGTAACAAACTAATATTTTTTTTTTTAAAAAAAGTATTGATTTATTTTTTAAATGAAGTACCAAAACAGTATTTTTTGATAAAAATTGTTTTTTTTATACAAGTACCAAAATAGTACTTTTTGATAAAAAAAAGTTTAAAATATTACATATTTAAATAAATTTCAGGATTTATCAGTAATTTTGAATAAAAAGTACCAAATAATACTTCTTACCAAGATGAAATTTTTTTAAAAAAAGTACCAAATATATAGTATTTTTTTGATAAGAATTACTAAAATGGAATTTTTTGATTAAAAGTACCAAAATAGTACTTTTTGATAAAAAGTTCCAAAATAATACTTATTTAAATAAATTTAGGCATTTTAAGTTTACATGTTTGTCTTTAAAGATATTAAAAAAATGTGTTGCATTTAGGAAAATTTTTGAGAGATATCCAGAAACTTAATTTTTATAAAAAGTAACAAACTAATACTTTTTTTAGAAGTATGGATTTATTTTTTTAAATAAAGTACCAAAATAATATTTTTTTATAAAAAGTACCGAAATGAAATTTTTTATACAAATACCAAAATAGTACTTTTTAATAAAAAGTTCCAAAATAGTACTTATTTCAGGATTTATCAGAAATTTTGAGTAAAAAGTACCAAATAATACTTTTTACCAGGATGATTTTTTTTTTTTTAAGTATCAAATACATAATAATTTTCGATAAGAGGTACTAAAATGGAATTTTTTTGATAAAATGTACCAAAATACGGCAAAAAATTTAAATTTATTTTATAAATTTCCATTACTGTTTCTCTACATCTCTCTCACTCCAGTGTTGCCTAATTTTGAGAAATTATCTCTCAAAAGCACATACAGTAATGCCAACATAATCACATTGACAATGTGTAGCTTTTTTATACCCTCCCCTCTAGTGATAGAGGGTATATATAAGTTTGTCATTCCATTTGTAACACCTCGAAATATTGGTCTAGGACCCCATAAAGTATATATTTATGATCCTTGGTCGATTTTAAGACGATCTAGCGATGTCTGTTGAAAACACGCTAACTTTAAAAAGACTTTACGGAGGCTCCTGAAGTTTGGCATATATGTTGGCAATTTACTTGTTCAGGTTGGTATTACAATCCAGCGAAATCGGTCCAGTGGTTCAAAAGTTCTGAGCATAAGACTGAATTTCGGCAAGGGTTTTTCGTGAATTTATAAGATAAAAAACTCGCTCACTTTCGAGAGATAATTCTGAGGATGCTGAAGATTGGCACATATATTTGTCGTGCCTCTGGCTTGATTCGTATTGAATTTCAGCCAAAGCGGTCCAGTAGCTCAAAAGGTATTAGCAAAACCCTGAATTTCAGATTGGTTTCACCTAAAATTCATGTGTTGAAAACCCGAGTTTTAAAAAAACAAGCTTTAAAAACAATAACAAATAAAAAAAAAAAAAAATAAGCCACAAAAATACTTAAGAGTATTTTTGTCACTCAGAAATATTTTTACACTAAAAAAAAAATTACACTCGAAAAAAATTTTACACTCGAAAAAAAAAATTAGTAAATTATTTTTTTTTGCAAAAATGAAAAAAAATGTTTTTTACTCAATATAAAATATTTCTAATCAAAATTGTTATTTTTTTTTACATTAAAAAATTAACTATACGTTAAAAAGGGCATTGTGGAAAGTATTCATAGTTTCGACCAAGTCGAATTAAACTTTTCTACTTGTTCTGTATACCTGCCAACCACAGTAGGGAATATACTCACTTTGTCATTCCGTGTGTAAAGCATCTTAATATCGGTTCAGGACTTCCTAAAGTATTCCGAGATCTTCTAGCGATGTCCGTCTGTCCCTTTTCATTAAATTATTTACTCAATTTCGTTAAAAACTTTTGAATAAATTTTTAATTGCGTCAATTAAAAAATTACTCAATTTATTTTTAAATTTCAACAAGTGATTACTCGAATTGTTTCTCCCGCTTCCACTTTATTCTTCCTAAACTTAAACAACAGGTTCTTTTTTCCATAATTTCCTTAAAAAATGTCCCTTTCAATCACCTTGTTTTTTTTGTCAACAAATTTCAAAAATTTATGGTTTTTAATTAAATTCTCATTTGAAAATATAAAACTGTCTACGGTTTACAATCTAATACAAATAAAAAATAATAGAAAACTGTCTACACTTTAGCAATTTAACAATGTCAACAAGATATTTATCAATTTAGATATTTTATATCTAAACAAATGAGAATTTAGGCAAATTTTCCCTTTCAATCTTTTTGGGGAAACTAATAAAATTCAAATAGAAAAACCATAGATCTTTAATAAAGAAAATAAAAGCCATAACAAATAACATATAAAATATTTAGAAATTTTTCTACTGTTGAAAATATAGTTTTGATTAGGGGAGTAAATATTTAAATTGGGTAAAAAATGTTGGGAAAATTTGAAAATAGTCCTAAAGGGCTAAAACACCTCAATTCAACCGAGGAGTTGACCGCACCCCCTCCAAATTTAATGAAATTAGGTACTGGAATTAACTTTAACAAAAAAGAGATTTAGGCAATTTTTCAGGCTTCTGGTCATCCCAGTATTCGAGATATGCGGTATTGAAAATTGACAAAATCGTATATATTTGACAAAAGTGTTCTAACATCAATAAAGATATCTCGAAAAGAAATAACACTTCAGGTCTCATTCAGGTTTCAAATAATAGGTAATGAGACAGCCTATAAAACTGCATTCCCCAAGATTTTTTTGGAAAAAGGTCAAAGGTCTTTGGTTTAAACCTTAATTTTTGAAGAACTATGTCTCAAAAAACGATATTTTTAAAATTTTTGAAAAAATATATGTTGTTAAGAATCACCTATACTACTTAAGTTTAAATTTTCAGGATGGAGATTTCATTGGAACTTTTTATATTAATAGAAACATTGTGACAGGAAAGAAAAAGCGGTGTAATTTCCCTAAGAAAAACAAATATTTTTTTTGTCTTTGAAATTCTAGTACCAAAATTCATTTTTCTAAATGTTTTTGACGTGCTGAGTCCAAAAATGATCTTTGAACTGGCCTATCGCTATTACTTTTCAAGATATATGCACCTAAATGTTCAAAAAAATACAGCAATAGCATTTTAGCAATTTTCACATATTTATGTGCAGATATCTCGAAAACTAATAGCGATAGGCCAGTTAAAAGGTCATATATGGACTCAGCACGTCAAAAACATTCAGAAATTTAAACTAAAGTAGTACAGGTAACCCATAATAACATATATTTTTTCCAAAATTTTAAAAATTTAGTTTTTTGAGATATTGCTCTCCAAAAATTAAGGTTAAAACCAATGACCTTTGACCTTTTTCAAAAAAAATATTGGGGAACGCCATTTTAAAGGCTGTCTCATTAGCTATTTTTTGTAACCTGACTGAGACCTGTATTGTTATTACTTTTCGAGTTATCTTTATTTATCTCCGAACACTTTTGTCAGATATATACGATTTTGCTAATTTTCAAGACCCCATACCGCGGGAAGAAAAACTACCAGAAGTCCAAAATTTTGGCACTATGATTTTTTTTTTTGTAAGGGCCCAACTATATTCCAAGTTTCATCAAATTCGAAAGGGGTAAGGTCAAAAATGCTACTTTTTTCGGTTGAATTGAGGTGTTTTAACTCTAAAATTTTTTTTTTTGGAGTACTTAACGGATTTTTTGATATTTTCGTAGAATGTCAAAATTAATTTATACTGACTTTTTGATGAAGGGCTTAAAAATCTTATATCAATCTTTTGAGCTTCCCTTGTAAAAATCGATGAGATATGATTGTATCTGTTTTGATCTGATTATATCATTTGCATCTGATCAGATCTTTTATATCCCGGATTTCATCCCATTTTTAAGATCTGATCAGATGCAATTACTGATCAGATCTACTTTGAACTCGAAATTGGGAACAACCCGAGTAAAAAAAAGTTATATGACGCAATATTTAATTATATATGAACAGATATGCTTTTATGTAAATCCATATTAATTTTGATCCGAAAATTGGCGGATCGAATATTATACGATTATATCAAATTCTATTATTTTTGATAAAATAATATCAAATTTGATTAAGTTTGATCCCAAAAATGGGTCTATCTAATTGTATTAAATCATATCTTATCTGTTACAATTAGATAAATTTTTATATAATTGGATGAAATCTGGTAAAATTTTTTGGAATTTTAAACGTGAAATTAGAAATTGTTTTATCAGATTAGATACATTATCAATTAGAAGAGTTTTCATTGCATTCTTCGGAATTTTTTCGGGACTTAGCAAATTATTAAAAATTTGTCATTATACCCTCCAACCACAGTATGGGGGTATACTCACTTTGTCATTCCGTTTGTAACGCATAAAAATATCGGTCGGGGACCCCATAAAGTATATATATTATTGATCTATGATCGATTCTAAGTCGTTCTATGAATGTCCGTCCGTCCGTCCGTCTGTATAAAGCACGATTCAGTCCAATATAAAAGAGCTAGACCCCTGAAAATTGTCAAGAATATGTCTAATCTTCATAGGCCGGTTAAGTTCGGAAATGGGCAAAATCGGGCCAGGGGGAAAAAAGTTCCCCCTTAACGAAAACCTATTAAAAAACGCCATTTTTACATATTTTTGTGCCATTTTTGTTAAATAAATGAAACCTTTTTGTGTCAGAAGGGGTTTTAACTCCTGACCTTAGACCCTGGGGCTGGAAAATTTAGGTTTTTTTTGCCCGTCCCCTTTTGAGGGCGCGGATTTAAAAAAATCACTAAAATAATGGGAAACGGTATTACTAAAATGCAAAAAGCATAATAAATAAATTAGTTAACATTTATCGCGATGGGGAAAGTATCCCCCACCACCCCCACCGAGCCCCCTTCCAACCAAAAACGAAGGGTATCATAGATTCGGCATAGCCGAATTTAACACTCTCACTTGTTTTTTTCTAAAATCATTTATAAGGGATTTAAATTTTCCAAAAAAATGTTTGTGTCTTAGAAAACTTAAAAACATTTTTTCGGAACTCAAAAACTTTTCAAAAAAATTAAATTTCTCATAAAAACATTTTCAATGATTTTTTTTACTCCAAAAAAATTGCCAAAAAAATTTTGTGTCCGGGACTTTGGAAAATTTTCATAAAATTTTTTAGGACTTGAATTTTTTTTATTGTCCGGGACTTTCGGGATATAATTATAAACAAAATCATATATCTTTTTATCTGACATATCTAAAAATTCCCGACCTTATATGTCATATCAAATTTCATATAGATCAGTATATAAATAGATATGAATATGTATGCTATCATATTAAAAAACCAGGAAAAATACAATCCCGAGTAAAAAAGTTCATATATATTCATATAAAATTATATAAAGCCATCATATATAATCATATATAGTTTAATGCGAAAAATGAGTCGATAAAACGATATAAAAACAGATTTGATCAAATTTGATATAATTTTAATATAATTTTATATAGTTATATGCGAAAATTGGACCCTTTTTTGTATAAAATTGATGCAATTATATATAATTAAATATATTTATATATAAGAAAAAAATGTTTTCCCCCAAAACGCAAAAAATTGACAAAAAAAAATTTGTTTCCAGGACTTAAAAATTTTTAAAAATATTTTTAGGACTTTGAAAATTTTCAAAAAAAAACATCTCGACTTAGAAAAATTTTCAAAAGTTATATTGAATTATATGTAAAGGACTTAGATTTTTTTTAAATTTTACTCATATAAGATAACATATAATTTAAAAACAGTTGCATAAAGTTTTATATAAAATTTCTTCAAATATTTTGTTTTATCAAATTATATAAAAAAGAAGACAGAATTTTAAAGTTCATATGTAATTATATAAACGAACTTTAAATCATATGTTATTATATAAAAGTCCATATTTTCTGTTATATAATTTTATATAAGAAACAAATTAGAAGTGCAAATATATAAAATCACATATGATGCAACAAAAAATACATATAGTTTTACAAAATAATATATGTATATATAAAACTATATATAATTATATAGGAACTTTTTTACTCGGGATGCTATATACAAACTTGTATGTCCATATCAAAGTTCATGTATAACCATATATAAATATAAATAACTATATAATAGCATATATGATTATATCAGATCTTTTTTACTCGGGAAATCTCGGATATAAAAGATCTGATCAGCCAAAACAATTGATATAATTATATCTAAATAGATCAGCCAGATCTAATCAATTTTTACATGGATTACACCGCTCTACAAATCTGAGTTTTGTCGCTGCGTTTTGAATAAAACCAAAAAAAGTTTATAGGTTTTGGTTTCCCGATTCCGAAACGGTCACTCAAATTTTTCTATCACGTCACAATTTTGAAAAATCGCGGTTAAAGTGTCAAAAAAGGCCCATTTTGGCCATTTTAGAGTGCCTATAAAATAAGATCCTGACATGCGAATGACTTGATATCAAGCTCATTCGAAAGTCCGTAATTTTTTCTTTAAGACAAAATCAAAATTTCTTGGAATTTAATTTTTTATTATGTTAAAAAAATCATTAGCCACAAGTGCTTTAATTCTAATATTTATGTGTGTATTTGTATGGAAATTTGTTAAAAAACACTGGGTAAAAAAACTAAATTTTAAAAAAATGGAAGGTTTTTTGTTAATCATTTTTTTACCATTTTAGAAAATTAAAGTCCAAGAAGATTTTATCTTGTCTTATAGAGAAAATTACATACTTTTGAATGAGCTTGACACCAAGTCAATCGCATGTCAGCATCTTATATTATAAGCTTTCAAAAAGGGTAAAAAATGGCCATTTTTCGCACTTTAACCGCGAATAACTCAAAATCCTGACGTGATAGACATATTTGGGTCGCAGATTTGGAATCAGCGCAACAAACACTATCTAAATCACTTACCAGAATCCAATACGCATTTTCATGTTGAGCTGTGTTATCGGCTCATATTCCATTTTTACACAGGGTTGCCGCCTTTTGGAAAAATACGTTGCTGAAAAAGCTAAAAAAGCAGAAACACGCGTCGGTTTTGATCAATGTTTCCACCTTGTGGTAAAATATTTTTTTTTTTTTTTTTGGAAAATTCAAATAATGATCAAAATGAAACTTCAATGGCTTTGCTAAAAATTTATTTTCAGTACCAATATCGATACTTTGTTGCAGGACCAGAGAACCCAGGTTCGGACCGTATAAAATTGATACTTTTTGAGTTTTAATTTAATTTCCAAAAATTCCACTTAAAATAAAGAAAATATCAATTTGATATGACTCAAACCCGGCCCTCTGATTCTACAAAAATTCTAAGTTCTTTCCCAAATATTTTTTAATTTTTTTCAAAATCCAAATCCCAAAAAGTTGCCACCCTTTTTATTCAAAATATTAATGTCAACCATGGAAGATGAATAAAAAAAAAAAATATTGAAATATCTCTCTACCATAAATTTTTGTAGTAATACATAAGATATTACTAATGCTAAATGCTGGGCACCCCCCGACATAAAGAAAACAAATTTATTCTACAAATTTTCTAAACGAAAAACCCTCAGAGATGAATGACATTTTTTTATTATGTGTGAGTGGTGTTTCTTCCATTTGAATTTTTAAGTAAAAGAAGAGAAGGCCGTTTTTTTTTGTCATGACCTTTTGGAATTGGTTCATTGGTTGGTTGGTCTCACATGTTGCTGTCAATTTACGATGTAATAAATTTTAATATATTTTTCTTTCCAACAATCTTATAAAGAAATAATAATAACAATAACAAATGCTAGATTTTATTATATTTTGTGTACTGTATTTTAGTAGTCTAGAGCAAAAGAAATATACAATTCAATTATCAATACGGGTTATCGGTAAAGCTCAGGGAAACAAGGTTATCTTTAAAAAAGGGGATACTTTAAAAAAAATATACTTGGAAATATTTAAGAAAATTTAAATTTAAAATTTAACCAATTTTTTAGAATGTTAAAAAAAATAAATATATTGAAATTTAGTCTCTGAAAATTTTTCCACAGCAAAATTTGTTTCAGAATTTCAAAATTTTTTGCAATGCGAAAAACATGTCTCTGAATCTAAAAATTTTCCTATACGGAAAAATGTCCTAATGCCCATAAGTTTTTCTATACGGAAAAAATTATCTGAGAATTCTTCTATAAAAAAATGCTTCAAAATCAGAGAATTTTTCTATTCAGAAAAAATGTCTCAGAATCTGAGAATTTTTCTACACGGGAAAAAACGTCTCAGAATCTGAGAAATTTTCTATATGAAAAAAGATCTCAGAATCTGAAAATTTTTCTGTATGGAAAAATGTATCAGATTCTGAGAATTTTTCTATATGGAAAAATGTTTTAGAATTTGAGAATTTTTCTATACAGAAGAAATGACTCAGAATCTGAGAATTTTTTCTATATGGAAAAATGTCTTAGAATTTGAGATTTTTTCTATACAGAAAAAATTTCTCAGAATCAAAGAAATTTTCTATATAAAAAATTTTTCTCAGAATCTGAAAATTTTTCTTTACGCGAAAAATGTCTCAGAATCTAAGAAGCTTTCTACACGAACAAATTTATCAGAGTCTTTGAATTTTACTATGTGAAAAATATGGTCAGTGATGTGTTGGCATTTTTATACCCTCCAACCACAGTATGGGGTTATACTCACTTTGTCATTCCGTGTGTAACGCATCGAAATATCGGTCTAGGACCCCATAAAGTATATATTTTATTGATCAGTGATCGATTCTAAGACATTCTAGCGATGTCCGTCCGTCCGTCTGTCCGTCTGTAGAAGACACGATACAGTCCAAAATAAAAGAGCTAGACTTCCGAAGTTTGGCACGAATATGTCTTATAGTCCTAGGCAGGTTAAGTTCGGAAATGGGCAAAATCGGACCAAGGGGAAAAAGTTCCCCCTTGGAGAACTAAACCAACCTAAGAAAAACCGCATTTTTTTCAGGGTTTTTTGTACTTTTGCTAAGCAAATGCAACATTCTTATCTCAGATGAAGTTCAAAATCCCAAAAAAAATAAAGACGCCCCTGTATTTTTTATACCCTACACCACACTGTGGTACAGGGTATAATGAGTTTGTGCTGATGTTTGTAACTACCCGAAATATTGGTCCTAGACCCACCTTTAAGTATACCGATGGACTCAGAATCACTTTTTGAGTCGATTTAGCGATGTCCGTCCGTCCGTCCGTTCGTCTGTCTGTCCATGTAAACGGTGTAAACACGATACAGGTCGCAATTTTTATTCAATTGACTTGAAATTTGAAACTTAAGCCTTTCTTGGCCCAAGGACGAAGCCTATTGAAATTGGAAAAAAATCGGTCCATATTTAGACCTAGCCCCCATACAAAGGTCCTCTTTAGTTTTGGATCAAATGACTCTAATAACCGTACTATAATAGGTTTCGTTTTGAAATTTGACACGTAAACGTGTTTTGTCCTCACAAATCACCTTTTCGAATTTTGAAGGAATCGGATCAGTTCTTCTTGTAGCCTTCATACAAACCACCTTACCGATTTTCACATAAATCTCTCAAATTACATGAAAATAGAAAATATTTTATTAAAATTTTGTTTGTGTATGTTAAACGCGTACTTTAACAACCTTATCAAATCTGATTACCATCGGACCATTTTTGAACTTAGGCCCCATGTGAAAATTTCGACCGATATTCACTTAAAGCTGTTTATTGGCAACAAATCGAAATCTATTTCACTCAAATTTGATTTGTGAGTGTTTTTTACACTTATTAAATATTTGACAAAATATAGATCTAATCGGCCCATTTTTGAACTTGGGACCCATTTTCGGGAAACTCTGGTGTAGGGTATTATATGGTCGGTCTTGACCGACTATAATTTTCTTACTTGTTTTATATTGTTTTTTTTACATTTTGGAGAGTATAAAAGATTCGGCACAGTCGAATGTAACACTCTCACTTGTTCTATATGGAAAAAAAATTTCAGAACCTGATAACTTTTCTATGTCAAAAAATTGCCTCAGAATCTGCGAATTTTTTAATACGTAAAAATGTCTCAGAATCGGAGAATAATTTCTATACTAAAAAAACTGAGAATTTTTTCTAAACGGAAAAATGTCTCAGAATCTGAGAATATTTTTTATACTAAAAATGTCTCAGAATCAGAGAATGTTTCTGTACGGAAAATTTCTCAGAATCAGAGAATTTCTCTATAGGGAAAAAGTCTCAGAATTTGATAATTAAGTTGAGATGGGCACACGAGCAGATTAGAGCGTGATTCACGCGTGAGTTTGACTAAATTGAATTTTACTCAAGTGGTTCACGGCGGGCAGGAAGCAACTTATTATTCCATAAAAATGGCGACAAAAACCAAAAGCGGGGATTTGTTTGTGATGAAATATGTATTCAAAAGCCGTTTGAATTGAAATCCTAGCTGCTCCTTTTCTTGAGATATTCACTTTTTTCGATTTTTGCGCAGGAAGAATTTTCTAAAAGAACATGAAGGAAGATTTTAGCCGATTTTACACTTTTCGAAGGTTCACCGCGTGGAGGTTTCTTACATTGCACCTCTTTTTTTATTTTTTTTTCTGTTTTTTTTATTTTTTAATTTTTTTTTTAACTTTTTTTAACTTTTTTCTGTTTTTTTTTTTTGTTAATTTAACTTTTATATATGAAGGGATGAAAAAGAAACTACTGCTTTTTTAATCGGTTTTGGTAAGATGGATCTTTTATACTATTTATTTTGAATTTATAACAAAACTTAACAAATTCTCTATGAATCGATTCCCCAGCTTGCTCAGACCAGACTCCTAAGCCATCGTTATTTATGAGCATTATAGCTTGTTTTAAATAAGCTAAAATCACATGGATTTTAATGGTTTGAGTGACATCTGCACTCTTTAAAGCATTGCGGAGCTCGCTGATGTTTTTATTAAAATCAATTAAATCTACTTTTTTGTAGAGAAGCAAGATTCTACAATTTTATTCATTGCTTTTATTGAAGCGATATAAGGCAGCAATCGATATGGTCCAACATTCTCATAAATGTTGGGATCTTGTAGGGCATCCTCTTCTTTTAAAAGTTTACGACATTGATTTCCTTCAAAGGCATCGCCTTGGTAATTC
Organism: Pegoplata infirma; assembly: GCA_963921195.1. NCBI lineage: Eukaryota > Metazoa > Arthropoda > Insecta > Diptera > Anthomyiidae > Pegoplata > Pegoplata infirma. Next base: position 211,377,992 of record OY992539.1, on the reverse strand, counting down.
TTATGAATTATACTTAACTATTTGGGCCACAATATAGCTTTATCACGACCTAATACTTTAACAATCCCGTTCCAAAAAAGATGGTTCACAAATCCTGGAAGAAGATGGAGCTCTTGAGGAACACTTTCTCTTTTACATATGTATTGTCGAAATCATCATTATTCTCTTCCGCGAATAATGGAAAAAAGTAGATTTAAGTGATTTTGATAAAAATATCAGCGAGCTCCGCAATGCTTTAAAGAGTACAGATGTCACTCAAACTATTAAAATCCATGTCATTTTAGATCATTTAAAACAAGCTATAATGCTCATAAATAACGATGGCTTAGAAGTCTGGTCTGAGCAAGCTGGGGAATCGATTTATAGAGAATTTGTTAAGTTTTGGGATAAATTCAAAATAAATAGTATAGAAGATCCATCCTACCAGAACCGATTAAAAAAAGCAGTAGTTTATTTTTCATCCCTTCATATATAAAAGTTAAATTAAAAAAAAAAAAAATAAAAAAAAAAACGAAAAAAAAATTAAAAAAATAAAAAAAACAGAAAAAAACAGAAAAAAAAATTAAAAAAACTTTAAAAAAGAGGTGCAATGTAAGAAACCACCACGCGGTGCACCTTGGAAATATGTAAAATCGGTTAAAATCTTACTTCATATTCTTTTAGAAAATTCTTCCTGCGCAAAAATCGAAAAAAGTGAATATCTCAAGAAAAGGAGCAGCTAGGATTTCAATTCAAACGGCTTTTGAATACATTTTTCATCACAAAGAAATCCCCGCTTTTGGTTTTTGTCGCCATTTTTATGGAATAATAAGTTGCTTCCTGCCCGCCGTGGGTTGTGAGTGAGTAGGAAAAAATTTTTTGTAAGATTTTTAAAATTTTATTTTTTGAAAAAAAAAATTTTGTATAAATAATAGCTTTGTGAGTGTGAGTCAACGTGAGTGTAAGTGAAGCTTGTGTGACTGCACGTGAGTGTGAGTTGTATTAAATTTAATCACGTGATTGTGAGCAAGTATGAGTAAAAAAAAATATGCTCGTGAGTAAGTGTGCGTGATTCAAAAATTCCTGTCGTGAGCGTGAGTCAAAAATCACTTACACTCCCATTTCTACTATTAAGCACCTATTCCTAAAATTTTAGTGCTTATTAAACACTGCTTTATCACTAAAAAAAGGTGCTAGATCTAGCACCCAAAGTGCTAACATGACAGTCCGCAGCTGTTTTTAACTCCTTTAAAATCGTGTAAGAAAAAATCTCTATGGATTAATAAGTTTATTATCATTTCCGTAAACATTTACCCCAATCATTAATATTATTTCCCTTTTATTCATATAATATGAAAAGTCGACAAATTTTTTTATGATCATTTTACAATTAAACAAATTTTTCAAGATTATTATGACTTTTTTTTATATACTACTAGTTTTTTTTCTCTGTTAACATAAACAAAAATTCAATTTACTTTATCCCAGCAAATACTTGGTAATGACACATCATTACTTAGTAATGACAGAAAATTACCTTTAGCATTATTTTGAAATGTAAAATAAGGATTTTTTAATAATGACTTACATAAGTCATTATAATAAAATAAAAAAATTTCAGAACTAGATTTTCACTTTTTGACTCACTGTACATTATTTTGAATAAAAATAAAATTAAATTAAATATTTTTTTATTTTTTAAAAATTTATTTTTTAATAATTTTTTCATTACCTATAAGTATATATGTAATTAGTTATTAATATTGGTTTGATAATCATTACATTTGGCACATTTGCTTGTAAATGTAATGGGAAAGGTAATTCGAATCAGAAGTAGTTATAACTTTTGAATTTCCCATTACACATTTCATTACTTGGTAATGCAAGTTTTTGCTGGGATTATATTATTTTGTCCGTTTGTTGGAAAATAAAGAATCGGTTACAAATTTCTATAAATTTTATAAACACACACAGAAAACCTTCAGTCATTAATCATGACTTAATTTAATTGTTTACACTAAAAACTCACTCCACAATATATTTATGTACAATAGACATGAACAAAAAAAAAAATACAGTGGCTGGTGTAAAAAGAGCGGGTACAGAAGATTTTAAAAGAGATTTTTTTTTCAGTTTTTTTAACATAAAAATGTCTCGCATCTTAGAAACAGAAGGATTTCTCTTAGACCTCCGATATCGTGATTTTTGGGCGGTTTATAATGTTGAATATTCGCTGGATTAAGTTCTTTGGAATAAAAAAATACTTTAGGAGCGATTTTTAATTATTGGATTATCACTTTCTTTTACAAAAAGTGTAGTTAATAAATCCAAAATAAATACAAGATTTGAGCATCTATGAAACACCCCGTTTTTATACCTTCCACTTAGTGATAGAGGGTATATATAAGTTTCTCATTCCGTTTGTAACTCATTGAAAAATCGATCTGGGACCCCATAAAGTATATATATTCATGATGCCTGATCGATTTTAAGACATTCTAGCGATGTCCGTCTGTCTGTCTGTGGAAAATGCTGTCGCGGACAAAATATTGCACAGAGATGACTGAAACTTAACATACTTATTGGAAGTTCTCCCGCGAAGTTTGGTATTGCATTTGAGCGATATCGGTTCAGCGGTTCAAAAGTTATGATCGAAAATGTAAGCACACCTTAAAAATTTCAGTACATTCAACTTAACCTAAAAATACAAAATTCTTTAATTCGGCTTCTGGTTGACAAATGTGAATATAATTGAACACCAAGTGGTATTTAAATTTTTTTTTAACAAAAATTTTTTTTGCGGAAATTTTTTTTTTCAAAAAATTTTTTTTTTTTTCAAAAGTAATTTCCTTTTAAATAAAGTTTTTTGCAATAATCTTTTTGAAATTGTGGAGGGTATCACTACATTCGGCAAGGCCGAATTTAACTTTTTTACTTGTTTTAATTCCTTATAGAATTCACTGCATACCTTAAGGCGAGAAATAACAATTAATCAGTCTGGCCGATTAATTGAATTAAAATGTGGGTTTAATAAATCCAAATACTTAAAAAGCACAGCATATTCTTCAAATTGTTTGATGTTGTAATTCTCAATAAATCTATAATTTTGGAATAAACAAGGACTATAGGAGCGATTTAATAAAAAAAGTATATCTTCTCTCCCTTACACAAAGTGTAGTTAATCTAAAACAAATGTAAGATTTGTGCATCTATGAGTCACCCTGTTTTATATTAATTTCTTATAGAATTCACTGCATACAACAGCAAATCAATTTGTTTGCTGTTGTAATTCTCAATGATTCTATAATTTTCTTCACCACTGCGTTTATAATACACTAACAATTGCTGGAGTAAAATGGCGTGGGTTTTATTTATTTTTTGTAATACCAAAGATACAAAAATACGACAAATGAACTAAAATCTTAAAAATAACTCATTTAGAATTCCCCAATGTTTAATAATAATAACAGAAATAACTAAATTTCAGTGTATATTTGCAATGAAGCTTCCAAACGACAACCACTTCCAAACAAACTAAACTACTCATCAATTGCAACAGCATCATCAGACCATACCTCGCTTTAGAATGGACAACAGACTGCACTATGGGGTGGCAACGAATTGAAAATATTCATATTAAAAACAAAAAATCGAAAAATGCACTATGGGGTGGCAACGAATTGAAAATATTCATATTAAAAACAAAAAATCGAAAAATTATAGATGTCTCAGATCTCAGATTCTGATACCTTTTCTATAGAAAAAATGTTTCAGATTCTGAGACTTTTTCTATCGAAAAAATGTCTCAGATTCTGAGACTTTTTCTATAGAAAAAATGTCTCAGATTCTGAGACTTTTTCTTTGGAAAAAATGTCTCAGATTCTGAGATTTTTTCTATAGAAAAAATGTCTCAGATTTTGAGACTTTTTCTATAGAAAAAATGTCTCAGATTCTGAGACTTTTTCTATAGAAAAAATGTCTCAGATTCTGAGACTTTTTCTATAGAAAAAATGTCTCAGATTCTGAGACTTTTTCTATAGAAAAAATGTCTCAGATTCTGAGACTTTTTCTATAGAAAAAATGTCTCAGATTCTGAGACTTTTTCTATAGAAAAAATGTCTCAGATTCTGAGACTTTTTCTATAGAAAAAATGTCTCAGATTCTGAGACTTTTTCTATAGAAAAAATGTCTCAGATTCTGAGACTTTTTCTATAGAAAAAATGTCTCAGATTCTGAGACTTTTTCTATAGAAAAAATGTCTCAGATTCTGAGACTGTTTCTATAGAAAAAATGTCTCAGATTCTGAGACTTTTTCTATAGAAAAAATGTCTCAGATTCTGAGACTGTTTCTATAGAAAAAATGTCTCAGATTCTGAGACTTTTTCTATAGAAAAAATGTCTCAGATTCTGAGAGAATTTTTCTATAGGAAAAATGTCTCAGATTCTGAGAATGTTTCTATAGGAAAAATGTCTCAGATTCTGAGAATTTTTCTATAGGAAAAATGTCTCAGATTCTGAGACATTTTCTATAGAAAAAAAAAATTCAGATTCTGAGACATTTTTTCTATAGAAAAATGTTTCAGATTCTGAGACTTTTTTATAGGAAAAACGTTTTAGATATGAAAATTTTTTTCCAAAAAAAATTTTAAGATTTGTTGATTCTTTCCAAGAAAAAAAAATAGGTATGTCCCATTGTAAATCGCTTCCATAACACCAACATCAATGTCAACTTAAAAGTGAGACTTTAGACAACAAAACGACATGATTAAGTGCAACTCTAAGCAAATATTGTGAATGATGTGAATGTATTTTAGTAGTGGAGTTTATAAAAAAATACCAAAAAAAAATACAAAACCTCAACAACTCTTCCAAATAAAAACTTAAATGGTCATATGTTGTTACAAAGAAAAAACAAAACCCATAAGTCGTGATGTTTCGCTTTTTTTTTTGTGTCTCCTCCAAAACAAAATTTGATCTTCAAGTAAAACATGAAACTGCAAACATTACAAAAAAAAAATATTTTTTAGTTGCCACAAACAGAAAAAAAACCCCAACACTTTGTGTCGTTACTTGAGGCATTCAAAAAGCTTAAGAATTACGTACAATGAAAACGAAACATGAAAGGCATGATCTAAAGAAGATGGAGAATGCGAGGAGTAGAATCATGTACCACAGTCACAGAAAAGATGAAACACAAAAAAAAAAAAAAACTGCCAAGATCAGTTAAACTAACAAGAGGTGTTACCCCATGTCGTTAGGGATTCTTATTTAAATGAAAATTATTTAACAGTGGAGCTAAATAAGAGAATTTAAGCTAAATCTTTTAGATTCTGAGACATTTTTCTGTTAAAAAAAAAATTCACAAATTCTAAGACATATTTCTGTATAAAAAAATTGTCAGATCCTAAAACATTTTTCCGTATAGAACAAATTTTCATATTCTGAAACATTTTCCAAAAAAATTCTTAGATTCTGATACATTTTTCCGTACAGAAAAATTTTTAGATTCCAAGACATTTTTCCGTATAAAAAAATTTTCAGATTCTTAGACATTTTTCGATATAGAAATATTTTCAGATTCTGAGACATTTTTTTTTTTTTGGTATAAAAAATTTTTCAGATTATGAAAAATCTTTCGTTTAGAAAAAGTCTTAGTGGTCCCACTGTTAATTGTTTTGTTTATAAGTTTCAATGTTTTTTGAAGACTCGTAGGTATGAATCTCTCACCTTATAAACCGCAATTTTAAAATTTTTTTATTATTGAAAACAGAGTCTTAAAAGTCTATTTTTAGCGATGTCTGTCTGACAATGTTGCCATAAGAGAATTTTGAAAAGTGCTAAATGGCAGAAAAAAAGTGCTAAAATGTTCTACAGACCAAAAAAAGGTGCTAGATTTTGTTCTTTTATCATATCAACAAATAATGATTTTTGAATATAACCGGTTCATATATTTCCCTATGGTGATTTCTTTTCTGGCAAAAAATGTGTCTTTTTGCATTTTGCCCCAAAAATTATATTTTTGTGTTGTTTTTGTAAAAAAAATTTCAACCCTTATAAAGAAATCGTGTTTTTTTTTCTAAAAATGTCTGCCCTATAAAGTGCAAAGAAAAAATCTCAGATTCTGAGACAGTTTTTCTATAGAAAAAGTCTCAGATTCTGAGACAGTTTCAGATTCTGAGACAGTTTTTCTATAGAAAAAGTCTCAGATTCTGAGACAGTTTTTCTATAGAAAAAGTCTCAGATTCTGAGACAGTTTTTCTATAGAAAAAGTCTCTGATTCTGAGACAGTTTTCTATAGAAAAAGTCTCAGATTCTGAGACAGTTTTTCTATAGAAAAAGTCTCAGATTCTGAGACAGTTTTTCTATAGAAAAAGTCTCAGATTCTGAGACAGTTTTTCTATAGAAAAAGTCTCAGATTCTGAGACAGTTTTTCTATAGAAAAAGTCTCAGATTCTGAGACAGTTTTTCTATAGAAAAAGTCTCAGATTCTGAGACAGTTTTTCTATAGAAAAAGTCTCAGATTCTGAGACAGTTTTTCTATAGAAAAAGTCTCAGATTCTGAGACAGTTTTTCTATAGAAAAAGTCTCAGATTCTGAGACAGTTTTTCTATAGAAAAAGTCTCAGATTCTGAGACAGTTTTTCTATAGAAAAAGTCTCAGATTCTGAGACAGTTTTTCTATAGAAAAAGTCTCAGATTCTGAGACAGTTTTTCTATAGACACAGTTCCATAGACACTTTTTCTATAAAAAAGTCTCAGATTCTGAGACAGTTTTTCTATAGAAAAAGTCTCAGATTCTGAGACAGTTTTTCTATAGAAAAAGTCTCAGATTCTGAGATAGTTTTTCTATAGAAAAGTCTCAGATTCTGAGACAGTTTTTCTATAGAAAAAGTCTCAGATTCTGAGACAGTTTTTCTATAGAAAAAGTCTCAGATTCTGAGACAGTATTTCTATAGAAAAAGTCTCAGATTCTGAGACAGTTTTTCTATAGAAAAAGTCTCAGATTCTGAGACAGTTTTTCTATAGAAAAAGTCTCAGATTCTGAGACAGTTTTTCTATAGAAAAAGTCTCAGATTCTGAGACAGTTTTTCTATAGAAAAAGTCTCAGATTCTGAGACAGTTTTTCTATAGAAAAAGTCTCAGATTCTGAGACAGTTTTTCTATAGAAAAAGTCTCAGATTCTGAGACAGTTTTTCTATAGAAAAAGTCTCAGATTCTGAGACAGTTTTTCTATAGAAAAAGTCTCAGATTCTGAGACAGTTTTTCTATAGAAAAAGTCTCAGATTCTGAGACAGTTTTTCTATAGAAAAAGTCTCAGATTCTGAGACAGTTTTTCTATAGAAAAAGTCTCAGATTCTGAGACAGTTTTTCTATAGAAAAAGTCTCAGATTCTGAGACAGTTTTTCTATAGAAAAAGTCTCAGATTCTGAGACAGTTTTTCTATAGAAAAAGTGTCAGATTCTGAGACAGTTTTTCTATAGAAAAAGTCTCAGATTCTGAGACAGTTTTTCTATAGAAAAAGTCTCAGATTCTGAGACAGTTTTTCTATAGAAAAAGTCTCAGATTCTGAGACAGTTTTTCTATAGAAAAAGTCTCAGAGTCTGAGACAGTTTTTCTATAGAAAAAGTCTCAGATTCTGAGACAGTTTTTCTATAGAAAAAGTGTCAGATTCTGAGACAGTTTTTCTATAGAAAAAGTGTCAGATTCTGAGACAGTTTTTCTATAGAAAGTCTCAGATTCTGAGACAGTTTTTCTATAGAAAGTCTCAGATTCTAAGACAGTTTTTCTATAGAAAAAGTCTCAGATTCTGAGACAGTTTTTCTATAGACACAGTTCCATAGACACTTTTTCTATAAAAAAGTCTCAGATTCTTTGACAGTTTTGCTATAGAAAAAGTCTCAGATGTTGAGACAGTTTTTCTGTAGAAAATGTCTTAGATTCTAAGACAGTTCTTCTGTAGCAAAACTCTCATATTCAGAGACAGTGTTTCTATAAAAAATAGTCTCATATTCTGAGACAGTTTTTTTATAGAAAACGTCTTAGATTCTGAGACAGTTTTGTTGTTTACACAGAACAAAATTATTGAAAAAAAATATGTTAAAAAAATGCTAAAAATGCTATAAAATTTAAAAAAAGTGCTAATTTAGCACTTAGCACTTTTTTCCAAAACTTTAGTGCTAAGTCCAAAAAAATAGTGCTAGATCTAGCACTAAAAGTGATAAAATGGCATCACTGCTGTCTGTCTGTATTTCTATTTGCCTGGCTGTTGAAATGGCGATCTACGGCCAAAATATCACACGGATATGACTGAAACTTAACATATTTACTTGTTGTTCTCCCGAGAAGATTGGTATATTGCGTTTGAGTGATATGGGTTCAAAAGTTATAAACGTGTTAGGACACCTCAAAAGTTTTGGTACATTCCACATAACCTAAAAATTCAAAAAGGTTTAAATCAGCTATTGGTGGACATATCTATGTGAACAGAATTGGATATCGAAAGGTATTTAAACAAAAAAAAAACTATTTTATACCCCAATCATGCTTTTAAAAACAGAGACTTTTTCTATATAAATGTTTCCGAATCTAGAGTTTTTTATTCGAAAAATGTCACAGAATCTGAGATTTTCTCTATTTGAAAAATGTTACAGAATCTGAGATTTTTCAATTTCAAATCTTGAGACGAAACCCGAATTGTGAAAATTGTGAGCTTACTTAACGATTTAATTCTTTTACATTTATACTTATTTAAGAATACAATCAAAGTACCCATTCGTCACTTAATGGGTGGTTTTCTTATAATTGTATTTTGTGTCAGGTTTTGTTTCTTCTTTTTCTCCAGCTGAATTACAAGTTTCTTTTTTTCCCTCGGTTTCAAGTATGGTATGTATATTTTTCAATGTTTTGTTGTAGTTTGTTTTATGTGGCATATCTTGTTACTCATTTGCAACAGAATGTAGCAAAGGCAACCAGTTAAGGAATTTTTTTTTATTAAGTGTAAAAAATGTATGGCCAAATGTCATGAAATGTAAAAATCACGACTTAAAAAGATTTTGAAGATGTGATTTTTTTTTTTTCAATTTCGAAAAAGTGCAAGTTAGGACATAGAGTAAAAATAGTAAGAGGATTAATGGGTGAAAAACCTTTCCTTTTCGAAATTTGATTTTTAGCCGTAAACTCTGACTATCTCAGGAGTGAAAACCAGAATACGCACAAAGGGAAATCGAAGAAAAAAGGAAAAAAAACGAATACATTCAAAAGGAATTGAAGAAAAAAACGAATACATTCAAAAGGAACCGAAGAAAAAACAAAAAATAAACGAATACATTCAAAAGGAACCGAAGAAAAAAAGATAAATAAACGAATAGATTCAAAAGGAACTGAAGAAAAAAAGTTTTCTTCCTTGAGATAATCGGAGTTCATAACAAGGTTTTCACAATACTTTTTCCCATTAAGACTCTTACTATTTTTACTCTATGGTTAGGAAAAAAGGAATTTGATTTGCAAAATCAAATATATGATCAGTTATATGAATAAATAAAATAAGTCGAGAAAAAATTTTTCCACCAAAATCAAAATTTCAAAAATAAGATCCCAACCTATGGCACACGAGTAAAATTTATTTAAGTAACTAGGCCATAGATTTTTAAAAACCTGACTTTTTGAAGATTTTTTTTTTTTTTATCGAACTCAAATCTTTAAAAAAAGAAACCGAACCTGTGGCACAAGACTTGATCTAATAAATGTAGTACGCTCAGAGAAGATAGATGATTGTGGTAGAGATGGGCGCTGGTCACGTGATTTGCGTGATTCACGTGAATCACGCGTGAATCACGCGTGAGTGTGAGTGATTTTCATTTCAATCACGTGATTGTGAGTGAGTGTGAGTTGAAAAAAAATTTGAGTGAGTGATTAGTGAGTGAGTCATTTATTTTTTGCGTGAGTTTGCGTGATTAGATTTTTTGATTTGCCAATTTTTTTTTTAATTTTTTTGTAAAAATTTTTTTTTTGGATTTTTTTCTTTTTGGTAGGAAAATTTTATTGCGTGAGTAGATTTTGCGTGACTCACGCGTGAGCGTGATTCAATCTGACGTGAGTCACGCGTGAGCGTGAGTAAGTTTTTTATTACTCACGTGAATGTGAGTGAGCGTGAGTAAAAAAAAATTGCGTGAGTGATTAGTGAGTGATTCGATTATTTTTTGCGTGAGCGTGAGTGAGTGTGAGTCAAAATCCACTCACGCGCCCATCTCTAGATTGTGGTAACCATAATTTAAGAGCAAGTTTGGCAATCGATACCCTCCTAGGATAACGGTATTTGGCTACTGTACCGCAACCAATAAAGATATGAACTTTTTTAAGCGTTTGCGAAAGTCGATGAAATTTCTAGTATTTTTGATGAGTCACTTTGTGTTTGTACTGGTTCGAAAACCATCCGGTGCAAACAAGAATCGAAACATCAGATATATTATAAATTTTATCGACTTTCATAAACGATTTTAAAAATGTTCATATTATTTTTGGTTCCGGGACAATGGCCAAATACCGTTATTCTAGGAGTGTATCGATTGCCAACCTTGTGTAAGAGCGTCATATTGTGATTGAAAATTGTATCATTACATATTTCTAGCAATCATAAAATTTTTGTTGCAATCATTTAGGATCATAATATGATTGCTGAAAAATGTTGTGGTTGCTATAAACATGTTATGATCAGATTTTCAATCTTTGTATGACGTTCTTAAATTATGTTTGACACAATCATATCTCTTCTATGCATGTGTGGAACATTTTTTTTTATGAAAATTTTCCATTTTTTTGTCTAACCCTCTCTCAAATTCTTTACTTCTAGCTATCTCTTGTTAGTACCGCCTCTCCTTCTAAAATTATTTTCCCATTCCTATTATTTCCGTTACCACAAAATCCAAAGTTATTACCACATCATGTTAAACTTGACATTTAAAATCCACTAAAAATAAATTTAAATTTGCTTGAAAACACACCACAAACATTTTTTTGATGTGTTTTTTTGTGCAATTTTTTTTTTACACAATTTAAATAAAATAATAAAAAAAAAACTACATAAAAATGTTAAGACATTGTAAAATAACATACAACTAACAAATCCTGTACAGATCCTATGACAATGTCACATAAATCTGACAACTACGCAAATAATGTCATTTTGACAGTTTTAGAAAAAAAAAAAACACAGAAAAATAAAGACAACAAGCAAATTAAGTTTTTTTTTTCTACTGCAAAAGTATAAATTAAATACAGAGAAAGGAGAGTGGTTAAGAATTGAACTAATAAGAGAATCACAAAGATTTGGAATAATTTTACTGTGAAAGAGGATAAAGGTGACCATAAGATATATTCATGCCAAATTTCAGAAACCTAGCTTATTTTTATTCTGAAATATATCGTGTTTTTTATAGACGGACGGACACCGGTATAATGTCTGAGAACCAAATTTTTAAGAGCGAAAAAGTTGGAGGGGGGAAATTTTTCGGTAAAAAATAAATTAGGTTATGTGAAATGAACATTTTCGCTGAGATATCGCCCGTTGAAATTTATGTGATGTGTTTAGTGATTGGACATATTGGGTAGGCAGTATGCGGCTGCGTCAGCGATTGTGGCCATAGCTCGATCTTGAAGAAGATAACAATACCACAAAATGTGGACTGTGCTCCCTCTTTGAGGCTCTTTGAGCACCACTTTACCACTATGATACCATCCAGGGAGTCTTGGATGGGGGATATTCCGGGTAGTGGAGCCACCATAAATTTTTACACAGATGGATCGAGGCTGCACGAACAAGTGGAATTTGGAGTCTATTCGGAAGAGCTTGGATTGAGCCTGGCTCGAAGATTGCCAGATCATTGCAGTGTTTACCAGGCACTGGTTGAGCTGCAATGTCTTGTCTACAACCGCAGTCAACATCTATACTGACAGTCAAGCCGCGGTCAAGTCCCTGGATTCAATGTTTCTGAAAACAAGATCTGCCCTTAACTGCCGCACGTCTTTAAATGAGATGGCCAAGCAGTTTAACATACGACTCATATGGGTCCCACGTAGGGTTGCCAGATACTAAAAGTCAAATAACTGGACAATGAAAAATTTTCAGCTGGATTTTGAAAAAGTAACTGGACCCATACATAATTTATTTTTTTTAATAATTTGAAAAAAAAACAAGTGAGAGTGTTAAATTCGGCTGTGCCGAATCTTTGATACCCTCCAACTTATGAAAAAATTAAAAAAAAAAAATGCAGGGGCGTTTTTTTTGGGAGGGTCAGTTGGGGTCATTGGGGGACACGGTAAATGTTTAAAAATTCATTTATTATGCTTTTGGAGCTTAAGTAATACAATTTTATCATTATTTAAAAACATTTTTAATATCCACGCCCACAAAAGGGGGCGGGCAAAAAAAAAACGATTTTTTTTTATTTCCTGGGTCCAAGTGCAGGACCTTGAACTTTTTCTGACATAAAATTGTTTCATTTGCTCAACAAAAATACAAAAAAACCTGTGAAAATATGACGTTTTTCAGGGGTTAGTTAAGTTCTTCAAGGGGGAACTTTTTCCCCCTGGTCCGATTTTGCCCATATACGAACTTAAACTGCCTAGGACCAAAACACATTTTCCTGCCAAACTTGACGAGTCTATCTCTTTTATTTTGGACTGCATCGTGTCTTATACAGACGGACGGACGGACGGACGGACGGACATACGGACATTCTAGAAAAGTCTTAGAATGGATTATAGATCAATAATATATATACTTTATGGGGTCCCCGATCGATATTTCGATGCGTTACAAACGGAATGACAAAGTGAGTATACCCCCATACTGTAGTTGGAGGGTATAAAAAATCAACCGATACTCATATGTGAGATACATATTTTTATTTTGAACTAAATGGCCGCCTCTTTTTGCCACGGCAAAATGTGCATTTTTTAAGCATTTCTATTACTTTTTCGAGCATCTCAAAATGCTGATGTTTAGCTCGTGAGGATTGTTAGAGTATATTTTTCTTTTTAAATAACCCTACAAAATAAAATCCAAAGTGGTCAAATCTGTAAATCTAAGAGGACAGTTAAAATTTCCCGGACGTGCGAAGTCAAAAAAGGGCGACAACAACTGACCATCATTTGCAGATTTGACCCATCCAGACATATTTTTGTGCGGTTATTTTAAAAGCAAAATGTACGCCAAGAATCATTAAATCATCTACGAGCTCAAGGAAAACATTCGTGCCGAAATCAGCGCTAGACTGGCCGAGATGCTCCAAAAAGTTGTAAAAAAATTAGTGAAAATGCAACAAAAAGAGCATATTTTCGTATCCAAAAGAAGCATTTATGTTAAATTTATGATTAATGTTTTATTCTAATAGTCCCAAAAAATTGTAAAAAATATTTAACAAAAAAAAAATAATTGTTAAAATTAAATTAAAGAAATCCTTTTTCAAAAATCCTTTTTCAACTGGACAAATTGTGTTTTAACTGGAAACTGGACCAGACCTCAAATAACTGGAAAATCCAGGCCATTCCAGGCCGTCTGGCAACCCTAGTCCCAGGGCACAGAGACATTCCAGTGAATTGCAAAGCCGATGAGCTTGCAAGACTAGGAACTACCTTACAGGTTCCAACAGAATTGGAATGTGTTGGTATGCCTCTAGAAACTTGCAAGCAAAACCTACGGCTTTGTTCTGCGACGGAGACTAATCAAAGATGGGCAAATGGATGGACGTGTCAGACAACACGACTGATTTTGCCTTCTCTTAATCAGGGGCGCACAAGTGAGCTGTTATCGCTTCCAAGAGGAGAGATTTCGACGGTGGTTTATATAATTACCGGACACTGTGTTATAGCAAAGCACGCAGAGCGGTTAAATGTGCCGTCGAATGACTTTTGCCGAAGTTGCATGGATGAAGAGGAGTTGGAAACTATCGAATATTTGCCATTGCCCGGCACTTTCTGGTCAGAGACTTGCTTCACTGGGATCTAAGGAGCTGTACGATCTTTCTGATTTGTCGGATGTCAAAATTCAATATCTAAGGAGTTTCATAAGAAGCTCAAACTGGTTTAATGACAGGGACTAGTAGGGAAACTTATTACGGTCCCGTGGTATCACAATGGACCTCAGAGTCTACGTGTGTTGACGTAAAACGGCAGCAGCCACTTACAACCTAACCTAACCTTAGTGAAAACATACCACTTTCAGCCGCATCCAGAGTCACGAAACGAGAAAATATTTCAGGTTAAGATATCTCAGAGATGAAACAAGGTATTATAAAGATTAAACATTCATTTTAAAGGTAATTTGTAGGACTTTCAGACGACATATCAGGTTTTATAAATAAAGGTGAATTTTTGCAGTTATAACGTCTAGAATATGGCGAAAAACGGTTTTTTTTTTCAACTTCAAGCTAAGATATCTCGAAAACCTGATGTGATAGGCAAATTCTGAGACCAGATTCGGATTCAGCGCAACTTAAACTCTTAGAAAAGTAACCTCTGATATATGGGTTAAAAATTTGTTGGCCTGTGTAATCAAAAGATTTATCTGCTATGGTGCTGCATTTTTTAGATGAGATTCAATGATGTTGGAATATCAGAGCTTAATAACTTTATAAGAACTCTAAGTTCGTTCTTCGATAGCGACTAAGGGCAACACTCATTCCTTTCCTGAACGGATCTCAAGAGTCAATGTTAGCTCAACTAAAACGTTGCAGCGCGTTGTCAGAAACTTCTAACCTAACCTAAAAATATGGTCACTTTCCAACATCATTTTAAATTCAACAATTATGTGAGTTGCATACCGTAAAAAAAACCATAGCAAAAGAATATGTTCTTCATTTCTAGATTTAAAAATGCATTACGCACGTATTGGTTATACTTCTTCTTTGGTTTGCTTGTTATAATACGTGCGTAATTTATGGCAGCACCCTGCTGTTTGTGTTGTTCAATACATTCATTTCGTTCTAAACCGAAAAAAAAAATCCCAACTAAAAAACCGAAAACTCAATTCAAACACCACTGCTCTGCCAATTGCATTTTGTAGGGTATGAGGAGTTCCAGTAATATGTTAAATGTTAATGCCATACGAGTTAGAGAAGAGAAACAGACGAAAAAAAAAAACAAAAGTTCAATGATGATGCTGGGTGTTCCACTCGGGGTGTCAATTGTGAACCTTGAATAAATAAACATTTAAAACAATTTTGGAAAATGTTGAAATATTTAAATCTTTTTCTTTCCCGTTTTCGGGTTAGTTTTTAATTCTTAAGAGAATTTTATTGTACAAAGTTCATTTGAAAGTTTTTTTTTTTTTTGTGGGTTGTGTGTCACTGTGAATACACTGAAAAAAATCAAATATTGGCATACGAATTAAACAATTTACAGAAAACAAAAAATTGGAAATTAGAAAATCTATGGTTGCCTTCATCACCTTTTCGACACTTACGTTGAAGAAGAAAAAAAGAAAAACAACAAAACTTTAGAGAATTGTTTTTCGAGATTTACACGAAAAATTTCAGGTAGAGGAAATTTGAAGGTCATGCCAATGCTACTTTAAAGCACTTTAAAACCGCTTTCAAACCACTCAAGATACACTTGGTTACTCCAAAATTTGTTGCACAGTGTAATCAATCAAAATACGAAAGATTTCAAGTAAAATTTAAAGAAACATTAGTTTCAATTTAAAAATTTTGAATTTCAATTATAATTTGTCAAATATCTATACACACAAAAAAATTTTTTTTCAATAAGCGACTTTCATAGTATTTATGAACAAATTCATAAAATTTATTAAGTTTTTCATAATTTTTATAAACTTGTTCATAGTATTTATGAATAAATCATAATATGTGAAATATAAGACATTTCAAAATTTTTTCATAAATATTATGAAAAAGTTCATAATTTTTATGTATTTGTTCATAAATACTATGAATTTTGTTCATTGGCTAATATTTTTTTTTTCTGTGTAGATCTTTTTTTGATTTCAATTGATCTTTAGCGAATTTTGTTTTAAATTTATATGGAAATTTAAAAATTTAAAATAAATTTTGAATTAATTGTTGGATTTCCATAAGAAATCTTTAATCTCCATAAGGATTTTTAAAATTGCAATTGATTTCTTTTGAATTACATAATTTTTCAAATTTTTGATGTTTCATTAAGGAGTTGCATAAACTAATTTTGATAGTTTTTTTTTAAGTGTATTTAAAATACAGGGTATGAGAAGTGTGTTTATAATTAAAAGAATTTTAAAATTAAATCTAAACAAATTAGAAAAACATTTATCACTATCATAAATTATGATGGCAATTTTAAAGAGCATACAAAATATAAAACCCGCAGAATACCCCCTTTAAAAAAAAGGAAATTGTCTATTAAGATAAATTTGTGTGTTTGTAGATTATAAATTATCTTACGGTCAATTTTAATGGTTTAAAGTACATTTAGGTAAATTTTGAAATATGCATAGAAAAATATTTCTCAACATTTGTTATATAGTTGAACTAAACATAGTTAAACTGCAGCTTTCTTAAATCTATTCAAGCTCACCAAGAGACTTTGAAGCTCTAACGGATCGAGCTGTAGAATTGCAAAATAGATTTAGCCTTTTCTGAGACAGACATGCGACTGCCAAATTTTGGGACCAGTTGAACAACTGAAATTTCTATTTAAAATTACTTTTAGACGCAGCAGATGTAAAGTATTCTTAATTGCTATATTATCTCTGAAGATTCCAGGTTCGTCTCCTGGCAGCATTGTCAGTGGTCCCAAATGTTAGTTGGTAGCGTGTTATCCTATGAAACAGGATGTCGTGGGTTAGATTTTCACTAAAACCCATGGTCGATTTCGCTACAACGAGACGACGGTCATTGCTACCAGTTCTTGGGTAGGTTAAAATTGTTAAAAACTATTTGTAATTAAATCAGGGAATCAGGAACTCTATCACTGCTTAACTGTATGAATTGATGTTAACTGGGGTTATAGACAAGTTATCACGTCCTCGCACGTCTGCAATTCTAAACACTCACTTGGTCCGACAATTTCGAACCTGACTCAATCTCCGATCCCTGAGTAAACTCCTTGCACAAAGAAAAATAAATTTCCAACTGAATTTTTCAGTTGTGTCAACTCAAAATTCGGTTTCTGCTACTTCATTTCGTTGTGGAAAACGAATTTTGTAGTTGTTTCTATTAAAAGAGCGTTGTATCAACAAAATTTACCGATTCTAGCGATTTTTAGGTTTTACAACATTACATCAACCCAATTTTTGTTGCAACAACTAAATTTCAGTTTCAACTAGTTTAGACTTTATATCTGGAATGCCTTCAGCCTGAAATGTCAGAGTGTCAAAGTGACATCCAAATAGTTTGTATAAGGCGCGCAGTTTGCATTCTGTGATGTGGACGACATCCTGTAAACGAGAACTGCCCCTAACTGGCGACAAAATTCCGTTTTGATGATATTGACATAAATTTTATGTCAAAGCCATTTTATTCGTATTTTTTTGACTAACAGTACTCGAAGATCTTCTACCGTTAATCATGCAGTGGTATTCCTATCTTCCGACTCTGTTCCACCAGTTGTTCCTTTCTGAACAAATCAACCTAAATCAGTTCTCAATATTTGCTGATATGTTGTTAAATCGCATTGGTTGCGATCCTGAATGTAGCTCAACTCTTCTTCCTTGGTGATGATTCTGAGCTAAGCATTCCAATTCGGAATCGATCCCCTGCTTGGGCGCCACTTTCTGTTAATAAGTTTTATTTTTAAATTATATTTTTATTTGGAGCAAAGTTTCTAATTTGTGAAAGTTTTATTAAACCTGAAACCTATCGAAACCCCGATTTTCAATTCGTCGGTTGTTTAGAAACTTTAGCTGAACAGCTTAAGGTGTCATTAAATTATAACTACGAAAGCTGTATGGATACAAATGGAGTAGAAACTTTCAAACAATCTAACTCTGTCATTTTCCTTCGCTTTCTGAACCACAACAGGTTTCATTGGAACTAATCGTCCCGTGCAGTCACAACGAAGTTTAGGAGTATGAATCTTAAACACTCACTTCTTAACCAAACATGCTCTTCACTTTGCTAACATTTCATAAACAACTTTTAATCCACATGATTTAAAAAAAAAAATCTATTCCTTCAGGCCATGGATTCCTTGGCGATGGGTTCGGTGTTTCCACATTCTAATTTGAAATTTAGCCCCAGCATTCCTTGGCGATGGGTTCGGTGTTTCCACATTCTAATTTGAAATTTAGCCCCAGCATGGGCGCCATTTTTTTTATATGTTTGTCCGAAATTTATCGGTTTAGCAATTTTTCGAAAGCCGAAACTGCGATTTTAAATTTGTCGGTTGTTTAAAAACTTTAGCTGAACGGCCGTTAAATTATCACTACGAAAGCTGCATGGATCACAACGGATCTCAGAGTCTACGTGTGCTGACATAAAACGTCAGCAGCCACTTACAAAATAACCTAAGCTGCATGGATACAAATTAAGTAGCAACTATCAAACACTCTTACTCTATCATTGTCTAGCGCTTTCTGAACCATAATAAGTTTCATTAAAATCTATGTAATCTGGCTTGTTCGAAGTCGAAGAAGTTTAAGTGTATTGTCGTGAATCGTAAACACCCACATCCATGTTCTCCTCTCTGCTAACCTTTCATAAACTACTTTTTATCCCCTTGATCTTTTAAAAAAAAAACAATTCCTTCAATGAGTTTTCTGTTAACTATTTGATGTTGATACTCATTGGTTGCGATCGTGAAATTGTCTCAACTCGTCCTCCTTGGCGATGGGTTCTGTGTTTCCACATTCTTATTCTGAATCGGGCCCCGGCTTGGGCGCCATTTTCTGTTTATTTTTATACCCTCCACTCTAGTGATAGAGGGTATATATAAGTTTGTCATTCCGTTTGTAACTCGCCGAAATATCGGTTTGGGACCCCATAAAGTATATATATTCATGATCCCCGATCGATTTTAAGACATTCTAGCGATGTCCGCCTGTCTGTGGAAATGGTGATCACGGCCAAAATATTACACGGATATGACTGAAACTTAACATATTTATTGGAAGTTCTCCCGAGAAGTTTGGTATTGCATTTGAGCGATATTGGTTCAGCGGTTCAAAAGTTATGAACGAACAACATAACCTAAAAATACAAAATGCTTTAATTCGGCTGTTGGTTGACTTTTGTGAACATAATTGAACACCAAATGGTATTTAAACAAGTTCAAACACATTTTTTGACAAAAAAAGAAAAAAATCGCGTTTTTTATTACCAATTTTTTTTTTCGCGGAAATTTTAAAAAAAATTTTTTTTTTTTTTCAAAAGTAATTTCATTTAAATAAAGATTTTGCAATAATCTTTTAGAAATTGTGGAGGGTATCACTACATTCGGCAAGGCCGAATTTAACTTTTTTACTTGTTTTTTTTTTTTAATTGATAATTTATCTTGAGTTTCTAATTTGTAAAAACCTACTAAACCGAAATCTATCGGTTTAGCAATATTTTGACAACCGAAACCACGACTTTGAATTTGTCGGTGGTTAAGAAACTTTGGCTGTATTACTCTGTCATTGTCTGTCGGTTTTATGAACCTTGATAGGTTTTCTTGGAATGTATGCAATCTGATTCGGAGAAACTAATCGTCCTCTGCACAACAAAGTTTAAGAGTATTGTCGTGTATCGTAAACACACACTTCTTAACCATCCATATTCTCCTCTCTGCTTACCTTTCATAAACTACATTTTATCCACTTGATCTTTAAACAAAATCTATTCCTTTGGGGAGGTTTTTCTTGTTAATTATTTGACTATCATTTATATGGTGATTTGTAGCACACGTCTTTATTTAAACAATTTTATGATGATCTTCCGAAATAAAAAAATAAAACTAAAACAAAAGCAACACATCATGCTCATGTTAATGACGACGAGTTGTATAGTTAGCAACCAGTTAGTTGTTGCCTCCCTTGTTACTTTAATTTTTCAACATGCCCCCTTCAGTTTGTTGCAAATGATCTTAATGTATTCCTGTTTATATTCTTCGATGTTTCTTTTAAAAGTCCGTTTTGTTTTTTTTTTTGGTTATTCGTTTTTATCTTTTTAAGGGTCTTGTTAAAAGTAATTCGTAACACGTTGTTACCAGATAATAACCGCCATAAGGTTGGCTAAGCAGAGCTTGTTAAGAAACACAACACACAACAACACCAAAATGCAACTCAACATAACAAAAGAGGCAAGGCTTGAAAACGACAAGAACACAACAACGCAAACAAGAAATTCGTTAAAATTGTTAAAAAAAAAACAATTTACAAGACAAGTTTTGAGTATTTCTGGACTAAAAAAACTAGTAGTTTTATTGCTCTTGTCTTGAAGATTGCTCACTTTTATAAGATTCTCCTTTTATATTATTATTATTCTCCAACTCTCACAATTTAATTATGATCATTTTTGTATTAACTCTCAGTTTTATTAAAAGTCTTCATTATGCTCTTTCTCTATTTTTTGAAATTTTCAGGTTCATTACACTTCTTCTTTCCTTTAAAGTATCTTCACAAAAAAAGAACACATAAAATCAACAGGGTGCTTAATTTTAACTCCTTCATTCTTGTTGGGATACTCATTGTTTTTCTTGGCTGATTTTCAAAGAAGAAAACTTTAAAGTAGCGGTGATAAATATACGAGACTTCCAGTATGGTATCAGTTAAATGAAAAAAGTACTTTTTTATTTTTCCAGGTACTTTTATAAATTTGGTAAAATTTTTCGACTTTGATCGCTGAATAAAAACTATTGGACCTTTTTTTAAATTTCTAATGTTTTAAGTTGGAAAAAATCTATTTGGAAATATTTTTAAAAATGTTCTGAAAAATGTCTATAAATTTTTTCCTTTTCCACATCGACCCTCGTAACACATTCATTATTTTTCCAATCTGGACGCTATTAAGCTTAAATTAAAGCTTGATAAATTACCTACATAACAATTTTTTTATAATACTTGTTTGATAATTATAACGTTTAGTATTGTTAACTTTGTCTTTAACAAATTTCATCTACTATAAAAAAGTTTCCAATGTATTGTCGCCCACTGTATAGTTGATTCTAATCTTCTAAATCCCCTTTTGATGACCTTATACTCGTCAAAAGTTTATAATGCTTAACTCCTTTTAATTTCAATACAGGAGGTATTAACAGAAAGCGGAACCTTCCCTCACCAGGTTTTTCTCGTGTCCTTGCCCTAATTCTAAAAATGAAATTTTAGCAGTTAAATTTCTGCTTCAAGCCTCTTTTTATCTATATACAAAAAGTTCTTATTGTATTTAAAAATGTTTTCATTTGTTAATTTATTTGTTTTATTCACCTCACTTAAATCTCACGGAAGATTGAACTTTTTGTTCTCCATGGAACGGCCGACCACCGAAGATCTGCATTAAACATGCTGAATTCGTTTTCCAACAAATATCTTGGTAATGCAAAAGCGTCTAAGACTGACGGAATTTGGTAATGAAAAAAGAGTAGACAAAAAAATAACTTGGAAAAAAATCCTTGAACGGATTATGTGGTCAAAAATAACCTCCAACCTGAAGCCAAACTCCATGATACTAACGGTTACAACCAAACTAACAAGGATATAGACGCAGGGATCTTCGGACCCAATATTCAACGCTCTTTACCACTACGGAAATCCCTGGCAATATTTCAGGCAGAAGAACAAGTGGATCTCTCGTATTTGTAGGTTGCCCTCTCAAGCTTTGAATGCTATTTGGCTGAGCACAACTGTAAGGTTTTGAATTTAACTGTATAACCTACGGTTTTTTTGTAGCTATCCCGAACCTGCCTCTGAAAAGACAGGGCACACCTAACCCTTAGCACGACCGGTAGCAGTACAAACCTATTACAGAATATTTGGCTCCCACCGTGGGGCGCTCAGCGTGCAGCGTTCAACGTAGGCAAGCGACAACAAAATAGTCTGTAACACAGGAGGGAACTTGATTACTAAAAGGGGGTTACCCAGATGGACAGCATACGTGGTCTTTACCCTTTCCTCCTTCCTGACATTATTTTTGATGTGGATGCCAGCAAAAAGGGACGGTTAAGACCACGGTTGTTGTCTATCTAGGGAAATCCCCACCATTAGTCATCAACGTAACACTGTTGTTACTGTAAAGTTTGCTATTGCTACTACACATTGGACGCCCCACGGTGGGCGCCAAATATTTTCTGACGATCGTTCCATCGATTGGCCCAACTCTTCAGAGAAAACCCCCGCCATTAGTCATCAACGTCACTCTGGTGTTATTGTAAAGTTTTCTACTGCTACTCCACGTTGGGTGCCAAATGTTTTGTAACGATCCTTCCATCCATTGGCCAAACTCTTCAGGGACGGAGTACTAGTACCGTGGTTTAAATCCTGCCTTCTTGCTAACATAATTGCTATTGTGGTTGTCAGTAAGGTGGTAAGACCACAGTTGCAGTCCATCTAGCTAGTCCCCTTCCTTAATCATCAATATCAATCTGGTGTTACTGTAATGTGTGTTATTGCTACCAGAATTTTTATATTTTCGACCATGGTTAATACCGATAGGAAGCTCCATCGCTGAAGAGGAAGGCCAGTGGGCGGAAGGATCGTAACAGTTTTCTTTTTTACTTAACCAACACTCAGGGGATGCCCCCTATAAATGCAGTGCATTGTGTTGTTAATTTGGAAAATAGGTTAAGGAAAGGAGGAAAGAAGGAAAAGTGTTTGTGGATATTTGATTTGAATTTTTTTAACTTGTAGTAAACAATGAAGACCTCTGCAGGAAGTATATTCCACAAGTATATTCCACATTGTTAGACTTATAAATGAATTTTCTCTGTAATGCGTTGTGCGGTACACTGGGCAATCGACAACAAATGTATGAGCCCTGCTAGGGAAGAGTGAACTCCGAAAAAACCCGTGCTCACGGGATCAGTTCGCTTATCTCAGCAGAACGTTTACCATGGTAATATCGATAGAACTGTGTTACACAACCCATATTCCGACAATGCTTTAAACAGTCAATAGAGTTGGATACCCTACTGTCATTGATTAGCTTCGACGCCCTTCTTTGAACACGGTCCAGAAACTTCAAAATAGACCCTGAAACCCCTGTTCATATATGTGAGGGAGGAGTGAAGTAATTCTTGCACCGTTTTAAGAAACAAAGACACTTGAATGATTCTTCCGACACTTAAAAAGCATGTTTATTCCAACGGACATTACATTGAATTTTCCTGTCCAGAACATCAAGAGTATCCGATTCCTCAATGCCAATACCACCCATAGATACAGACGACGGTGTTGGTTCTACAACTCGTCTATGCACTCTAAAATAGTGAGCCCAGTTTCAACAAATTCAAATAATATGCTGCTATAAATTGTGCAAATTTCCATTATTTCAACATTGGGTCTTACGTGCATTAAAAACGACCTTATTCACTAGACTCCACTTAGAGATTGTCAAAAGGTCCTGATTGAGAGTGTCGTACATATTCTGTCGCACGAGCCCAACCTCTACAAGGCTTGGTCTAAGATCGAAGGAAAATTAATTACAAATGTTGCTGTTGTCTGCAAAAGAGATTTTTAACCCTATCTACTCTTTTGCAGACAACAGCAACATTTGTAATTAATTTTCCTTCGATCATAGACCAAGCCTTGTAGACAGAATATATTTGACTAAGAATTATAAGAAAAAGAGCAGGAGTAAGAACAGAACCCTTCGGTACCTCTGAGTTGACTTGAAACATATCCGATGAGACTCCATCTACAACAACACTTATACTTCGATCTCTGAGAAAACTAGATATAAAACGAGAGAAATCATTGCCTTCCGGGGCATGATATAAGTACTTGGAGCACAGCGACCATTAATTGGTCGGTAACGATTCTTTCGGATGTATAATGAAAAAATTGTAAGAAAATTCAAGTTCATTAAGCACAGGTTAAAGACCTTAATTCTTACCTAGCCCGGATTACTCAATGAAAAGTTAGTTTCTAACTGCCGATTTAACGGAGCCTTATGTTAAAATTTTGTATGAAAAAAATAAATTCAACGGAGAGTTATTTTATAACGGAGCATTGAGTAATCCAGCCTAAGAAGAGAAAATTATCTGATACGGACACATAAAGATTTATCCAAATAGACACATGAAGATTTAACGAAATTCTGCCTAAGACTGGTATGTGGAATACTTCAATATCTAGAGAGGCACTAAATACCGTCGAATGAAAATCTCTACTAAATCAAACGCACTTCTTTATGAACCGCATGAATATTTGGAACACTTTTTCTGGTTGTATAACAGATCATTCTGGTCGCGGTGTATAAGGCCTCTTTAATATAATATAAGGAAACTATTCGTTAGTCTGATACTCAAGAGCCGAATTTCTTTAGCCATCAGAAAATAGTAACTCACATTTTCAGAAATGCAGCTCACATTTTCAGAAATGGAGTCTCACCTTCCCAAAGCTTTTCCAATCCTATTTCTTTTGACTTTGTTTACTTTTTGAAAATTTAAACAAATGTGCTTTAAAAAGTACTTTTGTACCCATCTTATCAACTCTATCTCCAAAATCCAAACGATCATTTGTTGCATCTATCAGTGGGCACACGTGTAGTAAAGTTCCCTTTAACCAAAAAAAAAAAAGTTTGTTGCTTCAAATTTAATTCAGTTGGTTTTTGTTGTACTATAAGGCACCGAGAATACAAAAAAACTGTTTATATGCAACATGCATTGTTTAGTTTTGGTTGTTGTTGTTATAGCTTCTTGTTGTTATATGCAGTTGATGATGGTGATGTTGTTGTAGCTGATTCAATGGTTGTTGTTGTTGGTGCTGCTGTTGATGATTGTTAGATTTTCTTTTGTTGCTGCTTTTTCATGTTGTTGTTTAGACATATTGTAACGTCGAAATCGTGCGGCATTGCGCTAATGAACTTACAATAGTAAACTAAACTAGGCGCTTGTTTAGTTTACAAATTTTTTTCTTCTCTTTTTTATATTCCATACATAATTTAATTGTAACAGATACAGGGTATTATTATCTATTTTGACAGTAATGGGAAGGTTAACCAGTTGTAAGAGTTTGGATGGAGAGTTGATTACAATGGGACAAAGATAACATGGTTTAAAATTCTACACTAGATTTAAAGAGGTCCTATGCACTGCGGCCAGAAATATATCACTACTAAACTTACAAATTGCGATTGGGGCGCGACCTTGTACACTTGATTTAAATTGTTCTGCTGGTCAAAAACCCGTTCTCCAAACTTTTTCATCAAATGTGGTTTTTCAGAAAATTGAGGTCAAAGTTAAAATTTACCCTTGACTTATTTTTAAGTCGTCAGCACATGTGTCCAAAAACATTTTTTTTTTATACCCTCCACTCTAGTGATAGAGGGTATATATAAGTTTGTCATTCCGTTTGTAACACATCGAAATATTGGTCTAGGACCCCATAAAGTATATATATTCATGATCCTTGCTCGATTTTAAATCGATCTAGCGATGTCCGTCCGTCCGTCCGTCCGTCTGTCTGTCTGTCTGTCCGTTGAAAACACGCTAACTTTTGAAAGACTTTACGGAGGCTCCTGAAGTTTGACATATATGTTCTTCATTTACCGGGTCAGGTTGGTATTGCAATCCAGCGAAATCGGTCCAGTGGTTCAAAAGTTATGAGCAAAATAGTAAATTTCGGCAAGGGTATTTTTTGAATTTACAAGATTAAAACCACTATAACTTTCGAAAGACAATTCTGAGGGGGCTGAAGCTTAGCATATATGTTTGTCGTTCCTCAAGGCTGTTTGGTGTTGAATTTCAGCAAAATTGGTTTAGTGGTTCAAAAGTTATAAGCAATGCAGTGAATTTCAGATTTGTTTCACCTTAAACTGTTGAAAACTCGTTAAACAAGTTTTACAAGCATGGTGAAATACCAGTTTTGTAAAACTTGATGTTGTTTGTTTTCTTGTCGTGGGGTGCAGTTTAGTTGTTAGACAAGTAAATATTTGTTATTGTTTTGTTATTGTTAGTGTAACTGTATGTAACGGGAAAAAATCAAATAAAGTATGTGTATGATTGAACGTTAATTTGTTTTTGGTTTTTAAAGAAGAGGTTGTAATAAAAAAAGAGGAAAATATGTAAAATAGTTTTTTGGTATTACATACTTACATAGATATAGGTATAAAACAACAAAAATATTTTACAAAGTAATTTGTTACTCAAAGAAATTGTACACTAAAAAAATATTTACACACAAAAAAAATGTTACACTCAAAAAAAATGTACACATTATTATTCTTTTTTTTAATGAAATGGCAGACTCAAAAAAATGTTGACAGTCAAAAAAATTTTATACTCAAAAAAATTTGATTGATTAAAAGAAAGTTTGACTCTAATAAAAACTTTGTAATGCAATTTTTTAAAATTTTTTAGAAAATTACTATAAGATAACATTGTGGAGGGTATTCATAGATTCGACCAAGTCGAATTTAATTTTTCTACTGGTTTTAATTTCAAATTTCTCGAAAACCTAATGTAATGGATAAGTTTTGTGACCATGAAAAAAATTGTAATCAGGTGTATTAGGTGGCGTTTCATTTGCATAAAGTTTTTTTTTTTTTAATTTGATTAGTAGCGGAAAAATCTTTTTGGGGAATAAGACATCAATGAAAGACAATTGGTGCCCAAAGGGTCAAGGAGACTGCCTAAATGAGTTATGCATCCTTAAGAGCAACGTTTAAGCTTTCTTCTCGACTTATTTTTAAGTCGCTATCACATCAAGTTTATCCGCTATAAGTTGTCAAAAATGCGCTTAAACGCGATTTTTTTAACTTTGACCTCATAAACCTGATGTGATGTAAAATTGTAATTAACTGTGTAAGTTCGCGTCCCAGTCACATTAAGTTTTTTTTTTTATGTTCAGTAGTGTATTTCGTGAAGCCTAAAAGGGTTCCCTTAATATTTAGGCTCGTAATAAACCGAGAATCCTAATTGGTACAAAGTTCTTAACGTCGGTCGGAAGATATGAAGTGTCGTCCCAGATGTTGAAGTATTTTACCATTTACAAAGACGTCTCTTGAACATTTACAAAGACGTCTCTTACTCCATTTTGCAGAATCTGCACGTGTCAGATAGATTTCTTTAGTTGGTAACGAAGTTTACAATGTCCAGTTAGATAGGACGTTAGGATTCGAAGATCCTCTTTGTCCAAAGATAGCAACAGTTTAGTTACCGAGCTGAATGGATTTATAAATTTCTTTACTTGATATTGACGCATTTCCTCCATATTTTAGGGTTTTCCCTAACACATGGAGCGGACCAAAGAATGCCTTTTTTTAACTTTGAGCCAACACTCAGGGGATGTGAGTTTCTGGAAAGGCGAGTACTACGGGTATGCACCCGCGTCTCAGGGATGAGTTCACCCATCTCAGCTGAGCACTTACCGTGGTAATATCGATAGAACAATAACACACAACCCACATTCCGACGATGCTCCAATGAGTCAATAGAGCTACTTAAATTGATGAGCTTCCTTTGCAACCGATCCAGAAGCTTCAAAAAGACCTTGAAGCACCTGCCCAGATATGGGAGTTGTATTCCATTTTCGGTCGGCGGTAAAAATAGTGAGATGATCAGACGGGATGATCTCCCGACACTTGAAAAACATTTTAGTTCCAACGAACATCACATTGGATTTTCATGCCTAGAACATCAAGAGTGTGTGATTCCTCAATAGCTATATCACCCATGGATACAGATGACGCTGATTCCACAAGCCATCTGTGGGTCAGCTTACAAACATTGGGTCTTACGAACAGTTAAATCGTCCTTATTCGCAAGACCGCACTCGGAGATTTTCGTAAGGTCATGATTGAGTGTGTCTTTCATGTTCTGCCTCATAGCATCAGCCTCAGTAAGGCTTGGTCTATGATTGAAGGAAAATGAATGACAAATGTTGCTGTCATCTGCGAAAGAATATATAGGATTGGAAGTTAGGCCCAGAAGGCCGCTAAGAAAAATAAGAAAAAGTGTAGGAGAAAGAATAGAACCTTGCGGTACCCCTGAACTAAACTGAAAGTCATTCGATGATAACCCATCTATACACGTATAGAGCGGTCTCTGAGAAAGCTCGATATAAATCGAGAAAAATCACTACCGACACCAAACGCAATAAGCTTCCAAACGAGTGCACCGTGCCGTACACGATAAAAAACCGACACGAGATTTTAAGATGTAATCAACTTTCAAAAAAGATTTAGACCCTAAGACCTTATGGTATACCGGCTGAGTTGCAGTGCATAGCCTTTTAGTTGTAAAGCCCTTATTAAACACTAGTTTTAAGAAGATTTCAGACCTAGAAGTCTGCTGTCTAATAAAAACTATCGAATACATAAAAGCCTTGGAAATTCTAATCCCACTGACCTAAACCTCTCTTCACGAAGGAAATTTCACTTTTAAAGCTCTTATCGAAGATCGCTATCGGTAAATTACTGCAGTATTGTAGTCGTTCTTGATATAGAAGGACTTTTAGAGACGTCATTCCAGACCGATTACTTTGGCATAGATAGATTAGAAAAGGGTCCAATGCCCTGCGACCGATTGAAGATTTTGTACAGCCTAGAAAGTGCCCAATATGTTGAGGATTTTAGTAAAGCCTAGGATTCTATTTGGCATGGATTCCCATAACTCAGTTGGAGCTTATAAATGTTGTTTTCCGGAATATCTATTTTAAAGTATCTTAGAAGACTTGTTTAGGTAACATTCGTCTCGCTATCTTCACAAGTCCCCGCCTGGTATGTTCCCTAATTCCGTCAGCCTAATCACATTTCTGCTCGCATTCTCTTTTACAGATATATTCAAAGGTGGGATGTTTAGCATTGCCACTATGGCATAAGTTGGACAGGATCTTCCCGATCCTGTTATGCCAAAGCAGGGCAGACGATTTACTTTGTCCAGTATATATCTGGCCTTACCTTTTTCTACCTTTGGCCACCAAACTGTGGCATTATTTGATATATGAGTGAATTATGGGATCGTGCTGATGGTGAATTTGCTAGCCAATAGGCATTAAACTCTCGAAATACAGTTTGAGATCCGAAACTAAGTTTAAAAGAGAAAATTATAACAATTGAGACATTGAAAAACAAACATTAAATCTTTTTTTTGGAATTTTTTTGAGAAGTCCTCAAAACCTGGGAAAACCATTGAATATCCTGCGAACTCTCATTTCAGAACTTAACGTAACATTAACAAATATTTTATTATAATAAATAACAAATTATATTAAATTCTAAAAAATTCTGCAACTCTTGAAAAATTTTAAAACGTCAAGGAAAATTTTCAAAACCAACTGTTAACAAATGTTCTTAAAACACTTATACGAAGAAGCCATGTTGCATATACAGTTTTATATAAGATTTTATTCAAGATTCTGCAAAAGATATCCCACAAATTGTGGCCGATAATATTACACTTAAATATATAATTGTT
Source organism: Pegoplata infirma (assembly GCA_963921195.1). NCBI lineage: Eukaryota > Metazoa > Arthropoda > Insecta > Diptera > Anthomyiidae > Pegoplata > Pegoplata infirma. The sequence continues at coordinate 211,348,476 of OY992539.1, read as the reverse complement.
AACCTAACCAAATTTGTATATTCGTCTTAAAAGTAACTTGAGCAGATTTTGCTATTAGAACATATCAACACCTTTAAATCGATTATAAAACAGGAAATATAAGAATTACATGTTAAGATATTGATATATTTCAAATTTTACATTTAGTTTAACCATAGATTATTTTTTAAACTTAAGTAAAAATGTTATTTGAAACCATTTTAATCAAGATTTTTGTAATTGGATAACCCAACAAAAATATTAACCAGAAAAATTTCTATTCTATTTACAGGTGATCACTTTACAATTTTAATTACTTGAGGTAAGTAAGAAAAAATATTAAATTATAGCATGCTAGAAAAAAAAAAATGTGCAAACAATCACTGCATTTTCAGATAAATAAAAATACTGTTACAATCTCTATGAAAAACTATATCTCTTCCCAAAAAAAAATCTCAGCTATCTCTCAACTTATAAATTTTTTTCTACTAACTTGATAAAACTCTCTTTTCTCTAAATCCCATAAATATATACTTTAATTTAAACAAGAAACACATGCTTTTATTTTCAATAACAAAAACAACATTTTTGTTGTACTCACCCCAGAAATCAGAAAGAGTTTCATGTGTTTGGTGTTGTGTGTATCTGGTATTTTACTCCTATTGTAATGTATAGTAGTTTGGTATCAGGGATGATATAATGACATTTCTGATTATGTACTAAGATGTTTGTTGAAAAAAGTACTTTTGAGGTGTTCAAAATTCACTTACCTGAAAAGATTTTATAAAAAAAATGTTGATTAAATATATGTTATTAATAATGAACTCTTAAGTTTTTTAATATAGCAGTTTTCAAAAGACTATTGAGAAAAAAATCATACAAAACTTCCTATAAGTTATTTTTTATACCCTCCAACTACAGTATATGAGGGTTTACTCACTGTGTTATTCCCTATGGAACGTATCGAACTATCAGTCTAGAATTCCATTATAAATGAATTTGTTAACATTAATTGTAAAAATTCGACCAAGTCTTGCCAGTTCCTCTTTACACTAAACAACCAAAATATATGTGGTAAAATAATTCAAGTTCCTATGTGCTTTCTTCAATAAGGCAAAAGAAGATACCATGAAGGAAATCTAGGGGAACTATCGTCTCAGTTGTAATGCCTCTAAATAGGAAACCTGGAAGGTGAAAAGAGAACTCTGGTCTAATTTTTGTGGAGAATTGGAGGAATCTACGGAATCGGCCCCTAGTGAACCAGGATTTTTAAATAAGCCAGATGGATCCTTTGCAGAAAGCAGTCAGGAAACCATTGAACTTCTGATGGATACCCATTTTCCGGGTTGCAGAAACGAGTTGAAGAGCGATATTCCCTTGGGAACACTTTCACCAATTACAATTCCGGTAAATGAATTCATTACAACAATGGTCGAAGAAAGCAACATAACGTGGGCGGTCCACTCCTTCAAGCCCTACAAATTGGCAGGGTCTGATGGTGTATTTCCGGCACTCTTACAGGAGGTCCTCAGGATAATCATGACATGGCTACTACGTAAATTTATGGGTAGCCTCGCATCAGTGTATTTACCTTTCGAACGAAGGGAGGTAAGGATGGTCTTTATCCCTAAAGTCGGAAAGATAAACCACAATACCGCGATGGACTGTAAAGACCGGTAGATGTCTATGCGAGAAGTACTCTCACAACAGACAATTTCAGCGACACCCAACAGGCCTATCAATCGAGATGATTGATACTCGTTTTTATTGAAAATACTGAAAGACTGGTAAATGTCTATGCGAGAAGTACGCTCACATCAGACAATTTCAGCGAGGCTTAACACGCTAGTCTCAAAGGTAGGTCTGTTGATTAAGGATACTTTTCGCTAAAAAGAATATGTTTTGGTATCATTTCTGGAAGTGAAAGGTGCGTTCAACAATGTCAAAATACCATCAATTTTTAATGCCCTACAAAATACAGGCACGGGTACAAAGATTACTTTATGGAAGATACTCCCAACGTGGGCAAAGGACAGTGGTCTGGAAGTTGATCCCGCCAAAACAGAACTCGTCTTGTTCCCAAAAAGGATTAAGATATACAGGTTTGTTCTTCCCAAATTAGATAGAATCACTGTGGAATTAGCTAATGAAGCGAAATACCTGGGTGTAATCCTGGGCTCAAATCTTTCTTGGAAAAGAAATACAGAGAAAAGGATGAAAAAGTCGTTATGTGCTTTTTACATCTGCAGAAGAACTTTCGAAAGAAGGTGTGGTCCAAACCCGTATATTATCCACTGGATGTATGGTAATTAGACCAATACTTACCAATGGTGCCCTTGTGTGGTGGCGAGCAGTGTATAACAAATTATATCTCTGCAACCTACAGAAGATACAACGATTGGCGTGTGTGGGTATCACTGGTGCTATTAGACCAGCAACACAGGCCAGGCCTGGAAGTGATACTAAACATTCAACCCGTGGATATTTATGTCAAGAGCACAGCAGCAAAATCGGTTGTCAGGTTAAGAGAGTCGCAAATGCTTAAGCAACGCCACTCGACCAAATTAAGTACGAAGGGCGGGATAGTAAACTAACGTAGACAAAGCTGTTGAATTAAAAGTATCTCGGGCAATACGTATTTTCTGCCAGTGTCGGAGAGCTTTTGGGAAGACATGGGGTCTAAGACCTGCGGGGTTGCACTAAATACACATAGCAGTCATTAGACCTTTTGTGACGTATGCGGCTGTGGACTGGTGGTCGAGAACGATGGTGAAATCTACTTGGGCTCTGCTGGAAGGACTATATAGAGCGTCTTGCTTGGGGATTACTGGTGCTATGAGTACAATGCCAGGCGCAGCTCCTTATGCTATGTTGGGCATGCTTCCCTTGGATCTACATATCCACAAGACATCTCTATGTACTGATTATGAGTTGAGGACAGTTTCATATAAATTTTCAAAATGTCCTCAAAGTCAGCAGTAGTCAGGGCATGCTGACATTCTGGGGACATGTCACCTAAGACTTCTTTCTGTCATACGAAAATACAAAAAATCTTCGTATTTCCTTTAGTTTTTACTTTTATCCATTTTCCTTTCTAATTTATCTTTATCATATTAAGAAAAAACTTTTTTTAGACCCAACTGAACTTGAACCTGGAACCTTCAGTTTATGAGTCCAACACCTAACTACTTCATCCAAACTTTATTTTCAAAACTGTATATCTATTTATTACTTTTATAATACTTGAATGTACTTGATTTTATTTTAAATAAATCTATAATGTTGCCATGTTTTTATTGGAAATTGATGGGTTTCCCAGATTTAAAATTTTAATTTAATGTTCTGCTATTGTGAAGACATTTCCTTATAGATGTCTTAGAGGATTTTTAACACTCTCAAAACAAACAATCATTGAAGACAATGTTTGGACATGTAATAATCAAGGATTACCTATGAGTTTTCAGAACCAGAAAACATTTCCTCAAGGAATCACTGTGTAAATTTCCTCAGTGACACATTTTTCAACTGGGTTTTCATACAACTTTGTTGACAGTTAAAGTACTTAAAAGATAGTTATGTTCTGGCGTTTCTAATTTCTAGAATACCTTGAACATTATCTACAATCGTCTAAGTAATAACGTCATTTTTCCAAAACTCCCAACGTAGTTATTCAGGTTGTCTCTCTCAGTAGTTATAATCTAATCATTCCAATTATTTATCATAAAACATTGAAGTGAAATTAAAATAAAAAGATTAACAAATATAATTTTTTTTCTGAATATTTATAATTTTTATTTGAAAACCCAAAACAAATTTAGTATAGCTCAAAACATTGAACGGGTTAAAACTTCTTATACAATGAAAGGTAAAATAAATTTAAAAATTAAAAAAAAATGCAAATTCTCTACGTGTAATTTTAAATTTACCTATCTTTTCAAAAATATAGAAATTCTTTTAAAAATTCTACTGCCGACGATATTTTTGTTCTTAACATTACAATCTGTTACTTTGGCACGTGATGTTGATCCGTGTCGTTTGTTTCCAAATGGTACTAAATTACGTGATCCCGATGATTGCAGTCAAGCCATAACCTGTGTTAATTTTCAGTCAGTTTATGGTACCACAAAATGTTCCGGTTCTACTCCATTCTATGATAAAGATAAAGATAATTGTGCAAAATCTTTAACCGATGCTAGTTTATGTCAAATTAACTGTACTAATTCTACGGGCAAATTTGTTGCAGATCATAAGTCTTGTTTTGGTTACTACTATTGTCAAGATGAAGAATTGGCCTTGTATGGTCATTGCCCAGACTCCACTCATTTCAATGTGTCGCGTCAAGCATGTGTTTTTTCTCATGAATCGAATTGTACGGTTGATACCCTCAATTTTTGTGCTATAGTAAAGACTGGTGTTAATTTTAACGACGAAAGTAGTTGCAGGAAATATTTTACCTGCAAAAAGGATGTAGTGACTTCAGCAATTTGTAAGGACGACTATTATGATGCGTTTTCTGGAGCTTGTATACAAAAATCTTTAGTTAATTGTTCCGCTCATCCTTTACCAGGTAATGTTTGCGGCACAGCTAAGAGTCCCATCAAAAATAAATTTGTTTCTGATTATGCTACATGTCGTGGATCATTTTATTGTGCTGATGTGGCAAGTGGTCCTGATCCAAATCCTTCATGGGTTCAATGTCCTGAAAATACTTTCTTTAATGCTGCTGATCAAAGTTGTACAAATCCTTTGAATGTGGTGTGTACTGAAGATCGTTGTGATGGTCGTAGTTTGAATTTCGTCGTAAGTGATTCAAGCGGCTGTCGTCAATATTTACGTTGTGCCAATGGAGTTAAGGTTGACGAAATGACATGCGGTAACAACTTCTTTGATGAAGAAAAGGGTATCTGTACCTCACAAGTTATGACTTATCCCGCTTGTTATCATAAATAAATGTGTTAATTGAAAATAAAAATAAATTTGTTAACGATTTTTAAAGCTCCAAATAAAGAGGTATGAAATGCCATTGCTTAATTTAGTCATCATTTTAACCAAACCTAATCTTGCTTACAGAGGGGTTGTTAGGAATTTTATACAATCCATTCGTCGAAACAGTCGGCACACAGTCGGCACACAGTCAAGCTAATCTGGGTCAGTGTACATAATGGGGTTGCTGGGAATGAATTGGCTGATGAATGTGCGAGAAATGGCTCTGCATCGGTGTGGAACGTGTAGAACCTGACATCTTCGTTCCTATAGTGGAATTGATGAACGAAATCGATAGGATATCTGAGAATAGAATAAAGGATAGTATCGCTGACTACGTGCAAGACATCGCGAACCCTGTGGTCACTGTCAAATCCTAAGAGTGCAAAAAGTCTTCTTACTTTTGGCAAACGGACTGTTAGCCAATTAGTGGTAGTACTGACAGGACACCGTATAATCCCAGCAAAAAAAGTGCGGAGTACTTCTATTTAGAGTGCTTTAAAACTATAACAAATGTAATGAAATACAACAAAAATAATAAAAAAACACAAGAAAAAAACGCAAAGGCATTCTTTTCTACTCCATAAAAAGTTGATATTCAGCTCTTAACTCATTACCTTCCACGACACTCCCATACAAAAGTAAGTAGATATTCAGTAGAAAAGAAGTACTCCGGGCTTTCAAACAACTTCCAACTACTTCCCTGGAGTAGTTCTTATCTACTGAATATCTACTTACATTTGTATGGAGGTGTCGCGATAGGTAATGAATTTAGAGCTGAATATCTATGTATTCTGGAGTAGAAAAAAATGTTTGTTTGTTTTTTCTTGTGTTTTTTGTTATTTTTGTTGTATTTCATTACATTTGTTATAGTTTTAAAGCACTCCACTGAGAAGTGGTAATGACTTTTTTTGCAGGGATTGATCAAATGGCCGGGCGCATGGAAACTTCTGATAGTGACTATTGTCAAAGTAGTGGGGCAGTGGAGGAATAGGAGGTGTCAGTGAAGCACCTGTTATCAGAATGTCTGGGTCTGATGAGAAGCCGCCTTAAGCATTTGGGGCAAAGATGTTTCAATGACCTGAATTGTCTAAACGGTGTCTTATTGACGTTTCTACACCATTTACAGATGTTAATCGTTCAAAAGATCAATTGTAATTCGAAGATTCTACTTGTAATTCGAAGATTCCATTTGTAATTCGAAGATTTCACTTGTAATTACAAATGAAATTTTCGAATTACAAATGGAATCATCAAATTAAAAATGGAATTTTCGAATTACATGTAGAATCTTCGAATTACAATTGATCTGTAAATGGTGCAAAAGCCCAGTTGGAATATGTGTCACTGAGGAAATTTACAACGTGATTCCTTGGGGAAATGTCTTCAGGTTCAGACAATCATATATAATCCTTGATGAGATGTCCTACCATTGTCAGCACTGAATGTTTGCTTTAAGACTGTGAACAATTCCTCTAAGACGTCCAAAAGGAAATGTTTTCAGAATAGCAGTATATTAAATTAGAATTTTAAATCTGGGCAATTTCCAAGAAAACGATGGCAATATTATCGATTTATTTAAAATAAAATCCAAGTCTAACAAACAGTATAAAAATAATAAATAGACAAACAATTTTCAAATAAAGTTTGGAAAAGGTAGTAAGGTGTGGGACTGATAACCTTGAGGTTCCAGGTTCAAAGCCAGTTGGGACTAAAAATACGAAATTTTTTTTTTACTTTGAGCCAACACTCAGGGGATGCCCCCGACTAATGCAATGCATTGTGTTGGTATTAGGAAAATAGGTTATGAGGAGGAGGAAAGAGGGAGTAGTGTTTGTGGACGTTTAATTTGAATTTTTCTAGGTCGTAGCTGACTGGGAAGACAACTGCAGGAAGTTTATTCCACATACGGCTGGTTCGACTGAGAAACGAATGGATGTGATCTACTGGATAGACGAGTACTACGAGCATGCACTCGCGTCTCCGGGATGAGTTCGCCTATCTCAGCTGAACACTTACCGTGGTAATATCGATAGAACAATGACACACAACCCACATTCCGACGATGCTCCAATGAGTCAATAGAGCTGGATACCCCTACTGTCATTGATGAGCTTCAACGAACTCCTTTGCACCTGGTCCAGAAGCTCCAAGATAGACCTTGAAGCTCCTGCCCAGATATGGGAGTTGTATTCCATTTTCGGTCGGATATAGGAGGTATAGATAGTAAGGAGATTAGACGTAGTGAAGTAATATTTGCACCGTTTTAAAAAACCAAGGCACTTAAATGCTTCTTTCGACACTTTAAAAACATGCTGGTTCCAGCGAACATCACATCGAATTTTCATGCCTAGAATATCAAGAGTGTCTGATTCCTCGAAAGCTATACCCCCCATGCATACAGATAACGTTGATTCCACAGACCGTCTGTAGGTCCACATACAACACTGGGTCTTACGAGCATTAAAATCGACCCTATTAGCAAGACCCCACTCAGTGATCGTCGAAAGGTCGTGATTGAGTGTGTCATTTATGTTCTGCCTCATAGCTTCAACCTCGGTAAGGCTTGGTCTACGATTAAAGGAAAATGAACGACAATTGTTGATGTCATCTGCGAAAGAATAGATAGGATTGGAAGTTTGACTTAGAAGGTCATTTAGAAAAATGAGAAAAAGTATTGGAAAAGTGTATTTTCGTATGACCTACTTCATTTCCCCAAAGAAGTCTTGGGTGACATGTCCCCAGAAGGTCAGCATGCCCTGACTACTGCTGACTTTGAGAGAGGACATTTTGAAAATTTGTATGAAACTGTCCTCAACGCAGTACATAGAGATATCATGTGGATGTCAGCAGTGACTCTAACATGTCACAGCGCCGTCACTAAGGATGGCTCCAGGACGGTGCCAACTGGTAGAATTTCTTAGGAAAACGTATAGCTTTGTATCAGATGGGGGGTAGGAAAATAACAAGTAAGGAGAACGGTCTTATGGCCTCCGGGTGAATTCCCTAAATGTCGAACGTCCATCCAGCCTAATCTAACCTGACTAAATCGACTAATTACTTAAAGGTAACAAACATCATCACTGTGAGGTTAGTACATGGTATAAATATTCCCAAAAAAGAGAGCCAATAAAAAGTACCTTTGTGGCAACTCTATCATCCCTGGAATAGTATCTCAATGATAGGAATAACGTTTGTATATCAGGTTTTTTTTTTTTAATTTTTTTGTTGTATTTATTTAGCTTCAACAAGGTGGTGTATGGTGTATGTCTGCTCTGGGAGCAAACATAACAACAAAACAAAATGAGATAAAGAGCCATAGAAAAACACCATGAATTTTAATGGCATACGAATGAGTAACAACAACATTACGACAATACGCTACTATAATTTAGTTCAGTTTTAAACGAACGATCGTGTCGCATGGTGGTGTTAAACGGGAAAAATCAATAATATTTTTTTTTTATAAATTGGAAAAACAACACGCAGTCAGAACAATTGTACGATTTTCAATTTCTTTAAATACTTTTCAGTGGAAAACGAAAAAACAAAAATGTGATAACACAACTAATGAAATATTTTATAAAAACATGTTACAAAAAAAATTCCTATATGAAATTAAAACAAAATTCCTAAATTAAAAAAAAATAAAAATTTTTAACAATTTTAGTTCCTTTTTTTGTTGTTTTTGGTTAAAATTAATGATTTTTGGTGGTGTTTTTTATGTTTGACACGATTTTTAGTCATTTTGTTTTGGATTATTTTCTTCTACCACATCCACTTTTGTGTACAACAATACATAGTGAATTTATGTTGAAACTGAAAAAACAAGTTTTGTTATTGTGTTGATTTATTTTTTTTTTTTGCAAAGCCGAAGAAAAAAAAACAAAAATGAAAAAAATAAATTTAAAAAATTATAAAATAAATAACAAAATTATGCTTGTTTAAGCGTTAAATTTAGTGTAAAAACGTTCCTATTTAATAAATTATTTAAATAGAAAGAATTCTTTAAACAAAAAACAATGTGCCATTTAATGTAAAAATAAATTTGTATACATAAACAAAAGAATTTTTTACAAAAAAATAAAATAAAAACACATTTATTTAAAAATAAATGGTTCAAAAGAACGCAAAACTTCTAAGATTTTTTGTATAATCTTAAAAAAATCTTAAGAATGTTGAGATTTAAATAAGTGACAATTTTTTTTTATAAAATACAAAAGAAAATTTAAGAATTTAAAATTTTTAACAAAAAATTTGTATAAATTTTCGGATTAAGACATCATCAAAATCATATTGGATTTGTTAAAACAAGAAAACAGTTTCGGATTATAAATTAAAAGGTATGTTGAAAATATTTTTTTTTAAATATTAAATTTTTGGAAAGGAAATTAAACAAATTTTTTGTTCAAAAAAAAATCTAAAATCCGATTCAGAGACAATTTTCCTAACGGAAAAGTCTTAGTTTTCGAAGGGGCTCCTACCGAAATTTGTTAAAAATTAAAATTCAAGAAAAATACATTTTTTTATTGGTCCAATTTAATTTTTAATGGAGTTAGGAAAAGTATAAAAATCGAACTTAATATTTTTGTTATTTTTTTCCATTTGTTCCACTGTGACATATACACTCAGAAAAAAAAAATTAAATAAAAAATGGGAAAATTAACTAAATTCAAGGAAAATTGATAACACTGTCCCACAAAAATATAAAAATGTTCTGAACCAGAAACCAGATCCACTAATTTTTGTGTATTTTGACCTCCTGAAGTCGATTCCGCCATCAGAATTGAATTCAATTGTTGGGTTTTCCTGTAATTAACAAGGAAAGTCCGCAGAAAAATTTTATCAAGTTAAAAAATTTAAAATTTTATTTCTGTATGTAAAGTTCAAGTCTGATTTGTTACGGTTTTTTAATAATATCCCTCAAAAATTGTGGAAGTTACATGCATTTGAACCAAAGAGCATAAATTCTGTTTTATTTTGGATGTGCCGATAAAATTAAATTTTGATGTCGGAATCGAATTCAGGAGGTCAAAATACATAAAAATGAGTGGATCTGGTTTCTAGGTCAGAACCTTTATATATTTTCGTGGGGCTGTGTAATTTAAGTTGGGTCCAGAACCAGTTGAGTCACTTAAGGATCGTCGCAGTTTTTGATCCTAAATTTTTATCCGTTTCGCTCTACCTTGCTTAGTTTTTTAGATACGTTAATTTAGGGCCTAGCGAATTTTAAAAACTGTATAACTTTAAAACTATTACTCAGACAGCATTTTGGTTCTTGACGTTCGTGTTCTACGTGTACGAGAGCAACAAAACTGCCTTCAGTCTTTTTGTTATATCGGCAATATTTACCATGATATGAGCATTTCAAAATTTTCGGAAATGACAACTTATTTAGATCCACACATGCAAAGAGGACCGCCGATACTACACAGAAAAAAACGAATTGTTAAATTGACTTCCATATTTGTGAATAAAATTAATTTTTTAACTGAAAGTGCTCCTATACGGAAATTTGTAATATCAACAAATGTTTGTAAATTTTGATTGTTGAAAAAATAATTTTGTTTTTTTTTTTCAACAAAGAAATTCAACAAACACAATTTGTGGATCTGACAAAAGAAAAAAATCTTAATATTTTTTCAACAAAGAAATTCAACAAACACAATTTTTTGATCTGCCAAAAATTACACAAACACTATTTATTGACATGGTTAAAGAATTTTGAAATAAAATTACTTGACTGAGTTTGTTGAAAACAAAATCGAAGTTTTGTATTATGGACTAACAGGAGGCCGTTTTTATAAATTGTTTGGTTGATATCATGTTTAGTTGATTTCCAATTGATGTTTGTGGATTTAAATTTGACGATTTATTTTCTGTGTATAGCAATTCTAAGTACCAAAAATGGCCTCGATTTTGCTGTATCTGGTTTAGTTTTCCAGATACACCGTTTTAAGTTTTTTGAAAAAACAAAAAATTTCCCCAAGTTACGAAAAATTTACTGAAATAATGAAAAAACTTCCTCAAATCAAAGCAGATGAATATGACGTGTTGATAGCTACAAAAATTCCTTCAGACTTTTTGTTGTGTCGGCAATATTTACCGAGATATAAGCATTTTAAAATTTTCGGAAATGAAACTTATTTAGATCCAAAGTAAGGACCCAGGGGGTCCATACATGCGAAGAGGAAAAGCGATACTATATCAATTCAAAGAACAAAAAATTGCATTAATGTTGCTCTATCTAGCTAAGTTTTCGAGATATCACTGTTTTAAGTTTTTTGAAAAAGAAAAAAATTTCCTAAAGTTAGGAAAAATTTACTAAAACAATAGAAAAGATTCCTCAAATCAAGAAGATAAATATGACGTGTTGATAGGTACAAAAAAATTGAATTAAGAAAATTATACCCTACACCAGTGTTTTCCGGAAAATTTTAGTAAAAATTGATCATTTTTGTTACCAATAGACTGATTTTACTTAATATAGGGCGAAATTTGTATGTGGGTCTAACAATAAGTCTAAAAATGGTTCAGTTATATTCAAAATGGATAAGGCTATTCAAGTATACCCACAAAAAAAAAATTTGATTAAATATTTCCTATTTTCATGAATTTTGAGAGATTTATGTGAATATCGGGAGGGGGTTTGTATAGGGACTACAAGAAAAACTGCTCCAATTCCTTTAAAATTTAGAACGATGGATTGTGAATACAAAATATGTTTACCTGCCAAGTTTTGAAGGGATACCTACGGGTAATGATAAAAGGACGTTTGTATGGGGGCTAGGTCTAAACATGGACTAATTTCAATAGGCTTCATCCATGGGCGAAACTAAGCTCAAGTTTATTAAATTTCATATAAATCGGTTGATAATTGCGACCTGCATCGTGTTCACAACGTATAGACGGACGGACATTGCTAAATCGTATCAGAAAGTGATTCTGAATCAATCGGTATGCTTGAAGGTGGGTCTAGGACCAATATTATGGATAGTTACAAACATCAGCACAAACTAAAAAAACTTCCTCAAATTACCGAAGATTACGTCCTAAAACAAAAGAAGAGGAATATGTCTTAAAAATAACGATTTTTTCATATATTTAGGCAAAATGTCTTTTCCATTTTTGAAAAAATATTAACTATTTAGCAGTTAATGAACTGAAGTTTTTTTCCCAACAGTTTAGAATATTTCCAAACTTTTAGTTAAATTTTACTAAATTGTTGTGGAAAAATGTATGATCTCTTTTTAAGGACTTTGTCCCAAAAAAAAAGTTCGGTTGTTATTAAAGCATATTTAAATAAAATTCTGTAATCACATCCGAAATGTTTATTAGTTGTACCTGAGCTATTTGATTGGCTACAAATTCGGATTGTATTATTAAAGGCATCCCTTCAAAATTTATCTGTACACACAGGAAAATAAATTTCCTACGGAATTCCTCAGTTGTATCAACTCAAAATTCGGTTGCTGCTACTATATTTGGCTGTGACATTCAAACTTTTTGGTTGCCTTAATAAAAAGCCAGTTATTAACGAATTCTGTTGGGACTATCGATATTCAACAGTGACGACCTATATATAGAGTTTCAACCGACTTTGAGTTGGAAATCAGAAAATTCGTTTTCCTTGTGTATTTGATTTGTATTTATGAGACACCTTTAAAATTCTTAAGAAATCAGACTATTTGTACTTCTAGTCCCCATTCGAAACATTCTCCAGATATTGACATAAATCTTTTAAAATTAATGAAAACGGAAGATATTTGATACTAATTTTGTTTCTAGGTCTTTTATGTGTTCTTTAGTAAACTATTATTATATATTATTTTGGGCTTTGTCCGTATAAAAATTTCGCCGAATATTCACTAAAATCGGTGTATTGACAGTAAATATAAGCTTATTGCACTTAAATCTGGTTTCTGCGTATTTACACTAATTAAAGATCTAACGAAGAAAGAACCAATTTGTCCATGTTTGGACTAAGGACAAATTCTTCGGCAAGAATTGATGTTATTATATGGACGGTCTTGAGGGAGTATGAATTTCTTAATTGTATTTTGTCTTAAAATCAGCAGAGAAACAAACATAATACTAAAATATTTAAACATCTTGTTAGAGTTCTCATTTAGTTTACATTTTTTTTATATTTATACACAAAAAATATTAAAACAACTTCTTGGAGTTCTCATTTAGTTTATATATTTTTATATTTATATACAAGAAAGGTCTCCTCTGTGACAGACTCTAATCATTTTTAGGTTATGTTAACTTAATTTAATTTGTTGCTAACGTACATAAACTGTCCCAGAAATATTTAATATTATTTTTTAAATTTTAAAAGCAAACTATAATTTTTTGCTGGGCTATTTCACTTCTTTAAAATATATTCTCCTATTAAAACAAAAAAGAAATCAAAAACATTTCGGTTAAATAAACACTGTTTTTATTTTCGTTTTTGAAAATAGGTAGAGAAAATAAAAATAGTATATTGATAACACTTTACTATTCCATTTTACATTTTGACTACTTTATAACTAGACTAAAAGGTAATCATAAATATTTTTGACAACATACAAAAAAAAAAAAAAAATACACTCTATACCACATATTCGGTATGTGATATCGCTTATTGAAGAGAAATATTAGAAATATTGGAAATATATAAATTGTGTATAGAGAAGTACCTAACAAATGTCAAAAGATAAGAAAAATTTTTGACGTGAGATAGACTGTGAACTGACTACCAATAAACTGTAAAACAACAAAAAAAAATCATAGAAAAAATATTATACTAACCGAAAAAACTACCACAGATTCTGCTGAAAACAACAAAATAAATAAACATGTTATAAATTTTTGTTGTTGGTGAAAACGAAATAATGGTGTTGGTAAAATTTAGAAAAAGATTTAGGTTAATTTGATATGAAAAACATGACAAAATTGAACAACAAAACAAGACAAATTTAATTGAAATACAAAAAAGAAATATAAAAAAAATTACAAAAAACAATTAAAAATATATAATGGAAATTCCGAGAATTTCCGTGAATTTAATTGATATTATGTAATTTGGATGTCGAAATATAATTTAAACTCTATGAACAATAAGATATGTTAACAGCTGTTAATTGTAATTGTAAAAGTATTGATAATATTGAAAATTTTTATAATTTTCTGAATTTTCCTAAATATATCCAGTTTTTCAAAAATGTCTCCATATGCTAGAAATATGTATCGATGCGTAAAATTTTCTGTACCCTCATAAATTATGACTCTTTTAAGGCTCTAAAATATGAATAAGTAATTAAAGAACGATTCAAGTTTGAAATCCTAAAAGAATCATATTTGACTCTTATTTATGAACATTTGAAAAATTCTAAATACACTCCGAGAAGAATACTCTCAGAAAAGAGATATGATTGTGGCAACCATAATTTAAGTGCGTCATATCATAACATAATTGCTGCAAAAATGTTATAGTTGCTACAAACAAGTTATGATAAAATATTCATTCATAATATGACGCTCTTAAATTATGGTTGCCACAATCATATCTCTTCTCTGAGTGTGAGAACATATATAATGCAGAGTCTTTTTTGAGTCATATACAGTGAGCGTCAAAAGAAAGTGTACAGGTCTAAATTAGATGTAATTCGTTAACGACAAAGTTGACAATAAACCCCCTTATTATTATCAATCGACTATTATTTAAAAAAATGATATATAGGAAATTTTCCAAGCTTTAATTTAAGCTTGATAGCGTCCAGATTGAGCAAATATTAAATGATATACACTGGTCACGCTGAAAAATTAAATTATTTGTACACGTCTTTTAGAAAATTTTTTCATGTTCTAAAATTAAAAATTAAAAAAAAAGTACAATAGTTAAAATTCAGGTATCAACTGGTTTTTCCAACGACCCAAGCAAAAATCTAAGTTTTTTAAACTCAGTAAAAAAAAATATGCATATTTTTGACCTCCAATTCTTTTGATCACCAATTTTTTGTAAATAATGAAAACATTTTATTGTCTGTTAATTTAAGTACACCTAAGTGTATCGTAATGAGATATGAAAATAATTACAAATTTTCTTCGTTTACAAAAAAAATGGCGATCAAAAGAATTGGAGGTCAAAAAAATGCATATTTTTTTACTCCCGAGTAAAAAAATTGATATGACACAATATATAATTTAATATGGGTTCGTGTCTATTTTGATATAATCTTATACGAAAAATGGTTTCATAAGATTTGATCTAATATTATATAATAATATCAGTTTTTATAACTTTATATCGACTTTGATACGAGTTTTGGTCTAATCCAATGATATAAAATTATATCCAATTATATTAAAATTTATACAATTTTATAAATCGGATGTTTTTTTTTGTTTTTAATAAAAAGTTGAAAAATTAAAATAATAAAAATAAGTTGTTCTTTGAAAAAAACTTAGAAAAATTTCAAAAAATGGAGTCATGTTAAATTTTATATAAAACACTTTTCAAAAAAATTTGTCCTTGGAAAAAACTTAGAAAAATTTGAAAAAATGGAGTTACCCAATCAGAAACTGCCAACCGTACAAAAAATATTGTACTGGCGGAGCACTGGATTTATTGGAAATGCCAACAGCGTTTCAACGTTGGCAATTACAAACAGAATTGTACTCTGCCAGTACATTTAATACAACATTTACGACCATTTATTTTTTTATTAATTATTTTTAAGCGGTTGGATTTCGATTAAATATTGTTTTTATTACACCTTTTATTATATTAACAAAGAGTTATTAAATAATTTACATATATATTATTAAAATTAGTGTAATAGAGTAATAGCAATTGTTTTATCATCACATGTAGTAAGAATACACTTGAATTCTACCATACTTATGTTAATTTCAGTGTTATTTTCATCTAATTTTCTAACATCATACAATCCTATTTCACTTGATGGAAGTGGATATTCCACAAAATCAGTAACTTCAAGAAAAACGTTGCCTTTAAAAAAAATATCATCACATTTGAAATTCCACACTTTCCTACTAAAAATTTCGTTAACCGTAATAACATTTCCATTTCTTAGTAAGCATACGTTATCAGGAGGAAGTGGTGAAATTTTATTGCCTTCGATAATAACAAAGCTAAAAGTAACTCCTATTTCCGAGGTTTCTAAAATTTGTCCAAGAGAATATTTTAAGCTTCTATTGATACGATAAAGCAATGGAAAATTATTTGATGAACTAGTCGAATAGCCTGTCCCTGCCAGGCGGAACACCAAATCACTTTTCTCAATAGTTCTAATATTTTACCAAACTTTAAAAAAAATTATGTTTGTGCTTAAAAATTTAATATTGCTAGATTGAGTTACATCAATATATTTCCCAAACTGGAAAAAAATTAATGAGTATAAAAGGTTTTATTGATAAAATTTTAGAACTAAATTTAGAACGTCCATTTCGTCTCTCCGTCCATAAATCGGATATCAAAAATCCATCACATGGCAATTTTTATCATGAAGTGTTTTAAAGTTAGTTAAAATGTTAAAAAACACAAACATTTTTCCACTTAAATTTTTCCTTATAATTCTTCGTACACAGTTTAAATATTAAATCTGACTTCATAAGGATATGATCCATTGTCAATACTTTATGCTTTACAATTTTCAGCTTCCTTAATCATTAGGGGTTTCAGAAATAGTTTAAATATTTAAAAACTAAATTTCGCCGTCTTCCGCCACTCCCCCTGACTTAAAGGCCGAAAATCCGGCTACGTTACAGATTATATATACAAACTGAACAAAATTCACAACGGATTTTTTGTATTTCCGCCCTTTCACTGGATATCCAGGTCAGAGTTGATCTTTGCCATTGTCCGTACCATATGTATTCTAATTTTCATCTTTCAAGGTCATAAGGTGTCTTCAAAATTAGGTTAGATGTAAAAACATAATTTTTCCACGCCCATTTCTTCTCTTAATTCTCCGTCCCTACACAGAGAGAACAGTTTAGTTGTGGCAGCCGAATTTAGAGCCAACTGCATAGTTTAATAACAACAACCGAAATTTTCGGTTGCCATAACCAAAATTTGTTTTGAAAATTTAACTTCTGTTGGTCCAAATAAATTTCGGTAATCGCAACCGAAAATTTCAGTTGTTGTAATTAAACCATGCAGTTGGCTCTTAATTCGGCTGGCACAATTAAACTGTTTTTACTGTGTATTCCAAAATTAAAATTTTTAAATCTGACTACTTTATGATAAGCTCCATCGTTAGTACTATACTCGAATCCACGCCCCTTTTCCCTCTCAATTCTCCGTCCACAGTCCAAAAATTTTAAGTCTGACTACTTAAGGATATGCTCCAGTGTCAGGACAATATGCTTGCAATTTTCGGCTGCGTAGGTCATTAGGGCTTTAAAGTTAGTCAAATAAAAAAAATAAAACACAATATTGCCTTGCCCCTTTTTCCTCTCAACTCTCCATCTACATTCCAAAAATGTTAAATCGGAGTACTTTAGAATATACTTCATAGTAAGGACTACATGTTAGGGATTTTCAGCTTCCGTATTTATTGGGGCTGAGCTTAAAAATACTCTTAAATGTTAAAAAAATTTTTTTTTGCCAAGTCCCTTTTTTCTCGTAATTCGCCGCCCACAGGCAAAAAATCCGACTTCGTAAGAATCTGTCCCTGGTGTTTTATTATATACATGCCAATTTTAAGCTTTTAAGTCCATCAATGAGATTCAAAAGGCGGTGGATACACAAAAAATAAGAGAAACACAAAAAAATAAAATATATATTCAGAAAATAGATGGAAATAAATTTACCACGCCCTTTGCCTTTCTTATTCTCCACCCATACACTGGATATCAAAAATCCAGGCTCGTGTTGATCTTCCACATGAAACCTTCTATATACATGCCAATTCTGTGCATTTTCCGCTTCCTTTGGGGCTTCAAAAGAAGTTAAAATGTTAAAAATCTCAATTTTGTCACTCCCCATTTTCCTTTCAATTCTCCGCCCACAGTCCAAAAATTTAAAATTTGACTACTTCAGGATATGCTTCATCGATAGGACTATACGCTAGAAATAGCGTATACGCTAGAAATCAGCTTCCTAAGTCATTAGAGGACTTTAAAATAAGCACAATGCCAATTTTCATCTTCATATATCATTTGGGGTCTTCAAATTAAATATTAAAAAACACAATTTTGCCACGCCCCATTTTTCTCTTAATTCTCCTTCCACAGTTTAAAAAATTTAAATCCAATTACTTCAGGATATGCTTCATTGTTAGAACTAAATGCTCTGCAATTTTCCGCTTTCTAAGTCATTTGGGGTTTCAAAAGAAGTAAAAATTTTAAAAAATCCCAATTTTGCCACGCCACTTTTCCCTCAATTCTCCGCCTACATTACGAAAAATGAATCCGACTACTTGGGGATATGCGCCATCGTTAGGACTATATTCTAGGAAATTTTTAGCTTCCTAAGTCATTTAGGGGCTTCAAAAGAAGTAAAAATGTTAAAAAAATCTAAATTTTGCCACTCCACTTTTCCCCTCAATTCTCCGCCCACATTGCGAAAATTTTAAATCCGACTACTTGGGGATATGCGGCATCGTTAGGACTATATTCTAGGAAATTTTCAGATTCCTAAGTCATTTGGGGGCTTTAAATTAAGCAAAAACGTCAAAAAATTGCATTTTGCCACGCCCACTTTCCCGCTTATTTCTCCGCCCACAGGCAAAAAATCGAAAATCCGGCTACGTTAGGATCTGCCCCAGGTGTTTTACTATAAGCATGCCAATTTTCAGCTTTGTAGCTCATCAGTGGGCTTCAAAAAGCTCTGGATAGACAAAAAAAGAGGAACACACAAATAGGGAAATTATATATATAGATCGTTTGATCGAAAAATATGAAGTTTTCTTTGAACTTCTTCGATGGGGTTGGTTGGAGAATTTATAATACTTTTTATAAAACCTAGGCTATTTTCGAAATCAAACGCGGAAAATTGAGATAGCGGCGCCCCTATATTAACAACGTCATCTGCGATATGAATAAGGTTGTGAATATTCATTGTATGTGATTTTGGTCCATAAAAATATGACATAAGTTCAACAAATTTCAATGTAGCTAATTTGCTAGATGACAAAATTCGACAAGCTGTAAAAAGAAGTAAAAAATGTCTGTACTGATTAGATTTCAATACATTTTTCAAAACTATCCCTCCGCCATATAATAAAAAAAAACGATATTGTGTAGCTTTCCAATTTCCTGTATCCATTAAATCAAACGTTTTTCTTTGGAACTCAGCTGTAATATCTTTAGATATTTTTGAAAAATTTTGTTGCATAATTGCTACGTTTTCTTCGGAAATATAAGAATCTGGATTCTTAAAAATAAGTTTCTGAAGTAACGTTTTCCCAATTCCAAGGTACAACATATGCATTTCATCCAAAACGACGGATTTTATTAAGTCAAAGTTAGGAATATCGAGAAGTGGACTGGTTTCTTTAGCTAAATGGTGCTCAGCGTTAGCCTTTTCTCTAAACGACTGGAGCGTACGTTGTTCACAATTTATTTCTTTAAAAATGCGTGTTTTATTTACTGTTTCTCCTTTTACGGTGCATCTTTCACAAGAAAAAAAACCTGTGTGACCCTTGGTACACTTGATAAACGCTCGGGCAGGCATATCACAGCAAAAAGCTAATATTAAATGTAACACCAGAAAAAACAATTGGCCCGAGCCCCATCTGGCGTTATCAATCCAACAATAGCACTGTACAGTATTTTTTGTAAATCCGACTTTGGCACAGCGCAGTATTACTTAAAAATATGACACTGGTAATGTGCAGTGTTTTTTGTTTTGCCAACAGTCTGCCAACACCAGAAAAAACAATTGGCGGAGCTACATCTGGCGTTATCAATCCAACAATGCCACTGTACAGTATTAGTTGCAAACCGTGTTATCGGCCAACGTTGGTAATACTGGCACCAACGCTTTGCCAACCTTGGCCCTTTTGTATTTTTCTGACTGGGTATATATAAAATTTTATAAAAAACACTTAGAAAATATTTGCGATAAAAAAATGTTCCTTAAAAAAAACTTAGAAAAAATTTAAAAGATGGAGTCATATAAAATTTTATATAAAACACTTAGAAAATATTCGTGATAAAAAAGTGGTTCTTTGGAAAAATCTTAGAAAAATAAAAAAATATGAAGTCATATGAAATTTCCCGAGTAAAAATTTTCTGGTCTAATCATATATAATTTGATACAATCTTATATGAGTTAATATGCTTCCGTATAAATTTATATAAAATTATATCTATCACTTTGATACGGTTGATCCACTTTATATGGTTAGATATTGCTCCATATATGATTAGATTCGTATTTTGGTTTTGCTCATCAAATTATATAAAAATTGATGTTATAAGATCCATTTGATCTAATTAGATTTGACCAAATTCAGGATCAAATTGTATCAATTTTTATATTTTTTGATCTAAAGTAATACAATTAGATATTATTTGATACAACCATTTTACGGATCAAATTAGATCTATTCAGTAAAATTAGCATAATATTTTTACTAGGGTTTATATAAAACACTTTGAAAATATTTACGACAAAAATATGTTCTTGGAAAACCTTTAAAAAAATTAAAAAATAATGGAGACATATAAAATTTTATATAAAACACTTAGAAATTTAAAATGATGCATGGGACCAGATGTTACAACATATAGTTATGTATGGCGATATCTTAAAAAAATCCTACATCAAAATTTATTATATAAATTTATCTTGCAATACATAGTGTCATACATGATCATATATCAAAAAATATGACTATATAAAAGTATATAAGATCATATTAAATTATTTTTACTCGGGCTGCATTTAAAAAATTTTGATTTTTGCTTGGGTCTTTAGAAAAATGAGTTGATAACTGAATTTAAACTATTGTACTATTTGTTAAATTTTTAATGTTTGAACTTGAAAAAAATCACCTTAGAAATATTTTTGACGCTCACTGTACGAGCGCTCAGAAAGAGGAACCATTTTAAAAGGAAAAAACGCTCACATTTGTAAGACTATTTCACGAGTCTTTTTGAAGTCCAAATGTACGCTGGGTTTTTATTTCCAAATACTTATTTCGAACTTTTTTCCAAATTTTATACAAAATTTTGATTTCCGAACATGTGTTTCGGAATTTGTCAGACTCCATTGCCAAGACTATTTAGCAAATACTACAAGTAGCATAGGAAATTTAAATGACAAATCGCTAATGTTCAAACAAAAATACGAATTCATATTTAACTCTACCTTCATTGAGAATTATAACAAGAAAATTGCACGTTCTCTTAATTTGATCACGACTATCAAACAACCAATAAAAACTAATTCAACAGATTTCAGATTGTTTTTTAATATTTTCCGAAGATGTATGAATTTATTAATTATTTTTTTTTATTTTAATGATATTTTTCATTCAATTAAAAATTAAAAAAAAATTTTTTTGATCCCCTGGTTCCTAGTACAGGACTTTGAACTTCTTTTGACATAAAAATATTTCAGTACTTTAACAAATGTACAAAAACAAAGCAAATTGCGTTTTTTAGTGGTTGGTTCTTCACACTCAAAATATTTTGTAGGCAAAAACAAATGAAAAACATATTTGAAACTAGTGATAAAACATTTGAAAACCATCCCAGTAATTATTCATTTGTTTTAACAAACATCAACATTTGAATGTGGGTGTGGAACAAGGTGCTATAATCCAAAAACCAAATTGTATAGGAGAAGCAAAAAACTAAATAAGTCACGAAAAAAATTTAATTTCTCAATTTTCTTTTTGCAGATCGACAAAGATTGATCATTTGCATCTATGTACAACATTTCATAAAAATAGAATGAGCGGAAGTAGCAAAAAATTCCATGTGAAATTTTGATCTAGTGGAAAAAGGTGCTATGTTACAATTTCTACTAGGAATTTCAATACATTTGCCAAGTAGTTTTCTGTTTTTTGTGTTATTTTTTAAAAATTAAAATTTGTCATGATGAATTCTGCAAAATTTAGACGGGGTTCAGCAATACTCATTTTTATGTAAGATTAATATTAAAAAAAGATTAATATTAAAAGTAGTTAATTTAACAAAAAACAAGTGGTTTATGGTTTATTTTGAACAGATTTTCGCGTAATGGGTTAAAAAAAATTTGCGCAATTTATAATATAAGTTACTAACCATTCAATTTTATAGTTTTAACTCAAAAATTGGATATATTATCTAAATCCGCCCTTAGTATTTCGTAAAACAATATTGTGTTTTTGTATGGATATAGCACCTTTTTCCATATTCACACTTTAACTATAGATAGATTAGATATGAAAGCGTTTTTTGCCAAACCAATGGGCACATGTTAAAGCCTAGGATGTTTTCTACACGTTAACCATCTCACATGCAAGAATTTTGATATACCACCTTTAGTTTAACTGCAAAATACACGTTAGTATTCGGGGGAAAAATATAAAATATTTCCAAAAATCGTTAAAATTGAACTTTTAAGGTCAATTTTATGACAGAAAACGATCAAGTTTTTAACAAATTTGTTTGCAAATAGATCGAACTATTGAAGGGAGATACGATTTTGCAAAAAAACGCGATTTCCAAAAATTGGATTTTAGCACCTTCTTCCACACACACATTCATTTATTTTTTACTGTTAATAAAATTTTTTAAAATAAATAACATTGAACATTTAAAAATAACGTCACTTTCATTTCTTTTACCAACAAATTCGAAAAAAATAACCTACGAAAACATTAAAAATTAATGATTGTTGTGTTATTTTTACCAACAAATTAAAAAAAATACCTACGAAAACTTTTAAAATTAATGATTTCGTTGGTTATTTTTACAATTTTTCTATTGAATTTTATTTAAAAAAAAATTTAATAAGATTTTTGGGGAATCGATCCCGCATTTCGATCGATCAACTACATTCTGGCCAGACACCCTACCCATCGTGCCAAAGTCACTTGAGACAAACATGTTTTTTATATTTCTATAAATATTTTTTTTGATTTTTTTGTCTATAAAAAAATAACCCACACAAGTAGGTAAAAACTAATGACTTCTCTTTATAAAAATGCCAACAATTTAAAAAAATAACGTACACTAAGTAATTATTAAAAATTAAAGAAGAATCACTTATTTTTACTTACAGAACAAAAATAAATGACTTTAAAAATTGAATGCTAATGAAAGTATTTATTTTTTATGTAGTTATTTTTGAAACAAAGAACAAAAATAGTCATTTAATAAAACTGAACATTGAACAAATGTTTTTATACCCTCCAACCACAGTATGGGGGTATACTCACTTTGTCATTCCGTTTGTAACGCATCGAAATATCGGTCGGGGACCCCATAAAGTATATATATTATTGATCCATGATCGATTCTAAGACATTCTGTGAATGTCCGTCCGTCCGTCTGTAGATGGAACGATACAGTCCAAAATAAAAGAGCTAGCCTCCTGCAATTTGGCATGAATATGTCTTATGGTCCTAGGCACGTTAAGTTCGTAAATGGGCAAAATCGGTTCAGGGGAAAAAAGTTTCCCTTGAAGAACTGAACCAACCTCTGAAAAATACACTTTTTTTACATGTTTTTTTTTTTGTATTTTTGTTAAATAAATGAAACATTTATTATATTTATCGGGACGGGAAGGTGCTCTCAACGTCCCCCACTGACCCTCATCACCCCTTCCCCCGCCCCAAAAACAAACGCCCCTGACAATTTTTTTTTTATTTTGTTTTACATTTTGGAGGGTATAAAAGATTCGGCACAGCCGAATTTAACACTCTCACTTGTTTCTATTAAAAACGACAAAACGTCAAACTTTTTAAATAAACTCCAAACAGTTCATGCCATAATTTTGTGAGTGCATGCTCTTTTTGGAAAAAGGGTATCTAGAACTATATTTAGACGGTTTGCAAACGTATCAGAGGCTACAAAATAATCAAGTTTGAAACATAGGAATTGGAGAGGATTTGGGGAGGATTTCAAAGTATTTTACAGCGGTTTTTAAAAAAACTGATTTCTGTTTATTCTGTTACTCTTTGAAACTTGATCTATTTTAAAAGTTTTTTTCTTATTAAATTGATTTATTTTTTAATGTTTATTTTAAATTTATATGGCAACTATTTTCTGTGTTTTTTTTTTGTCTCTTCCTTAAAAAAAAATATACAAAACCTGTTAAAAACTCCATTTAACATCATGTCTAAACAAGTAAAAGGTGTCACGTTACGCATAATTTATGTGCCTTAATAAACAGAAACTATAATTTTTCAAGCCACAAATTTAAAACATTAAATAGTATTTCTTTCTTAAGATCTTCTAAAAAAAATTCTTGGTTTGTTTTTCTGTGCTGTGTTAGGAGCAATGAAAACATGCAACACATGTAACCCTTTTTCCATGTAGGTTCTGTTGATTAAATACATGTAATTTAAACTTAAAATGGAAAATTTTGAAAAAAAAAAAACATGGATAGTATAGACGGGAAAATAAAACATATGTCTCATGTTAGAATTATAATAATGATCTTCAGAAGAAACAAGATCTTGAACAAGATAAATTACAAAAAAGAAAACCAAAATGACAATTTTCTTATTATAGAAAAATATGTAGAAATAATGCAGGTAGCAAGAAAAGATGTTTTTTAAAAAAAGATAGATCTTTTATTAAATTATTTCAATAAAATATAAATGGTCCCGAAGAAAAAGTTATCAAACTAAACTATAGTAGCTGTATGAGGTTTATTTTAAAAGTTTTTCTTAAAGTTGTTTTTAAGTGAATGAAATAAACATAGTTTTGACTTTTTTGGTGGGTTTTTCCAAAAACAACTAGCATAGAAATTCGTTTCAACCAAATATGGATCATATGGTTCTGTGCTTTTGTGGAACCAAAGTTAAGTTTTTAGTAGAACTAGAATTTCCGGGAACTTTAGTTAAAGCTTCTCTAAGGATTGTCAATAATTATTGTTAGACATTTTGTTAAATTTTTGTAATTTAAAAAAAAAACCCAGAGCTCCTTTATGAAACTTGAAACGTAAATAAATAATTATTTTTTAAAACCAACAAATCTTCAAAAAAACAAAAAAGAAATACTTCCCCAACAAAATTTTAAAAGTCAATAAAATTTCTTTAAATAATAAAATCGAAAAATTAAAAGGCGTATGTCACCTTACAAAAAAAAAACAAAAAAAAAACACATGCACATACCCTGACACTCAAAACCTTTAAAAACATAATTTATGGTTTGATTTCAAATAAAAGTTAAAAATCCCAAACAACAGATCTTAAAGTTAAGATATGAAATTAAAAACACCACACACAAAAATTTAAGTATTCAAAAGAAAAACGTCGTAAAACCCAATAATAAAAAAAAAACTCCACCAAAAACCAGGTATAAAAACACAGATCACCTGTTTTCATAAAGGAATTTTAAAGAGTAGAAACGAAAAAAAAATTAATACAAAGGACAAAAACAAAACAAGAAACCAAAACAGCGGGAGTTGGACAAAACAAAAAACAGAAAATAATTTTATTGAACAAAAATTCGAAATGACAGACAAAGAAAGAGACGACCGTTTTGGAAGATGATGGTATGATATTTGAACTGCAGGCAGACAGGCTGCTGGAAGAGATGAAGTTTTTTTTTTTTTCAACACAGCATGTATTCAAAAAAGGAATTGTGCAAAAAATTAAAACGAAAAAAAAAAAAATAAAACCAAAAGTCATTCGGGAGGAACAAGAATTTATATGTAAATTGATACTTGTTTTTTTTAAACAAGCAAACAAACGCAACGGGCCAACAGGACACGATTCATTAATTACACTTGAATTTTTAGTTTAAAATTGGAATTTGAATCGATTTTGCATAAAGAAAACTTAATAAATTCCAAAGAATAAAACAATTTACCCAAATTCCAATTTTAAGCTATGATATAAATAAACTAAATTTCCAATAAATGAACTAAATTTCTAATAAAAGAACTTAATTTCAAATAAATGAACTTTATTTTAATAAAATGAACTAACAAAGAAAGTCTAACTGTCAACCTCCGATGTTTATCGAAATGATTTTATTTTGTATAGCAGGAAAAATAAAGGGACACGTATTTTTAGCGGTCCAAATTCATATTTAGGGAGTACAAATGGGGTGGGAAGAAACGGCAATTTTTCAGTTTTTTTCGTTTATCGCCTACATTATGCAAAGAAACCTAATCATGTTGTAGAGCAAATAAAAGGTCTATGAAAAACCTATCTGGCAAGGGAGGTCTTTCACAGGGCACCCACCGATTGTCCTGAAGGTTAGGTTGTAAGCGGCTACTGACGTTTTTCCTGAAACTTGCATATAGAAAATAGGGGAGCAAAATAAAAGCTACCTGTTTTTTTAGATGCCCAATCTCACATTTAGCGGGTCAAAGAAGAGGGGGGAAACGATATTTTTTCGTTTTTTAAGGATTTTGCCATTTCTTCAAAAGAAACTATGTTCAAGAACATTTTATACATGTCGAAAGGTTTTTTGTCCAAATTCAGCTTCGTTAAGTTCGTTATTGTCAAAAATATATAAACGTTGGGATAGTTCATATGGAGATGTATTTACTGCGAAAATCATATGTAATAATCTCTATTAAAATTAAGCTGACCCGTATTTTCGCGTTTGGCCAAATTCCTGCTAGTTCGGCTCTTATTCGAATTTTACTGAAAGCCCATATTTTTAAATAAAGGTACAAACGCTTTTTTAAATTTGAGATTGATCAGCTAAAAATTCATGTAACATTTATTTTTTCCTCCTCATTGCCATATTCAAGTTTCAGGACAATCGGTGGGTCCCCTCTGAAAGTTCTTCCTTGTAAGTACCGAATAACACTATAACAAGTGAGAGTGTTAAATTCGGCTGTGCCGAATCTTTTATACACTCCAAAATGTAAAAAAAAATAAAAAAAATTTCGTCAGGGGTGTTTTTTTTGGGATTGGGGGGAGGTTCGGGTGATGGGGTCAGTGGGGGACGTTGAGAGCACCTATACATTGCGATAAATATACCAAATGTTTCATTTATTTAACAAAAATATAAAAAAAAACATGTAAAAAAAAGTGTATTTTTTCAGAGGTGGTTCAGTTTTTTAAGGGGGAACTTTTTTTCCCCCTGGCCCGATTTTGCCCATTCACGAACTTAACCTGCCTATGAAAAGAGACATATTTGTGCCAAACTTCGGGAGTCTAGCTGTTTTATTTTGGAATGCATTGTGTTATCTACAGACAGACGGACGGACGGACAGACGGACATTCATAGAATGTCTTAGAATTGATCATGGATCAATAATATATATACTTTATGGGGTCCCCGACCGATATTTCGATGCGTTACAAACGGAATGACAAAGTGAGTATACCCCCATACTGTGGTTGGAGGGTATAAAAATTCACTAAACTTACTAAATCTCAAATAATTAACTTCAATTCCGAATAAATGAACTAAATTTATTTGATTTTTTCTGTAAGTACAGATCGAGCACGGGCTTTAATTATATATGTTATAAGGGTTCAAGTTGAAAAAATGCAGAAGAAAAATTAAATTTCTAAAAATTATAGACATTTCTGGTATTTCCTATACCGGTTTCAAACACCCCAGTTAGTGTCATCTTCAGTCGGATTTTAAATGTCGGTTTGTCTTGTTGAACTAAATTTAAATTTAGACATAAAGAACAAATAACAAAAAATTGACATAGCAAATTTTAAGCTATGATATAAATAAACTAAATTGCCAATAACTAAAAACAAATTTAAATTAAAGAACTAAATTTAAACTTAATGAAATTAATTTCAATAAAATGAACTGTTAGTTCATTTTTAAATAACGCCAGAAAAATCGACTAAAGTAACCAAATCTCAATTAAATTACTATTATTCAAATAGATTAACTAAATTACAAATAACACTATAAAAAATTCTTTGAGCTAACTACATCTCAAATAAAATACCTAGACTCCGAATAAATGAACTGAATTTAAAATAAATGAACTAAATTTCAAAACTTTGTAAAGATGTCTAACATTTTTAGAAAAATAAAATTTTTCTTTTACACTTTTCTAAATTCTAACCACACAAGTCAAAAATGTAACATTTATTACATTTTTGACTTATTTCAAATTTAGTTCATTTGTTTGATTTTAGTGCATTTAAATGAGATTTAGTTACTTTATGTAGATTTTTCTTAGTTTTAGTTGAATTAAGATAATTTAGGGGATTTTTAAGTGTTATTTGAAACTCAGCTCATTTATTTAAAATTTAGTTTAATTATTAAAATGGGGTTTATTTATTTGAAACTTAGGTATTTTTTTTTTTTTAAATTTAGTTAATTTAGTGGATTTTTTAAGTGTTGTTTTGGAAGTTAGATCATAAGTATTAGTTAAAATTTAGTTCATCTATTTAAAATTCAGTTCATTTATTTGAAATTTAGTTTATTAATTTGAAATTTAGTTCATATATTTGAAATTCAGTTAACTTATTTGAAATAATTGTAATTTATTTAAGATTTGGTTTAATTTAGTCGAATTTTTAGTGTTTCTTGAAACTTAGTTCATTGAAATTTAGTTCATTAATTTAAAATTGAGTTCATTTAGTTTAAATTAAGCTCATTTATTTGAAATTTTTTTGTTACTTTGACATTATCGTCGTAATAATAAGTAAGGAAACGGGATCTGGAGTAATATTTCTCAATGGAATTTAAAGATCGAATAATAAATAATTTTTATTAAATTAAAAATTAAAACGGAATTAAGTTCATTTTTTTTTTTTTTTTTTTATAAAGAAACAACACTCAGGCAATGCTGCCTATCAATTACTAATGTAACCGTGATGTTTCTTTCGGAAAGGGGATAGAAGAGAGATGAAAGATTTGGAAGATAGAAGGGCTTTAGTATGGCAACACTGTAATTGCGCGTATTGATAATTTTGAGTACAGTTGTTGCATCGCCATCTGTTATTGATCTGGCGAATTATTTTTGAAGCTGTGGTTAATAGCCATTATTTTATTATTTTACTTCGTTGACGTTTTAGTGCTATTTATCAACGAAGGAGGGTGCTGCGATAGATATTAGTTATAAATAGAAAATAATAAATATCTGAAAAAAATGTTGTTCTGCCTGAGCCGGGAATCGAACCCAGGCTTGCTGGCTAGTAGTCCAACGCGCTAACCACTAAGCCACAGCACCCACAACGGGATCTGGAGTAATATTTCTCAATGGAATTTAGAGATCGAATAATAAATAATTTTTATTAAATTAAAAAATTAAAACAGAATTTAGTTCATTTGTTTTTATTTAGTGCATTTGAATAAGATTTAGTAAATTTATGTGGAATTTGCATAGTTTTGTTGAATTTAGATAATTTATTTGAGATTTTGTTGATTTAATGGTTTTTAGTGTCGTTTAAAACTTAGTTCGTTTATTTAAAATTTAGTTCACTTATTTAAGTGGATTTTTGAAATTTTCTTTATTTATTCGATATTTAGCCATTTTATTTGGAATTCAGGTAATTTATTTTAGATTTGGTTGATTTATTGAATTTATTAGTGTTATTTAGAAGTTTATTTAAAATTTAGTTCATTTATTTAAAATTTAGTTCATTTGTTTAAGTGGATGTTTGAAATTTTCTTCATTTATTAGAAATTTAGCAATTTTATTTAAAATTCAGGTAATTTATTTTAGATTTAGTTAATTTATTGAATTTTTTAGTGTAATCTGGAAGTTTATTTAAAATTAAGTTCATTTATTTAAAATTTAGTTCATTTATTTAAGTGGATGTTTGAAATTTTCTTCATTTATTTCAAATTTAGCCATTTTATTTGGAATTCTGGTAATTTATTTTAGATTAAGCTAATTTATTGAATTTTTTGTGTTATTTGAAAGTTATTTATATGAAATTTAGTTCATTTTTTTGAAGTTTAGTTCATTTATTTAAAATTCAGTTAATTAATTTAAAATAATCGTAATTTATTTGAGATTTGGTTAATTTTATCAATTTGTTTAGTGTAACTTGAGACTTAGTTCATTCATTAAAATTTAGTTCATTTATTAACATTAAGTTTTTTAACTTGAAATCTAGTTCATTTCTTTCAAATTAAGTTCTTTGATTTGAAATTTAGCTCATTTATTTAAAATTAAGTTCATTTATTTGAAATTTAGTTCATTTATTTAAAATTTAGTTCATTTATTTGAAGTAAATTTTACATTTCTATATTTAAAAAAAATAAAAAAAAGTGTATTTGACCTTTGTTCATAGTTAATTAAGCAAATCCCATATCACATGTTCTTAATAATCGTTAATTTTTTAAGTATTTTGTATTGCTTTTTCTACCATTTTTTTTAGCATAATTCAGTTTTTTTTTGTTTAATTCTTAAACAAATATTTATTTGCCACAAATACATACAGTTATTCTAATATTTGCTAACTTAAAAATTATTGTTATTATTGCCACGTTATATAAACGTAGTGTTTTTAACCAGAAATTACGCAAAGCTCTCAATATTTAGCTTAAATTCAAATATTTATTTTTCTAAAAATCTATATTTAACACCGTCAATATAATTATGTTTTTGTTAATAACCTTTAAAACAAAAACCCGCATCGAAAATAGTTATTTAAAAAAATGCCAAAAAAAATCAATTATGTTTTTGTTTTTAATACACTTAAAGAAAAATTGTAAAATAAATTTTGAAAGAAATTGATAATTTTAGGGTATCATTATAAAGAAATAGAAAATTTAATGGTATCATTGGAAAAAAATTTTAGTTTATCCCCGATATGACTTTTAAGATCAGTTACACTAAGAAAATTATGTCATTAACTGTTTGTAGGTTATTTTAAAAAGTAATCAGTAAAGTCATTTTAAAAGAAAAATCACTTATTTTATAAAGGATTTAATTTTTTTACTGTTTCTGTAGTTTAAAAAAAAATAATTTACTGTATTAAAAACGAATTTACTGTTACATTTAATTTCGGCAGTAAAAAATTTCTTCTATAGTTTTACTGTTTTTCAATACAAAATAACTTAATATTCACTAGTTTTTTAATGTTTTGGTTAGTCATTAAATTAACATTAAAAATTGACTGTAATGTGTTTTTATTTTAAATGAAAAAGCAGTGGAATGGTTTTTAAATAAAATTTCATTTGTTTTAAGTGAATATTCACTGGAATTTACCTACATAATTCTTTGAGTGTACATTTGTTGATGACACAAACTCATTTCTGAAGTGGTCTCAACCGGTAACTCGGTTGTCACAACCACACTGTAGTTGTCATAACCGAGTTGTGGTTTTGACACCTGAATGTCTGGATGTCACAACCTGAAACCCATAGGTTTGATTATTTCCTTTTTTTTAAATAATATTTTGGAATAGCGTCCTTGTTAACTAAACACATTTTTTTTAAAGATTTGTCTAGTTAAACTAAACCTTGTCAATTTTCTATATATGAATTTAGAATTTTTTTAAAACTCTCATGATAGTAGGTAGTTTAACATTCTGATATCTTATATTCTACCTACTACTACTTTTTGTGTAAAAATGTAGATTGGGAAAACCATATACATTTGATACCCAAAACTATTTTTTAATATGAAAAATCAAATAAAACTGAAGTGAGGAAAGGGTTTTTTTTTTTGTATTTTTGAAACCATTAAATATTTTTAAGCTAGAAAATATTTAAAGAACTGGACTTGGACCCAGGTCATTAATAAATGTCGTTTTTTTCGGTCCGCCTCTTTTGTGGGCGTGGATATTAAAAATAATTAAAATATTGATAGAATTGTAATTCTTTAGTGCAAAAAGCATAATAAATGAATTTATAAACATTTTTCACTAGGGAGAATGTGTTTTCCAACTACACCTTTAGAGCCCTTTTCCTTAAAAAAATCCCTTGCAAAATTTATTCTTTATTTTTTTACATGTTGGAGATTCGGTACAACCAAATTCGACAATCTCACTCGTTTTGATCTGTTGCGATTTCAACTGCTACACTCATAAAAATTTGTTACAAAAAAGTCTGTTACTAATAAAGTTTTCAATTTGTGCCCGATAACTTTTTCAGTTACCATTACAAACTTTGGTTTCAAAAATTAGTAATCTTAAAAATACTAAAAAAATTAGTATTACTAAATTTTTCTGTACAATTTTTGTAAAATGGATATGAAAAATAAAACGAACGAAGCGTAATTGAATATTAAAAATAATAAACATTTTATCATTAAAAAAATAACTAATAATATATATTTTTTACTTATTTTTTTTAATTTCAAAATATTTTAATAAAATTAATTTTTTTAATTATAATGTATAGGTTTTCTAGAGAAAAAAACGAAATTTACTAACTAATATTGTAAAATTTACAAAATAATTATCAAAAGTTAGTACGATAATTTTTAAAAAATCAACTGAAAAAATTATTAAAAAATCAGTATAAAATTAATAGTTTGTAAAGCGAGTTTACTAAAAAGAATTACTAAAAATTGATTTTTTAGTAGAATTTAGTAAAAAAAAGTAGTAAAGTTGAGATACAAACCACTTTACAAATTTTTTTACTAACGTATTTTTTTGAGTGTATATAGACTGACATCGATAGATCATCCTAAAATCGATCAAGAATCACGTATATATTTTGTGAGGTCTCACGCCGATATTTCGATGTGCTACTCACGGAATGCCAATGTTAATAAACCATATTTTTTGATAAAAGGTAGGAAAGACTTAGTCGGTTATCCACCAAATATCATCACACATATTCCCTTAACATCAAGTGCATTTTTACAACTTTTTTATTTTGTTGAGCATCAAGTGCCTGTTATTTTCCCCTAATAATAATCTATAAATGTTTGTCATTTTTTTTTGTTTATAGACAACCAACAACTAAAGCGCAATCACATACTTTGTATAGATAAATATTATAAAAACTATAACTACCTAAACAGTATTTTATCTATAGGAATACAGAAAAAACTTTATATATTACACAAAATTGTATAACAAACGATTAAATGATTTATGACCATTTGGATGAAGAACACATAAACCAACCACAAACACTCATAAAAAGTTGGAAAAATAAATAAAGCAGGAGAAAATTTTAAGTAGCGGGAAAAAAATTAATAATAATTTGATAAAAAATTTTAATGAAAGTTTTAAAAAATAAGAAATTTTGAGATTAGAGTAATATTCTACGAGTAGTTCGAGGCCCAAAAACTATATTTATGATGTTCTTATAATATGTTCTTTATTGCTTTAAAAAGTTACTCATCTTATAGTTCACCTGTACAGATCTGTTTCACCCTTACAAAGGGATCATCAGCAGATTTTAGAGAATCATTATTGGTCTTGTTAAAAAAATGTGTTAGTCAACAAATTAGAACTACGTGTTGAAATTCAACTAAAATTTGACAAAAAAATTATGTGTGTTTTATGTGTGTCCGCCATTTGGCGAATTCACTCGGAAAACTTAAGGCACATTGCGATTCCCTTTATTGTTGTTTCCCTACTTCTCCTCTACTATAAGTCTGCTTGTTAAAGCACCCCGATTCTTTAAGATATTCTGATAGAGATGTCAATTAGACACCGTTTAGTCAATCCCCAATTGCTTAAGGCAACGAGTCATCAGATCCGGACATTTGCACAATTGCTTCACTGACTCCTTTCCCTCAACTTCCCCACAACTACTACAATAGTAACCATACGCACGGCCATTTGGCCGAGTATACAATGTTCTGTCAGTACTCCTATCCATAGTATATAGTAGGCTATCCATCCGTTTACCTATAGTAAGTCCTCTTACGAATTGGCAGTGACCACAGGGTTGCCTCTATTCTACACGTGGTCATCGATATCCATATTTTCTTTATCGTCGTCCCTGTATGTAAGTTGTTAGTGTGCTAGCTTTTGATACAGGCGTCGTGGGTTCGATTCCCACCAAAACCCTTGGTCGATTTTGCTACAACGAGACGACGGTCATTGTTACCAGTTCTCGGTTAGATTTGTTACCAGTTCTCGGTTAGATTTGTAATTAAATGCAAAAAAAAAAATAAAAACCACTTGATTATGGGATCAAACTATTAGTATTATTATTAGTCAGTGATATCCGTCTATTCTTCCCTTATGTTCTGTCAATTTTGTTCATTAACTCTACTACAGGAACCAAGATGTAGGGTTCCTCCACTGTTCCTCCACCGACTCAGAGCCTCTCCTAGCACATTCATCAGTCAATTCCTTCCCGGCGATCCCATGATACCCTGGGACCCAGATAAACTTGATTGTGTTTAGTTCCTAATGATTCCCGATTTTACAGTGTTTTATTCCAAGCCCTTCAGAGCTGCAAGACTATCCACGAAAAGGTTATTGGCTCAGGTATGTAAGTCCCTTGTTAAAACCATTTGAGCGGCTTTATCAATTGCAAGTACCTCTGCCTGGAAAACAGTACACTCGTCCGAAAGTCTTAATAAGGCCCTGATTTCATGGCTCTCGAACTTGCACCCGTCTCTATCTTCAATCCGTCCGTTAAAATTGAGATCACAGAGTTTAAAATATATATCCACCTGAATGTTTAATACCACTTAGGTTTAATACCACTAAGGTTTATAGAAGAACGGATTCTCAGGTCGCTAGTTATAGTGCCTCGTGTGGTGAAAAGCTGTGGATAAGAAATCATATATCTGGGTTTCTTATCCACAGCTTTTCACCACACAAGGCACTATAACTAGCGACCTGAGAATCCGTTCCTCTATAAACAGCCAGGTTTATAGAAGAAGGTGCTAATGTCATGTTAGTTGTTTGTTTCAAGCGCTTGCCCTCAGACACCTGCGTTTCACCGGATCTTTCCTCTTACCACCAGATTTGGAGGTGTTGACCTTCGAGCCTGCAGTGCCAACTTTATTAGAGGTGTGTACGGCTTTCTCCTTCGGTTTTCCTGTATCATATCTGGCTTTGGCGGTTAGAACTCCGCAAATCTTGTTACCCACAGAAACGCCACGTGATGTGATGGAGTACTTCCGATCTATCAGACTGGATCTGTCCGGGTCCGGTAGGAAATAAGGAGGCAGTTTTTGCACATCGTAGTTGCCATGGCGCACAGACTGATTTAAGCTCGTCATCGTTTGGCACCCAAAATGCGCTTGTACGTTTGCCTGATTCCATACCGGCTGTTGTCATCCTTTCGTACAATATTTCATGAAATTTTTTCATGCATTACGCTTTAAACACTTGTCCCATATACTTAGGGTAGCTGGATCGCGTAGAGTCAACTTCCTCAAGCACCATTGATCCCTTGTTTTTGGCCTGGAATCAACACCCTCGTTGCATACCGGTGTGGGTAATAGCAACAACTTATCCTCCTCGTCGGTATCATACAAGTCAAGATCATCCAAGCCTGATAGTAAGTCATTGATATCACAATCTGAAGGCACATCCATGTCTGCCTGCCTGAAGACTGATTACGGTTTTTGTTTTTCTACCTCAGTAGCAGTCCTTAAGTAGGCGCCCGGACTGTGATTGTGGGACCTACAAATATTCAGTTACGACCATAGAACCTTCGTGTGAGGGTCTATGGGTAGATTTACGGACATAGTCCGCGTATAAGAAGGTGTCTGGCATAAAAGAGAGTGGCCTGTAATTACAGCAACCACCGTCGAAATCTCTCCTCCGGAAGCGATATCAGCTCACTTGTGCGCTTCTGATTTAGAGAAGGGCAAACGTGTCATGTAGTCTGACATGTCCATCCATGTTCCCATCTCCGATTAGCCTCCGTCGTGAAACAAAACCTTAGATTTTGCTTTCATGTTTCTGGAGACATACCAACACATTCCAATTCTGTTGGAAAGTGTAAGGTAGTTCCCAGTCTTGCAAGCTCATCGGCTTTACAATTTCCTGTAATGGTTCTGTGCCCTAGGACCCATATACAGTGACTCGCAGCTTATTTCGTGTGTTAGATATCAGTTAGCAATCCATTTAAGACAAAGTTGCCAATAAAACATATAATTATTATAAAACGAGTATTTTTGTTAAAAGTGCTGTATAGGTAATTTATCGAGCTTTAATTTAAGCTTAATGGCGTCCAGATTGAGAAAATATTAAACATGCCACGAGGGTCGAAATGGAAATTGAAATTATTGATGGACGTTTTTTATAAAATTTCTTAAAAATATTTCTCAGTCGATTTTATCCAAGCTCAAACATAAAAAATTTAAAAAATAGTCCAATAGTTAGTACTCATTTATTAAATAATTTTTCCAAAGACTCAAACAAACACCAAAATTTTTAAAACTCAGTGGAAGAAATCCAAATTTTTTGACCTCCAATTCTTTTGACCACCAATTTTTGGTAAACAAAGGAAATGTTCAATTATTTTTATATTTCATTACTATACACTTAGGTGTACTAAAATTATTAAACTATTAAATCTTTTCTTTGTTAACCAAAAATTGGTGGTCAAAAGAATTGGAGGTCAACAAATTCGGATTTCTTCTACTGAGTTTTAAAAATGTTGGTGTTTGTTTGGGTCTTTGGAAAAATCTATATATATAAAAGAGTAATGTGACTGACTGACTGACTGACTGACTGACTGACTGACTTATTGACTGATTCATCATCGCCCAGCCCAAACCGCTGAAGCTAGAGACTTGAAATTTGGACTGTAGGTTCACCTCCCGGAATATAGATCCACTAAGGCTGGATTTTTTCCAGTGTTGATTCTAAAGGGGTAAAAAGGGTAAAAAACTGTACTTTTGGTACTTTTTATATCTCCTGAAATAATGGTCATAGAGAATTGAAATTTGGACTGTATGTTCACCTCCCGGAACATAGATACACTAAGGCCGGATTTTTGCCAGTGTTGATTCTAAGGGGGTAAAAAGGGTAAAAAACTGTACTTTTGGTACTTTTTATATCTGCTGAAATAATGGTCATTGAGACTTGAAATTTGGAATGTATGTTCACCTCCCGAAATATAGATCCACTAAGGCTGGATTTTTGCCAGTGTTGATTCTAAGGGGGTAAAAAGGGTAAAAAAACTGTACTTTTGGTAAATTTTATATATCCTGAAATAATGGTCATAGAGACTTGAAATTTGGACTGTATGTTTACATTATGGAATTTAGATCCAGTAACGCTGGGTTTTTGCCAATGTTGGTTCTAAGGGGGTAAAAAGGGTAAAAATCTGTACTTTTGGTACTTTTTATATCTCCTGAAATAATGGTCATAGAGAATTGAAATTTGGACTGTATGTTCACCTCCCGAAATATAGATCCACTAAGGCTGGATTTTTGCCAGTGTTGATTCTGAGGGGGTAAAAAACTGTACTTTTGGTACTTTTTATATCTCCTAACATAATGGTTCTAGAAACTTGAAATTTGCAATTTCGGTTCACTTCCGGGAAAAAAGATTCACTACGGCTGGGTTTTTGCCAATGTAGATTCCACGGGAGTAAAATGGGTAAAAAAGTGTACTTTTGGTACTTTTTTTTATTTACTAAAATAATGGTCATTCAAACTTGAAATTTAAAATGTAGGATCCTTTAGTGAAATAAAAAATTCTGGAACAAGTACTTTCTGAAAATTCTGTACCGTTTATAAAAAATATTTTTTTTCAAAAGTACCTTTTATAAAAAATACCTTTTATAAAAAATACCTTTTATAAAAAGTACCTTTTATAAAAAGTACCTTTTATAAAAAGTACCTTTTATAAAAAGTACCTTTTATAAAAAGTACATTTTATAAAAAGTACCTTTTATAAAAAGTACCTTTTATAAAAAGTACCTTTTATAAAAAGTACCTTTTATAAAAGGTACCTTTTATAAAAAGTACCTTTTATAAAAAGTACCTTTTATCAAAAGTACCTGTTATAAAAAGTACCTTTTATAAAAAGTACCTTTTATAAAAAGTACCTTTTATAAAAAGTACCTTTTATAAAAAGTACCTTTTATAAAAAGTACCTTTTATAAAAAGTACCTTTTATAAAAAGTACCTTTTATAAAAAGTACCTTTTATAAAAAGTACCTTTTATAAAAAGTACCTTTTATAAAAAGTACCTTTTATAAAAAGTACCTTTTATAAAAAGTACCTTTTATAAAAAGTACCTTTTATAAAAAGTACCTTTTATAAAAAGTACCTTTTATAAAAAGTACCTTTTATAAAAAGTACCTTTTATAAAAAGTACCTTTTATAAAAAGTACCTTTTATAAAAAGTACCTTTTATAAAAAGTACCTTTTATAAAAAGTACCTTTTATAAAAAGTACCTTTTATAAAAGGTACCTTTTATAAAAAGTACCTTTTATAAAAAGTACCTTTTATCAAAAGTACCTGTTATAAAAAGTACCTTTTATAAAAAGTACCTTTTATAAAAAGTACCTTTTATAAAAAGTACCTTTTATAAAAAGTACCTTTTATAAAAAGTACCTTTTATAAAAAGTACCTTTTATAAAAAGTACCTTTTATAAAAAGTACCTTTTATAAAAAGTACCTTTTATAAAAAGTACCTTTTATAAAAAGTACCTTTTATAAAAAGTACCTTTTATAAAAAGTACCTTTTATAAAAAGTACCTTTTATAAAAAGTACCTTTTATAAAAAGTACCTTTTATAAAAAGTACCTTTTATAAAAAGTACCTTTTATAAAAAGTACCTTTTATAAAAAGTACCTTTTATAAAAAGTACCTTTTATAAAAAGTGCCTTTTATAAAAAGTACCTTTTATAAAAAGTACCTTTTATAAATAGTATCTTTTATGAAAAGTACCTTTTATAAAACGAACCTTTTATAAAAAGTACCATTTATAAAAAGTACCCTTTATAAAAAGTACTTTTTATAAAAAGTACCTTTTACAAAAATAACCTTTAATATAAAGTACCTTTTATTAAAAGTACCGAAAGTGCTGAAACAATGATCCTAGAAAATTGAAATATGGAATGTAGGATTTTTCGATGAAGAAAAAAACATTCTGGAAGAAATACTTTTTGGAAATTCCGTTTCTAACGGGGGTAAGAAAGTGTACCTTTGGTACTTTTTTTGTTCCTATAATAATGACCTTAGAAGCTTGAATTTTGGAATGTGAACGGTGAAAAAACTATCTGCTAAAGTATTTTTTAAAAATTTTCGTTTCTTGAGGTATAAATAAGGGTTTTTTGATACTTTTTTTATATTTCATGAAGTAATGATCCTAGGCACTGAAATTTTGAATGCTTTTTTTAGGAAATTCTGTTTCTAAGGGTCGCGACTGATTGTAAAGGGGATAAAGAAGTGTAAATTTGGTTATTCTTATATTTCTTGAAATAATGGTTCACAAACTTGATATTTTAAATATAGGATCAACTAGCACAAAAAAAGGTTTTTTGGAAAATTTAATTTTAAGGGAAGAGGTGGCAAATGGTTATTTTTACCTATCTAACTATTAAACTAAAAGCCCCAGAAATAACAGCCATATTTTAAAATTTTAGGATAAAAAGGGGTACCTGGTAAAAGTGGTGTAAAATGGTACTTTTCATATCTATAAAATAACGACAATATAAATTTGTATTTCTTTAACACATATTATACGGAGAGGAATGAAACTTGCATGGAACAATAGGAGATGGAATTGGAAATGAAATGGAGTAGAACGGGGATCGAAATGAAATAGAGCAGGAAACAATATGGAATGATACTTTTTAACTAAAATTTATCGTATTTTACTTTTTTTATTCCATAATTTTTCTCCCTATATGTTTTTTCACTCAAACTTATTTTTATTCCCATTTCTTTTTTCACTGAAATATTTATTCACTTTAAATCCAAAAACGTGATATAAGGGCTCGAAAATTGTTAATATCTTTTTTTCACCGGAACGCACATGATAACGTACCAGCTAAGTTATTCAAATTGTATTGTTTAAATTATTCATTGAAATATTATTTTATGAAAGACGTAAACGTCCACAAGTAAATAAAACAAAGACTACCAAGGGGAATTTTTTGAAATCATAGAGTAATCCTGATCCTTCTATTATTCGGTATTTAATACAACCGGTAACGAAGTACCGGGATTGTAAGCTAGTTATTTAATAAATGAATATTAACTATTGGACTATTTCTTAAATTTTTTATGTTTGAGCTTGGATAAAATCGACCTAGAAATATTTTTAAGAAATTTTCTAAAAAAGGTCTTTCAATAATTTCAATTTCCATTTCGACCCTCGTACCACATTTAATATTTAGACAATCTGAACGTCATTAAGCTTCAATTAAAGCTTGATTAATTATATACACAGGACTTTTTACAAAAATACTTATTTGATAATAATTAGGTCTATTTTGGTTAACTTTGTCTTGAATGGATTGCTTACTAATATCTTTCACACGAAATAAGCTGCGAGCCACCGTATGTCGTATGTCAAACTGCTTGGCCATCTCATTTAAAGACGCCAGTTAGGGGCATATCTTGTTTTCAGAAACATTGACTTCAGGAACTTGACGTCGGCTTTACTGTCAGAAATGATGTTGACTTCGGTTATAGACAAGACATTGCAAGCCAACCATAGAGCAACTTCTTTTATTGCCAATATATCTGCCTGGTAAATATTGCAATGATCCAGCAATCGTCGTGTCAGGCTCTGAATAGACTCCAGAGCCCACTTGTTAGTGTAGCTTCGATCCATCTGATTAAAAATTTATGGAGGCTCCACTACCCGGAACGCCCCTCATCCAAGACTCCCCGAACAGAATCATAATGGTAAAGAGGCGCTCAAAAAAGCAGAGTCCACATTTTGTAGTATTGTTACTACAACTAATCTAAACTTAAGCTCCACATCGCTCCAAGATTTTTACCAGTGACGGGAGTGATCAATCAAAGTTAGATTGATTTTTGCGTGTAGACACTTAAAACTAAAATTAGTTTTAGAGGCTACATCTTGAAGAATCATTAAATTCCAATCCATTAGATTTTTGATATTTTGTAAAGTTTTTTGTAAATTTAAATCAATTTATTATATTTTTAGTTTCCCTTATGCTAAACTATTATGTATTTATCAAAACTGTTGCTGTTTATGTATGTATGTTTTTTGTTTATAATAAAAACCAGTTTTTACCCTTTTTTTTTAACTTATCTTAACTGCTTGTATTTAAGCCATGTTCTTCTACACTGGTTAACCACATGATGATAACCAGAGCTTGTTAAATATTCAGTTTTAAAAACATTAAAAAAATACACAAAAACTCTTTAGCACTCGTATGAATTTTGATTAATTTTTTTGTTGTTGTAGATTTAGAAACTACAAAATAAGGCTTGTTTTCTTCAAAACACGAAGAAAAAAACAAACTCCTTATTGTAATTCATCAATCATCAGAGACGGTAGAAAAACGAATGTTTTTATATGATTTATTTACCAAAAAATTATAAATTCTTTTTTTTTTTTTTTTTTGTTTTAATAAAAAGAAGTAGCAGTAAGAAAAAAAATATTTAAAATTAAATGTTTTTATATTTTGATTTTCTCTTTTTTGGGAGTTTTTATTTTTTTGAGATTTTGTTTGATTTTTGGCCGTTAAATAAACATTTTGTTTAAATTGATTGAAGGGGGGCCTTGTGTAAGCTTTTTTTTTAGCTTCATTTTTTAACATGGCTCATTTGTTTCCAGTTAAAATTATAATATTTTTTTGTTTAGTGTTGTATTTGGTAATTAGCTGTTTAACCAAAAAAACACACCACATAAATTTTTTCTCATTAATTGTCAATAATCATCTTCATCATCATGTTTATAATCATCATCATCATTATTAAAACTATTCATTTTTTGTTTTAAAAAAAAATTGTTAAATGATTATGAATAATTTTTTGTGTTTATAGAAACTTAAAAAAAAAATTAAGGCTTGGTTAATGGTTTTTATTTGTTTTAAATGAATAATGACATGAAAACAATAATAAATCCCCAAAAGAAAACAAAATTTACTTAAAAAACCAAAAGAATTGTTTTTTACATTTATTGTACAGTAGCCAGGAATGGACTTTGCAGGTTAGAGGTACTGGGTTCGAATCCTAAAATATTAGAAACTTCGTATTTCAATGAATCTTTTTCGAAAATAAATGGATCCGAATTGATTTTTTCAAATTTCAGTTTATGTTTTCCGAATTCCAATTGATATTTTTCAATTTTAAATTTCGAATTTTAGTGTAATTTTTCCGATTTCAATTGTTTTTATTCACGAATTATAATGGATCTTTTTCGTACGTTGATTAAGTTATGAGCAAAGGAAATCGATGTGAAAATGCTCCCATTTTGATTGGATTGCTTGCTTAACTACAACAACAGTAACAAAAAACAGACAGGGAATTGCAAAGCCGATGAGATTGCAAGACTGGGAACTACCTCACAGGTTCCAACAGAATTATAATGTAATGGTATGCCTCCAGAAACTTGCAAGCAAAACCTACGACTTTGTTCTGAGATTGAGACCAATCGAAGATGGTCAAATAGATGGACGTGTGAAACAACACGACCGAGAAGGCCTTCTCTTAATCAGAGGCGCACAAGTGAGCTGTTACCGCTTCCAAGAGGAGGGATTTCGACGGTGGTTGCTATAATTAAGGACACTGTCCTATAGAGAAGCACGCAGATCGGTTAAATGTGCCGTCGAATGACTTTTGCAGGAGTTGCATGGATGAAGAGGAGTTGGAAAATATCAAACACTTCCTAAACGATTCCCCGTCACTTTCTGGTCAGAGACTTGCTTCACTGGGATCTACATGATCTTTCTGTTTTGTCGGATGTAGAGATGGGCGCGTGAGTGGGTTTTAAATCACACTCACTCACGTAAACAATAATCGAATCATTCACTAATCACTCACGCAATTTTTTTTTACTATTCACGTGAGTAAATATAAAACTATTCACACTCACGCGTGACTCACGCCAGATTCAATCACGCTCACGCGTGCGTCACGGGTGAAAATGTTTTTACCAAAAATAAACAAAACCAAGTAAAAAATTTTTTTTGCACGAAATGAAAAAAAAAAACAATCAAGCAGTAAAATCAAATCACGCAAACTCACGCAAAAAATAAATGACTCACTCACTAATCACTCACGCAGATTTTATTTTAACTCACACTCACTCACAATTGTAACGTGCCAAAAACCAAAAATACTTTTCCCTATACCTTACGACTCTACATGTACCCACACCACAGTACAGACTAGTATGCAAACAATGGTGCTAA
The DNA here is from genome assembly GCA_963921195.1 of Pegoplata infirma. Lineage (NCBI taxonomy): Eukaryota > Metazoa > Arthropoda > Insecta > Diptera > Anthomyiidae > Pegoplata > Pegoplata infirma. The sequence goes on along the minus strand of OY992539.1, from coordinate 211,305,218 downwards.
TTTCGTACTTGCCAATATGGTGGTATGGGTTTTAGCACAGAATTATCATCGCTGTCTAGTGTATGTGTGCCTGTACGTGTGAGCTTTTGTGTATGTATTTATGTTTTTTGTTTACGTTTTTATGAAACGTCAAAAGTTACACCATGTGCTGTCACTAATACTTACACACATCAAATGCACCTCTGTGAACCTACTACTCATGTACTGTGACCCACACCTAATATGAAGTTGTTTGGTTGTGATTACTAGCAAACATGTAAGAGTACCTAACAATTCTCACTTAGTTAGTCAAGTTATTAAATATAATGACAGAGTTTAGCCAACCAAGATAACGAGAAACCAGTAGGAGTTCGGAATATACCTCGTACAATTTACGATGTATACCGTAAGTCGACCAGATTCCTGTTCCCAACTCCGTCCTAGGCCGTAGTTGGTCCTGTAGTTAGAAAACCCGATCACCATTTAAACCGAACGCCACCTATCGTTCGTATTAACCCGACTTACCTGCCACCTATTTTCGTGAGTCACTTAGTACTTATACAAATCGTATTTAGCAACACGATTACCAACTAAACCCGAACGCCACCTATCGTTCATACTAACCCGACTCACCTGCCACCTATTCTCGTGAGTTACTTAGTATTTAGACTAATCGTAGTTAGCAAATCACGTGACCAGCGCCCATCTCTAGTCGGATGTCAAAATTCAGTATCTAAAGAGTTTTATAAGAAGTTCAAATTGGTTTATCGACAGGGACTAGTAAGGAAACCTATTACAGTCCCGTGGTATCACAATGGAACTCAGAGTCTACATGTGTTGACGTAAAACGGCAGCATCCACTAACCGATTTCGGAACCGAAATAGTTAGGAATTCGTAACGAAAGTCATATGAAATGGCTGTACGACTTCGAAACAAAGTGTCGGTATGAAATCGTAACGATATGTAGGTACGATTTCGTTAAGTCTGCTTTCAGAAAAACTACCGAAGTTTCTTAACGAATTCGTAACGAAAAATCTGACTTCCGAAAAAGTCGGAACCTTTGGTTTACTGGGTAATGATTTCAAATAACGCATTTTGATAGTAGTATTTGTTTACAAAAAATGTAATAGAATATCGTGACAAGACAAAACTTTAAATTATATTGTAAATTCAACCATTAAAAAACTAAAAAAAAATATATAAATGTTTTGAATTACAATTGATATACATATTTCGAAATTTAATTGGAATTTTCGAATTTTAATTGATCTTTATTCAATTACAATTGATATTTTACGAATTCTATTTGATATTTTTGAATTACAAATAAATCTTTCAAATAAAATCTTCGAATTTCAAATTAAATCTGCGAATTTCAAATGAAATCTTTAAATTTCTAATGAAATCCTTCGAATTTCAAATGGAAGCTTTGAATTTCAATTGAAATTTTCGAACTTCGATGGTAACACAGTGCAACAACCAAAATCGGAATGGGGTTAAACCAAAAGTAATTTAAAGTGGACATTTTCTATAACAAATTCCTCAAGGCTTTGTTAGTTTAGTGGTAGATTTTTTACACGCATTTTAAGTTGGTGAACTATTATTATAATTGCTTGAAAACTGTATAAGAGGCGTATACTTAATTTTGTAATTGCCCTTAAATAACAGTCATACGCAACGGTGTACAGCGTTTATTTTTAATAATACGGTGAATTGGTAAGTACTAGATCGATTGCATTGAAATTCATACCGGTTATAGCCAACGTAATTTCGAGTTTGGACGATGGACCCCACATGTCCAATAAGGGGACCACCAATGGACCCTAAAGAAGGACAAATTTAGTATTCAAAATTTAAATGCTTACAAATCACCAAATTCAAATGCGTGTAAAAAAAATCTAGCACTGAACTAAAAAAACCCTTAAGTTTTTTGTTATGGAAAATTTAAGATTTTATTTGCTTTTGGTTTCATACCATTTCGATTCGGAAACTGGATTTTGTATCACTGTGAAATCTTCGAATTTCAAATGAAATTTTTGAGTTTCAAATAAAATCATCGAATTATATAGAAAATCTTTAAATTTCAATACATCTTTAACGAAATACATTAATATAAGTCAAGTTTATGCCATGTCTAGCCTGCTTAACCAGTGTCTTTCAACATATTTAAAGCTCTGCTATTTTTTTGCACACCAGTGTAAATTATTGAAACTTTTACTCACATCCCATATGTATAAACATTGCTACAATTTTAATGAAATCATATACGCACAATTTTATTCAAACAAAAAAAAAAGTATAAGGAATTTTATATACTACTAGCCATCTTTAGACTTCATCTGCCAGAAATCGTATATAGTTAGTATTATGGTTGCAGTAATTTCTTAGTTTAGTATCTTAGAGTTTTTTTTTTTATTTTGTTGCCCTTTTCTTTTTTTTTTAGATTTTTTGCTTAATTTAAATTAATGTTTGTGTTTTCTTCATGCTGTTTTGTGTATGGCGTGTATTTGTTTTCTTGGGATCTTAAAGATTTTTAGTTTTTGATATTTTAGGGATTTTTTTTTTATTATTTTTTTAACTTTTTTTTTAAGATTTCTTTAGAGAGTTTTTAATTAGCTTGACAATTTTAGTTGTCGTTTGTTTTAAGTTTTTTTTTTTTTAGTTTTTTTATTTATATATTTTTTCTTGATTTTTAAATTATATTATTTTTCTTGAGCATCATAAGATCATCATGATGATAATGACGATATTGCTTTAGCGGCGGTTGAAATCGACGGTGTTAACTGGGAGACACAACGTGACTTTTTTGTATATTTTTTGTATAGTTTTTTTTTATTTCTTTTTTATTTATTTTATATTTTCTGTGTTAATTTTTGTGGTTTTTCGAAGGGGTTAAATACTTTAAGATTGATATCTTTCAAGTTCATTAGTTAAACATGGTATGGCACAGCTTGATATATTGATGTTGTTGCGTTTCTCTGATGTTTAACTTTAAATCATTAATTATTTGAATTTTCTTAAGAAGACGAATTTTTTTATATAGAAATTTGTTGTAGAAATTTAAGTGAGAAGATGTCACTAACAAATACCTTGTCAATTAACTAAAATTTCTGGGTGTATTTTTGTGCAAACAATTTTAAATTTCGTTGACTTTATACTCGGGCATTAATAGATCTTAAAATCGATCGTTCAAGAAATTAAAAAAAAAATCTGAACATTTCTTTCCCTGGACTATTTGATAGAACTTGAGACAATCTTTCATTCAAAATTAATTTGGGCCAAATCTGATCATTTTGAACCGTGGCGTCCTTTGATCAAAGTTTAGGTTTTTTAGAAGATTTTCACCAAAAACTGTAAACTTTGATCAAAGGGCGCATTTAAATGGTATGATTTAACTCAAGTTAAGTTTAAATGAAAGTTTTGGTCAAGCTCTATAAAGTATTTTGAGATTTATTTTTTTAATTTCTCTAACATAGGAAAAACCGGAAATTTTTTGATTCAAATGGCGAAATCTCGAAAACCGCATGACCGATTTTATAAATTTTTTTGATATTGGTGTTTAGCATGCCAAAATAATTAAAATAATGTATCGCAGGATATATATTTTTTTTTTAATTTTTTAAAAATCCAAAATTTTGTTGAAAATTTTCTAAAAATCCAAAACTTTGATCGAAGTTAAAATGATCGGATAATGCTTAAATTAAGTTTAAATAAAAGATTATATCAAGGTTCTATAAAAGGGTTAAGGGAAAAATTTTTTTTATACCCTCCAACCACAGTATGGGGGTATACTCACTTTGTCATTCCGTTTGTAACGCATAAAAATATCGGTCGGGGACCCCATAAAGTATATATATTATTGATCTATGATCGATTCTAAGTCGTTCTATGAATGTCCGTCCGTCCGTCCGTCCGTCCGTCCGTCCGTCCGTCCGTCCGTCTGTATAAAACACGATTCAGTCCAAAATAAAAGAGCTAGACCCCTGAAAATTGGCAAGAATATGTCTTATGTTCATAGGCCGGTTAAGTTCGGAAATGGTCAAAATCCGGCCAGGGGGAAAAAAGTTCCCCCTTAACGAACAAAAAAAACTCTTAAAAAACAACGTTTTTACATTTTTTTTGCCATTTTTGTTAAACAAATGAAACCTTTTTATGTCAGAAGGGGTTTAAGCTCCTGCACTTAGACCCAGGGGGCTGGAAAATTTAGTTTTTTTCTGCCCGCCCCCTTTTGTGGGCGTGGTTTTAAAAAATAATTAAAATAATGAGAAAATGGTATTATTAAATTGCAAAAAGCATAATAATTAAATTAGTTAACATTTATCGCGATGGGGAAAGTATCCCCCACCACCCCCACCAAGCCCCCCCACAAAAAAAACGACGCTGGATTTTTTATATGTTTTAACATGTTGGAGGGTATCATAGATTCGGCATAGCCGAATTTAACACTCTTACTTGTTTTTTTTTTAATTGTTGAACGTAGTAAAAAATTTACATTTTTTGCAAATTTCAAATAGCGATATCTCGAAAAGAGTTCTACCGATTTTATGTTTTTTTTTTTGATATGCCTGTTAAGCACATTTACAACACATATTTTTTTTTTATTAAAAATCAAAAGTTTTGATAGCCCGTCACGGGGGTATTTAATACGATTGGCCTCAAATTCGTTTCACACCTAGGAGAATAAAAATTTGCCCGGATATTCAAAATTGAAAGAAAACTTTTTTTTCATACAAAAAAATGTTAGTCTAATGTAAATTTTAAGATTCCTACACTGAAAGAATTTTGTTCATTATCATAACTGATAATGTTCATACAATCCATTAAAAATTCATCAGAAGTGAGGCAATGATTTTTTTTTGATATGTATGTTTTCATAAAATTTATGAAAATGTTTATGCATTTAATAAAAAAAACAAGTGAGAGTGTTAAATTCGGCCATGCCGAATCTTTTATACCCTCCAAAATGTAAAAAAACATTAAAAAAAATCAGGGGCGTCTTTTTCTGGTGGGGGGTTGGTTTGGTGGGGGTTGGTTTGGTGGAAGACAATGGGGGACACCTTCCCCTTGCGATAGATGTTATCAAATGGATTTATTATGATTCTTCCAATTATTTAATCCAATTAATCATTATGAAAATACATTTTTTTATATCCACGCCCACAAAAGGGGTGGGCCAAATTTTTTTTATTTGTTCTTTACCCGCTGGTTCTACATGCAGGGTTTTGAGCTTCCTCTGACATAAAAATGTTGCATTTGATTAAAAACAGTACAAAAAACCCTGCAAAAAAAATACCGTTTTTCAGAGGTTGGTTTAGTTCTCCAAGGGGGAACTTTTTCCCCTTGGTCCGATTTTTCCCATTTCCGAACTTAACCTGCCTTGGAATATAAGACATATTCGTACCAAACTTCGAAAGTCTAGCTCTTTTATTTTGGACTGTATCGTGTCCTCTACAGACGGACAGACGGACGGACATCGCTAGAATGTCTTAGAATCGATCACTGATCAATAATATATATACTTTATGGGGTCCTAGACCGATATTTCGATGCGTTACACACGGAATGACAAAGTGAGTATACCCCCATACTGTGGTTGGAGGGTATAAAAAGGAAGTAGTGCTTATGGACACGTAACTTAAATTTATTGGCATTTAAAAAAACTGCTTTCCAGTTCTGCGAATGAAATGAAGTACGTTTTACACCGGTTTAAAAAACCGAGACACTTGAAAACCGAAAAAAGTGTACTTTGCTGATTACCTTGGTCCAAAGCAGGACCAAGAGAAATGAAAACTATAAAAAAAAAAACGTAAACAAATTTTTTTGGGTAGTTTTAAGAGGGAACTTTTTTCCCCCGGTCCGATTTTGCCCATAACTTTACCAGCCCATGACCATGTTCGTGCCAAACTTCAGGCAGACTTTACTAGATGAAGCGCTCGGCGTTTCTCAGGTCAACGTAGATATGAATATCTAAAAAGCTTCCCCCAGAGCCCTCTATCGGGTCCAGTCATACGTTGATCATGACGAAACATACATACTGAAATTAAGAATTTGGTTAACAACTTCACTCCAGCGCCATCCACCGATCCCAAATTTTATCAGGAAACTTATTTTTGTTTCGTTAATATATCTTGTGAATTTAAGACAAATTGTAGAATAAATACAAAAAATAAAACTATAACGACAACAGTGCCACCTATCGGGTCTTATTTTTGTTTAGTAAATATATTTTAAGAATTTCCGCCAAATTGTACCATAAATACAAAAAATAGAAATATTACGACAACAGCGCCTCCTATCGAAAATTAAACTTAACAGAAGCCTGGCTCCAGACTAAACTTATATATAGTCCAAGTTTTGTGTCAATCGCTCCAGCGGTTCTTGAGTTTTAGTAACACGTACTCGGCACAAACGTTTTTATATAATAAGACGATGGGGTCCCCGACTCATATTTCGATGCGTTACACATGGAATGACAAAGTGAGTATACCCCCATACTGTGGTTGAAGGGGATAAAAAACATCAACTGTTGTTCACAAAAGATCAATTATAATTCGAAAAAGATCATTTATAATTCGTTAAAGATCAATTATAATTCAAAAAACATAAAAAAAGAAAAATATTCAAAAAAGTTCAAACTTAATTCAGAAAAGATCAATTGTAATTCAAAAAAGAACAAAATGTAATTAAAAATAAACTAATTGTAATTTGTAAAAGATTAATTGAATTTCAAATATAATCAATTGTAATTCGAAAAAAATAGTAATTATAATTCGAAGATCGCAATTGATATTCTCAAAAGATCAATTGTTATATGTCAAAAGTTCATTGTTTTTCGAAGATTTCAATTATAATTCAAAAAGATCCGTTGAAATGCAGTTGATATTTTTTAAGTTACAATTGGAATCTTCGAATTACAATTAGAATCTTCTATTTTTAAATTAATCTTACGAAATACAATTATTTTTTTACAAATTACAATTATTCTTTTACGAATTGCAATTGAAATCTTCGAATTGCAAATGATACCTTAATAAAATCTCCGATTAAGAATTAATATTTTACGAATTGCAATTGATTTTTTTTTTATATAATTGCAAAAATCGGCCTAATTATACTAATTCTCAGACACCCTTGGCTTTTGTTATTTCTAAAATTCGTTAAAGACACAAGATTAAATAATCATTAAATTGAAAGCTTACACCGCTCTACAAATCTTAGGTTTGTCGCTGCGTTTTGGATGAAACCAAAAGAAGTTGATAGGGTTTGGTGCCCCGATTCCAAAACGGTCTCTCAAATTTTTCTATCACGTCACAATTTTGAGAAAATCGCGGTTAAAGTGTCAAAAAATGCCCATTTTGACCATTTTTGAACGCCTATAAAATAAGATCCTGACATGCAAATGACTTGGTATCAAGCTCATTCGAAAGTGTGTAGTTTTCTCTTTCAGACTAGATCAAATTTTCTTGGAATTTAATTTTCTAAAATGGTAAAAAAATCATTAGCCACAAGTGCTTTAAATCTAAAATTTACGTATGAATTTGTATGGAAATTTGTTAAAAAACACTGTGTAAATAAACTAAATATTGAAAAAATGGAAGGTTTTTTGCTAATGATTTTTTTACCATTTTAGAAAATTAAATTTTTAGAACATTTTATTTTATCTTTAAGAGAAAATTACAGGCTTTCGAATGAGCTTAGTACCAATTTATTTGCATGTCAGGATTTTATTTTATAAGCTTTTAAAAAGGGTCAAAAATGCCCTTTTTCGGCACTTTAACCGCGAATTACTCAAAATCCTGACGTGATAGACAAATTTGGGCTCCGGATTTGGAATCAGCGCAACAGACACTATCCAAATCACTAACCAGAATCCAATACGCATTTTCTTGTTGAGCTGTGTTATTTAAGCTTCGCTAGGACGTCTTAAAATCGATCGAGGATTTCGAATAAACAGCTTTTGTCATTTGAAAATATAAGCTCTAGATTTAACTAAATCTCACACAGTTAAAACTTCGAAAGCTCTTTAAAGATAAAAGCTTTAGTAAGCTTATAAAAGCTTTCAGCTTAGTTTTAAGAAAACACCGTAGCCACCTCTTCAAAACTTCTGCTCTTTTTCTACTCTCTACTGTTTTGATATTAACAAAATACTCTGCATTTTTATTTCATCTTAAAAATGCATATTGCTGCTTTTATAGTAGGCTTTTTTTTATGAAACAGAAAAAAAAACGTAAATTAAAAGATATGTATCTTGTTTTGTTGTTGCTGGTCTTATTCTTCATGAACTGTGTCTAACTGATTGTTGTTGAAATACCGGGTATTCCTCCTTAACGAACTCAGAACAAGCCAGAACCTATATGGGGTATGGACGAAGAAGAAGAAGAAGGAGAACATAAAAGATACTCGCGTACAACAACAAAAGCAACAGCAGAAGCAGCCGTAGCACTAGCAGCAACAAAACATCACCCAATAGAGCACCCAGCGTCAAAACAAATATTATTGTTAAAGCAATATAAAATGTACACCAATGATTATTTAAAAAGATACACCTATGACTAGATAAACGAATTTTTAAAACGAAAACTCGTTCGAATGAAAAACTGGTTTTAAAACTGGGTTTGGGACAAATATAACTTACATTTTAGCTGTGAGGAATCATTTTTGAATCCGATTCTTTAGACATGATGCTAAGAGAACATTTTCTAAAATAGATGCAGCGAGAACGAATTCCAAGCAAATTTCCCAGAGAAAAAATATAAAATATTTCCAGCTACTACACCATTTACAAATGTAATTCGAAAACGATCAATTGTAATTCGAATATTCCATTTGTAATTCAAAGATTCCAATTGTAATTCGAAAAAGATTTATTGTAGTTCGTAAAAGATCATGTGTAGTTCTGATGATCAACTGATCTTTTTCGAACTACATCAGAAAATTTTGAATTTATATTTATTAAGAACTTGCCCAGTTTTCATTCAAATTTGGCAAATAAAACCAGTGACCAAAAACTGCCCACCTCGGTGCACCGTGGCGTGCTTGTTGTGGGCAACCTATAAAGCGACTTTTTTTGTTCGAAATAACCCCGTTAATCGAGTCTCAAAAAAAAAATTTTTTTTTCATAAACACACATACAAAATAAAATTCGTATAAATACCGAAAAAATACAGCAACAACAACAAAAAACGTATAAACACTACGCGTTTCGAGACGAGACTTATTGTATCGAAACATAATTAATTTCTGTTTGTTTTTTAAACGTGGCGGCAGGCAATAATGCCTTGATCATGTATACAAAAATGTTTTATAATGTTTTATTTTTATTTTTTTGTTGTTGTTGTTCATTTTTTTAAAGTTTTTTTGTTGTTGTTTTTTTGCCTGTTATAAAATCAACATGCAAGTTTGATTTCTCTGAAATCAGTAGAATATAAAAAAAATGTTTGTTTTTTCGTAATTTTTAAGAATATTTTGCAAGATACATATTCATTATTTTTGTACAAATATGGTGGGGGAAACAATAAATTTTCGTGTTGTCAAAAACTCATAAATTAAACATTTTTTTTTGTTTTTTTTTAACAAAAGAGTTTAATAAAACATATTGAAAAACCTCAAAAAAAATAATTATTAATATAAATGGTTAAAATCTGATCAGAAAACCATTTATGAAACAAAGAAAGAGTGTTAAGAAGCTGGAATGTTTTTGAAATGAATAAGTAGCACTTCAAAACAAAAATTATTTATATTTAGATTCCAACCAAATTTTTGTATTCGGTGAAGGTTTTCCCCAAAATTTTGCACTTCATCTACAAATAGATGAATTTAATAGTTAACAAGTGAGCGTCTGAACAGAGAAAGCACAGCAAAACTTAACAGAGCAAGCACGGTTAAAATTAGGCATTACTGGAGTGAGAGAGAGAGGGATACTGAAAGAGGGATACAGATGGAAATAAAGATAATCGTACCGTTCACAAATTTTAATAGTCAAGTGTGCCCTGATTAGTCTTTTCATTCTCCGACAGTGTCGAATTTGGATGCTCCATACCTTTTATAAACTCCAAACTGTAAGAAATAATAAAAATTTACGAGGGCATTTCGAAGAGGTGGGGGGGTGCACTTTCCGCTAAACGATAAATATTTTCAGAATCATTTATTATAAAAGTTACAGTCAAGTTATACAATTGGTATACCCTCCAACGACAGTCTGGGGGTATACTTACTTTGTCATTCTATGGGTAAGGCATCGAAATATCTATCTAAGATCGATAATAAGACATTTTTGTGATGTCAGTCTGTCCGTTCTTCTGACTGTCCGTATGTGGAGGACACGATGCAGGTCAAAATAAAAGATCTAGGATCCTGAAGTTAGAAACGAATGTCTTATGATCATAGGCTGGTTAAGTTCTGATCAGGGAAAATTGTGCATTTGTCTAGCAAGTGAAATATTTATGGATTTGTCTGAAATTGTCAATAGGGACACACTACAGGGAGGTGTTCTTTCGTCACTTCTTTGGAACCTGGCTCTGAATTCAACGCTGCTATCTCCAAAAGCACGTGGTTGTCATGTTGTTGCATATGCTAATGATGTAGCTATAGCGGTAAAGGGAAAGCACCTAGCAACCTTAAGGGACATTCTTCAGGGTTCTCTGAAAGATATGTCGAAATGGGCAAGATACTGTGTTTAGGTAGTTAATCCAAGAAGGTTAGGTTGTAAGTGGCTGCTGACGTTTAACATCAGCACAATTAGACTCTGAGGTCCATTGTGATACCTCGGGACCATAATAGGTTTCCCTACTGGTCCCTGTTAAACCAATTTGAGCTTCTTATGAAACTTCTAAGATACTGAATTTTGACATTTGACAAATCAGAAAGATCGTGCAGCACCATATATCCCAGTGAAGCAAGTCTCTGACCAGAAAGTGCCTGGCAATGGCAGATGAAGTGTTCGATAGTTTCTAACTCCTCTTCATCCATACAACTCCGACAAAAGTCACTTGACGGCACATTTAACCGCTCTGCGTGCTTCCCTATAAGACAGTGTCCGGTAATTACAGAAACCACTGTCGAAATCTTTCCTCATCAGTTCCATATCAGCTCACTTGTGCGCCTCTGATTAAGAGAAGGCCAAATCTGTCGTGTTGTCTCACACGTCAATCCGTTTGCCCATCTCTGATTAGTCTCCGTCGCGGAACAAAGCCTTAGATTTTGCTTGCAAGTTTCTAGAGGCATACCAACACATTCCTATTCTGTTGTAACCTAGTCTTGCAAGCTCATCGGCTTTTCAATTCCCTGGAATGTCTCTGTGCCCTGGGACCCATATGAGTCGTATATCAAACTGCATCTCATTTAAAGACGTACGGCAGTTAAGGGCAGATCTTGTTTTCAGAAACATGGACTCCAGAGACTTGACCGCGGCTTAACAGTCAGAATAGATGTTGACTGCGGTTGTAGACAAGACAGTGCAACTCAACCAGTCAGCCACTTCCTTTATTGCCAGCATCTCTGCCTGGTAAACACTGAAATGATCTGGCAATCTTCGAGCCAGACTCAATCCAAGCTCCTCCGAATAGACTCCAAGGCCCACTTGTTCGTGCAGCTTAATCCAAGTAAAACAGAGCTTGTTTACAAGTAAAAATAACATTCCTGCTTTTAATCCCATTTCTCTGGACTACATTGAAATCGCCTTCTCAGATGGAGCCAAGTATCTTGGAGTATTTCTAGATAGAAAGTTTAATTTAAGACGTAATATTCAGGAACGGGTGAGAAAATTAACGATTTCTGCACATGCCTGTAAAAGGGCCATTGGAAAACAATGGGGGTCTTAGCCCTAAAGTCGTACATTGAATTTCTACAACATTGGTGCGTCCAATTCTGCTGTATGAAATCACTGTCTGGAGGTTTGCTTTACAGACAAAAGGGAAATGTGTCTTTTATCACGAAGGTACAGAGAATGGCGTCGATGTGCATCACTAGTGCTCTTCGTACTACACCTACGGCTGCATTAGAAATCACCTTCACATGATACTATTGGACATATTTTGTAGGCAAAAAAATGCGATTGTGGCCGTAGCAGCGCGATCTTGAAAATAATAGCAATACCACAAAATGTGGACTAGACTCCTTCTATGAGTCTTTTTTAACGCCACTTTACATATGATACCATCCAGAAAGTCTTGAATGAAGGACATTCCTGATAGTGGAGCTTCCATAAATTTTTACACCGACGTATAGAAGCTACAGGAACAAGTGAGCTTTGGAGTCAATTCAGAAGAGCTTGGGTTGAGCCTGGCTCGAAAGTTATAAATCATTTCAGTGTTTACCAGGCAGAGATGCTGGCAATTAAAGAAGTAGCTCACTGGTTAAGTTGCAATGTCTTGTCGACAACCGAGACAACATCTATTCTGACATTCAAGCAGGAATCAATTCCCTGGATTCAATGTTTCTGAAAACAAGATCTGCCCTTAACTGACGCACGTCTTTAAATGAGAAGGCTCAGCAGTTTGACATACGACTGATATGGGTCCCAGGGCACAGAGACATTCCAGAGAGTTGCAAAGCCGAGTAGCTTGCAAGACTCGGAACTACCTTACAGGTTCCAACAGAACTGTAATGTGTTGGTATGCCTCTAGAAATTAGCAAACAAAATCTACGGATTTGTTTCGCGACGGAGACTTATGATGTACACATAGATGGACGTGTGATATTACACGACAGATTTGGCCTTCTCTTAATAAGAGGCTTAAAAGTGAGCTGTAAACGCTTACAAGAGGAGAGATTTCAACGATGGTTGCTATAACTATCGGACACTGCCTTATAAAAAAGTATGCTGAGCGGTTAAATGTGGCGTCAAATTACTTTTCCCGGAGTTGCATGGCTGAGGAGGAGTTGGAAATTAAAGAACACTTTATCTGCCATTGCCTGGCACTTTCTAGTCGGAGACTTGTTTCACTGGGATCTAGGGGCCTGCACGATCTTTCTGATTTATCGGATGTCAAAATTCGATATCTTAGAAGTTTCATAAGTAGCTGAAATCAGTTTGAAGGCAGGGACTAGTAGGAAAACCTATTACAGTCCCGTGGTATCACAACGGACCTCAGAGTCTATGTGTACTGGGGTAAAGCGTCAGCAGCCACTTACAACCTAAAGAAGTTTGACAATTTTTTTAATTTTTTTAAAGTTCACATTCGGAAACGTGTTTGATCGATTCTAAAAAAATTCGGTCATCAGAAAACTAGTCCAAAATGGCTCAAAATTCCGAGTTTCATTTCAAATTACCGTTTAAACCGAACTGTTTGGAGAGTCCCTTAAAGTATCTTCTTCTTTTCTTAACAAAATTTGTGTTGCTAATTCTAGAAAAACGGTTTATTTGTTTAGGGGCGTTATAAAAAATTCAAAAATACCATTAATCTTAAAATTTTTGACATTTAAAATAAAAATATAATAAATACTACATACTTGTTGGTTATTCAATTCTTAAAAACTCCTTTTAATTTTAATAAGAATTAAAAGTTTTTATTTATTACTTGTGTGAATTTTTTATTATTTTTTTTATATTTTTGTATGTTCCTCCACCAAAAAAAGTCATAAATTATCTATAAATTAATTTGAAAACCATCTGCGGGTGCTTAATTAGTCATTTATGTTTGTTAAATTATTTATTTTATAAATTTTTGGGTTGACTGCAAGAGTATATTTGCTTTTTTTTTTGACTCCAAAGAGTTAAACAGGTTGCTATTTATTTAGAGACATTTAACGTTTAGAAAAAACAAAAAACAAAAAAATATACTATAATTTATTTCTTTATTTTTTCTAAAAATTTATTCGAATTTTTATGTCGTATTTAATGTATTTGTCTGCAGCGTTTAAATTACTACGAAGAAAGTAGCTTAAACAACCAAAATTGACGATATGTGTAGTTTTAAAAACAAACAATATGTAAATCATTCAATTGCTATAGCTACTAATACTTGCACATTTCTGTTTTTGTAGCGAGAGCTTACGATTGTTTTTAAAAATGAATAAGTAGCAAAAAAAACAAAAACATTAGAATTGTGTAGCCTACAAGTAGCCTACAAATTATTTTTGGTAGCCTACCTGTAGCCTACAAATTATTTTTGGTAGCCTACCTGTAGCCTACAAATTATTTTTGGTAGCCTACAAATATTGTTTTTGTAGCCTACAAAGAAACAATTTAATAAAACTATAACACACACACACACTTATCTTGTTTAACATAACTGTTTTATTTTAATGTGTATAAAGAATAGGGTTGGATTGTTTTAATGTAAAATTATAATTCAACTTCTCAAAAAAAAACTTTGGCAAACATTGTTGTGGTGTTCCCTTGTCATTAAAAGTAGAGATGGGCACATGAGGAGATTAGAACGTGATTCACGCGTGACCACGCTTGAGTGTGACTAAATTCAATTTTACTCACGCGCGTGTGAGTGAAGTGTGCGTGAGTAAGATTTTTGCGTGAGTGTGCGTGAGTCGATTTTTTAAGTTACGCTGAACTTTAAATTTTGTTGAAAATTTTAAAAGATTTTTCAAATTTTAGTTTTTAATTTTTTTTTGTATGAATAAGAGTTTCGTGAGTGTGAGTCAACGAGAGTGTGAGTGAAGCTTGAGGGAGTGTGAGTTGTATTAAATTTACTCACGTGATTGTGAGTATGAGTAGAAAAAATTTGCTCGTGAGTGAGTGTGCGTGATTCAAAAATTCCTGTCGTGGGCGTGAGTGAGTGTGAGTCAAAAATCACTCACGCGCCCATCTCTAATTAAAACCATGTTTTGTGTATTTTTCACCACGTGAATTTTCGAAAAACCCAATGTAGAGATGGGTGCGTGAGTGGATTTTGACTCACACTCACTTAAGCTCACGCAAAAAAATTCGAATCACTCACGCATTTTTTTTTATTCACGCTCACTCACTATTCACGTGAGTAATAAAAATCTTACTCACGCCAGATTCAATCACGCTCACGCGTGAATCACGCAAAATCTACTCACGCAATAAAATTCTCTTACCAAAAAAAAAACTCCAAAAAAATTTTTTTACAAAAAATAAAAAATTGGGCTAATCTAAAAATCTTATCACGCAAACTCACTCAAAAAATAAATGACTCACTCACTCAGATTTTTTTTTCAGCTCACACTCACTCACAATCACGTGATTTAAATGAAAATCACTCACGCGTGATTCACGTGAATCACGCAAATCACGTGACCAGCGCCCATCTCTAACCCAATGTTAATGTCACGGTTTTTCTCATAACTTCTGAGCGTCTAGACCGATAATATTAAAATCGCGTACATATTCGAAAATATCGAAAAATTCGACAAAATTCCAAATTTTTCTATATTTTTTTGACCAAAATTAAAAGAATTTTATTAAAAATTATTATTCTTTTTTCGATGTTGTATTTATTTTACACCATCTTAACGAAATTTTTAATATGATCACGTTTTTATATTGCAACATTTGTTTACAATGTGATACTGTAGTAATACTGTAGTAATACTGTAGTAATACTACTATAGTAATACTACTGTAGTAATACTACTGTAGTAATACTGTAGTATATTTGTAGCCTACAAATATACTACTGTAGTATATTTGTAGGCTACAACAATAAAATTTGTTTTCCGCTACTGCTCTGTTTGTAGTTTTTATTTTTTTCATGTTGTTGTAGTTTAAGCAAACACAAAAAAGAAAAGTAAACAAAAGCTATAACTTATAATATTGAAATTGTTTGAAGTGATATGAAAAGCAAAAGCAAAAAAACGGGTAGCTAACGTAGCCTTTCAAACGCTGTTTGTCTGTTAAAGGTTTCTCTGTCACAATTTATACTTATATTGTATTGAGTGTTTGGTTGGGTTGGAGTTTTAGAAATTCTTTGAATTTATTAGCGTTTTTATATTATTTTTTTTTTTTCTGTGGCATTTTCTGATACTTGGGGAAACAAAAAGGTATTTTCAAAATAAACTCATTAATTTTATAGATTTTTATATTTATTTATTTTTTTGTGACAATTTATGGTTTGAAAAGACTAAATTATTAGTTTTTTTTTCTTTAAAGTGGTGGAACTATAATTCATGGAATTATGATTTTAACACATGTGGTGTGTTAATTAATATTAATATTTAACTGAAGTATGTCTTATGAAAGCTTGGTTTTAAAATTTTAATATTATTAAAAAAACAAAAATTAAAAAAAATATATAGAAATAAATTTTAATTTAAACAAAAGAGTTCAATAATAGATATTGAGAAATTTTTAATATTTCAATAATTTTGAAAGCTTTTAATTTTAAACTTTCGTATTATAACGCCTTTTTTAAGCATTAAATCATGATTTCAACACTATTTAATACCAAGCTGTCATAATTTCATTATTTTGTATAACTAAAAACCCTGGAGGTATACAGACTTTGTCATTCCGTGTGTAACGCATCGAAATATCGGTCTACACCTAATTCGAAGCTTCCATTTGCAATTCAAAGATTCTAATTAAAATTCGAAGATTCTATTTGTAATTTGTTATTAAAAGACTCCATTTGTAATTCGAAGATTCCACTTGTAATTAGAAGGTTCCACTTGTAATTCCATACAAATAGAATATCAAAGTTTTGTCTTCTTTTGCTTGCACCATGGGATACCTGAAGGATCCTACTGGGGTGTGGTCTACCTTCAGTGTGGATTCGCTGGATCTTCTTCTAAACACACATTTTCTATGCAATTCCATGTTACCGTTTCAAGCTTTGGAACGCTCTGACGCCCAAGCATCTGAAATTGCTTCGGAAATAATAAATATGCCAACATTAATTTAGGCGATTAAAATCTTCAGGCTGTATTTATCCCCTGGACCTGATGGAATAATTCAGGCTGAAATGCAGCAAGTGTCGAACTATATATCCCCTTGGTGGTATAATTTCTATACAGCATGCATAAACTGGTAGTATATTCCTTTAATATGGAGGAATGCCAGAGTCTTTTATCCCGAATGCAGGCTAAAATTCCCACACAGCTCCGAAGGATTTCAGACCAATTGTAAGTATATACTCTGAGGTCCGTTTTGATTAACATTCAGACCAATTAGTTTGTCTTCTTTTTTGTCAAAAACAATGAAACGAATATAAGACTAATATTTGCGTAGAGTAAAACCTGAGGTTACTTTTGACATTTAATTTAGCTTGTGCTATTAAATAGGTTTAATTCCGAATATCCCCAAAAGATACCCAAAATAATTTTCGAAATCCCCACAAAAATTCACAATCCCCAAATGAGAATTCTTGTCCCTTATGCTCGCATGAAATTCCCAAATTTTGGGCACAAATCCCCAAAATAGGTTTAATTCCGAATATCCCCAAAAGATACCCAAAATAATTTTCGAAATCCCCACAAAAATTCACAATCCCCAAATGAGAATTCTTGTCCCTTATGCTCGCATGAAATTCCCAAATTTTGGGCACAAATCCCCAATTATGGCAGCCCAGATTTTGACATTGTCTAGTCTGGCAGTGAAGCGTGGGATCGTTTTATTGATAGAAAATCTACTTGCTAATAGACGTAAATTGGGAGCATCGATTATAACTCGATTTGTCAATAGGGGCACACCACAGGGAGGTGTTCTTTAGCCACTTCTTTGGAACCTGGCACTGAATTCAATACTCTTCTCTCTAGAAGCACGTGGTTGCCATGTTGTCCCATATGCTGATAATGTTGCGATAGCGGTAATGGGAATGTACCTGCCAACATTAAGGGACATTCTTCAGGGTTCTCTGAAAGATCCCTCTGAATGGGCAAGAGACTGTGGTCTGGGAGTAAATCCAAGAAAAACATAGCTTGTTTTGTTTGCAAGGAAAAGTAAGATTCCTGCTTTTGATCATATTTCTCTGGACGGCACTGAAATTACCTTCTCAGATGGAGCCAAGTATCTTGGAGTATTTCTAGATAGGAAGTTGAATTTCAGGCGTAATATTGAGGAACGGGTGAGAAAAGCAACGCTTGCTTTATATTCCTGTAAAAGGGCCATTGGAAAACGATTGGGTTGTAGTCCTCAAGTCGTTCATTGGATCTATACAGCAGTGGTGCTTCCAATTCTGCTGTATGGAATCTTTGTCTGGTGGCCTGCTTTAGAAACAAAAGCGAATTGTGTCTTTATCACGAAGGTACAGAGAATGGCGTCGATGTGCATCACTGATGCTCTTCGTACTACACCTAGAATTAGAAATCTTCCTTCACCTTATACCATTGGACATATTGGGTAGGCAGTATTCGGCTACGTTGGCAATTCGGCTTAATAGCACAATGCAATGAAGGAGCAGTGATTGTGGCCATAGCGCGATCTTGAAGATAACAACACCACAAAATGTGGACTGTGCTCCTTCTATGAGCCTTTTTGAGCGCCACTTTACCACTATGATACCATCCAGGAAGTCTTGGATAGGCGACATTCCGGGAAGTGGAGCCACCATAAATTTATACACAGATGGATCTTAGCTACACGAACAAGTGGGCTTTGGAGCCTATTCGGAAGAGCTTGGATTGAGCCTGTCTCGAAGATTGCCAGATCATTGCAGTGTTTACCAGGCAGGAGTGCTCGCAATAAATGAAGCGGCTGTCTTGTTGAGCTGCAATGTCTTGCCTATAACAATTAAGCCGCGGTTAAGTCCTTTGATTCAATGTTTCTGAAAACATGATCTGCCCTTAACTGCCGCACGTTTTGAATGAGATGGCCAAGAAGTTGGATATACGACTAATATGGGTCCCAGGACACAGAATTCCAGGGAATTGCAAAGCCGATAAGCTTGCAAGACTGGGAACTACCTTACAGGTTCCAACATAATTGGAATGTATTTGTGTGCATCTACGGCCTTGCTACGCGTCGGAGACTAATCAGAGATGGGCACATGGATGAACGTGTGAGACTACACGATAGATTTGGCCTTCTCTTAATCAGAAGCGCACAAGTGAGCTGATATCGTTTCCAAGAGGAGAGATTTCATCGGTGGTTGCTGTAATTACCGGACACTGTCTTATAGGAAAGCACGAAGAGCTGTTAAATGTGTCATTAAATGACTTTTGCCGGAGTTGCATGGATGAGGAGGAGTCGGAAACTATCGAACACTTTATCTGTCATTGACCAGCACTTTCTGGTCAGAGACTTGGATCTAGAGTGCAGCACGATCTTTCTGATTTTTTTAAAAAAATTTCTTGATTTTTTGCAAATTTCAAATTGCGATGTCTCGAAAACCGTTTGACTGATTTTAAAAATTTTTTGATATTTATGTTCAGTGCATCAAAATTAATATTTGTAATGTGTCATGTTTTTTTTTTAATTTTCAAAAATCCAAAATTTCAATTACCGGACGCCACACTTGTTAATTTAATCCGATTAGCCTCAAATTTGAACCACATAATTTTTAGGCGTACGAGTATAAAAACTATTTTTCTGGACGTTAAAAATCGGATGAAAAACTTTTTTGCCATACAAAAAAAATGCTAGACCATCGAACAAATCATACAATATCTAATCCATTTTTTCCCAAGATCTGACTTCTAAGGGGTATCAAACTGTATAGGAGAAACGTTCCCTCTTTAGTACACTGACTTAACGCTCCACATTTAATATATTATTACATACTATATTATATAATTAAGTTTTTTTTTGCAAAATTAATCAATTTCTTTGTAACAAAAAATTCTATTAATTACAAATCTCTGTTATTTGCCTTGTATTCATTCATTCTTTATGTCTCCCTCTACCGCCACTACCACCTCGTCTTAATTTGTCACACAATTTTTTTTTTTTAATTAATCGCAAATTAAAAAACAACATAAAAAAATTGCATTTATCTCTATACTATTTCATTTCTACCCCCATACATTCAACTTTTTTTTGTATGGAGGAGCGTAAGCGTTACATGGTGTATAAAATGTATAAAAAAAATTTGAAAGATAGAAGTAGAAAATGAAAACACTACATAAAAATAAATCAAAAGCAAAAATGCCGCCTTAAATACTTAAAACACTACGAAAAACAACAACCAACGGCAGCAGCAGCAGCAGTTATTTCTTATCTCTTTATTAGTTAGTTTGACTAACATGACACCATGTTCCTCTTACCCCTCCTGTATAAACACTACCCACCAAAACCGACCATCTCTAACAGACTCTAATAGAACAATCAAAACCACCCACTCATTCACTCACTCAATCTCTGGCATTCATTACACTTAACCTCTGACTAATATTAAAAATGATTCTAAGAAAGAAAAAAAAAAATAGGTTCCACATCTCGTCGTCGTTTAGATGAATAAAACCTAAAGACAAGACTATGATTAAGTGTTACTTCCTTTTTTTGTGAAAGTGGCAAAAGACAGAGAATGCCAATTTAAATATGTTGGTTGTCTTTTGAAGATAGAAATTCTAAAATTTGGGTGGATACGAGGTCAAGCTAGAGAGTAAGAGGATGGCTAAATTGGCAACCATTGAAGGACTTGAGACCTTAGGAATTGTGATTCGTTAAAGATTATTTTATATTCAAAAAAGATCTATTGATATTCCAAGATTTTAATAAAAGTTTGAATAAAAAAATCAATTGAAGATCAATTTAAATTTGTTAAAGATCAATTTAAATTCCAAGATTCCATTTGAAATTTGAAGAAGATCAAATAAAATTCCTAAAAGATCAATGGTGGTTCGTAAGAGATCAATTAAAGTTTTCAAAACAAGTAAAATTTGAAAACGATCAATTGTAATTCCTAAAACATCATCTTAAATTCTTTAAAAATCAGTTGTAATTCGTAAAAGGTCGATTGCAATTCGTAAAAGATCTGTAATTGGTAAAAGATATATTGTAATTAGAAAAGGATCAGTTGTAAATCAATTAAAATTCGGAAAATATTCATTTTAGTTCGTTAAGAATCAGATGTAATCAATAGAAATTCGAAAAAAATCTGTTAAAGTTCGAAAAACATCAATTATAATTTGTAAAAGATCAATTTGGCAAGGAAACAACCAGCATGATTTTTGACAAGACGGGTCCGTGCCTAAAGAGCGGAATAAGGTGGTGTCAGAGTGTGTGAAAGGCCGTCCATGAAAAGGATAAATTGTAGTTCGTAAAAGATCATTTGAAATTTCTAAAAGATCAATTGAAATTCAAGATCAAAGTTTAATTTGTCAGGGAAACACGTTTTAGTCGAAACGTGTTGGCCTTGAGAGCGGGATAAGAAGGTATTATAGTGTGTAAACGGACGCCTAGTAGGGCTTCAAATCGGGATTGGCTTTTGTGAATCCCAAAATTCGGGATAATAGAAAGAATTTTCAGGGTTTACCGGATTTTTTGAAAACTTTCGGAATTACTACAAATGTTCGGGATTTTTGGCACTCCAAATCCACGCGATCGTAAAGATTTGGGAAGTTTTGTTAAAGTTGTGAACTACGAAAAAGGAAAACTATCGACAGCAGTCATCCGGGCAATAACTGCAGGTAGAGTCCTCCTGGGAAGGATATCCGTATTCGGTTACCTTCGATGTGGCTCATCGTTATCAACTTTTTGCAGCTATACATTATGAATCTTTAAAAAATTTTGTTTTGTAAAAATAACAAAATCAAATCAGTTTACAACTTCAAGAGTTAAAATGTGTCAGAAGCCATTTCGTTAAACTCCCACAAGTTTTTAGATTGTTTTTGCAAGCGTTGCATTTCGCAAACTGTTGACCTTTTACTTCGGTATCCGGCTTATCCCGATAATCCTAAAATTTCCGGAATAGGGATTTCGGTATTAAAAGGTCTCAAGCAACTGCACTTAAGGTTACGTGGGAAAAGATTACTTGACAACACTGTTCAGAAATAAAATCCTCCTGCAAAACAGCTCACTGATAAACTTTTGTCTCCTAAGGTTAGGTTGTAAGTGGCTGCTGACGTTAAACGTCAACACACGTAGACCCATTGTGATACCACGGGACTGTAATAGGTTTCCCTACTAGTCCCTTAAAACAATTTGAGCTTCTTATGAAACTTCTTAGATATTGAAATTTGACATCCGAAAATCAGAAAGATCGTGCAGCAGTGAAGAAATTCTCTGACCAGAATGTGCCGGGCAATGGCAGATGAAGTTTTCAATAGTTTCCAACTCCTCTTCATCCATGCAACTTCGGCAAGTCATTCGATGGCACATTTAACCGCTCGGCGTGCTTCCTTATAAGACAGTGTCTGGCATCGACGTATGCAGGACTGTTTTTTCAGGGCCCAACAACAACAACAAAAAATTTTTTGTTGTTTTTTTCGTGAGATTCGTGTTTTCCAATACATATAAAAAAAATATTTTTTTGTTGTTGTTGTTGGCCCCCCCCCCCTGTATACGCCGATGGTGTCTGGTAATTATAGCAACCACCGTCGAAATCTCTCCTCTTGGAAGCGATATCAGCTCTCTTGTGCGCTTCTGATTAAGAAAAGACCAAATCAGTCGTGTCTCCCCATTTGCCAATCTTTGATTAGTATCCGTCGCGGAACCAAGCCGTAGGTTTTGCTGCAAGTTTCTAAAGGCATACCAACACATTCCAATACCGTTGGAACCTGTAAGGTAGTTATCAGTCTTGCAAATCCATCGCCTTTGCAATTCCCTGGAATGTTTCTGTGTCCTGGGACCCATATGAGTCGTATGTCAAACTGATTGGCCATCATATTTAAAGACGTGCGGCAGTTAAGAGCAGATTTTGTTTTCAGAGACATTGACTTCAGAGACTTGACTGTCAGAATAAATGTCGACTACGATTGTAGATAAGACATTGCAACTCTACCAGTAAGCCACTTCCTTTATTGCCAGCATTTCTGCTTGGTAAACAGAATTTCATTCACAGATCACCTCAAAAACTTTAATACATATAATAATTTTGGTCGCATGACCAAGTGTTAGTTACAAATTATTTTTTAATTACAAAAAATTTCATCGAGCTCGAGGCCAGAGCTCGAAGAATTTTAATTTACTTAAAATTGTAAAGGTCGAATAATAACAACTTTAATTATTTTTTAATAGTATAAATTTAACCGAGAACTGGTAACAATGACCGTCGTCTCTA
This sequence comes from Pegoplata infirma, assembly GCA_963921195.1. Classification (NCBI taxonomy): domain Eukaryota; kingdom Metazoa; phylum Arthropoda; class Insecta; order Diptera; family Anthomyiidae; genus Pegoplata; species Pegoplata infirma. The sequence goes on along the minus strand of OY992539.1, from coordinate 211,282,163 downwards.
TGTAGCGAACTCGACCAAGGTTGTTGGTGGGAATCGAACCCGCGGCCCCTTGTTTTATAGGCTAAACTGCTATTAACTACCTTCAGCGGCACACCTTAAATGTTCCATCCATATGTTCTATTATAAAAAAATAATATTCCAAATTCTTTTTTGCCAAAATCCCAAAAATGGTATTTTGAAATTGTATCTGCTCCAAAGGTAGTAACCCACTTTCCACTATGATACTTTTCCATTATACAAGCGTAATTTCACCATGTAAGGGAAAGATTTTATAAAAAATTTTGGCCAGAAATTGTTCACTTATTAGATACGACTAGGTTTCAATCAAAAAGGATTACATAAATCTTTTAGAAGTTGCTAAATTTTGATGTGTATAATGGAAAAGTGTGATAATGTAAATTAGGTATAAGTTTGTAAATGAGCAAAATCGGACCAGAGGGAAAAAATTTCCGCTTGAGAAACTAAACCAACCCTTAAACAACTCTATTTTTGTACGTTTTTATACCGTCCACTTACAATTAGTGATAGAGGGTATATATAAGTTTGTCATTCCGTTTGTAACTCATCGAAATATCGGTCTGGGATCCCATAAAGTACATATATTCATGATCCCGATCGATTTTAAGACATTCTAGCGATGTCCGTCTGTCTGTCTGAGGAAATGGTGATCACAACCAAAATACTACACGGATATGACTGACTTAACATATTCATTGAAAGTTCTCCCGAGAAGTTTGGTATTGCATTTGAGCGATATCGGTTCAGTGGTTCAAAAGTTATGAATGAAAATGTAAGGACACCTCAAAAATTTTAGTACATTCAACATAACCTAAAAATACAAAATGCTTTAATTCGGCTGCTGGTTGACATATGTGAACATAATTGGTATTTAAAGAAGTACGAACATATTTTTTGACAAAAAAAAGAAAAAAATCGCGGATTTTTTTTTTTTACCAAAATTTTTTTTTCGCGGAAATTTTTTTTCAAAATTTTTTTTTTTTTTTAAAGTAAAAAGGAAAAGATTTTTGCAATAATCTTTTTGAAATTATCACTACATTCGGCAAGGCCGAATTTAAATTTCTTACTGGTTTTATTTTGTACTTTCGTTAGCAAATGAAAAATGTTATGTCAGAAGAATTTCAAAGTCCTTCACTTGGTCCGCCCCCTTTTATGGGCGTGGATATTAAAAAGTCATTTAAATAATGACAAACTTGTGTTTAAATAATGAGTACTTGTATTGTAAACATTTTACCGCGAAGAGAAAGGTGACTCCCAACATCTTTATATTAAGAAAGATTTTTCCGCTGTTGAATTATTTTGGTGGGAAAACCTTCCTCCCAAGAACAAAATAAAATCATTTCACTACACATAGAAAAAGTAATACAAAAAAAACTAAAGAAAATCAACAACATTAAGAGCAAAAAAAAAAAGTTAATTAAATTGTAGAACTCAACTCTAATCTCATAATTCAAACAAGCAATCTGTAAGTAACAAAAATTACAGCGACATTTAATGTTAAAGACATTCCTACTATGGATTTCGTCTTACTTCATATAGAAATTACAAAGAATATTAAAACGCCCTAGTAGTACAGCTCCTACAACTACACCATTTACAGATGTCGTTCAAAAAAAAAAAAAACAATTGTAACTCGATAATTCTACTTGCAGTTTGAAGCTTCCATTTGTAAGCTTCCATTTGTAAGCTTTCAATCGAAAAATACTAATTGTAATTCGAAAAATATTAATTGTAATTCGAAATAGATCAATTGTAATTCGAAAACGATCAATTATAATTCGAAGATTCCAATTGTAATTCGAAAAAGATCAATTTTAATTCGAAAACGATCAATTATAATTCAAAGATTCCAATTGAAAATCGAAAAAGATCAATTATAATTCAAAAAGGACAATTCCAACTCGAAAAAGATCAATAGTAATTAAAAATAATCAATTGTCATTCGAATAAGATCAATAGCAATTCGAAATAGATCAATTGTAATTCGAAAAAGATCAATTGTAATTCGAAAAAGATCAAATGTAATTCGAAAAAGGTCAGTTTAAATTCAGTAGATATTTTTCGAATTACAATTGGAATCTTCGAATTACAATTGATCTTTTTCGAATTCCAATTGATCTTTTTCGAATTACAATTGATCTTTCTCAAATTATAATTGATCTTTTTCGAATTTCAATTGATCTTTTTCAAACTACCATTGATCTTTTTCGAATTAAATGGATCTTTTCCAATTCCAATTTATGGTTTTCGAATTTCATCTATAAATGGTATAGTTAGTACATTTAACTAATAGGAAAAACAAGAAGAAAAAAATGCAGAAAATTTCCAGAAAACGTACACAAATCTGTTTAATTTTCTTCATCAACTCATCTTTCCTCACTTACCACCCATTGTCGGCCCCCAAAAGAAACTCACCATGGTGTTGTGTTGTATCCCTTTTAAGATTACACATTAAATATAAACAAATTTATTTTCTACTTCTTTTAGGCTTAAGATTTATATGTTGTGTTAAACCTTTTATAAATTACTTTATGGTGTCTTCACAATATATCTTGTGCTATCCAAAATTGTTTACTTTTAATTCTCTTGATATAATTTATTTTTAAAATAAACTTTGCATTAAAAAAAAAAGTAAAATTTAAATATTTGTTTGTTAGATTAAATGTTAATTAATTTTAGTTTTCTTCTTTTTATTGTTTATGTTTTACAATAGCAAATATTTATATTAATAAATATTTTTTTTTTCAATTTTTATCTTTACAGTTATTTTATATGATTGAAATTGCAAATACTACATAGTGGAGTAGATTTCATTTAACGGCAAAATATCAAGGCAATAAAAAATGGAAAAAATGGTAAGTTTAAAAATAAAATAAAAAAACGGCGATAAATATTTTTATTATTTAATTGTTTAAACATTAAGATTTTTAAAATTTTTTTTTTTTTAAACAGTTGCAAAGATAAACATATTAGAAAAGAATTTTAAAATTATTATTTTCTAAATATTTCCAAAAAGTACTACCAAAATATTTTCTAAAAAAGACAGACCTATAAAAATCAAACAGACCTGTAGTATTAAGATTTTATAACCTATCGGTGTACCCTACACAAGTTTTTTTTTTTGAAGTAGGGTTATTTTAGTTCGAGGTAATTTTTCTTTACTACTTAAAACCCTGATATTCTCATAGAATAATTTTAAAGAATTGAATTTACGTTGGACAATAAAATCGCAGGAATCGGCTTAAAACTAATATTTTTGTCCACTTTGCATTAGCTTTAAGATTTAACTCACTTCTACCCATATACAAAATTTTAGTAAGGTAGTCAAACAACAACTGGCCAAAAACTGGACTTTAATTTTTTCTTAAATAGGAAAAATTAAAATTTATTGAAATTTGAATAAAGATGTGTTATTTTGCAGCAGATTTTGATTAAATTTTAATGTGACTTGCAAAACTTGAAAAACTATTGTTGGAATTTGTTTGCAACACTTTAAAGATATAGTATTCTACTGCATCAAATAGCAGGCATAAAAAACAAAAATTAAGAAAAAAATTTTGCATGCCCTTGCAATCCTTAAAAAATCTATCCTTGAACCCCTAGTAAAAATAGTTTCGTATATAGCCATGTATAAATTGATACAAATATATCTTGTTATACATACTTATATCTTTTTATATCTGATTATATAAAAAAATCAATCAGATATGACCAAAATTCGTATCAAATTATATAAATTTTGATATAACTCCAGATCAAATTTTATAAAATTTGATACGAATTTTGGTCTTATATGAGTAATTTTTTATATAATTTTATATAATAATAAGATATTTATTCGTAAAATTAGATAATTTTGTATCTATTTATACATTGGTATATACAAAATCATTTTTACTAGGGTTCAAGGATAAATTTTTTAAGGATTGCAGGGACATGGCAAAAGTTTTTTTCTTAATTTTTGTTTTTTATGCCTGCTGTAGAATACTATATGACACAAAATAAGTTTTTAAGAATTATTATATTAACCCTTAACTGTATTTAAATGAATTTTGCTTTAGTTTAATCGCAATTTATTTAAGTTTAAAAAAATACGAATTATTGCACTTTTAAAGTCATTTTTAGACCAAAAAGTACGAATTTTACCAAAAGGTTTGCAGAGGATTGTAGAGCTCTGCAATAAAAAGCATTTATGCAAAAAAAAAAACAAAAAATGTTTTCGAAAAAGTGGTATATTAGTCCTTATTCGAAGCAAATTTAACTTTTTGTAGATAGCATTAAATTGTTCAAAAAAATAGAAGTATAATTTAAACTCCAAAATGGAACGTAGCAAAAAAATCATCATAGTGCCAAAAATAGCAAATATATTTACAATAGCAAAAAACTGCAAAAAAATAGCAAAGAAACGAGTATAATCTTCAAAAATAAAGCCAATATTAGAAAAACTTGAAAATTTTAGCATAGATTGTTCAAAAATCACATTTAAAACAAAAAAACTTAAAAACCTACACCAGTGTTTTCCGGAAAATGGTTCCCAAGTCCAAACATGGACTGATTGGATCTGTCTTTTGTTAGATCTTTATTTAGTGTAAAAAAAAACACACTCGGATTTAATTTTAGTGGAATTGGTTTATTTTTTTTTGTCAATATACCGATTTAACTGAATATCGGTCGAAATTTTTATGAGGGGGACTTAGTCCAGAAATGGTCCAATTATATTCCGATTTGATTAGGTACCTAAAGTACACGTTTAACACCTAAAAATAAAATTTTTATCAAATATTTTATTTTTTATGAATTTTGATGGAATTATGTGAATATTGGGAGGGTGGCTTGTATGGGGACTACCAGAAGAACTGATCCGATTCCATTGAAATTTGGAATTATGATTCATGCATACAAAATGATTACCTGCTAAATTACAAAGCGATATCTATTATAATACGGTCATTAGAGTCATTAAGCCGAATCCAAAGGGGGCGTTTGTATGGGGGCTAGGTCTTAACATGGACCGATGTTCTCAAATTTCAATAGGCTTTGTCCTTAGGCCAAAAGATGCTTAGATTTTTAAATTTCAAGTCAATTGATTGAAAATTGCGCCTGTATCGTGCTTAAACCGATATACGGACAGACGGTCGGACAGACGGACGGACGGACATCGTTCAATCGACTCAAAAAGTAATTCTGAGTCGATCGGTATACTTAAAGGTATGTCCGGGACCAATATTTCGGGTGGTTACAAACAACAGCACAAACTCAATTTACCCTGTACCACATAGTGGTGTAGGGCATAAATAGAAAAAAAAAACTAAAAAAGCATCATAATTTCAAAACAAGCAAATATTAGTAAAAATAGCAAATTGGTAAAGAAAGAAAGAAAAACAACAGTAAAGAAATCAGCATAACCTCAAAAAAGTAAATATTAGCAAAAATAAACATAGGTTTCTCTAAAAATAGTACTACTATTTAATTTAGTTTTGCATCACAATTGTTGCATAGGCTAAGGTCTGTGATCTGCCCCTTAAAGTTCAAGGTTCAAATTCAGGGTTCAAAAACCAGATCAGCATAAATCATGAAAATTACAACAATGCATTATAATGTCAAAAAAGCAAATATTAGTAAAAATAGTAAAAAGAGGCACATACTAGGAAAAATAGCTCAAAAAAGCAATTTAGCATAAATTATTCAACAGTTATATTTAAAGCAACAAAATGTCAAAAATATTAAAAAGAAGCAAATATTAGTTAAAATAGCAAATTGGTAAAAATATCTCTTTTAAAAGTTAAAAAAGAAAAAACAATAGCAAATAAAGCAACATAACCTAAAAAAAAGCAAAAATTAGCAAACATTTACGTAGATTTCTCTTAAAATAGTATTTAATTTAGTTTTGCATTACAATTGTTGCAGAGGCTAAGGTCTGTGATCTGCCACCTTAAAGTTCAAATTCAGGGTTCGAAGCTCAGATCAGCCAAAGTCTTAAAATTTGTAACATTATTTGCTAAAAAATAAAAATAAAAAAAAAACAAGTAAGAAAATTACAGTCGGTCAAGACCGACCATATAATACCCTACACCAAAGTTTCCCGGAAAATGGTTCCCAAGTTTAAACATGGACTGATTAGATCTATATTTTGTCAAATCTTTAATAAATGTAAAAAGCACTCACTAATCAAATTTGAGTGGAATAGGCTTCTTTTTGTTGACAATCAACCGCTTCATCTGAATATCGGGCGAAATTTTCACATGGGACCAAAAATGGTCCGATGATAATCAGATTTGATAAGATTATCAAAGTACGCGTTTAACATACACAAACAGAATATTAATTAAATATTTTCTATTTTCATAAAATTTGAGAGATTTATGTGAAAATCGGGAAAGTGGTTTGTATGGGGGCTACAAGAAGAACTGGTCCGATTTATTTAAAATTCGGAATGGTGATTTGTGTGGATGAAACATGATTACCTGCCAAATTTCAAAAAGATACCTATTAAAATGCGGCTATTAGAGTCATTTGAGCGAAAACTAAAGAGGACCTTTGTATGGGGGCTAGGTCTAAATATGGACCGATTTTTTCCAATTTCAAAAGGCTTCGTCCTTGGGCCAAAAGAGGCTTAAGTTTCAAATTTCAAGTCAATTGATTAAAAATTGCGACCTGTATCGTGTTTACACCGTTTACATGGACAGACGGACGGACGGACAGACGGACGGACGGACAGACGGACGGACGGACGGACATCACTTAATCGACTCAAAAAGTGATTCTAAGTCGGTCGGTATACTTAAAAGTGGGTCTAGGATCAATATTTCGGGTAGTTACAAACATCAGCACAAACTCATTATACCCTGTACCACAGTGTGGTGTAGGGTATAAAAATAGCAAACAAAGCATTACACCTCCGACAAAAATGAAAAAAGTTGTTGAACACGAACTAAATAATATACGTTTGAAACTAAATAATATACGTTTGAAACTAGAGACAGTTACAGTTTTTCATTTCGTGATCCTGTTTCCTTTTAAAAGAGCTTCAAAGTTTTAAAGGATTAAATTTTATAAAATATTTTTTTGTATGTTTGTACTTGTCCTAGGATGCCACTAGTGATATCAAATGAAAAAAGAAGGATGTCCCCTAATTTTCATATTTTATTATTTTAACTTGTCAGGTTAAACGTCCTTTCAAAACTGTATCCTTCAATATTATTCAAAATTTAAAAAAAAATATTTTGATAAAGTTTTCAAATGACTTTATTCACATCATTTTATCCTAATATGGAAAAATAACAAATGAAAAAATTAGGGGAGATCCTTCTCTTTCATTTGTCATCCTAAAACGAGTAAAAATATTTCAAAAAAGTTTAAAAAAATATTTAAAAAATGTTAAAATTTAAAAATGTATCCTTTAAAACTTTGAAGTCCTTTTAAAAGGAAACAGGATCACAAAATGGAAAACTGTAAATGCAGTTTTACTTCATTTGATCTCTACTTTCAGACATATGTATATCATCCGGTAAATCTTTAATATTGGCTGTCGGAAGCTGTTGTAATGTCGATACAATCAAATATTAGTAAAAATAGCAAAAACAAGGCACATCTTAGTAAAACTAGCAAAACAGCAAACTAGTTAAGGAAATCCAGGGTTTAAATTCCAGCTCCGACAACTAAAAAAATAAAAAAAAATAAAAAAAAATAAAAAAGGCTTCATCAATTTCAGTTTTTGACATTAGACCCTAAATAAAGCTAACCTTGCTTTATCTAGCTGTTTGCCATATTTTGTTATGTTACAAATGTAAGGACAAAATTAAATATATCCCCTCATCATTACTATGTGCGAAAGTTATAAAAGAAAAATAACAGCCAAGTGTGGTTTATGGTTGTAAAAATACACTCGTAGATTTATTAAAACAAGTACCAACTGAAACTGAATATAATTTTTTTATAGGCCTAGTAAAAAAAAAATCGGCATCAGACTGAAGTTGTAAAAAATTAATATGTCTGCTGGAAAAGTAAAGCCCAAAAAAACATTTTTAATATTAAATTTTTTTTTACACAGAAAACTTTTTTCAAAAACACAAAATTTAATAGAAAAACTGTTTAATATGGAAAAAAAATGTTTTATAGGAAAAAAAAATACAAATTTTATAGGACTTTTATTTTTTATAGTAAAAAAACAAAATCTGTTTATTTGGTTGATATCAACATTAACTTTAAAAATAAACAACTCGTTACAAAAAACAACTAAAAACAAAAATTGAAATTTTACCAGCAGAAAAAAAATTTAAAAAATTCAAAATAACCACACATATTTTGTTTTAAACAAGTTCATTGATTGCTGATGATGGGTGAAAAACGTAAATTACTTGGCAGGCCTTATTTTTTTTTTCAATCGCAACAACTTTAAACTGCAACAGCAGTATATAAAAAAACACACACCAAACTCAATATAGTTTTTTTACACACTCCTTTACCATTACATTAGTTAAGGGACCTGATGCTGTTACTTCAATGTTATGGACTGCCTGCTTTAAAAACGAAATTATATTCAATACAAAGAGTTGAAAACCTAGTTGTGTATGATGATCATCATCATAATGATGAGGGATACTCATGATGAGGTTGATGATGATACTAAACTGTATAAGTTTTGCCCACATTTTGCTGGAAGCTAAAATAATACCAAAACAACTAAAAATGCATATAAAACACATGCTGCTTACTAACTAAAAAAAAAAAATATTACAATTTTTTTTTTTTTTTTTTGAAATCTGAAAATTACATACTAAAGAGTCTTGTTGCAGCATGTGCTGTTGTTGAAATGTTCAAAAAACAATAACTATATGATAATATTTATTATGGGAAAAAATAAATTCGTTAATAAATCGTGCTAAAAAAAATTACTATAACCTTTTTTCAAAGATTTTAAAATCGAAAGTTTAAAAAGATCCCTTTTGTACTTCAAAGATTTTATTTGTAAATCGAATATACTATTTGTAATTCACAGATTATACTTCTAATTCGCACATTCTATTTATAAATTGAAAATTCCAATTTGAAGATTCAAATTGTAATTCGAAAAAGGATCAACTAAAATTCGCAAAAGATCAAATGTAATTTGAAAAAGGCCAATTGCAATTGGTCCGACAGCCAATATTAAAAATTAACCGGATGATATACATCTGAAAGTAGAGATCAAATGGAGTAAAACTGCATTTACAGTTTTTCATTTCGTGATCCTGTTTCCTTTTAAAAGGACTTCAAAGTTTTAAAAAATACATTTTGTAAAATATTTTTGAAATATTTGTAATTGTCCTAGGATGACACTGGCGATGGCAGATGATAACTCCTCTATTCACTAATTTTTCCATTTTTATATTTGGCCATATCAGAATAAAAGGATGTGAATAAAGTCATTTGAAAACTTTATCAAAATATTTCGTTGAAAATTTTGAATGATATTGAAGAACACATTTTTGAATGGACATAACTTACCTCCTTTTTCCTGATATGTAAAAATAATAAAATAGGGAAATTAGGGGAGATACTCCTCTTTCATTTACTATCAATAGTGGCATCCTAGGACAAGTACAAATATTAAAAAAAAATATTTTATAAAATTTAATTCTCTAAAACTTTGAAGCCCTTTTAAAAGGAAACAGGATCACGAAATGAAAAGCTGAAAATGTAGTTTTAATACATTTAGTCTCTAGTTTCAAACGTATATTTTACAGTTCGTCTTCAACGACTTTTTTTCATTTTTGTCGGACGGTATTGTCATTCGAGAAAAATAAATTGTTATTCGAAAAAAATCAAGTGTGATTCAAACAAGTTGAATTCGGTCTTGCCTTGGAAAAAAACTTAATTTAAAAACAAATTTTGTAAAAAAAAAGTCTCGCCAAAAAAACGTTTTGAAAAAAAAAATTCCGCAAAAAAAAAATCAGTAAAAAACAAGTAAGAAAGTTATAGTCGGTCAAGCCCGACCATATGATACCCTACACCAGTGTTTCCGGAAAATGGGTCCCAAGTCCAAACATGGAACGATTGGATGTGTCTTTTGTTAGATCTTTATTTAGTGTAGAAAACGCACACAGATCAAACTGAATATCGGTCGAAATTTTTATGAAAGGGACTTAGTCCAAAAATGGTCCAATTATATTCCGATTTGATTAGGTAACTAAAGTACACGTTTAACAACTAAAAATACAATTTTTATCAAATATTTTAATTTTTATGAATTTTGAGGGAATTATGTGAATATCGGAAGGGTGGCTTGTATGGGGACTACCAGAAGGACTGATCCGATTCTTTTTAAATTATGATTCATGCATACAAAATTTGATTACCTGCTAAATTTTAAAGCGATATCTATTATAATACGGTCATTATAGCCATTAAGCCGAATCCAAAGAGGGCGTTTGTATGGGGGCTAGGTCTTAACATGGACCGATGTTCTCCAATTTCAATAGGCTTCGTCCTTGGGCCAGAAGATGCTTAAGTTTCAAATTTCAAGTCAATTGATTGAAAATTGCGACCTGTATCGTGCTTAAACCGATAGATGGACAGACGGACGGACATCGCTAAATCGACTCAAAAAGTAATTCTGAGTCGATCGGTATACTTGAAGGTAGAGATGGGCGCGTGAGTGGATTTTGACTCACACTCACTCACGCTCACGCAAAAAATAATCGAATCACTCACTAATCACTCACGCACTTTTTTTTTTACTCACACTCACTCACATTCACGTGAGTAATAAAAAACTTACTCACGCTCACGCGTGACTCACGCCAGTTTCAATCACGCTCACGCGTGAGTCACGCAAAATCTACTCACGCAATAAAATTTTCTTACCAAAAAGAAAAAAAAATCCAAAAAAAAATTTTTTACAAAAAATTAAAAAAAAATTGGGCAAATCAAAAAATCTAATCACGCAAACTCACGCAAAAAATAAATGACTCACTCACTAATCACTCACTCAGATTTTTTTTCAACTCACACTCACTCACTCACAATCACGTGATTGAAATGAAAATCACTCACACTCACGCGTGATTCACGTGAATCACGCAAATCACGTGACCAGCGCCCATCTCTACTTGAAGGTATGTCTAGGACCAATATTTCGGGTAGTTACAAACATCAGCACAAACTCAATATACCATGTACCACATAGTGGTGTAGGGTATAATTTCGGTTATGTAGAATGTTCCAACATTTTCGAGGTGTCCTTACATTTTCGTAAACAACTCTTGAACCGCTGAACAGTTATCGCTCAAATGCAATAGAAACTTCTCGAAGTAACAAGTAATTCGAACACGAGAGATCCTTAAGTTCAGCTGTGCCGAATCTTTAATACCTTCCAATATCTGAGCTAGAATCCTGAAGTTTTTCACGAATATATCTTATGATCATAGGCTGGTTAAGTTCGGAAATGGGCAAAATCGGACTAGGGGGAAAAAAGTATTTCCTTTTTTAGTCATTCAGTGTAAAACGCATCGAAATATCGGTCGGGGACCCCATAAAGTGTATATATTATTGATCCAAGATTGATTCTAAGACATTCTTCCCATCCGTGCGTTTGTCGGTATAAAACCCGATGTAGTTCAAAATAAAAAAAAAGCTAGACTTCTGAAGTTTGGCACAAGTATGTCTTAGAGTCATAGGACAGTTAAATTCGTAAAGGAGGGGGGGGACAAAATCGAAAAAGGGGGGAAAAAGTTCCCCCTTGAAGAACTAAACCAAACTCTGAAAAATTACATTTATGTAAGATATTTTTTTGCATTTTAATTAAACAACTGAAATAGTTTTATGTTAGAAGTTAGAAAGTCGAAGTTCTACGCCTGGACCCAGAGAACTAAAAAATGTAATTTTGTTTTGCCCGCCCCTTTTGGAAGCATAGATATCTTTTAAGGGTATTTTGATATTTTATGAATTACATTTGAAATCTTCAAATTACAATTGATAGTTTTCAAATTAAATTGAACTTTTACGAATTGCAATCTTCAAATTAAATTTGGAATTTTCGAGTTACGAAGGGAATATTCTAACTACGAGTACAATCTTCGAGTTACAAATGAAATCTTCGAATTACAAGAAGAATCTTCGAATTGCAATTGATCTTTGTAGTCTTATATCTTCTGTAAATGGTGTAGAAGTCGTTTAAATTAAAGGATTTTTAAACAGGTTTTGTTTTAAAACTACACCGTTTCCAATTGTATTTTAGAAATTATCAATTGTGTTTCAGAAATTATCAATTGTATTTCAGAAATTATCAACTGTATTTTAGAGATTATCAATTGTATTTCAGAAATTATCAATAATATTTCAGAAATTACCAATTGTGTTTCAGAAATTATCAATTGTATTTCAGAAATTATCAATTGTATTTCGGAAGTTATCAATTGTATTTCAGAAATTATCAACTGTATTTCAGAAATTATCAATTGTATTTCAGAAATTACCAATTGTGTTTCAGAAATGATCAATTGTGTTTCAGAAATTATAAACTGTATTTTAGAAATTATCAATTGTATTTCAGAAATATTCAATTGTATTTCAGAAATTATCAATTATATTTTAGAAATTATCAATTTTTTTTTCAGATATCAATTAAATTTCAGAATTTATCAATTGTATTTCAAATATTATCAATTGTATTTTAAAAATTATCAACTGTTTTTCAATAATTATCAATTGTATTTCATATAATATCAATTGAATTTCAGAAATTATAAATTGCAAATGGTGTAGTAAAAATTGTTGCAACATTTTTTTTATCGAAAAAACTTTTCCCTTTACCTAATATAACAAAAAAAAACAGGCAGTCATTTTAAAATGCGTGTTTTATATACGTTCCGACTATATTATATAGTAGAAAAATAGGTATAAAAATAAAGAGAGGAACAAAAAAATAAACATCGCATCAGTTTAAAAATGCTAAATTATAGAGTCTTTGATTTGCTGTTAAAACGCCCTTTTTGCCTGAAGAGCAACAAAATCTACAAAAAAGGAGGTTTTTGATAAAAAAAAATATAAATATACAATTTTAGATTATTCTATACATACATTTTTTTAAATATACAACAATAATTCATTTTTTTTTATATTACTACTGACCATAATTCTAATAGTATTTTAAATACTTGTTGGACATGAAAAAACCCTTCCCATTTTTAGAATGTTGAAAAAAAATTACAATTTTAAACACATTTTTATTAACAAGTGTCAACACGTTTAACTTAAATCAAAAAAAAAAAAAAATATTAATGTTTACCATAAACATTTTTAAAAAAATAAATTAATTCAATTTGTTTACTACACCTTCCTTCCCGGCTATTTCAAAAATAAATAAACGTCAAACAATTGAAAAAAAAAATAAAAGTCGGTTCTGAAAATCATATTAAAAATAAAATCATTTAGAAAAAAAAAAAATAACTTTAAACAAAATTTTTAAAAAAATTTAATTATAAATTCTTATCATAATTTTATCATTTTGTATCATTTAAGCTTTGACGTTTTTTTAAAGGCATATGACTTCTAAATATTATTAAGCAATTTTTTGGAAAATAAATATTTAAATATTCAAATTTTATCATGAAGTGTTTAATATTTAGGTTATTAGAAATTTTCTTAGAATTTTTTTGGAAAAACTACATTTTTTAAAGCTTGGCGCCATTTTAATTGGTATATAAATAACATCAAATTTTGACAGCTAGGGTTTGTTTTTATATTGAAAATAACGGTTTTTAGTTTATAATTGAATACATGATTTTTAAATTTAAATTCATTTAAAATATTAAGAGAAAATTGGAAAAAAATGATAAATGCTTTGCCGAATAACTCAATATTGACAAAATACATTATTCAAATCGATTTAGGAAATTTTAAATTAAACAAAATTTCAAAGATCTGACATATATTTACATTAAAAGAAAGCCGCTTTCCGTATTTACAAAAAGAATAACTAAAAATAACTAAAAAATGTGTTGTCAAATAGATAGTGTTAATTTAAATTGAATTACGACATGTTTCACTAGTTTTTTGATCTTTTACGAATTACAATTGAAGGGCTTATTGTAAAAACTCGATAAGCAACATTTCATTTTATAGGGGGTTTTGCCTTAAAACTTTTTAAATAATGTAGAAAATAGAACTTTTGCAGATCTTTTATTCTCAATATACTTGTACGAAGGGTTGAAACATCAGCAGAAGGCGAAAAACACGAAAAAATAAAATGTTGCTTATCAAATTCTTGCAGTAAGACCTTCAATTGATCTTTTCGAATTTCAATTGGAATCTTTAAACTTCGATTGACGTTTTTCGAAATTTAACTTAGGCCTCTGTTTTGTCTTTCATAAGTTTTCAAATCACATGAAAATTTTCGAATCACATGAAATCAAGTTAAGTGTTTCACACGTTTTCGTGATCAACACGTTTTCATTCGAAGTTGAAATCGAATAATTAAAATTTAAAAAAATATAAGGAAAAAAAGTGCATTCGTTTTACTTTCACCAATTTTTATTTAATACAAAACGAAAAAGAAATTCGGATGTGAAATCTAGAACACCAAAAAAAATCGGAAATGTTCATTTTCACATTTTTATGTGAATTACTTTTTTTGGAACAGCGGCCTTAGATTTGATTTTGAAATGAGCTGTATGTATTGAATCTTCGAATTTCAATAGAAATGAAAAAAGTCGTTAAACACGAACTGGATAATATACGTTTGAAAGTAGAGACAACATGTAGTAAAAATGCATTTACAGTTTTTCTTTTTGTGATCCTGCTTCCTTTTAAAAGGACTTCAATGTTTTAGAGGATTAAATTTTATAAAATATTTTTTTAATATTTGTATTTGTCCTACGATGTCACTGGTGATGTGAAATGAAAGAAGAGGAAGTCCCGTAATTTTCCTATTTTATTATTTTTACATATCAGGAAAAGGGTGTAAGTTACGTCCTTTCAAAAATGTATCCTTCAATATCATTAAAAATGTTCAACAAAATATTTTGATAAATTTTTCAAAAGACTTTATTCACATCTTTTTATCCTGATATGAAAAAATAAAATGTAAAAATTAGGGGAGATCCTCCTCCTTTCATTTGCCGTCACCAGTGTCATCATAAGACAAGTACTCCCAAAAGTTATGACGCAAATGTAGGGACACCTCGAAAATTTCGGCACATTCCACATAACCTTAAAATACAAAATGCTTTTTTTTACCCCAAAATGTTTTTGACTATTTTTTTTTTTTCAATAAATTTTTTTTCGCGGAATTTTTATACCCTCCACTCTAGTGATAGAGGGTATATATAAGTTTGTCATTCCGTTTGTAACTCATCGAAATATCGGTCTGGGACCCCCATAAAGTATTTATATTCATAATCCCCGATCGATTTTAAGACAAATGGAAAATGTGATCACTGCCAAAATATTACACGGAGATGACTAAAACTTAACATATTTATTGGAAGTTCTCCCGCATGGACCGACTGGATCTGCCTTTTGTTAGATTTTTATTTGGTGTAGAAAACACACACAGATCAAATTTTAGTGGAATTGGTTTATTTTTTTTGCCAATAGACCGATTTAACTGAATATCGGTCGAAATTATTATATGGGGGACTAAGTCCAAAAATGGTCCAATTATATTCCGATTTGATTAGGTTACTAAAGTACACGTTTAACACCTTAAAATAAAATGTTTATAAAATATTTACATTTTTATGAATTTTGAGGGAATTATCTGAATATCGGGAGGGTGGTTTGTATGGGGACTACCAGAAGGACTGACCTGATTCTTTTGAAATTTGGAATTCGTGCATACAAAATTTGAATTTCAAAGCGATATCTATTAAGTATAATACGGTTATTAGAGTCATTAAGCCTGATCCAAAGTGGGCGTTTGTATGGGGGCTAGGTCTCAACATAGGCCGATTTCAATAAGCTTCGTCCTTGGGCCAAAAGATGCTTAAGTTTCAAATTTCATGTCAATTGATTGAAAAATGCGACCGGTATCGTGCTTAAACCGATAGATGGACAGACGGACGGACGGACAGACAGACGGACGGACATCGCTAAATCGACTCAAAAAGTAATTCTGAGTCGATCGGTATGCTTGAAGGTAGGGGTAGGACCAATATTTCGGGTAGTTACAAACATCAGCACAAACTCATTATACCCTGTACCACAGAGTGGTGTAGGGTATAAAAAGAACGAACATATAAGAAAAAAATCGCGGATTTTTTTTTGCGGAATTTTTTTTTTTTTTTTTAAATAATTTCCTTTTAAATAAAGTTTTTTGCAATAATCTTTTAGAAATTATGGAGGGTATCACTACATTCGGCAAGGCCGAATTTAACTTTTTTACTTGTTTTAATTAATTTCTTTTTTCGGAGTTTTTTACCAAAAAAAAAAAAAATTTTACCAAAAAAAACTATTTTTTTTGGATTCAAATTTTTTCGCGGAAATTGTTTTTAAAAAAGTTTTTTTCTAAATTAATTTCTTTCACCAATTTTTTTCAACAATTCTGTTTCGATTTCGGGAATGCCGTATTTAACTTTTTTTACTTGTTTAGCCTCCAACCACAGACATGTTATTGATCCTTGATCGATTGTAATACATTTCTAGCGATGCTTACTTGTCCATGTGTCCCTATCCGTCTCCTGTGAAAAGTAAGCTGATCAAAAAACAAGTAAGAGTGTTAAATTCGGCTATGACGAATCTTTTATACCCTCCAACGTGCAAAATAAAAAAAAATCCAGGGGTGTTTTCTTTTTTTTTTTGGGGGGGGGGGGTCTTTAGTGGTAATTGGTGGGAGGGGCAAATTTCCTCTCGGATATGTGTTTAAAAATTCATTCGCATGCTTTTTGCACTAAAGAAATACAAGTTTATCATTATTAAAATTTTTTTTATTCCACGCCCATAAAAGGGGGGGGGGCGGACCGAGAAAACTACATATTCTAATTCTATGGGTCCAAATGAAGGACTTTGAACTTCTTGTAGCATAAACATGTTGATTTTGTTAAACAAAAAATCATGTAAAAAAATTATATTTTTCTTTCCCACTGGTGCGATTTTGCTCATTTACGAACTTAACCTGCCTTGGAACATAAGACATATTGGTGCCAAATGTCAGGAGTCTAGCTCTTTTATTTTGGACTGCATCGTGTTAACTACAGACGGACACACGGACGGACGGACACCGCTAGAATTTCTTAGAATCGATCACTGGTCATAAATATATATACTTTATGGGGTGTTAGACCGATATTTTGATGCGTTACACACGGAATGACAAAGTGAGTATACCCCCATACTATAGTTGGAGGGTATAAAAACGAGACCCCTGGGGGGTTACCGCGTAACTTTATTCGAAAGAAATCGTTCGAATTCGGAAATTTTCAACATGCCATAACAATAAATTGGTTTACTCAAAATTATATTTTTTTATATTTTTACATTATTTGAAGAAGATCTGACGGGCTCCAAAGAATTTTGTTACGAAAAAAATATTGTCTTTTTAATAATTTGCCAAAACAAAATTCTGTTCGAAAACGTTTCCGTTTCGAATCGAAATACGCGGTAACCCCCCTGAAGTTTCGCACGATTATATCATTTGCTGATTAAGTTAGTAAATGGTCTAAATCGGTCTTACTTAAAAAGTTCCCACTTTAAGAGCTAAAGCAAGCCCTGGAAAACAATTTTTTTTATTCTTCTGTTGAGGAAACGAAACATTTTTATATCAGAGGAAGTTTAAACACTTGCACTCAGATACGGGAAAATATAAAATAAACTTTTTTTCAGCCCGCCCCTTTTTGTGGGCGTAGAAATAAAATTATTTATTCAAAAAGTGATAAAATTGTATTACTTATGTGCAAAAATTATGGTAAAGTACATTTCCCCACCAGCGACTAAGTATTTTTTTTTACATTTTAGAGGGTATAAAACAGTGGTTCGCACACAGATACTATAACATTTATGCTTGTGTGGGTAGTAGCAAGCGAAAAGTCAACAAATTTGCTCAAGCAAGAGAATTTTATAGTGTACATGTGTCGACAGCGCACAAGCAGCATTTTTTAGCCTATTCCCGCGGGAATAGGAATTACAAAAATGGCCATCACTAGTATAAAACATTCAGCGCAACCAAATTAAACACTCTCTCTAATTGATCCTTGATCTATTTTAAGACATTCTAGTGATATCCGTCTGTACAAATCACGATGCTGTCCAAACGAAAAGAGCTAAAGTTTGACACGAATATGTGTTATAATCATAGGCTGGCTAAGTTCGTACATAAACAAAATCAGACCAGGGGAGAAAATATTCCGCCTTGAAAAACTAAACCAACCTCTGAAAAATACCATTATTTTACAGGTTTTTTGTTACTCTTGTTTAACATATAACTTTAATATTTTTTTGTTTAAAATTATTTTTTTTTAATTAAAAATAACTTAAACTAAAATTATTTAGTGAACACGAGTTTTTTTTAACCAACTGTATAAATTTCATTCATATTCAATGTCTAAATAAATTTATTTTGATTCTATCAAAAAAATTATATTTTAATTTGTTTTTAATGAAATTTGTTTTTTAAATATGTACCAATATTTTGAAATATATTTCCGTTAAAATATTGTTGTATGTTAAATATTTAATTTCAAATATTTTGTGTTTTTTTTAATTTGTTTTATTATTTTTCCTAATGTTTTTTCCCATTGAGTTTTTTTTTTTGTTTTTATTATTTTTATATTGTTTGTTCATGTGTTTTTCTGGTATCGTTTTTAGCATTTTATTTGAAAAATGTTCTGTGTGTGCTGTGAGTTAATGGCTTTTAATGGCATTTTTTTTGTGGAGGTTTCTATGTATAGTATTTGGCCACTTATGTATGTTCATTTCTCTCTACTCCATAAAAAGGAAATCAATTTTTGTTTCTGTTAAAATAAATATTGATATTTGTTTTATCAAAAAAAAAAAAATAAGAAAAAAAAAAACAACTCATGGTCTAAATTTTTTAGGGAAATAAAACATATTTAGTTTTTTTTTTACAAAATATTGCAAAAGAGCACTTTAAGAAATTAATTGTTTAGAAATTGAATATTTCGTAAATATTTATTTAACCCGTTTTAGACCAAAACCAGTAAAAAAGTTAAATTCGGCCTTGCCGAATGTAGTGATACCCTCCACAATTTCAAAAAGATTATTGCAAAAAACTGTATTTAAAATGAAATTACTTTTGAAAAAAAAAAAATTTGGAAAAAAATTTCCGCGAACAAAAAATTTGGTAAAAAAAAATCCGCGATTTTTTTTTTCTTTTTTTGTTAAAAAATGTGTTCGCACTTGTTTAAATACCATTTGGTGTTCAATTATGTTCACATATGTCAACCAGCAGCCGAATTAAAGTATTTTGTATTTTTAGGTTATGTTGAATGTACTAAAATTTTTGAGGTGTACTTACATTTTTGTTCATAACTTTTGAACCGCTGAACCCATATCGCTCAAATGCAATACCAAACTTCTCGAGAGAACTTCCAATAAATATGTTAAGTTTAAGTCATCTCCGCGTAATATTTTGGCCGTGATCACCATTTCCACCGACAGACTGACGGACATCGCTAGAATGTCTTTAAATCGATCAGGATTCATGAATATATATACTTTATGGGGTCCCAGACCGATATTTCTATGAGTTACAAACGGAATGACAAACTTATATATACCCTTTATCACTAACAAGGGAAGTCTCCCTGGTGTCACCCTCCGATCTTCATGAAATTTGGATATGTTGTTAAGAACGAAAATTAAGTCGACACGTATTTTTTTTTTTTGGCGGCCCAAACTAATTTTTTGAGGGGGTCGATTTGTATGGGGGGAAAGTGACCTTTTCAGTTTTTTACGATTTACGCCTGTTAAAACAAAATTAATATAGGCATGTCTGGTATCAGATTAAAGGTATTAAAAATACCTATCTCGTGGTGCTAACAAAGGGCCAAAGAAGTTAATATTTTTTGACTTATTAACAAAAATGTCCTAAAATTTTGGTATTTTACTCAATATGACGAAAAGTTGTGCATGTTTGGACACGTTCTTAGCACACATAGATAGGTTTTCCAAAGACCTTTCATTTGGTATGTAACATGACTAGTTTTCTTTGCATAATATAGGAGATAAACGAAAAAAACTGAAAAATGGCCTTGTCTTCCCCCTCCTTTTTACCCCCTAAATATGAATTTGGGCCGCTAAAAAAAAATACGTGTCCCTTTATTTTTTTTTATCTACAAAATAAAACCACTTCCATAAAGATCCGCGGGTGACACTAGGGAGACTTCCCTTGTAAGTGGAGGGTATAAAAACATTTACTGACTAGCCAATTTTTAAAATAAAACCCTCCTTTATTTGCAGTTTCGGCAATAGTTGGTAACGCGAAGTTGGCAACAAAAAGTTGGCAATTCTAAGTTGGGAAGTCGAAGTTGGAAATTCGAAATTGGCAACGCGAAGTTGGCATCTCTCAAATAGTTAAACATTTTATTCGCTTGACAACTCAAGATATATAAGATTATTCCGAGAAATTTTGCAGTGAGGTAAAAATTTTAAAAAAAGCTCTTCAACCAAAACTTTTTTTAAAAAACCTATACATTCTATCAAAAAAGTCTATAAAAAATCTTTAGTTAAGCTGAAAACTAGTGAATTTTTGAAAAATCCATCCATTTTTAGAAAAAGTAGAAGATTTTATAAAATCATGTTGCATATTTCGGTAGTATATAACTGGAAGTTCCCAGCAAAACTTAGATTACCAAATAAGGTATAAAATAAGGTATAGGATCTCTTATTTTATACATTGCAGCATTGATGATTTTAACAGGCGATGAGACTCAAAGTAATGCATCCACATTATCACAAAGAATACCAGTAAGGTATAAAATAAGTCATAAATAATAAAAAAATAATAAAAAATAACGAAGAATACGAGTAAGGTGTAAAATATATGATATTTTATAGGTTACGAGAAATGAAATAATATAGCATACCAGAAGATAATATATAAGGTGTTATGAGTTGTGAAAAAGTAATTTTGTATTAAATTTACTCTCGTGATTGTAAGTGAGTGTAAGTAGATAAAATATGCTCGTGAGTGTGTGTCGTTAGAAATTTCCTGTCGTGAGCCCATCTCCAGTTTAAACTTATGATTTTTTTTTAAAAATAATTATTTTTTATGTTATTGTAATGCATTATGCATCCAATTATAAATAATGCATTATTTCAAACTTTCAAATAATACATAATGTAACCAAATATAAGTCATCCATGATTTAAGGTTTAGAAATAATAAATATGAAATACATTTTTTCCAATAATCATGCATTACGTAGCAAATTATTAGTAATCCATTATTTTTCACTTTAAAAGATTACGTTGTGGAACAAATGTTTGGTAAGACATCCTAAAATAATGCTACAAATAAGGTATATACATTACCTGGTAATGTGTTATATAATCACTACCCGTTACCAAAGTTTTGCTGGGTTGGCAGCTCCAACTCCAAAGTCACAAATATTATTATATTGGTAACTCCAGATAAATAAGATTATTGCGAGACATTTTACAGAGTCAGGTAAAAATTCAAAAAAAAGCTCTTAGGCCGGTAGTATGTAACTCGAAGTTGGCAGCTCCAACTCCAAAGTGAAAAATATTCGATTGGCAACTCCAGATAAATAAGATTATTGCGAGACATTTTACAGAGTCAGGTAAAACATTCTACAAAAAAGCTCTTAAGCCAAAACTTTTTTAAAAAAAATTTACATTCTAAAAAAAAGTCTTTTAAAAATCCATACTTTTACAAAAAAAGTTTTCATAAAGTCATGTTAAAGTTTCGTTATAGCTGGTAACTGAAAGTTGGAAACTCCTAAAAACTTACAAATATAATTAGATTGGCAACTAAAGATAACTAAGATTATTCCGAGAAATTTTGCAAATTCAGGTAAAAATCCTCAAAAAAGCTCTTAAACCAAAACTTGTTTTAAAAAACCTTTACATCAAAAAATTCTATAAAAAAATCAGATTAGCAACTCCAAAAATTAATATAATTTGTTGTTATCTTAGAATATGGGTTAATCACTTTCATTTAATTTTTTTTTTATATTTTTGGTTTAAAAAAAAAAACTTCCTGTTTTAAATCTTATCTTTTGGTTTTATTTTATGATTATAACACCCTGTATTAATGAACAAAAATTTTTTTCAATGACATTTTATTTTTTGTTTTAAAACCAAAATAAACAATTTACAATATACACACGAAAAAAATATTATAATTTATAGCAAATCCCCCCTCATATAAGGAATATGGTGTATAAAAAAATTTTAAAATTTATTGATCTATTCAAAGTTCCCCTAAGAAACCCCTGCAAGAAAAACTATGTTACCAATAAAAATCTTTAATAATCATAAATCGTTTCCTTATCGTTTAAAACATATTGTGGTCAAAATAAAATCAAAAGACCGAAACCGCTTCAAAAAATACTTGAAATTAAAATGTTTAATAAAATCAAATTTTTGAAAAAAAAACATTTTTAAGTTTTTTTTTTTAAAAAGGTCAATATACAATTTTTATGATTAAATAAAGCGATAAGAATTTTAAGTATAAAATTTTTATATAATTTTAGTAAAATAAGAAATAAACAAATTTGTTTAAAATTTTATGGTTATTTAGAGTATATATATTTTTTTATTATTTTTATAATTTATATTTTATTTTTGTCGATTTTTTTGTTATTGTCTATTTTTAGTATAATTTTTTATTGAGTGAAAAACTCATAAAACTAAACTGACCCTTTAAACTCATTAAAAAAGAGTTTCCTAATAAAATAAAAGATATTAAAAAGTTAAAATCAATAAAAATGCACAAAAAAATCTATAAAAATTATTGAAAACAAATGCATTAAACTTAAAAAAGATATTGTTTTTGTTTTTATTGTTATTTATTTTTTATTTAAATTATTAAAAAAAAATCAGACAAAAATTTAAGGAATTTAAATAATTTTAACAATATGTCAACAAATTTTCGGCCACTATTCCGACAAACATTGCTAGAAGGTCATTAAATTTATGAAGGATGAAGGAAATAAACATTGTCAGATAGAACGGAAATTTTCAATTCCGGTTAAGCGGTTTGGAAAATACCGGTTTTACGGTTAACCAGTTAACCGCTTTAGAAACACTACTTAAATTTAAGCTTAATGGCGTCCAGATTGAGTTAAAATTAAATGTGGTACAAGGGTCGAAATTGAAATTATTGACAGACCTTTTTAAAAAAAATTTTTAAAATTTTTAAGTCTAGTTTTTTTTAAGCTCAAACATTTAAAATTTAAAAAAGGTACAGTACACGGTGAGCCTCAGCGGTGTTTAGGTTGAACTTTAGTATCGACGAAAAGTGTAAGTGCAGTTCGATTTCTACAAGATTCAATGTCACAAAACTGTTAACAGCGAAATCGTAGCTGCTCGCATTCGCGAGATCACGCGAAAACAGAGTTTTGTATTTTTAAAATTTTGACATTGAAGTTTTTTAAATATTTTCAAAAACTGAGTATACAGTTTTAATTGTACTTACTTAAAGGTCACAGAACAGTAAACACAAAATCCTATCTTCTTTAGTTCGCGAGAAATCGCGAAATTAATTTTTTGCTGTTTTTGTTTTCGTTTTTTATCTTTAGATTGCTTTAAAATTTCGTAAAAACATGGTATGCAGTTTTACTTGTGCTTGATCAAAGATCACACAGCTGTTGGCATCTAAATTGTAGGTGTTAAATTTCGCGAAATATCGCGCAATTATATATTTTTTTTTTCATTATTTATATTTTAAAACCGGTTCCTTAGAAATAATAAGAAAAAGTGGTATGCAGTTTGATTTGAGCATGTTGGAAGAAATTAAAACTGCCCACAAAAAAATTATAGCTGCTCACTTTCGCGAGAAATAGCGAAAAACAGTTTTTTGGGGGTATTTCTTGTTTTGATTAATAAAAGAAGTTTCTTTAACATTGTTAAAAACACGAAATGCAGTTTGATTTGCTGTTAACATTTAAATTCAAGCTGCTCAATTCTTCGAGATATCGCTAAAAAACTCGCTAAACTACTTTTTATTCATTATTTTGTGTTTTTTTTTTTTGGTCTGTAAAAACATTTATTTCAATTAACGACAAAAATGTGGTATGCAGTTTGAATTCGAGGTTATTAAATTTGACAAAACTGCAAGCATAAAAATTATAGATGATCAATTTCCCGAGAAATTGCAAAATTACTGTTCAAGCTTTTATATTAATCAATTTATTTTTTCTTTAGTGTCTAAAATAAAGGGGAAACATCAAGAAACGACAAATATATTGTATGCAGTTTAAATTTTACGTGGTTAAAGGTGACAAAACTGCTCAAATCAATATCTTGACTGCTAATTTACGCGAAAAATATTTTTTTTCCAATTTTTAATTTTTTTTTTTTAATTTTGCGAATTCTCGCGAAATTGAGAAGATGTGATTTCGATGTTAACTGTTTTGTGACCTGTAAATAGATACAATTAAAGTTGCATACTCAGTTTTTGAAGATATTTAAAAACTTCATTGTCAAAATTTTAGAAAATACAAAAACACTAATTTCGCGATATCTCGCGAAAGCGAGCAGCTACGATTTCGCTGTTAACAGTTTTGTGACATTTAATCAAGTAGAAATCGAACTGCGTTTACACCTTTCGTCGACACTAAAGTTCAACCTAAACCACAGACCATATAGACATGCAACACGAGTGCTTATTTTGGTACTTTCAATATGGACGCATACAAAATACTACTAAATTTACTTCTCTGCCTAGAATACATGTGCCTGTACGTGTGAGCTTTTGCATCTGTATTTTCGTTGTTTGTTTACGTTTTGTATGAAACGTCAAAAGTTACACGCGCGTGCCGTCACTAATACATACACATGTGCGAAACTTATTCGTTTCACCCCTAAACATCGCTGAGGCTCCCCGTGAGTAGCATATATTCAGTTATCAAAAAAAAAAAATCCAACAACCCAAACAAAATTTTTTTTAAATATGGTAGAAGAAATAAGCATTTTTGACCGCCAATTCTTTTGATCGCCAATTTTTTGTAAGTGCAGCAGTGCCTACGGCATGGTAATGATCCTCGATCGATTTTAAGTCGATCTAGCGATGTCCGTCTGTCTGTCCGTCCGTAGAAAACACGATAAGTTTTGAAAGACTTTACTGAGGCTGCTGAAGTTTGGAATATGTGTATGTTGGTCATTTACCTGGTCAGGTTGGTATTGCAATTCAGTGAAAACGATCCAGTGCACGGTGGTCAATTCCGGCCAAAAATCATTTTATTTTTTTTTTAAATCTTGATGAAATTTTTATGCTATATTATAGCTAATACTTCAAAACTTACAACTTAAATCTTTTTTTGGGCCTTGTAACACTATATTATTGTCCAAAGTGGTGCAAAGGTGCGTATTTTTTGCTTCTCATTTCAGCTTTTTTTAAAACGTATATTTTATTTTTCAATAAAAGTTGGCTATGCATTTTTCTTCACATTATTTTTGTAAGTTCGCACATGGTTTTTTAATTCCTTTAGTAAATAATCATTCCATGTGGTTTTTGCAGATTTTGTGTGCGTTTTTGTCTTAAAGTGATGTGTATGAAAATTAGATAAAAATTAGAAAAAAAACTAAAAATTTTTTTTTTTTTTGAAAGACCATAAAAATCAATTAGAGGCTATTAGATGTTAGCTATAAAAAGGAGTTTGTACTTTTAACTATTAAAAGTAAGTATTTTAAATTTCAGCCCCTACTTTTACCGATTCTTTAAACCAGAGCATTTTTAGTGGACTCATTTTTTTACAAATGGTGGACTTTTTTAAACCTACAAACTCCACCAAAATAGGGAATGTGAAGAGATACTAACAATTATACTTAAAACCCATAGAATTGCGTTAGAAAAAACCATTCAAAAAGGCGAAATAAAAAAAAATTTGGTTTAAGGGGGGTTGGAACCAAAAAACAGCCTTAATGTTAGGAATTTTTAAACAGCTAAAAAAAAAATAAATACGCAATATTATTTTATTATGTTTTTTCATTTGAAAGAAAATTTTAGTATTTTTAAAAATTTCATAACACAAAATTAGGTCAACTAGAACTTCCAGGGTTGCCAGTCAATCGTGTGTTATTTTTTTTTAAAGGGAAAACTTGGCAGCATTTTTACAGCAAAAACTACTAAACCGATTTTGATCAATTTATTTTTGATTTGTAGATAATTAAATTTTTTAGCACTTAACGTGGCAATTTTTTTGGAAAAAAATTGATTTTTGTTGAAGATATGCTAACGTAAACTAAAAAAAAAAAAGAAAAATTTCAATTTCTTCTTTCATTCAAATATTAATTGGGTCAAATTTTAAAAAATGGCCACGATAAGTATTAGAAAATTAAATAATCTACAAATCAAAAAAAAAAAAATATTGTAACCAAGATCGGTTTAGTAGTTTTGGCTGTACAACTGCGGTCATTTTGTCCTTAAAAAAAAGCATCCCGCAATTAACTGGAAACCCTGGCAATTCTTTGTCTTTTAAACTTTTAAAAATATTTCGATTGCTAATATTTCAAATAAAAAACCAGAATTAAAAAGTATTGTGTATCTAGTTTTTTAAAAAATTGCTAACATTTAGGCTGTTTTTTTAGTTCCAACCCCCATCTTAATTAGTTTAATACATTTGACACGTCCATGCTTAGTTGGCCAACCACTATATTTCTATGTCCAACGTTTTGAAAAGAGATCAGATATATTATTTTTAATTCGGATATAGAATTATAGCTGTTTATATGCAGTCATGTTTGATACATTTAGGACGTCCATGATTATTTGGCCAACCACTGTATTTGTAGGTCCAACATTTGGGCAATGTATCAGATATGTTATTCTTAATTCGAATATTAAATTTAAGCTATTTACACGCTTAAATAAAAAAGTTATTGATTTTTGGCCGGATTTGACCACCGTGCAGTGGTTCAAAATTAAAAGGAAAAGATTGAATTTTGGCAAGATTTTTTTACGAATTTACGATATAAAAAACAATCTAACTTTCAAAAGACAATTCTGAGGATGCAAAGTATTTTTGTCACTTTTTCATATTTCTAATCAAAATTGTTAATTTTTTTCTGAATTACAATTGATATTTTTCGAATTACAATTGATCTTTTTCTAATTACAATTAATCTTTTTCGAATTACACTTGATCTATTTCGAATTACAATTGATCTCTTTTGAACTACAATTGATCTTTTTCGAATTACTGTTAATATTTTTCGAGTTACAATTGATTTTTTGCGAATTACAATTGATCTTTTTTGAATTGCAATTGATCTATTTCGAATGCCAATTGATCTATTTCGAATTATAATTGATATTTTTCAAATTATAATTGAGCTATTTCGAATTAAAATTGATATTTTTGAATTATAATTGATCTATCTCGAATTACAATTGATTCTACAAGTAGAATCTTCGAATTACAATTGATTCAACAAGTAGAATCTTCGAATTACAAATGGAATCTTCGGATTACAAATGTTTTCTTCAAGTAGAATAATAGAGTAAAAATAATAAGAGGATTAATGGGAAAAAGTATTGTGAAAACCTTGTTATGAACTCCTATTATCTCAAGGAAGAAAACTTTTTTCTTCAGTTCCTTTTGAATGTATTCGTTTATTTATCTTTTTTTCTTCGGTTCCTTTTGAATGTATTCGTTTTTTTCCTTTTTTTCTTCAATTCCTTTTGAATGTATTCGTTTTTTTTTTTCCTTTTTTCTTCGATTTCCTTTTGTGTGTAATCTGGTTTTCAATCCCGAGATCAGAGTTTACGGCTAAAAAAGAAATTTCGAAAAGGAAAGGTTTTTCACCCATTAATCCTCTTACTATTTTTACTCTATGGTAGAATCTTTGAATTTCTATTGATCTTTTTCCAATTACATCTGTAGAATTTGGATCTGTTTTTTTTCCAGTTTGTTGAGAACTAAAAACTCTAGTCCCTGACTTAGTGAGTTTTCAAATAATAATAAAAAAATATTTGCAACTTTGTCAACAAATCACGTTACCCATTTCATATGTTTTCATTAAAATTAATACATTTTAATCAACTAAAATTATTTTTAAAAATTTTTCAATACAATACAACCATATTTTTAATTTAAAATATGTATTCTCCATAAGTATCTCTTATCCTCTTATCCAAAAACCAAATTTTATTTGTAAATTTAATAGCGTAAAAAAATCCCCAAACTGCTAGTAAATTTATTTTTTGTTGTTGAAAAAAAAAAAAACATCATTATAATCAATGTCAATAGTATAAATTATATTTTTCAATTTTATTTATAACTCGTTGTATTCATGTAAATATTTACGAGAAAATTTATTTGTTGATCATTCATAAAACAAAATATGGCATGATTTGTTTTTATTTTCGTATTTGTGTAGATATTTAAACAAAATGATGATGATGATTAACAAATAATGTGTGAAAATTTATAAACCTCATGTAGTACAATATACAAAACTATACTGCATTTACCACCCATTGTATGTAGTAAAAATCAGTAATAAAAATAAAATACACTAATATTTACATTAGAAAATTTGTATTGAAATTGTAATAAATTTATGAATTTATAATGCAAATAAAATGTAAATAAATATTTATAAAGAGGAAAAAAAATACATAAATATAAGAGCTTAAAATATAATAGAAATTTAATTGTTGTTTTTTTTTTATTTTTAGTACCAAAAGGTACATAAAAATAAAATGTATTTATTCGGCCTTTATATATGTATATATATTCGATTAGAGTTTTATTCTAGTTCGAGGCCCAAAAATATTTCTATTTATGATATTGTCATAATAGAGTATTTTTAATTTATTGCTTTAAAAAAGTTACTATCTCATAGTATGTCTGTACTGATCAGTTTCATCCCCACTAAAGGAATCTTCAGCAGACTTTAGAGAATCATCGTTGGTCAATCAAACATCAAACCAGACATAATATTTGATATATTTCCCAAGTTATATGAGAAGTACTATTATGAAGGTCCGAAATCTGTTTTCCAACAAAAATAACTCTTTTAAAGCAAAAATTGTATATATTAAATCACCGTCGGTAACTATTAATATATGTGTTGCTGTTATTTTACAATAACAACAGTGCCTAACCAAACAATAGTGTTGGTAGGATAAGTCGTACTAAACTTTGTGTTAAATGTTGTTTTTTTTATTTTTAGTACCAAAAGGTACATAAAAATAAAATGTATTTATTCGGCCTTTATATATGTATATTAGAGTGTCCCTTATTTTGGAAATGTTGGAAATCTTGAGACGGTACCCGCTCATTTTTTTCCTTTTGACTTAAAAATAACTCAGGAAAAATTTTACGCCCCTAGGACCACGCCTTCCCTACGCGACGGGCCCTTAAAGAGCGGGGCCTAAAAAATCATTTTTCCATACAAACCAAAAAATTTTTTTTTTGATTTTTAATTTTTTTGTTATTATTTATTATATTACTTGGTTTGCTTATTCACAACAAAAAATTTGATTTTGGTGGGATAAGTCTTTCAGCGCTAAAAAATTTTTCGCAAAAAAAAATTTTGAGCCGCCGGGGTCCTACAGTAAAAAATTTTTAAAAAATATTTTTTTTTAGTTTTGACCAGCAACGGTTTTAGCTGCTATGTTGCTTTAAATGATATATATTCATAAAAAAATATTTTTTGTATCTGTGACATCTTAATCGTGTTCTAAAAAAGGGTAAAAAATGCATTGATGATTTTTTTCGATACACGATAAAAATGTCACAAATATGAATAATATTTTTTTTGGAATATATATCATTAAAAACAACATAAAAACTAAAACCATTGCTTTTCAAAACTAAAAAAAAATATTTTTTAAAAATTTTTTACCGTAGGATTCCTACGGCTCAAAATTTTTTTTTTCGAAAAAGATAAAGATGTCACAGATATGAATAATTTTTTTTTTGGAATATATATCATTTAAAGCAACATAGCAGCTAAAACCGTTGCTGGTCAAAACTAAAAAAAAATATTTTTTAAAAATTTTTTACTGTAGGACCCCGGCCGCCCAAATTTTTTTTTTGCGAAAAATTTTTTAGCGCTGAAAGACTTATCCCTCCAAAATCAAATTTTTTGTCGTGAATAAGCAAACCAAGTAATATAATAATTAATAACAAAAAAATTAAAAATCAAAAAAAAATTTTTTTGGTTTGTATGGAAAAATGATTTTTTAGGCCCCGCTCTTTAAGGCCCCGTCGCGTAGGGAAGGCGTGGTCCTAGGGGCGTAAAATTTTTCCTGAGTTATTTTTAAGTCAAAAGGAAAAAAATGAGCGGGTACCGTCTCAAGATTTCCAACATTTCCAAAATAAGGGACACTCTAATGTATATATATTCGATTAGAGTTTTATTCTAGTTCGAGGCCCAAAAATATTTCTATTTATGATATTGTCATAATAGAGTATTTTTAATTTATTGCTTTAAAAAAGTTACTATCTCATAGTATGTCTGTACTGATCAGTTTCATCCCCACTAAAGGAATCTTCAGCAGACTTTAGAGAATCATCGTTGGTCAATCAAACATCAAACCAGACATAATATTTGATATATTTCCCAAGTTATATGAGAAGTACTATTATGAAGGTCCGAAATCTGTTTTCCAAAAGTCTGCTGAAGATTCCTTTAGTGGGGATGAAACTGATCAGTACAGACATACTATGAGATAGTAACTTTTTTAAAGCAATAAATTAAAAATACTCTATTATGACAATATCATAAATAGAAATATTTTTGGGCCTCGAACTAGAATAAAACTCTAATCGAATATATATACATATATAAAGGCCGAATAAATACATTTTATTTTTATGTACCTTTTGGTACTAAAAATAAAAAAAACAACATTTAACACAAAGTTTAGTACGACTTATCCTACCAACACTATTGTTTGGTTAGGCACTGTTGTTATTGTAAAATAACAGCAACACATATATTAATAGTTACCGACGGTGATTTAATATATACAATTTTTGCTTTAAAAGAGTTATTTTTGTTGGAAAACAGATTTCGGACCTTCATAATAGTACTTCTCATATAACTTGGGAAATATATCAAATATTATGTCTGGTTTGATGTTTGATTGACCAACGATGATTCTCTAAAGTCTGCTGAAGATTCCTTTAGTGGGGATGAAACTGATCAGTACAGACATACTATGAGATAGTAACTTTTTTAAAGCAATAAATTAAAAATACTCTATTATGACAATATCATAAATAGAAATATTTTTGGGCCTCGAACTAGAATAAAACTCTAATCGAATATATATACATATATAAAGGCCGAATAAATACATTTTATTTTTATGTACCTTTTGGTACTAAAAATAAAAAAAAACAACATTTAACACAAAGTTTAGTACGACTTATCCTACCAACACTATTGTTTGGTTAGGCAATGTTGTTATTGTAAAATAACAGCAACACATATATTAATAGTTACCGACGGTGATTTAATATATACAATTTTTGCTTTAAAAGAGTTATTTTTGTTGGAAAACAGATTTCGGACCTTCATAATAGTACTTCTCATATAACTTGGGAAATATATCAAATATTATGTCTGGTTTGATGTTTGATTGACCAACGATGATTCTTTAAAGTCTGCTGAAGATTCCTTTAGTGGGGATGAAACTGATCAGTACAGACATACTATGAGATAGTAACTTTTTTAAAGCAATAAATTAAAAATACTCTATTATGACAATATCATAAATAGAAATATTTTTGGGCCTCGAACTAGAATAAAACTCTAATCGAATATATATACATATATAAAGGCCGAATAAATACATTTTATTTTTATGTACCTTTTGGTACTAAAAATAAAAAAAACAACATTTAACACAAAGTTTAGTACGACTTATCCTACCAACACTATTGTTTGGTTAGGCACTGTTGTTATTGTAAAATAACAGCAACACATATATTAATAGTTACCGACGGTGATTTAATATATACAATTTTTGCTTTAAAAGAGTTATTTTTGTTGGAAAACAGATTTCGGACCTTCATAATAGTACTTCTCATATAACTTGGGAAATATATCAAATATTATGTCTGGTTTGATGTTTGATTGACCAACGATGATTCTCTAAAGTCTGCTGAAGATTCCTTTAGTGGGGATGAAACTGATCAGTACAGACATACTATGAGATAGTAACTTTTTTAAAGCAATAAATTAAAAATACTCTATTATGACAATATCATAAATAGAAATATTTTTGGGCCTCGAACTAGAATAAAACTCTAATCGAATAGAAATTTAATTTTAAAAATGTTTTTAAGCAAAGTGGTGATTAAAAATTTTTGAATACAATTGAAAGGAATTTTGAAATTTAAACTCGGTAAAGGGGGAAAATAAAAAATTGGTAACTACGTTTCTGAGCAGTTTTGTATTGAATTTGAGCGATATCGGTTCAGCTATTCAAAAGTTTCGAAAATGTAAAAACACTTTGAAAATGTTGGTACACATTCCACATAACCTTTAAATATTATTCGAAAAATCTAAATCCCTACACTGAAAAAATTATTGTTCATAATATCTATGAACAAATTTCATAAAACCAAATTCATAGAATCTATTAAACAATCCATTGGCTGAATGAATATTCAATAGTATTGTGAAATATTTCATAGAATTTTATTCATAGATTTTGATAGATTCAAAGAAAAAATTCATAGAACTAATGAATGTTATTCATAGAAAAAAATGTCATCAATAAGCCTTTTAATTTTTTTAATAATTAAAATAATGTTACAATAGTTAAAAAAATTTAATAAATATATTAAAAAAATATGAAAAATTTAAAATAAAAAACATAAAAAAATATTGCTGCCCTGGCGGGATTCGAACCCAAGACCTGTCGGCTGGGAAATTTATAATCGACGCCTTAGCTATCAGCGCCACCAAAGGAGGAAAACCTCGCCGACTAACACTTTATAATGTTCGTTATTTTTTTTATGCAAATACACAAACATTTTGTTTTCTACAAACACACACACAGATTTTGGCAGATCATTGTGGCAGAGCATAGATACAAACTCAATATGTTAAAGCAGAATATTAAATAAAATGGATTTTAAGTGTTATAAAATGTTTATATACTTTAGCTCAGTGGCTAGAGACTAAGCTTCACGAACAACTGGCTTTGTGTTCGAATCTCAGTGGGCATCATGAAGGGCATCATTGGCTCACTTCTAATGATTTTTTTCTTAGAATCAATGTACGTTTTCATAGCCGTAATGAACAAAATTCTTTCAGTGTATAAAATAGTCCAAGTTTTCAACACACACAAAAAATTATTGTCTAAAAATTTTAATGAAATCTATTGATTAAGAAAATTTAAATGAATCAATGAATGTTTGATCAAAATTTTTAATATTTTGATGTCGAATTACAATTTTTGATTTAACTTATTTGAATTGAAAAATATCGGGTTTTATATGTTTTATTGTTGGCAATATATTGGAAAGCAAAAATTATGAATTTCTTCATTATATTCTCATAATATTACAATTCATTCGTTATATCAATCATTAATTTCATTGACTTAAATTAAAAAAATAATCAAATTTGTGATCAAAATCGAAAAATTTTTTGTTCAAAAAAATATTCAATTAATCACCTATTAATTTAGTAATTGGTATAACAATTTTCTTCATCGGAGAAGTTTTTAATCAAAAAAATTATTGAAACTGCGTTTCTAGTAAACTCATTTTCGATTCTTTCTGTATACTTTTTCCTCCGAAAATTTTTTTATTCTGCTTTATATTTATGTAAATTCGTCAATCTTTTTTGCCATTATATTATCAGCTTCTTGTTCTTAACTTCCTTGTTAATAGAAAAAACAATAACAAAAAAAATTCATAAAATTTGTAATTCTAATAAGTTACCATTTTTTCTACAAAGAAAATGCAAAAAGAAAATCCATTTCTAACAAGCCTAAACACATGTGGTTTTTGCAGTAACAAGACAATAACTTATGTTTATACCAACATACATGACATATGTCTATCATTTGGAGATATGATATTTTGAAAATAAACCCACAGAAAATGGATTTTCAAAATAGTAATAATTTTGTAAACTAAAAAGGTTTTAAATGTAAATTTTATTTTTGTGTGGATGGATGGATGGAAAATTCTATATTTACAAGAACGGATGTTGTTTGAAAAGGAAGTTTCTAAAACACTTATAATTATGAAAACAAATATTCAGAATTTAACAATATACATATTGGAAAAGAAAACACACATGTTAAAAGATAATTAATTCAAAGATTTTGAAATGCATACACAAAAAAAATATATATTTATTAAGGTGGACCTTATTTAGTTTATTTTCGAGCCCAGTTTTGTGTGAGGTTAGGGTAAAAAAAAATTTACAAATATATGAGCTCGATCGGTTGAAAAATGCGAAATTTGGACAAAATGGAATAGAAACAATACGAAAAACGCGAATATCAAAAAAATTTTAAAAATAGGTCAAACGGTTTTCGAGATATCGCTATTTGAAATTTGTAAAAAATGGCGGTTTTTCATACGTTCAAGAAATTTTTTTAAAAAAATCTCAAAATTTCTATCCCTTGCACTTTCATCAAGCTTAAGAAGAACTTGTTAATTAAAGGGCGCCACGGGCTAGAATTTTACCGTCCGACAGCCAATATTAAACATCTGAATGTAGAATTCAAATAGAGTAAAACTGCATTTACAGTTTTTGATTTCGTGATCCTGTTTCCTTTTAAAAGGACTTAAACATTTTAAAATATTACATTTTGTAAAATATTTTTAAAATTTTTGTACTTCTCCTAGAATGCCACTAGTGATGGAAAATGAAAAAGGAGGATGTCCCGAAATTTTCCATTTTTTTATTTTGACATATCAAGAAAAAGGATGTCAATAATGTCCTTTCAAAACCTTATCAACATATTTTGTTGAAAATTTTAAATGATAATTAAGGATAAAGTTTTGAAATGACGCTACTTACCTCCTTCTTTCCAGATATGTCAAAATAATAAAATAGGAAAATTAGGTTAAATCCTCTTCTTTCATTTTCCATCACTAGTGGTATCCTAGGGCAAGTACAAATATTTTACAAAATGTAATCCTTTTATTTTTGAAAGTCCTTTTAAAAGGAAATAGAATCACGAAATAAAAAACCGTAAGTGCAGTTTTACTACATTTAGTCTCTAGTTTCAAACGTTTTTTTATTCAGTTCGTGTTTAGCAATTTTTTTATTTCTGTCGGACGGTGTTATCCAATTTGGGACAAATTAAGTTTAAAAGAAAGTTCGTATTAAGTTCTATGAAAGTGTCAAGGAAAATACATTTTTTTTTTAATTTCTTGAACGTAGGAAAACCCCGCCATTTTTTTTTTTTAATTTTCAAACAGCTATATCTCGAAAGCCGTTCGCCCGCTTTTTGATATTCGATTTTTGCCTGATTTCGTTTTCACAAACTTCAATGCGAGTCAGGCACTGCAATTTTCAACCGATCGAGCTCATATTTCTGTCTAATTTTTTTACCCTATCGTCACACATTTTGGAAAATCGAAAATGTGAAGTAATTACACTGTTCAATAACAAAATGCTGCATTTAAATAGTGTTGCAAATTGTGGTTACTTTTGACAACTTAAGGGTACTTTCCACTATCACACTTTTCCATTATACACATCAAAATTTACCAACTTCCTGAAAATTTTTGGATTCTTTTTTGATTGAAACTTAGACGTATCTAATAAGTGAACAATTTCTGGCCAAGTTTTTTAAAAAAAATATTTCGCTAACATGGTGAAATTACGCTTGTATAATGGAAATGTGTGATAGTGAAAATTACCCTTTAATACTACTCGGTATTTTTTCTACTGAGTACTCGATACTACTCAATACTTTTTTTGAAATTGAAAAATTTTAAAATAGAGCCTTCTAAATTATAATTTAATTATTTTTTTCTTAATTCTATTTGTGTTTGCATAACAAGGCATTCGCTATCAAATTTAGATTATTTTTAACCAATTTAAAAACTATTTTTGCAGAAAATTTCATATACAGAGTTGCATTTCATGGTTACATTTTATTGGTTAAATTATACACTTTATGTGAAAAATACAACCCTGAAAGTATTGAGTAGTTACTTTTGAGTATTGAGTACTCGAAAAAATATGCAGTATTGAGTACTCGGTACTCAAATACTCAATACTTTTACAACACTACCTTAAAATAGCAATCTGATCTAAAGATATTTTTCGGCCTGATTTCAATTTGAGATATTCGCTATTAAAATTTAAAAAAAAAATAAAAACTCTGTACTTTTTGGTACTACGCTCGAATCAAAAATAAAAAAAGCATTAAAACTTTCAGAATAAATTAAATTTAAAAATATAAACCAAATTCAAAAAAGCTGGAAAATTCTAAAAAGTTAATAAAAAAATCAAAAACTTGAAAAAAATTAAAATAATTTGGAAAATTTTTTGAAAACTTAGAAAAGTTCAGAAAAAAGAACAAACTTGGCATTGCAAATTTTATCTTATACTAGCTATACCCGGTCCGCGTTGCTGGCCCAAAGAAAAAAAACTGCTTTATATTGCATCTTAATTAATATATAGTGTCGGACAAAATTAATGCACAGGTCCGGGTCCAGCTATTAACCTTTGGTTCCACCCTCGGTTAGCACTATCTATACAGAAATCTCAACAAAATCGGCTAAGCCGTTTTTGCGTGATTTCGAAACAGACAAACATAACGTTAAGTATAGTACAAAGGGTCATGCCATTTAACGCATTTTTATCGAATCGTGATGGTCTAAGGTTACATGCTGCATCCTCTATTAGTACTATCTGTGCTGCAAATTTCATTGACGTCAGTTTTGTCGTTTTTGTGTGATTGCGAAAGAGGAGGAAATAACTTTTTATTTATGAAAAACGGGAGTGACATTTTATACCCTTTTGTCGAATAGAGCCCTACATATGACCTACAGTTCCCGCTCGGTTAGTTCTATCAGTAGTGACAGATTCGGCTTATCCGTTTTTGCGTGATTTCAAAACAGGCAGATATAACGTTCAGTATAAAACAAAGTGGCGTGGCAATTTACGCCTCTTTGTTCAATCATGGTCAGTATAGTACATAGGGCGTTGCAATTTTGATCCCTTTTTCCAATAACACTCTTATATGGCCTACATATGCACTTCGTTAGCACTGTATGTAGTGAAAATGTCAAGGGAATCGGTTAAGCTGTTTTTGCGTGATTGCGAAACAGGCAAACAACGTCCAGTATAGTACAAAGGGGCGTGGCATTTAAGCATTCCAATCGTAGTATAACAGGGCCTATAGTTCCGCACTCGGTTAACACTATCAGTGCTGAAAATTTAATTAATATCGAATCAACAGTTTGTGCGTTATTGTGGAGCATGCAGAAATAACATTCAATTCAATACAAAGGGACATGGCATTTTACGCCCATTTGTCCGATCACGCTCTAATTTGGCATAAAGTTAGTACTCGGGTAGTACTATCGTTGGTTTAAATTTCATCAAAATCGGTCCATCTGTTTTTTATATATAGATGTCATTAGTGGTGC
Source organism: Pegoplata infirma (assembly GCA_963921195.1). Lineage (NCBI taxonomy): Eukaryota > Metazoa > Arthropoda > Insecta > Diptera > Anthomyiidae > Pegoplata > Pegoplata infirma. Next base: position 211,244,430 of record OY992539.1, on the reverse strand, counting down.
AATGTAAAAATTCGATTTTGCCCACCCCTCCGCCCACAGGCAAATATGCATGGCATTTTACTCCCATTTGTCCGATCACGCTCTAATTTGGCATATAGTTAGTACTCGGTTAGTACTATCTTTGGTTTAAATTTCATCAAAATCGGTCCATCCGTTTTTGTTATATATAGATGTCATTATTGGTGCAATGTAAAAATTAGATTTTGCCACGCCCCTCCGCCCACAGACAAAAAAATCAAAAATCCGACTTGACAGTGTTACTCCCCAGGCTATTCTGAATATTACCTGAAAATTTCATCAAGATCGGTCCAGCCGTTTTCGAGTCCATACGGAACATACATACACACTAGAGTGTCCCTTATTTTGGAAATGTTGGAAATCTTGAGACGGTACCCGCTCATTTTTTTTCCTTTTGACTTAAAAATAACTCAGGAAAAATTTTACGCCCCTAGGACCACGCCTTCCCTACGCGACGGGGCCTTAAAGAGCGGGGCCTAAAAAATCATTTTTCCATACAAACCAAAAAAATTTTTTTTTTATTTTTAATTTTTTTGTTATTAATTATTATATTACTTGGTTTGCTTATTCACGACAAAAAATTTGATTTTGGAGGGATAAGTCTTTCAGCGCTAAAAAATTTTTCGCAAAAAAAAAATTTGGGCGGCCGGGGTCCTACAGTAAAAAATTTTTAAAAAATATTTTTTTTTAGTTTTGACCAGCAACGGTTTTAGTTGCTATGTTGCTTTAAATGATATATATTCCAAAAAAAAAATTATTCATATCTGTGACATCTTTATCTTTTTCGAAAAAAAAAATTTTGAGCCGTAGGAATCCTACGGTAAAAAATTTTTAAAAAATATTTTTTTTTAGTTTTGAAAAGCAATGGTTTTAGTTTTTATGTTGTTTTTAATGATATATATTCCAAAAAAAATATTATTCATATTTGTGACATTTTTATCGTGTATCGAAAAAAATCATCAATGCATTTTTTACCCTTTTTTAGAACACGATTAAGATGTCACAGATACAAAAAATATTTTTTTATGAATATATATCATTTAAAGCAACATAGCAGCTAAAACCGTTGCTGGTCAAAACTAAAAAAAAATATTTTTTAAAAATTTTTTACTGTAGGACCCCGGCGGCTCAAAATTTTTTTTTGCGAAAAATTTTTTAGCGCTGAAAGACTTATCCCACCAAAATCAAATTTTTTGTTGTGAATAAGCAAACCAAGTAATATAATAAATAATAACAAAAAAATTAAAAATCAAAAAAAAAATTTTTTGGTTTGTATGGAAAAATGATTTTTTAGGCCCCGCTCTTTAAGGGCCCGTCGCGTAGGGAAGGCGTGGTCCTAGGGGCGTAAAATTTTTCCTGAGTTATTTTTAAGTCAAAAGGAAAAAAATGAGCGGGTACCGTCTCAAGATTTCCAACATTTCCAAAATAAGGGACACTCTAATACACACATACATACATACATACACACATCCATTTTTATATATATAGATTGAAAAAAAAACTTGTCCGTCTGTCTGTTGAAATGGCGATCACAGCAAAAATACTACACAGATATGACTGTAGCTTAACGTATTTACTTGTTGTTGTAAGAAGTTAAATGTCGCATTTAAGCGATATCGGTTAAGCGGTTCAAAAGTTATGAACAAAAAAGTTAGGCCACCTCGAAAATGTTGGTGCATTCAACATAACCTAAAAATACTAAAGCTTTAATTCAACTGCTGGTTGACATATGTCGACAGAACTGAATACCGAAAGGTATTTAAATAAGTACAAACCTATTTTACTGATCAAACAAATTTTCTCGAAACTTTTTTTTTGACAAAAATTTTGAAAAAATGTTTCAATACTCAAAAAAGTAAAAAAAAAAAATTAAAAAAAAGTTCTAAACAAAATTGGCAAAACTCGGAAAAGTTCAAAAAAAAAAAGAATTAAAAAAAATTTCAGAACTACATTGGTAATTCGAATTTTATGCGTTTCTTTTCATTACTTTTTAACAAAAATTAATTAATCAATATTAAAAAAAAGTAGTATTTAAAATAATCCAACTCTGAAATGATAAAATGTTCAACAATATGAATTTTTAAATCAAATTAATTTTATTAATTAATTTATTGGCACTATTGTTGAAATTTTTTATTTATTTTCTTCTTACTCCTTTATTTTTATTAAAAACTAAATTTTTATTGAATATGTTTTCTAAATCCCTTAGATTTGAATAAAAAATAAGGAGACCACAATGAATACATTTCTAGTCTATCTTTTAAGCCCTTTAGTTTTTATATTAAAATCTATGGCCATATTGTAAATACACCCCTATTTTAAATGCCTGTCATTCATCAAAATCCCTTAATAACAACCCTGTGTTACTCTACTATTGTCCTTAGAAAATAACTAAGCTTGCTTTTTTTTTGTTCATTCAACACAACTGCAAAAAAAATATCATAAAAGATTACAATTGTCAAATAGTGAAAGAGAGTAAAAACATAAGAATAAAATTTAATTTTAAGGACCACAAGGAAAAACAGGAGTAGTAGCAACAGCAGCATGTGTGCAGATTTTCTATGAGGACACCATAAGATGACAAGTGCTTTTTTTAAAAGCAAACTACACCATTTTGTTTTTTTTTTTTTCAAATTGCCAAATTTTTTTTTAATATTTATTGAAATTTACTAAAAATAAGTCGTACTTGAAAGTTTTTTTATTTACAAATTGCATTGCCAACATGTTTAAAAAAATTCTTGAAAATTTTGATAGTGTTCAAAATAATGTCAAACGTTTTAAGATTTTGAAACAAAATTTTTGATTTTTGTTTGACATTTTTACAATGACATTATGAAACTTGTTTCATAAATTTAAATAACATCCCAGTCAGAAAAATACAATCGCAACAGCGTTGTAAAATCATTGTGGATGGTTGTACGAGCGTTCTGTATACCATCTTCAAAGTGCTTTCAGAAGATCAGAATGATAACATCGATCTACGTAATGAATTTCTTTCCCCAAAATATATTTTTGAATTTTTCGATTTCCAAATTGTTTCAGAACTTTGGAAAACACTCGTAATAGTGTTTAGAGAGTGTTTTCTTTCTTGTTACAGTGCTTTCAGAACGTTATTGATGAAATTGTTTCATTAAATTAATGAATTTTAGTAGTTTTTATGGTATTTTGTAAATTTTTATGTTTATCGAGTCCCAATTACAATAAAAAATGGTGTAAAAAAAAAAAATATAGTAACAAATACAAAAATCCTTTAAACACCCCCTTTGAAGAAAAAAAAGCACTATTTTGACACATGTTTGAACAGCAACAATTCATATATTCTCTAAATGAATGAAATAATAATGAAGCAGAACAAAAAAACAAATTACTAACACTCAAAGCAGAAAATGACATAGCATTTAAGTTTATAACATCAAAATGCTTTTTATTAAGATAATTTAATAATAAATTTTTATAAAAATGAATTTATGTTTCATTAAAACCTAACCTCAAGTTACTATTAAAAATCCATTAAAACCCGTTACCACTGATGTGTACGAATTGGGGAGAAATTGTTTTTGAAAATCTTATAAAATATAAATCAAGTATTGTCATTATGACTTTAATGGGGGTTTCCCTTAAACATTTATGACATTTTCTAAATGTTTATGACGGCTCGTAAAAATAAACAACACTAATTTTTGTGTAACGTAAAATATTTTGTTGTATATAAAAAAAAAAAAAAAAAACTATAAAAAAAAATATTTTTTTAATATGGTTATAATGTGAAGGGCATTTGCTGCAAAGAAGAGGAATACAGGTCAGTTAATGAAAAAAACGTATAAACAAACTTGTTAGTTTTTTATTGGCAACGTGAAAAACTAAAACACTAACAGAAATGGTAAAATATGGATGAGAAAAAACAGAATGTGGTTGGCAACTCAAACATAACCAAACATGTTATTGACAATTGGCAACGCGAAATACCAAAATTAAATACAACACAAATTGTTAAATTACGAATTATGTATATTAAGATATTAAGAAATAAGGTGGAAAAAAACAGTAATTTTTCAGTTTTTTTTTTCGTTTATCTCCTATATTACGCAAAGAAACCTAGTTATGTTGCATACTAAATGAAAGGTCTTTGGAAAATCTATCCGTGTACAAAGAACATGTCCAAACATGGTGTATACCTTCTCCCCTAGCGACAAATGTTTACTAATTTATTTATTATGCCTTTTGCACTTTAGAAATAATATTTTTCGTTATGTTAATGATTTTTTTACATCCACGCCCACAAAAAGGGGCGGGCAGAAAAACGACATTTTCTCGTCCCATGCGTCTAACAATAAGTGCAGAACTTTAAACTTCGTTTTGCATAAAAATCTTTCATTTGCTTAACAAAAACCAAAAGAAGAAACATGGCGTTATTTAGAGGCTGTTTTAGATTGTCATTGGAAACTTTTCTCCACTTGCCCGTTTACGAACTTAACTGAACTTAAGCCTAAGACATATTCGTGCTAAATTTCAGAAGGATAGCTCTTTTATTTTTGACTCTATTATATTATCTACAGACAGACGAACATTCATAGAACGTCTTAGTATCAATCATGGATCAATAATATACATAATATATGTAGGGTCCCGACCGATATTTTGATGCGTTACGAACGGAATGGCAATGCCGAATTACTTGTATACACCTATACTATGGTTGAAGGGTATACAAATTAAACAAAAACAAGTAGGAAAGGAATTTAATATTTGCTTAATCTGGACGCTATCAAGCTTAAATTAAAGCTTGGAAAATTTCCTTTATAGCATGTTTTTAAATGATAGTCGATTGATAATAATAAGGGGTTTTATTGCCAACTTTTTCGTTAAGGAATTACATCTATTTTAGACCTGTACACTTTCTTTTGACGCTCACTGTATATTTTTTTTACTGAAATCAAATAACTAATTGTTAGCAAATATTTGCCAATAGTGGGCTAAAAATCATTTAGTTTCAGCATTTTTGCAGGATTTAAACTTTTGCTATAGTTGGCAACTCATTAAATTAAAAGCCACAAGCATGGGTTGCCCTCAATAAATTCATTTTTTAAAACTTTGTTACTTTGTAAAATTTCCCACATATGACTTTTAAATTTCACCCCTTTATAAAATCATATTTGTCTTTTATTCATTTTTGATTTGTCACAATCATAAATGTTAAAATTTTTAAAAATTTTATGGTTTTTTTATAGTTTTTTAGCATGGGAGGCATTTTAATTTCCCTTAGGATCCCCCTAAATACAGTGGAAAGAAAATCAACAAAAAAACCGCCATAATATTTTAACTTATGTTTTATTAAATAGTTAACACATGTGGAAGCATTTTTGATAAATGTTGTAGAGGGGAGCAGTCACAGCAAAAGTATGAAAAAATATTGGAGCAAAAAACCGAAAAAAAATATTGTAATGCACACGCGTATTAATTAATGTCAACATTTTTGTTAAACATAAAATTTATGTGTGTTGCTGACATTGTGTTTAATTAATGAGTCTTGAAATAAGTTTTTTTTTTATATTTTGTATAAAGATGCCTTTTGCTTCCATTATTTTACCTTTTTACCATATAATAATGATAATACAGGAAAAATAGTTTGAAAGAAAATGGGGAAAACAAGGATATGGTAAAAGACAGAAATAATAAGAAAACTCTTAATGACTTTTTTTTGTGATACGAAAATAAAGATAAGGTGACCTTATAAAACTATAAATTTGTTAAAAATATAATTATTTAGCTTGAATTTAGAAGGGAATTTTAAAATTTTATCGATTTGGAGTCAAAATATATTGAAAACCCTGCTACGATTTGTACCTACCCGGGTAAAAAAGAAATATATATGATCATATATGAAGATATATGGATCATATATGGATTTATATAACCATATATTATCATATATGCCTCCATATATGTTCATATATGGTTATATAAATCCATATATGATCCATATATCTTCATATATGATCATATATATTTCATTTTTACCCGGGTAGTCAGAGTTTGCTATACAAGAGAAAAGGTTTTGAATACTAATTTGTAGAGAGAATTTACTTTAAAACACTAAAAACATGTACACTCAAAAAAATAAACTGGTAAAACGCCTGGTAAAATGCCTTGTAATCCCGTTCTACCAATATTTAACAATTTTCCTTGTTTTTTAACAAAAAATCTTGTACTTTGCTCAAACGAGAACTACAGTTTTATTGGTAATTTTACAAGTTTATTTTCGTAATTGTATTCTACCATTTTGAAAGGTTATTTTACAAAAAAAAAAAACTGTAATTTTACAACAAAGTTTTTATTACGAGGATTCTAGTTGAATTACAAAAAAAAAAACTGTTATTTTACAAAAATTTTGTTATACGAGGATTTATATTGTTGTATTTTTTTTTATTGAAAAATATTAAAAAAAAAAGTTGACAATATTTTGAAAAATTTATTACGAGGATTCTAGTTAATTTACAAAAATAAACAGTTATTTTACAAAAATGATTTTATTTCGAGGATTTATGTTGTTTAACAATTTTTTTTTTTTGTAAACTTACCATTTTGGTTTGTAAATTTACCATTTTTTTAAACATAATTACCATTTTTTCTTGTAAGTTTACCATTTTTTTTTTATTTTTCCGGTTTTAAACCAATATTTTTACCAATAAAATTGGTTATTTTACCAAATTTTGGCGCATTCAAAATTACGAGGAAATCCTCGTAATTTTACGAGAATTTTACCTACGTCATATTTTACGAGAATAGCCTTGTAAGATCACGAGATTTTTTGGTAACTTTACAAGGTTTTTTTTTTGAGTGTAAGAAAGTTATAGTCGGTCAAGACTAGGGTTGCCAGAATTTTATTTCGAAAATGCGGGACAAACTCCCGAAAACTACAAAAATGGCGGAATTTTAAAAATTTGCGCGGGACAAAAATGTTTTTATGAACAAAACTGAAAAATTTAGCAGCATGTTGCCGAGTTTTATTGTTTTAAATAGAGACTACCAACCTCTAGTGCATTTTGAAATAGAAAAAATGTTTTGGTTTTTCAAAAACATTTTTTCGCGCTGCTTTAGAGACTAATTTTGCTAAAGTAAATTTTAGTACACACACTTCCATTTTGAAGATACAACGCTGGACCAGAATTACTCCATGGAAATTTAATAATTTTTCTTCCCGGAAAGTACTCTATATTGTGCAACTTTTGGCGTACATTTTTTGAAAAATATTTTTTTTTTTTCAAACAAACACTAAGATTGTAAACTTTTTTGTTATACCCAATACACACCTGAGGTGAAATCTCGTTCGAACAAGATTTCGATCAAATGGTTGTGTATAAAATGATGCAGACCATATGATCGAAATCGCGTTCGAACGAGATTTCACCTCAGGTGTGAATAGGCAAAACGAATTTTACAAAAGCTTTCAAATAATCCTTTTAAAAACTTAGGATTTTAAAGTAAAAAATAGTTGTTGTTAAAAAAAATTCCAAAAAAGCGGGAATATGGAATCCCGCGCGGGACGCGGGAATCGGTTATGAAAAGCGGGACAATCCCGCCAAATGCGGGACGTCTGGCAACCCTAGTCAAGACCGACCATATGATACCCTACACCAGTGTTTTCCAGAAAATGGGCCCCAAGTCCAAACATGGACCGATTGTATCTGTCTTTTGTTAGATCTTTATTTAGTGTAGAAAACACACACAGATCAAATTTTAGTGGAATTGGTTTATTTTTTTGTCAATAGACCAATTTAACTGAATATCGGTCGAAATTTTTATATGTGGGACTAAGTTCAAAAATGGTCCAATTATATTCCGATTTGATTAGGTTACTAAAGTACAATAAAATTTTTATCAAATATTTTCATTTTTATGAATTTTGAGGGAATTATGTGAATATCGGGAAGGTGGTTTGTATGGGGACTACCAAAAGGACTGAGCCGATTCCTTTGAAATTTGGAATGGTGATTTGTGCATACAAAATTTGATTACCTGCTGAATTTCAAAGCGATATCTATAATAATACGGTTATTAGAGTCATTTAAGCCGAATCCAAAGGGGGCGTTTGTATGGGGGCTAGGTCTTAACATGGATCGATTTCAATAGGCTTCGTCCTTGGGCCAAAAGGTGCTTAAGTTGTAAATTTCAAGTCAATTGATTGAAAATTGCGACCTGTATCGTGATAAAAACGATAGATGGACAGACGGACGGACGGGCATCGCTAAATCGACTCAAAAAGTAATTCTGAGTCGATCGGTATACTTGAAGGTAGGTCTAGGATCAATATTTCGGGTAGTTACAAACATCAGCACAAACTCATTATACCCTGTACCACAGAGTGGTGTACGGTATAAAAACGGAATTTTGAAATGATAAAGCTAAGTAAGTTGATTTTCACGTGAAAATTTTTAAAACACCTAAAATCGTAATAGCAATCATTAAAACGAAAACTTTTAAATATAAGGAGAAGAAACAATAGTACCAAATCTTAAATGCCCATTTTGTTGCAAAATTTATGTGGTTTTATATACTTAAAATCAGTTTAAACGATCCCCACAATATAGCCGCCTTGTCAAAAATATTTTTTTATATCAAGTTTGACAGATTTTTTTACGTGAACACGAACAGAATTACACCTAAGGCATAGTACTCTGTTCGATTTCACGGGAAAAAATCTGCCAAACTCCATATAAAAAAATAAATTTTGGCAACGCACGGAATTATAGGGGATTTGTTAAAAAAGTTTTAACGCATTTTTTTATACAAGACAATTTAAATTGCGTGAAAAAGTGACATTTCAGTTTTTTTATGATCGTTTCTTTCTTATAATTGTCAAAAGTTGTTTAATTTTAAATGTTTTATTGCGATTTGAGGCGTTTAAAGTTTAAGTGAAATTTTCACCGTAAAAAACAGAGTACTTAGCTTAAAGCATAGTACTCTGTTCGATTTCACGGGAAAAAATCTTTTAAACTCCATATAAAAAAAATAAATTTTGGCAACGCGAGGAATTATAGGGAAATTGGTAAAAAAAGTTTTCACGCATTTTTATTATACAAGACAATTTAAATTGCCGTGAAAAAGTGACATTTCAGTTTTGCTATGATCGTTTCTTTCTTATAATTGTCAAAAGTTGTTGATTTTTAAATGTTTTTTTGCGATTTGAGGCGTTAAAAGTTTAAGTGAAATTTTCACGGCAAAAACAGAGTACTTAGCTTAAACCTAAAAAGTACTATTTAGAACTCGACGATACTAAAAAAATTTACTAATTTTTCTTAAGTTCTTATGTTTCATTTTGATCACAAATTATTTAAAAATCCCTTCCTATTGAGGTCCAATTATATTTCCTATCTATTTTGGCTTTATATTTAACATCTAGTTTAAAATTTAGTTTCTATATTTTTTCTCAAAATTTATTCAACCTGGCCACCTTCTTTTTATCATTTAGCAAATAATCACTGTAATTACTACATGTTTTTTTTTTGTGTAATTAACCCCCCTTTGACCTATTCACATAAATCTTTTGAAATTAGTTTAAGCTAATCTTTAAGATTGTTAACTAAATAAATATTTATTAAATTAAATTAGAAAAATAAGACTTACCAATTTGTTAACAGGATCTTATTTATTGGACTCCTTTAATCAGTTGTAATTTTTCACTTTTTTTCACTATCACTATGTTTAGTTTTTTTCTTTTTATTTCTTTTTATGTCTTTTTATGTCTTTTTACTGGCAATTTTTATAAAACATGGCGTTTTTTCATTTTATTTTTTCTCCCTCCTTGGCGCTTTCAAAAGCAGCTTTTGTTTTTAATGAAACAAAGAAAATATTAAAATCCAATTATGCAGAATCTGTAAAGACAAAAAAAAAAGAGAACAAAAAAAAATTATAAGCAAAATACTTTACTTGACTTGTTTAAAACAAAATAATAATATTTAATTAATGAACTCTACGGCTTACTAACTTCAGCTGCCATCTACACACAGCTGTATAAACATAAACTTACTACTACTATGTACTTTTTCAAGCAACTCTACAAAACAGAGTTGTTTGAAAATTGTAATGCTTCAAAAGCTTAACACTTGAAAATAAAAAAATCTCCATTTTTTTATGAAAACAACATAATTACTTTGTCTATTTGTAATTACAAAATAAAAATTATGCAAAAAAAAAAATAAAATACAACACTTGTTACCAGATAATAAATGCTTTAAGAAAAGTTGTGGTTTATAAGGTTAGCTGAAAATAAAACCAAAAGGATTTTTAAACAGCAAAAAAAAAGTGATACAAAAACATCAAAGTCAAATTATACAAAACAAACAATTGGGAACTTTTCTTTTTAGTACACTCAAAAAAAAAAGTTTGTAAAATGACATAAAATCCCCGTGATTTTACGGGGCAGGTTTTGTAAAATATGTACTAGCAAGAATCCCCGTAATGTTACGGGGATAATTTGTAAATTGATTTAACAAAAGAAAATGTAAATTTACAATTTTTTTTGTAAAATATTAACTTCGAGGTGAACATTTTTTTTGGGAAATTTACAAAAAATTTGGTAAATTTACAAAACAAAATTGTAAACTTACAGAAAAAGGTTGTTATTTTACAAAGAAAAAATAGAAAATGAAAAACATAAATTGTAGATTAACGAATTATTTCGTTAAACTACTGTTTTTACCATAAAAAAATATTGAAAAAACGTATATTTACAACAAAAATTGTAAATTTGCAAAAAAAAAAAAAATAAATTTAAAAAACAAATTGTAAACTTACAAAAAAAAGTTGTAAATTTACAAAATAAAGTAGAAAATCAAAAACCAAAACTGTAAATTTACAAATTGTATGGTTAAACTACTGTTTTTATGGCAAAAAACTTGTATATTTACAATAAAAAGTTGTAAATTTACAATTTTTATTGTATATATACCATTTTTTCTTATTTTTTTGCCGTAAAAACAGTAGTTTAACCAAATAATTTGTAAATTTACAATATTATTTTTGTATTTTCTACTTCATTTTTGTAAAACTACATTTTTTTTTCGTAAGTATACAATTTTGTTTTTTAAATTTTCATATTTGTTTTGTAAATTTACAAAAAATTTGGTAAATTTACATATTTGTTAAAGGTTTTTTTCCATTGGTGCATCTTATTTTTCCTTCTTCGGCAGCTGCAGTAGCACTTCAACAACCTGAAATGATTTTTTTTCACTTGAACACTTTTAAAAAACTTTTTAAAGTATACCACTGCACTTTTTTATTTTTTTCGACATTTCGTTTTTCTTAAGTAGAACATATGAGAATTGCGAAGGAGGCTACACAAAAAATTTCTTATATTTTCAGGAAAAATTAGTCAAAAAATAACATTTTTTTTTTTTAATTTTTAATTATTTTCACAAGTATCTTTAAAAAATCGGAAATTTTTTTTTGAATATTGTAGATTGGATGTTTAAGTACCTGTTAAAATAAAAAAAAACTTAATTTTTCATAATTGACACCTTTTTATTGACATTTTTGGTGCCAAATTTAAAAAAAAAAATTACCAAAAAAATATGGTAAAATTAACAAAAAATCGTAAAAATACAAAAAAAAAAACTAGACCAATTGTATAGTAGAGACACATAAAAATTTTGGTATTTTACTTAACGCAAATTACCAAAAAATGGTATAAAAATTAAATTTATTTGCTAAAGCTTACAATTAGTTGAACTTAAAAAATTTCCAAAAATTTTTTCATGATATTTTTTATTTATACAAAATTATTTTTAACTAAATTTTTTACTCCAAAACGCAAAAAAATCAGAACTTAGAAAATTTTTGCGTGTCCTATTGTTAAATAATTAATTTTTTTTTTTTGTAAAACAACATTAATTCTAGTAATAAAATAAGTTTTGTAAAATAACATTGGAATTTTGTACTTTTCAATACATACATTTCAAACTGAAAACCTTGTAAACAATCTTAAAAAAAATGTTTGTAATAAAACATTTTTTTGATAGAAAGACTAAACAACATTAAGTACAATTTTGTTGTACTATTACAGTTTTCTTGTGTAAAAAAACTAAACACCTTGTAATATTTTTTTAATTTGTAAAATAATTCAGTTTTTTGTAAATTTACCTAAAAAATTTGTAAAATAAATTTAGCAACATATAATAGTAAAATTACAAAGCAAACTGAAGTTTTCGTTTTATTAAATATACAACAATTTTTGTAAAAAGACAAAAATATTAGTAAAATAGAATTACAAGACCTTTTACTTGTAATTTTACAAACTTTTTTTTTTGAGTGTATATATAGAAGTTGAATAAAGTGTCCAACCTAACAGTTTGGCCTAATATTTCGTAAAAATTCGGAATTTGAACGAATTATGGAAGAACTTTGGAAATGATCCGATTTATATTCAGAAACATCTGATCGACCTCTACACAAATTCGGGTTTAGTTAAATTCTAAACACAAACAAATATTGACACAATTAAAAACTTGTTGAAACGTAGTTGTAACAACCGATTGTCCGGTTGGAGCAACCTCATAATTGAGGTTGGAATATTTACGGTTGTGGCAACAAATTTGTTATGTGAGTGTGGATCAAATATGTCGTATGGCCATAGACTGGTTAAGTTAATAAAGAGACAAGAAACAGATTGAGAGGGGGGAGGGGAAGTTCCCCTAGATAAAACTAAAACAACCTCTGAAAAACGCCATTTTCTTACTTTTTTTTTTACTTTTGTTAATCAAATTAATCATTTTTAATGTGAGAACCATTTTGAAGTCCTGCACTTGGAGCCAGGGGACAATAAATTGTCCTTGTTGCGAACCGCCTCTATTTCTGGACGTAGTTATAAAATATAAATTTAAATACATAACGATAAAATTGTATCATTTTACATTAAAAATCATAATAAATGAATTTCTTAACATTTATCGCGAGGAGGAAGGTGTCCCCAAAGGCCCGTGCGACCTTCCCCCTCTCCTTAAAAAACGACTTTTGTTTATAATTTTAGAGGTGGAATTCGGTACAACCTCAATTAACACTCTCACTTGTTTTTATTTATAATTTATCGGTAAACAATTTTCAAAAATTAAAAAAAAAAACTCATGGTTAAGACGGAACATAAACGATTAACATTTTTTTACTACTATTGATTTTAAAATTTTTTTCACGTAAAATCAGATTTTTTAAAATCTGTGCCACCTTAATACACATGTTTAAATGATTTCAAAAGTAATAAGGATAATCACAGTTATGTCTTTAACGCTAGAATTGAGGACAAAACACAAATAAATATTTAAGCTATAAGCTAAGTAAGTTGTTCACCGGTGAAAAAAAATGTTTCGAAACATCAATTAATTTGTAGTGAAAATTTGACAGTCATATGTTTGGTTATGTTTTGCGCATCAGCATACATAAAATACCTTCAATTAAAATTTTGTTGATAATTTTTGTCTATTTATGTGATATAATTAATGTTTACAGTCCCAAACACTTATAATTACTTCATTTTATTTCCGAATGGTAAATTTCACCGCTTTTTAAATGGTCTGTACAATTTAAAAAAAATGTTGCTTATAGTGTTGTTGCGTATTGATGCAACATATACCGGGTTATTTTGCCGGTTTTTCACCAGTGAACAGAATACCTCTTCAACGAAATTTTTACGCTTTTGTAAAGCTAGTGTGAAATTTATGTTTTTTTTATATGGAGTTTGACAGATTTTCACGTGAAAACCGAGCAACTTACCCACCTATACACGTAAACAAATACTAGCACCATTTTAAATTGGCAACACCTGTTGCTAACTTTACTTGAAAAAATATAAACAACTCTGTTTTTAAAGCCAAAATGTGTTTTTAGATCTTAAAAGCTAAAATTTATTCATTGTTTTTTTTTTTTAATCCAGTAATGGGCATTTTTGTAATTCCTAAAAAATGCTGCTTGTGCGCTGTCGACACACGTACACTAGGGTTATGACTTTTTTTTTTGCGACATCCTCCATTCACGGAATCGTGTAGGGCATGGAAAAATACTAATAAATATGCTTATGATTTTTCCCGATCGTGAAAAAAGTTCACGCACCAAACGCATTGAAGTTTTATGTAAACAATTTTTTTTTTTAAATAAAAAAAGTGATAACTAACTAACAAGGGAAGTATCTCAACCCTTATGAACGGATTTGCCTGAAACTTAAAATATATATAAATGAGACGATTTTAAGATTGGGGTGTCTCGGCTTTTCGGCCATATCTGTGTTTCAAAATTTCGTTGTCCCCTTATGAAACCGTATGCACCTCCGGGAAAATTTCGATAACTCATGAACTAACAGGAATATCCTCTAAAGCAAAAATACGTGTCGACTTAAATTTAATAAAGATTATTTCGTATTCATATGGACATCGTAGCTCTATGTCTTCATATAAATACCCCCCTAAATTTTCACATTTTCATGAAAAAAGTATTTAACGAAGCCAAACTTTTACAAGGTTATGCCACTGTTGGATAGGCATTAAAAAAACCTTTCTTCTCATATGTAAACATCATATAGTTTCTTAGAAAGAAATAGCTGAAAACTCTAAAAAACGATTTTTTCGCCATTTTTTGACCCATGTTGGGTTGAGATACTTCCCTTGTAAGATTTTGTTGTTTTTTATTACAATCCTACATAAAAATGTGTTTTACACCATTTTGTTACGTAAGTTTCGATAATTCGCGATATAAGTGATTTTTTTAGCGATTAAAATATTTTACTTAATTTAAGTTTTTTTGGCAGAAAAAAGCAATAATAGCGCGAATTGGTCAAACTTTCATCTCCAAAATTGGGGGTAACGGTTTTGTAAGCACGATTCTATAAGTGAACCACAACAACTTGGTTATTTAGAGCAAAGTAAAACTTAAAAAAAAAAAAAATGTATAGACAAAACTTTAATGCATTTGGTGCGTGAAGTTTTTTCACGATCGCGAAAAACTAAAATAACAGTTTTTAGTTATTTTCCATGCCCTACACGATTCCGAAGATGGAGGTTGCATATTTGCAAAAAATGCAAAAAGTACTAACCCTAACGTACACTATAAAATTCTGTTGCTTGAGCAAATTTGTTGACTTTTCGCTTGCTACTACCCACACAAGCATAAATGTTATAGTATGTGCGCACCACTGTTTTAATCTCAATATATTATTGTTAAAGATGTGTTGAACATTTTAAATTTGCAACACCAAATACTAACTTTACTTGGTAAAGCCTAGTACTATGTTTATTACGGCGAAAATTTTACTTAAAGCTAAGTACTCTGTTTTTTGCGGTGAAAATTTCACTTTAACTTTGAACGCCTCAAATCTCAGTAAAATATTAAAAAATCAACAACTTTTGACAATTATAAGAAAGAAACGATCATAACAAAACTGAAATGTCACTTTTTCACGGCAATTTAAATTGTCTTGTATAATAAAAATGCGTGAAAACTTTTTTAACAATTTCCCTATAATTCCTCGCGTTGCCAAAATTTATTTTTTTTATATGGAGTTTGACAGATTTTTTCCCGTGAAATCAAACAGAGTACTATGCTTAAACCTTAAACGCCTCAAATCGTAATAATAAATGCATATATTAACAACTTTTGACACTGCATAGAATGAAACTATTAAAACAAAACTGAAATGTCACTTTTTCACGACAATTTCAATTGTTTCGTATAATAAATATGAAATCTCGCGTTGCCAATTATTTTTTTTTAATATGGAGTTTGACAGATTTTTTCCCGTGAAAACGAACAGAGTACTATGCTTTATAAGACTAGTACTCTGTTTTTTATGACGAAAATTTTACATAAACTTTAAACGCCTCAAATCGCACTAAAAAATAATTATAAATCAACAACTTTTGACAATTCTAAGAAAGAAACTATCATAACAAAACTGAAATGTCACTTTTTCACGGAAATTCAAATTGTCTTGCGTAATAAAAATGCGTGAAAACTTTTTTAACAATTTCCCCATAATTCCTCGCGTTGCCAAATTTTTTTTATATGGAGTTTGACAGATTTTTCCCGGGAAATCGAACAGAGTACTATGATTAAACCTAAATCGCCTCAAATCGTAATAAAAAATTCATACATAACAACTTTTGACAATTCTTAGAAAAAACAATCATAACAAAACTGAAATGTAATTTTTTCACGACATTTTAAATTGTTTTGTATAATAAATATCAGTGAAAACTTTTTTAACAATTTCCCTATTATTTCTCGCGTTGCCAATTATTTTTTTTTTTTTTTAATATGGAGTTTGACAGATTTTTTCCCGTGAAAACGAACAGAGTACTATGCTTTATAAGTCTAGTACTCTGTTTTTAATGACGAAAATTTCACATAACCTTTAAGCGCCTTAAATCGCAATACAAATTTTATAAATCAACAACTTTTGACAATTCTAAGAAAGAAACTATCATAACAAAACTGAAATGTCACTTTTTCGCGGAAATTCAAATTGTCTTGCGTAATAAAAATGCGTGAAAACTTTTTTAATAATTTCCCTATAATTCCTCGCGTTGCCAAATTTTTTTTATATGGAGTTTGACAGATTTTTTCCCGTGAAATCGAACAGAGTACTATGCTTTATGCTAAGTAAGTTGTTTTTCACGTACAAATTTTTTAAACTCCTAAAATCGTATTAAAACTATTAAAAAATAAAAACTTTTTAATACTAAAACAACGAAACAATCATAACAAGTCTTAAAGCATAGTACTCTGTTCGATTTCACGGGAAGAAATCTGTCAAACTCCACTCACTTTTTCCAAAAAAAATAATTTTGGAAACGCAAGGAATTATAGGGAAATTTAAAAAAGTTTTCACGCATTTTTATTATACAACACCTTTTCCAGCCGTGGAAAAGTGACATTTCAGTTTTATTGTGATCGTTTTTTTTTTCTTAAAAAAGTTCGAGTGAATTTTTCACCGTAAAAAACTGAGCACTATGCTTAAATATCCATTTTATTGCAAAATTTATTCGGTTTTATATACTTAAAATCAGTTTAAACGATTTCCCCACAATATAGCCGCGTTGCCAAAAATATTTTTTTATATGGAGTTCGACAGTTTGCGTGAACTTTAACCCCGTTTGCTGAGCTAAACTGAATTTTTTAACACAAAATTGTTTTATAAAAATCCCATTATAATTAAATTTCTTGGCCTATGCAAGTTGTAATCTTTCAAAATTGGCAACACTAATTGCTAACTTCACATGCAAAACACATACAACTCTGTTTTCTAGAATGCAACTGTGTTTTCAGCTCTAAAAATTAAAAAAAAAAATCCAATTGTTTCTGGATTTTGCGGAATATATAAATTGGCTATTATTTAGAATCCCTACTTAGGTTTTCATTTTCTTTTTTAAAAAAATTTCCTTGCTTATGTAACAACAGAGTTGCCAATTTTCATTGCCAACTGCTTTTAAAAAATCATTTATAAATCTTTACTGTGATAACCACTTGTTTTTTGCTTTACTTTCAAAGGCATTTTTACTCCTCTCGACTAACTACATCTTTATCCTTATTTTTTGTAAATATATTCCTGCAACATGATGTTTTTTTTAAACAACGTTGCAATTACATACTGGAGCTTTTGTTGCAGTTGCTGTTTGTGTTTCATTTGATTGTAAGGTCATAGAACTTGGCGGCATGTTTGTGTTACAAAAACATCATCATCATCTACAAAAACAACAAGAACGAACAGCTCTTCACTTGAGTTTATACCTTTTTAACTGTTTTTTTTTTTCGTCTTTTCTATTTAGTACTTTGTTGTTGTGTTTTATAATTTAAAAAAAAAAAGTAAAATAAACACAGAGTTGTATATATTTGTACACCCTACACTATTCTGTGGTACAGGGTATAAATAGTTTGTGCTAATGTTTGTAACTACCCGAAATATTGGTCTTAGAACCACCTTTATGTGTGCTGATCAAGTTATAGTTACTTTTTTGTCTTTTTAGTGATGTCCGTCCGTATGTTGGAAAAAATCGGTCCATGTTTAGACCAAACGACTTTCAAAATTTAGCGGGTAAACGAACTTAATTAAGGCCAATATGCTCAGACAGGTCGAATTTAAATTTTTTTTTTCTCTGTCTTGCGTATTTCAAAGAAATCTGGTAGGTTTTAAAGAAATCTGGTAGGTTTACTTTACGGACTTTTTGGAATTTGTGGACTTTGATGGACTTTTTTTGTTAGATTACAAAAAAACCCTACAATAGAATTCAATTCTCATGGCGGATTGCATCCAGAGGTCAAAATACATAGCAATTAGTGGGTCTAGTTTCTGGTTTGTGAATTTTTTTTTTACATTGTGAAGTGCATCAATACATTCGACAATGCCGAATTTCACTTTTTGTTTTTTTTTTTGCTTTAGCTCTTTGGTTAAATATTTTTTTTTTTGAAACTCTTGTTGTTTTAAAAATTGTATGTTTAAAGTTTCTTATATTTTTTCTATTTGAACTTAATTGCTAAAAAAAAACCGCGAATTCTTTTCATTAGTTTTATTTGTTTTACAATTCGCATTTTGTTTGTAACTTTTTAAAGTTTTGATTTTAATTTAAATTAACAAAGTTTAATTGATTAACAATTGAAAAAAATAAGTTCATCAATAGAAAAACGAAAAGTTTTTGTTTAAGTTTGAGTTTAAATGAAATATTTGAAATAAAAAATAATGTGAGGAAAAAATTTAGTTGGCAACACCCAAGCAATCAAGTAAACTTATATATATATGTTCCTTTAACTCCCACTGGAGCATAGGGCGCCAACAATAGTCGATCTCCACCGTACTCGGTTTTGGGCTACATTTCTAGCTTCGTTCCATGTTAAACCCACAGATCTCATTTCGGCTTCGGTGGAACGTCTCCAAGTTATTCTAGGCCTTCCAACTCTTCGTCCTGATTGATGAAACGGGTTCCAACGTAACGCATGCTTGGCGATATTTTCATCTGGACGTCGAAGTGTGTGACCAATCCATTGCCATTTTCGTTTTCGAATCTCAGTTGCCACATCTATCTGATTTGATTTACGAAGTAGCTCAATGTTTGATATAACATTTGGCCAAAAGATTCGAAGTATTCGTCTGAGACAGCGATTGACGAATGTTTGCAAACGACTTGTAATTATACTGGTCACCTTCCATGTTGTGCATCCGTACAGAAGAACTGATTTTACATTGGATTCAAAAATTCGCAGTTTTGTTCGAAGACTAATGTTGTTGTTTTGCCATATTGGTGCTAGAATTCCAAATGCTGCTCTAGCTCTACTGATTTTTGCCTCCACGTCAATCTCAGTACCTCCATCAGCGGTAATCATGCTACCCAAATAACAAAATTCGTTAACAATGGCATAGTTGTTATCACCTACATTAATAGATGCCGGAGAGTTATCTTGTATGGAGAGACCTTTTGTTTTTGTTGTGTTTATTTTTAGACCTGTACCATCCAACTTTGACTGGAGGTCAACCATCGACATCTCCAGGTCACGAACTCTATGCGAAAGAAGGCATATGTCATCGGCATATGCAAGGTAGTTTAAAAAGGAGTTATCTATACGCCATTGAACACCCCTACGCTGAAATGAGGTTGATGTCAGTACGTCCTCAATGACAAGCAAGAACAGAAGTGGCGATAGTATGCATCCTTGCCGCACTCCACTTAGTACCTGGAAAGGTTCAGACAGCTTCCCCTTATGTAACACATAGCAGTTAGCATCATTATAGCTCTCCCTTATTAATGCTATTAGTTTTGACGGGATACCTCTCTTACTAAGGGCGTTCCAAATGCAATTACGATTGATGCTGTCGAATGCTTTTTCAAAATCAATGAAAAGTAGATTAAGAGTTGAATTATGTTCGACACACTGTTCAATGATAATTCGAATGGTGTTTATGTGATCTGCGCACGAGAAACCACTACGGAAGCCGGCTTGGGCCGAGGTAATTGTGTTTTCAAGGTGTTCCTTTATGCGATTGAGTATTATTTTTGCTATAATCTTTGAAATTGCTGGTAAAACACATATGCCCCGCCAATTGTTGCAGTCTTTCAAATTTCCTTTTTTCGCAATCTTCACCATTATGCCGTCCTTCCATTCGCTCGGAAAAGACTCCTGCTCCCACACCTGGGTAATCAAAGGCAAAAGAATTTCAGAACTAAGAGTAGAATCGGCCTTGTATATTTCGGAAGGAATACCATCGATTCCGGCAGCTTTCCCATTGGGTAACTGTTTGATAGCAGCGCTTATTTCTGAGATGCTTGGTGTTGATGTTCGGATTCTAGCATTTGCCTGGTGGTTTTGTAGATGATCTTGATGTTGTTGATGTTGTGTGGGATCAATCACGGTATTAAGCAGATCAGAGAAGTGTTGTCGCCATCGGGCCAACTGTTCTTCATCGGTGTTAAGAAGATTTCCATTTTTGTCTTTGACAGGATGTTGTATGGTCATGTTTCTGTCGACTAGTTGTTTGGTGATCTTATAGACAGTACGGGTGTCCCCTACCTGGGCAGCATTTTCAGCTTCACTAGCCAATAGATCGATATGTCGTCGTTTGTCTCTTCGGACAGCACGCTGCACAATTTTGTGCATGGATTTATATTTTGCCTCCAAGAGCGTCTTAGTTTCGGGCGTAAGATGTTCAGTTGCAGACAATTTTGATTTAATATCAATACGCTCCTGTATAGTATCCCATGTGTTATCTGTCATCCACGGTTGTCTGCCTTTTGGTTCCGGTCCTATAGAGACATTTGCACAATTTAAAATGGTGTCTTTTAAAGCATTCCACTTGGCAGCGACGGAGACCTGAGCTGTTATATCATTTTGGTTAACTGCTTCACGTAGCTGAGAACTAAAGTTTGACCTAATGGTGGCGTTCTTTAGGCGTTCAACAGCAAGTTTTGTTGGGCGAACTGCTTTTGCTTTCTTAAGAATAGCAGATGTTCGTAGACGGATTTTTGCTATTACTAAGAAATGGTCTTTAGCTTGACCAATATCAGCACCAGTTTTGCTTCGGACGTCTAACAGACATTTCTGAAATCTTCTACTTATGGCAAAATGATCAATCTGATTGGCAGTTCCATATTGATCACTTGATCGCCAAGTCACCTTGTGGCAGTCCTTGCGCTGAAAGAGTGTTCCACCTATAACCATTCTCCTTGCGTTGCAGAATTCTACAAAACGTTCACCATTATCATTGCGAGTGCCCAAGCCATGAGTACCCATTACGTGCTTAAGTGAGGCATTATCAGAACCAACCTTTGCATTAAGGTCCCCCAATACGCATATAATATCACCACGAGGTATGGTATCATAGACCGCATTAAGCTGACCATAAAAGCGGTCCTTCATCTCTTCTGATGCGCCTTCTGTAGGGGCGTAGCATTGTATCAGGGATACATTTCTGACCTTAGATTTAAAACGAGCGGTGATAATTCTGTCGGAAATTGGTTTCCACGACATTAGACTTCGGTGGGATTCGGTAGTTAGCAATAATCCAACACCGGATTCATGGTTACTTCCAACTTCTTTACCGGAATATAGGAATATAGTGTCACCTGTGGGTGACTTATATTCACCTGCACCATTCCAGCGTACTTCGCTGAGACCTAGAATAGATATGCGATATCTTAGCATTTCGCGCTCAACTTGTAGGAATTTGGAATTCATATTTGGGTTGATGTTGTCGTTGTCTCTCAGGGTTCTTACGTTCCAGAATCCAATCATAGTCCGTATACGATAGCCAAATGTCGTCATCAAGTAATTCGGTTTATTTTGATTTAAAAATGTGTGTGTAAAGATTATTTAAAATAGTTTTTAAATTTTTATAGTAACTGATTAAAATTTTAATTGATCCCAGATTGTAAACTACAAACTTATTAATTGCATAAGTTCAATTTTTAAAACATACCAATTCTTAATCAATAAATAATTCACAATAGCTAATCACTTTACAATAAAAGAAATTAAACTTCTTTTAAAATGTGTTTCCGTATTTAAAACTAACCCATTCACAATAAGTAAATAATTCACAATATATATTCCCGTTGTTCCTATAAAGAGCATACAAATATTCTCAACAAATGTTCTCAATTTGAATCCATCCATCGCAACAATTTTGACTTCATTACATGTTCTTTGTATTTTCTAGGCTTTGGTTTGGAATTGCCTTCGCTATGTGTGAGCTGGTCGACCCAGTTTACGGCTTCCCTGCGGGTTCCATTTAATAGAATTTCTAGCAATATTTGATTGTCCTTTACGGATGAGGTGTCCAATTTCATTTTCGTTTTCGAATCTCTATTGATATTGAGGTTTGGTTTTTATTGATATTGGTGTTTCACTCCACAGGTTTTAATAATAATTCACAATAGCAAATCAATTCACAAGAAAAAAACTCAATTTATCATAAGACGCGATTTCCTTAATCAATACGATTTCATAAGTTGGTTATTTTTTCCCCAACTAAAGCTAATCAATTCACAATAATCCATACGTAGCTATCAATTCACAATAATCAATTCACCTTAAAATGAATTTATTTAAACAAGAGTTTGCTTATGATATATCACCATTTAAAAAAAAAATAAAACCAGATCCTCTAATACATTCATAAAATAAAATTTATTCATGCTGGGCATACAAAATAAAAATAAAATCTTACAACCATATGTTACTTTACATAATTCTTTCCAAAGCCACTACTTTATTGGTGGCTATTTTCCAGGAAAAAATTCTTAAAGATCATTTACGATGTTTTATTTTAGTTTTTTTAGTTCATACTTGAGAGTTTGTTACAAAAAACAAAAACAATATCTGAAGTCTTTAACAAACATTGTTAATATAAACAATGTTATTTCTTGTTGAAAAATGACGACAAGACGAAAGCCCCTGAATGAGGATGATGACAAAAAATAAATGGAACTCTTGACTGTTTTAAGTCATGTTTTTGTTTTGGAGTTTAAGGCTATAAAAGCAAAATAAAAAAAATGTTGCTGCTTACTAGCTGCTTGGTTGCAGTGATGATGTTTTTATATGGTGATCGTGCTTAATGATCTTGTTTTAAAGATTTTCTTGTTGTGGATTTTTTTTAAAGATTTTTTTCCTAGAGAATTGGTAAATATACTTGAGACTTGTATTTGTAATAGACTCTTAAATTTTTTTTTTTTTTTGTTTTTGTTATTTGCTACACCCAAAAAAAAACGTGGGTATTCAATACTAAAAATTTAACTAATTTTAGTCCAAAAGGACCTAGTGCAAAAATTGGTAACCAATACTAAAATTTTTAACTAATATTAGTTAAAACCAGTAAAAATTACTAATGTTAGTACTTTGAAGATACTAAAATTAGTAACTAATTAGTAGATTTTGGTACAATATCACTTACTAAACCTTTTACTGTAGAATTATTTTGAGTGTAGTAAATAGTTTGAAGTTACAACAACAAATGAGTTACCAACCAGTAGTCATTATTGATTTTTTTTCTATTTTCAATACTTTATTTTCAATATTTATTTAGACGTCTGGCTCCTATTGTAATAGGAGGCTGTGTGTAATAATAATAAAACAAAAATAAAGTTAAATGCAGATATTTTTGTTTGAAATTTTGAAAAAAAATCAAAACAAATTAAACAAAATCATAAATAATTTAAACTTTGTTGGCAACCCTGAAAATATAGGCCCTTACCACAAGACAACAAAAAGTCTATTTTAACAAAAGTTTTATTTTAAATTTCAAATTTTCAATACATTTTTTGAAAGTCAATTTTAAAAACAAAAACAATTTGTATGGAAATAAAATTAAAAGCTCATTTTAAATATATTTTATTTGTCTATGGTAAGGCTGATAGTTTTTAGCAATTATAAAAAAATCTTGTTTTAAATATTAATAGTTCCGTCACACACAGAAAGAGCTTGAAACTAATTTCAATCAACAAAAACGCGGATTCAATAAATTTTTTGATTGAAATTCCTACAATTAAGAAAAATTGTTATACCAATCATCAAATTGTTGGTGATTGATTGAAAATTTTTTCACTGAAAAATTTGTTAGATTTTGATCAAAAATTCGATTAATTTTTTATTTATAGTCAATCAAAATAATGATTGATTTAACGAATGAATTGTAAGCTTATGACAAAATTATCAAAAAAATCATCTTTTTTGCTTTTCAATATGTTGCCAACCATGAAAAAAGTAAAACCCGATTATTTTGTATATTTTTGAATTAATCTGTTCAAATAAATTAAAGCAAAAAAAAATCTGGTATGTTGAAAATATGTTATTAGTAGGGAAGAGATTTTCATGCACTAAAAAATCGAAAATAAGCGCTTAAAATATGCACTAAAAAATTCAAAATATGCACTAAAAAACCTAAAAATATGCACTAAAAAATAAAATGTGTGCAATAAAAATATTGCTTTCATAAGAAAAACTTTTTAAAAGGCAAAAAAGTAACGCCGGGCTTAAATACTTATATTTAAAACTTTATATAATCAAGATTTTTTAGAAATTAAGACCCTTATTGGACGGAGTTATAAATTTAAGAGAATGTCTATTGGAACCAAAATTATATCCGATACTTTGTTGCAGTATACCCAAGCAAAAATAAAGCTAACAGACAGCAAATATAAGTTCTATACTCATAAAGTAAAAGATGAGAAAACATTTAAATTAATGTTATTTGGTCTACCAAGGTTAGATAATAAAACTATACTTGAAGAATTTAAGAACTCTTTTAATATAACCCCAAAAAACATCAAAGAAGTAATTACTAAAAGATCAACCAAAGATGATGCATTATACATGATCGATTTTGATAAAGAACATATATCCAAGCGTGATATTATTAAAATCAGATATTTTTATGGAATTTCCGTGCACTGGAGAAATCCGCATAAAGGTAGTAAGGGGCCAACTCAATGCTCCAAATGCTCCATGTACGGACACGGTTCAGCTAATTGTTATCGATCAAATGTATGTACGGCTTGCGCTGGCTTGCATGACTACTCCCTGTGTACCGTAAACAAAACTTCTAACGAAGGCCCTGTTGTCTATAAATGTTTCAACTGTTCTGCAAAAAATATGAAAAATATCAACCACAGAGCGGATGACCCAAGGTGTCCATGCCGTAAGGAATACATTGAGATACGTAATAGAATCTCTAATAGAACTCGTCGCTCTCAACGTAGAATAACTCATCCTGCTACGGATGAGGTTGATGTTTCTAATAATGAACAACCCGCAGCCAAAAATTCGACTAATAGAGCTAGATACTCTGACGTCATCAGTGGAAATGTTCCCAAATCACAAGGGGGTGAGTTTTCTGTGGGCGTGGGTGATACCCTGTCAGACGAAGATTGTGATAATATATCAAATGAAAAGTTATTGGATATTTATTTCCAAGCACTGGACGATCTTCAAAAGTGTAGAAATAAATACGATAAAATGAGAGTTTTAGGTAATATGCTTCGTCATGTTATATAAATCTAATACTTTAAAATGTTTTAATGTTATGCACTGGAATGCCCAAGGCTTAACTACCGATTCTTCAATTATTCAACTTGAACGTTTTCTACGTGAAACCGAAATTGACCTCGCACTTATAAATGAAACTTTTCTTAAAAGCAAACATAAATTTCAAATTCCAAATTACATTGTTTACCGAGATGACCGACCAACTCATGGAGGTGGCGTTCTTATAGCAATACGGTGTTTAATCGCTCATCAACTTTTACCCAAAATCAAAACATCTATTTTTGAAAATATATCAATAACTTTAAGCATTAATGGACGTCCCACTATTTTTACCTCAGCATACTGTCCTTTTTATAATAATCATTTTATGGAGGATCTCGATAAGTTAACTAATATTTCATCAGATTTTTTTATTTTTGGTGATTTCAATGCACATCATATGAGTTGGAACTGTTCTAATAACAACACAGCTGGTAATGTACTTTTTCAACATCAGCTGCAGTCGAATTATTATATTCATTATCCTAATGATTTTACGAGATACGGGCAAAAAACCAATTACACTCAGCCTTCAACAATTGATATTGTTTTAACAAACTCCAATTTAAGTATGTCCACACTTGAGACACACCCGGATAGGTTAAACTCAGATCACGTTCCTCTAACTTGTACAATTTATGGCGAAATTTCTGACGTTATGAAACTTACGTCTCTATACCATCTAGCCGATTGGAATTTTATAAACGAGTGGGTAAAAAATCAGATAAACCAGCGTGGCTTAAATATTGTTGACATTAATCACACTAACATTGAAACTGTTTTGGAAAACATAACGGAAATAGTTAACGGAGCTCATAAAAAAGTTCCCACTAAACAACAGACTCCATGGCAAAGACAAATATCCGCTACTAGTGAATACTTAATCAAACAACGTAGAACATTTAGACGCAAGTTGCAAAGGTGTTCTGACCCAATAACAAGAAGTGCACTTTCTGGAACTCTAAAGCAATTGAATAAATTAATTGATTTTCATTTAAACAGAGACAGAAATACTAATTGGTCCAATTTTATTGCAAATTTATCCACAGGCAGTAAAAACTTTTGGAAAGTTTCCAAATCTATAAAAGGCAAACGTTCTTATCTGGGAAACCTTAAAGTTGATGAAGTAGAAATATGTGATAATGAAAGTAAAGCCAATGCCATTGCTGTTGTATTCGAACAACATCATAAACTCTCACTTAATAATACCACATGCATGGATAGAAAAGTCAATCAATATATCGAAACTCTGCATAGAAACAACTCGATTGACTTTGATGACAATTCATTAACAGTTTTATCCGAAATTAAAGATATTGTTCACCATTTAAAATCAAACAAAGCTCCTGGCCTTGACGGTATAAACACCTTCGTTATGAAAAAAATGCCTGACGAATTGTACACAATTCTTTGTAAAGTATATAATTTCTGTTTAAAAGTTGGTTACTTCCCCAACACGTTCAAAAAAGCTAAAGTAATACCAATATATAAGCAAGGCAAAGATCCCAAGTTACCATCCAGCTATAGACCAATCAGCCTTCTAAGTGTTATAGACAAAATATTTGAAAAAATAATTCTCAAGCGTCTAATGGATTTTACTGATACAAATGGTGTAATAAACAAAGAGCAGTTTGGTTTTCGAAGAGAACACTCTACTGTTCATCAAATCAAAAGGGTTGTTAATATAATTGAAACAAACAAGAGAATGAGACGAAGTACTGGAGTCGTTTTTCTTGATATTGAAAAAGCATTTGATTCAATATGGCACAATGGGCTAATATACAAATTGAATCTATTCAGGTATCCATTATATATACAAAAAATAATTAAAAATTTTCTTGAAAATCGTTCTTTTGTTGTAAATGTCAACGGTGCTTTTTCAACATCTAAGAGCATTCCAGCAGGCCTTCCACAAGGGTCAGTATTATCACCAACGCTTTATTCTATTTTCACCTCGGACTTCAAAATCGCCAGAAATAATGAGGCAGCATTTTATGCTGATGATAGTGCGTTTTTATGTTCTGGGAAAGTATCTAATGCTATCGTTAAGAAAATGCAATTATGCTTAGAGGCAAGTGCCAAATATTTCGATAAATGGAAAATAAAAATAAATAACGATAAAACGCAAGCCATAATATTCCCCTTTAACAAATCGCCGAAAAGAGTACCAAGCTTACCGCTCATCGTCCAGGGCAATGTAATTCCACTTTGTGACAATATTAAATATCTCGGTGTCATACTAGACAAAAGTCTTACATTTCAAAAACATGTTGAAAGTACGAGAATGAAAGCAATAAGATGTGGCAGAGTTCTTTTTCCACTTCTTAACAAAAGGTCTCATTTGAATGAAAAAAACAAACTTCTTTTATACAAGTGTTGTATTCGACCAATTCTTTCTTATGGCTGTCAAGTTTGGTACAAAAAAGCTTCCATCACCAACATAAAAAAGCTTCAAGTTATACAGAACAAGAATCTTAAAATCATACACAACTTAAGCCCTAGACATTCTACTGTTCATTTACATGAACATTTTTTGCACCAAACACTCTATATGGTTATGAGAAATTTGACTATGTCATTTGAAAATAGATGCAGATCATCAGAATTTGAGCTGATAAGAGAGTTGATAATTTAGTTACTCTTAACTCTTATTTACATAAGAGTTATTTTGAGTGAATACAAACCAGTTTGAACACCTAATATTTTTATTTACTGTACTTTAAAAGGTTTTTAAAATACTTTTCCCTTTTTTAGAATTAAGGAACTGTTGTTATTTTAAAAAAAAGCTTTTATTTGCTGTAATACTTTTAAGTAAAATCTCAAAATTTGTAATTTGATATTTAGAAATGAAACACAATAAATAAAAAAAAAAAAAAAAAAAAAAAAAAAAAAAAAAAATTTGAAAATAAAAAAAAAATATTTTTCTTATTTTCAAAATTAATTTTTAAAATTTGAAATAGTTTTTGAAACAAATAAATTTCAATTTGTGTTTTTGTTAATTTATGCCAAAATATGCAAAAATATGCACTTAAAAGTTGGAAATATGCACAAAATATGCACTTAAAACGAAAATATGCAAAAATATGCATTTTCATGAAAATATGCAAAAACAAATTCATGCCATTTTAACTCAAATTTCTTGATTCGGAAAGATAATTGGTCGATATTGTTTTTAGACTATCGACAAAAAACATGCATTTGCATGGAAATCTTATCCCTAGTAATTAGGCAGTTAAAGAAAATAACAAAAATTTTAATCAAAACATTGATTAATTCATTTAAATTTTGTTGGGCAATAGATTTAATTGACATTTTTTAGCCAATAATTTTTTGTGTGCAACAAAAATTTGTCAAAATGAAAGTATACCATAAAAAAACAAAAACCCCCAAAGGTTTTTAAAATTTTAGCTCGAGTTATTTTTTATGGCCCACTGAAGTTTTTTAAATTATTTAAACCCACTTCTGAGGCATTTAATGTTAATAGATGTCTTTAGTGAAATTTGATGGCGGTTCTTTTTGTAGAATATTTTAACCCTCTATCTCCCATTTTTAGGGAGTATTTAAGTCCATTTTTCCCAATGTCCTAATAGAACACCACTTAAACGTGCGAAAAGAGTAAACATGTTAAAAAAAAATGTCTGCCTTAAATTTTTTTTTAACCCTTTAAACGCATGTTTTAGTGGTTTTCTAGGAGAATATTCAAAACGGATTAAAATGACCCCTAAAAATGGGAGCTAGGGAGTTAATATGTTCAAAGAAAAAAAATCTTCATCAAATATTATTGAAGACATCTATCTATCAACATTATTAAGCTCAGAAGTAGGTTAATACATTTTTTTTACTAATTCCAAACGCCTTTAAAAAAATAAATAAAAATTTCAGTTGGCCATAAAAAAGAACTAGTGCAAAGCTTTCAAAACCCTGGGCGCCCGTCGATCACAGTTTTAGATTTTTGAACATTTTTAAAAGAAACTTTTGAAAAATTATAATTGTTAATTTTGATGTGCTAAACACAAAAAGAAAAACTTAAAATTGGTCCAAAGGTTTTCGAGATACTGAAATTTGATATTGAAATTTAGCGGGTTTTTTCTACGTTCAAGAAATTTTTATAAAAAAAAATTCGAAATTTTTTTCCCATAACCCTTTCATAGATCTTGAGACAAACTTTTATTTAAAATTAATTTGAGCCAAATCCCATCATTTTAACCCGTGGCAAAAGTGTTGACAAATTTTAAATGGCGATATCTCGAAAAGAGATTTCATAAATTTTTTGATATTTAGCATGTCAAAATTAATAAAAATAATGTATCGCAAGATATTTTTTTAATTTTTTCATTTTTGAAAAATCCAAAATTATGGTGGAAATTTTTCCAAATATCCAATACTTTGATCGTAGGGCACCACGGGTTAAAATAATCGGATTTACCTCAAATTAAGTTTAAATGAAAGGGTCCAAAAACAATAAGAAATACGTTTTTATTAATTACACAAAAAATGTTTTCTTCAATTTTAAAACAAAATTTTGTGGTTGGTAATTTTATAATTTTATTTCGTAGATTAAGCAATTAAGAAATCTCCAAAAATCCCTCAACGCGTAAATAAATTTTTTTTTTTGGAAATGTTAATAGGCCTTTTTTGTTGGCAAACTTTGATCGTTACCATGCATCAAAACGAAAAAAACGACACCTTAACTTCCATAAATTCTTCAATTTAATTTAGCGTCGTTTGGAATAGTTTTGTGTAATATTACACATTTTCAATGAAATATAGATAAAATTAGTTTATTAAATGCAATTTAGCTTGAAAGCAACACAAAAACATTTATCTTTTTTATTAATACCAAAGAGAGCCATTAACAATAAGAGAATCATTCACAATGTATGCAAATAAATTTTTAACTTCTAGAATTTTGAGCGTTAACACTAATGTGAACTTTGTATGGAAGAACACTGATAATTATGCCAACAAAAAACGCCTAATATACATTTTACAGCCGATAAATGCAAGTTTGTCTGAATGCGCTTCATAAAAGAGTCGTTATTACTAAAACTATTTTGAAAAATCGTTGCTTGCTTTTATTTAGCTTTTAGTACTAAATAGATACAATTTCGAATATTCCCAAAATAATTTTCGAAATCCCCAATCCCCAAATGAGATTTCTTGTCCTTTTTGTTCGCATGAAATACCCAACATTGGGGATAAATCCCCAAGTCTTGCAGCGCTGGGGTCAAGGAAAAGAAATTTTTTTATTAAAAAAAAAAAAAAATTGCAAATTTTAAATAGTGATATCTCGAAAACCGAACGGTTTTAATTTTTTGCTGATCAGGGTTTTTTGGGTATATTTTTTTAATTTTTGGAGACAACGGTAAAAAGTGCATGGCAACGCTGCCTTAGCATATTTTTCTGCTGATTCGACATTAATATTGTTTTGAGTGTACACTCAAAATAATTCTACAGTAAAAAATTTAGTAAGTGATTTTGTACTTAAATCTACTAATAATTTACTAATTACCAGTAGTACAGTAGTTTTATAGTATCTTCAAAGTACTAAAACTAGTAATTTTTACTAGTTTTGAATAATATTAGTAAAAAATTTTAGTATTGATTACCAACGCCTGCACTAGATCATTTTGGACTAAAAAATTAGTACTTTAGTAAAATTTTTAGTTATGAATACCGACGTTTTTTTTTTTTGAGTGTAGAAAGCACAATTGACTCAACTTTCTGCTTAGCTAAACACTGAAAGAAAAAGCTTTATCAATTTAAAATGTTAAAATAATTTTCATCCAACATAAGTTATTATCAATATAATGAAGAGTTATTTAGCTTAATTCATAAATTTAATGACAAGTTTCGTTAACATGATGACAAAGTAACGCGGAACCAAACATTTATTGAACATTATTTCTTTCAGTATCTTGAATGCACTTGAAATAAAAAAGCTAACTGTTTTAACAAATTACTAGATTGAAAATTACCTAAGTTTTATTTTTTTTTAACTGTAGATAAAATAACAAAATAAACTTTTGAATAATGTTTTGTAACGTTAATTTTAAATCTATTAAAAATAAACGCATTTTTTAGACTTTTTTGTTTATTTAAAAAATATATATTTTTCTTATAGATTTTTTTTTTATCAAAATCAATTTTTCTTTAATATTTATTTAGCTCTTGAGGATTTCAAAATAAAAATCATTGCTTTTTTATGAAACTATACAACAATTTTACCTTTACATTTTTTTCATGACTTGCATAAGATCACTAAGTTTTTTTTTTCAATATTGTTTATTTAAGGTTCGTTTTTCTTACAATTGTATAGTTATTTTCAAGGAAATTTACACTTAAACTCATAAAATAAACATGATTAGCGTTGCACTACTAAATACTTCTAGTTTTTTTTCTCCTTCTTACAGCTTAACATTTTTATATTTTTCTTTATTTTTTTGTTTTTTTAAAGTACTTAAATAAAAAAAAGTCTTGTTAAATGTTGGTTTTTAAAGGCAAAAAATAAAATCAGAAAAAAGAGCAATAATATAAAAACTAACAAATCACAAAACAAACACTTGACAAACTGAAATGTAAAGAGCAGTAAATGAATGACGGACTGAAGAACGCTGAAGAAATAATAATAATAAAAAAACAATAGTCATGAATTTATTCCTTTTTTGTAATCAGTTAACCATCGTGTTTTCTTTTACTTTAAAAAAAAAAAAAACTTCATAAATATTGAAGAGTTTTTATGTTTTTCTTAAGATTTATGTTAATTAAATGTAAACATCTATACATTTTTTATAAAATTAATAATAAATAACAACACTGGTTTGATTTGACAGCAGCCAGCATTGCCAGATGAAATTTTTTTATCAAAGCAGAAAGAAGAAGCAAGTTGAAATTGGTAAAATTGGACAAAGTAGCAACTTACAATGGAATACGTACTAGACGCAAAAACCACTTACACTTATTAGTCAAGTTTTTGGTAAACTCACCAAGACTTTTGCGTAATTTAACAAAGTTTTTGTTCTAAAAAATTTGCTAAACTACGCAAAAGCACTTGGTAAGTTGTATTTTTACCAAAAATTGGCTAATAAGTGTAAGTGATTTTGCGTATAGTGTAACTCTCCATTCTTTATTAAATTTGGACATGTTGTTCAAAACAAAAATTAATTAGACACGTATTTTTTCTTAGTGACCCAAACTCATTTTTAAAAACTTAATTAAGTTAACAAAACCCTTAGTTAAGTTTACAAAAACTAGGTAAGGTTTACAAAAACTTAGTTAAGTTAACAAAAGTTTTGTAAGGTTTACAAAAGTTTCTTAAAAATTACAAAACATTTGTAAATTTACAAAAACTTAGTACGATTTTAAAAAGCTTAGTAAAGTTTACTAATTTTTAGTAAAATTTACTATAGTACAATTAATTGTTATATATATTTTTTATACATTTTTTCGCAGCTCATTTTTTGTTTTTTAATTAATTTAAAATCGTTACTTTGGAATAAAAATCTACACATTTGCTATTTTGGTCGCTTTAGTAACAACTTATTTAAGTTTACAAAAACAAACTAGGTTAATTTTACAAAAACTAAGTACGGTATACAAAAACTCGATAAAGCTTACAAAAGTTTCGTAACGTTAACAAAAACTTTTATGTTTACTAGAACTCAGTAAGGTTTACAAACACTTAGTAAAGATTACAAAAGTTTCGTAAAGTTTACAAAAGTTTCTTAAAGTTTACAAAAGTAAAGTTTACAAAAACTTAGTACAGTTTAAAAGTTTACAAAAACTTAGTACAGTTTAAAAAATCTTAGTAAAGTTTACTTATTCTTTATAAAATTTACTAAATGTTGGTCAATAAATTTAAAAAAAATATATATTTTTTGTAAATTTGTTCACAGCTTATATTTTAAAATTAATTTAAAAACGTTACTTTGATAAACGTTCTGAGGAAGTTAAAGTCAGCAAAATTGGAGAAACTTTTCAAAAATGCTTTGAAATACAAATCTACACTGATTTGCAATTTTGATCGCTTTAGTAAAAACTAATTGTAAGTTAATTTTACAAAAAAAAAACTTACAAGGGAAGTATCTCTACCCTTATGGACCGATTTTTTTTTTCGAAGGTTAGGGTGTCTCGGCTTATCGGCCATAACGGGGATTTAGGGGCTCAAAAAATGGGTAAAAAAATGGCGAAAAAATCGGTTTCTGGATTTTTCAGCCATTTCTTTCTAAGAAACTATGTGATGTATACATACGAGAAGAAATATTTTTGTTAATGCCTATCCAACGGTGGCATAACCTTGTATTCGGCTTCGTTAAATATTTTTTTTTCATGAAAATATGTAAAGTTTGTTGGGTATTTATGTGAAAACATAGACCTACGATATCCGTATGAATACGAAATAATCTTTATTAAATTAAAGTCGACACGATTTTTTCCCTAGATGATATTCCTGTTAGTTCGGGAGTTATCGAAATTTTCCCGAAGGTCCAAATTGTTTCATAAGGGGACAACGAAATTTTTAAACACTGATATGGCCGATAAGCCGAGACACCCCAACCTTAAAATCGTCTCCTTTATATATATTTTAAGTTTCATTCAAATCGGTTCATAAGGGTTGGGATACTTCCCTTGTTAGTGAAGTTTACAAAAACTAAGTAAGGATTACAAAAACTTAGATAATCTTACAAAAGCTTCGTAAAGTTAACAAAAGTTTTGTAAAGTTAACAAAAGTTTCGTTAACACAGTTTCTTAAAGTTTACAAAAGTTTCGTAAAGTTTACAAGTTTCAAAAACTTAGTAAAATTTACTTATTCTTAGTAAAATGAGGGTACTTTATATTGGTCAATAAATTTAAAAAAAAATACAATTTTTCACAGCTCATTTTTTTAATTAATTTAAAATCGTTATTTTGATAACGATCAGTAGAGCAAGTTTAAGTCAGTAAATTTGGCCAAACCTTTTGTTAAAGTTTTTCAACATTGCATTGTCATAAAAATCTACACTGATTTGCTATTTTGATCGCTTTAGTAGCAACTAATTGTAAGTTAATTTTACAAAAAAACTTAGTTAAGTTTACAAAAAAAATAATGTCTATAAAAACTTTGTAAAGCTAACAAAAGTTTCGTTAAGTTTACAAAATTTTCGCAAATTTTACAAAATTTTCGTAAAGTTAACAAAAACGCAGTACGATTTAAAAATAAAAAACTTAGTAAAATTTACTATAGGCCAATATAACAATTTTTCATTTTTTTTAAGTTTTGTAATTTAAAAAAAAAAATAGTAAAGTTTACAAATTCTTAGTAAAATTTTTTTTTAGGTCAATAAATTTTTTTAAAAAAAATATTTTTTATACAGTTTGTCACATAAATTTTTTTAAAATTAATTAACAAACGTTACTTTGCAAAAGTTTATATCACATGTTTAAATTGACAACTTTAGTTTCATAATAAAATATCAAAAAAATAAAAATCACAAAGTCTTGTTAAGATGCCAACTATAATTACAAAATCTTTTTTTTGTAAAAGTTTGTTAAACAATTTATAATGTTGCTTAAATGCCAACATATACAAAGTTTTCGACAAAAATTTTGTTTCATATTTTGAGTTATTTGAAACCAAAGTAAACTGAAACACCCTTCAAAAAAAAAACTTGCAAGTTCTAAAAAAAAAACTGTTGACTCTATTAATTACTAAGCATACACTTACATTATTAAATTCTTGTATAAAAGGAGTATAGAAAATATTAAATTACATACATTTTATAAAATAAATGCTGTTAAATTTATTTAAAATTTTCTATTAATTGTAGAAAGAAGACTGTTTTGGTTTTGATATTTTTGATATATTACAATGACAATATTGTGTTTACTTAGAAATTAGTAAATTTAACAAAACATAAGTGACCAAGGATTAGAAAGCAAAGGAAAATAGTCATAAAAAGGGTTGAAACAAATATTGAAAAAAAAAAGCAACCCTTAGAAAAGATTTTTTTTGGGAGAAAAAAAATTGAATTTGAATTTAATTCTGTTTTTAACAAAACCGAATTTAACAAAATATTTTTTGTTACAATCATAATTTACCTTGAATTTTTGAATTTTCTTGAAATTTATTTTTTAAATTTTATGTTTTAATTTTATTATACTATGTTGCCAACCACAACACTTGTTTTGTTGTTATTCGTTTTCGACAACATAAAAATCTACAGATTTCAATTTTATAATTTATTTAGTTTATATATTAATTTCAGATATTAAATTACTTGTTTAATGTCATTAAAAAATATGGCAAAAAAATTATATTTGAACATAACTAACTTTCATAACGCTGTAAAGACCACATGACAGTTTTTGTATATGATAGTTTTTGAAAACCACAACATCTCATAACGAAACAC
This sequence comes from Pegoplata infirma, assembly GCA_963921195.1. Lineage (NCBI taxonomy): Eukaryota > Metazoa > Arthropoda > Insecta > Diptera > Anthomyiidae > Pegoplata > Pegoplata infirma. The sequence goes on along the minus strand of OY992539.1, from coordinate 211,208,479 downwards.
AGTAGCCCAGAAAACTAAAAACCGCAACAATGTTTTGAAAATAAATATGTGACATTGATATAAAAAAAAAATACTTAAGAAAAACAATTTAAAAGAATTGACAAGAAAAATAATTGAAAACTAACAAATATTGTTAACGAAGTACACTAAAAATAATATGTTATTAATAAACGTCGAGTGGAACTTTTTGATGAAAGATTCATGAATATTTTAAAGGATTTTATAAAAGTTTTGAAACAGTAACATTGGGCGAACTTTTATGATTATTTTTATGAAGCTTTTTCTTTCAGTGTAGTCAAAGTGCAAAATTTTTGATAGCTACAGACTAAACAGACGCGAGGAAAGAGTACACTATAGAAGAAAACAAGAGAGAGTGTTTAGTTCTGCTCTGCCAAGTCTTTTATAACCTCCAAAATTTTTAAAAATTAAAAAAAAAATTGACTGTCGTTTTTTTTTGGTGAGGAAGCGGTGGGGCACTTTCCTTCTTGCGACTAATGTTAACAAATTCATTTTTTTTGCATGTTGCTCTAAAGGTGCCCACAAAAGGGCACGGCCGGAAAAAAACGCAATTTTTTTTAATCCCCGGGTTCATTTTAAAACACAAAAAAATGTAACAAAAAATGTCATATTTCAGAGGTTGGTTTATTTCTTCAAGGGAGAACTTATTCCCCCTGTTCCGATTTTGCCCATTTATGAACTTAACCTGTCTATGATTTTAATAGATCTTTGTCTGAATTATTGAGACATTTTTCCTGTAGACAAAGTCCCAAATTTTTAGATATTTTTCCTGAAGAAAATCTCAAATTTTAAAACATTTTTAAATTTTTTTAAATGTTGTCCCGAAAAAATCAAAAAAAAAATTTGTAAAATTTGACTAACAAGGGAAGTTACCCGCGGATCTTTATGGAATTGGTTTTATTTTGTAGAGCAGAAAAAATAAAGGTACACTGTATTTTTTTTTAGCGGCCCAAATTCATATTTAGAGGGTAAAAAGGAGGGGGAATACAATGCCATTTTTCAGTTTTTTTTCGATTATCTCCTTTATTATGCAAAGAAACCTAGTCATGTTACATACCAAATGAAAGGTCTTTGCAAAGCCTATCTACGTGTGCTAAGAACGTGTCCAAACATGCACAACTTTTCGTCTTATTGAGTATAATTCCAAAATTTTAGCACATTTTTGTTAATAAGTCGAAAAATATTAACTTCTTTGGCCCGTTGTTAGCACCACGAGATAGGTATTATGAATACCCTTAATCTGATACCACACATGCCTATATTAATTTTGTTTAAATAGGCGTAAATCGTAAAAACCTGAAAAAGGTCAATTTCCCCCTATCCAAATCGACCCCCCCTAAAAATGAGTTTGGGCCGCTAAAAAAAAATACGTGTCGAATTAATTTTCGTTCTTAACAACATATCCAAATTTCATGAAGATCAGAGGGTGACACCAGGGAGACTTCCCTTGTAAGTTCATTTTTTTATAAAAATGTTGGTAGTTTTTTTTTTAATTTTTTTTTGTATGTGTCGTGAGTGTCAACGTGTATGTGAAGCAAACTCACTTATAATTACGTGATTATAAGTGAGTGTGGGTAAAAAAAATATGCTCGTAAGTAAATTTGCATGATTGAAAAATTCCTGTCGTGAGCGTAAGTGAGTGTGAGTCAAAAGTCATTCACGCGACCATCTCTGATTTTGAGACAGTTTTTTTAGAAAAAGTCACAGATTTTGTTAAAAAAAAGACACATATTCTCAAAAAAAATTGTTTTATAGAAAAAAGTTAAAGATGTTAAAACCATTGTGTAAAGTCTCCAATTCTTAGAAATGTTTCCAATGAAAATATTTCAGATACTAAGATCTTAAAGAAGACCTTCCTTGTAAGTGACACACACGTCAAATAAATATGTGGCAGTTGTTTATCTTAATAATAGTTTTCCATAAAATTAAATCGTATAAAATAAAATTTTATCATATAATTATAATTTGAATTAAATTAAAAACACAATTTATGGTGTATAAACCAAAACGGTCATGACATACACTTGAACAAATTTATGGTTAGTTATCTCTATTAAACAAAAAAAAATGTTCTTACAATCTTATTGATTTGAGTAAAATTATTAAAAATAACTGAAGTTTTATTTATTTCGGTTTGAGTCTATATTAATTATTTCGGAGAAATAATTATTTTTGTTGAACAATGAGAAAATCTGAAAAAATTAATTGACAACACAGGCTAAGTGGAGATGTCGACAGCTTTCGGAAGAAGCCACCCTTCCTTCGTCAGCACTCTTCGATTGTCACTGTAGGTGTGTAAGATTAAAATCAGCTATTTAAACGCTATTTACATTAAGGTGAAAAAGCGGACGGGAATTATATCACATTTCATCACCCATATGTTACGTTTAGCACGAACTTAATCAATCTATTTTTAACTTTTTCTAACACAGTTGTAATTTCTTACACTGTAGTAGATTTTCTCAGAGTTGCAACCCTTAGTAGGACTTTTCAAGTCTTGAAAAATGTCCGTTAGGTTTGAATATATATTTCATGTTTCTAATTCTGAGAAATATTACTAAATTGCATGGTACCTTATGAGTTGAGTATTAATTCCGTTTTATTTATTGTTGGACTTTATATTTTATAACTGAAGTTTTATTTATTTCGGTTTGAGTCCATATTAATTATTTCAGAGAATTAATTATTTTTGTTAATTGAAAATTGTTATTAAAAATAGTTTTAATAGTTTTTGTTGGTTGTTTTGACAGTCGTGATAAAACTAACAAGGGAAGTATCTCAACTCTTATGAACCGATTTACCTGAAACTTAAAATATATATAATAGAGACAATTCTAAGGTTGGGGTGTCTCGGCTTATCGGCCATATCGGGGATTAAGGGGTTCAAAACATGGGTCAAAAAATGGCGAAAAAATCGTTTTTTTGGATTTTTCAGCCATTTCTTTTTAAGAAACTATATGATGTTTTCATATGAGAAGAAAGGTTTTTTTAATGCCTATCCAATGGTTGCAGAACCTTGTTAAAAAATTGGATTCTTTAAATATTTTTTTTCAGGAAAATGTGTAAATTTTGGGGGGTACTTATGTGAAGACATAGACCTACGATATCCATATGGAGAAGAAATAATATTTATTAAATTTAAGTCGACCCGTATTTTTTCCCTAGACGATATTCCTGTTAGTTCGGAAGTTATCAAAATTTTCCCGAAGGTCCACATGGTTTCATAAGGGGACAACGAAATTTTTAAACACCGATATGGCCGATAAGCCGAGACACCCCAACCTTAAAATCGTCTCTTTAATATATATTTTAAGTTTCAGGCAAATCGGTTCATAAGGGTTGAGATACTTCCCTTGTAAGAGAATGTACAATTTTGTTCTTCTAATTCTCAATGAGGGTAGAGTTGAACATGAATTAATATTTTTGTTTAAACATTAGCGATTTGTCATCTAAATTCCCTATGATACTTGTAGTATTGGGTTTTTATATTTGCTAAATAGTCTTGACAATGGAATCTGATAAATTCAAAAACACGTGTCTTGCAAAAATGACCAACATAAATTTAAAACAACAAAAAAATGTTCTTGAAAATTATTCTATTAGAATATCACAGTTTGAATTAGTAAATGAAAAATGACCTCGAGCTAGATTAAACCATCTCAAAATATAATTAGAAACTCTTCATTTTATAAAAACTCTTCATTTATAAATAAATGTTTAAATTTCTGTCGATTTTTTTTTATCGCTTAATGACATAATTAAATGACATTCTTAAAAAGAAACTATGTAAAAATTAGATTACACTCTAAAAAATATTAGCAAAGTTTCCTATTTCAAAAAATTCCAATTATATACTACTAAAAATTGAGTAAATTCCATTTAACTTAGGTAAAATTACACATTTTGTTTAAATTTACTCAATTTATTGTAGAAAACTGAAATCATTTTAATAAGAGTGTATAACTTTTGATTTGACTTTAATTTAAAATACTTCCTTTGGCATTTTTAAATGACATATTACACTTGAAAGAATTATTTAGTAATTGTTGTTTTCTACAGAATTTTATAAGTTGTCGTGGCGAATAAAATTTAATTATAACAATTGAATTCAACTAAAATTAAAAACACTTCTCGTGACATTTTTTTTAATTTCTAACTGACAGCTTACACTTGACAAAATAATTTAGTAATTGTATTATACCGAAAAATTAAAAAAAAAACACTTTTTGTGACAATTTTAATTTTTTTAAAAATATAATACACTTGAAAAAATACTTAAGTAATTGTTGATGTCTACAAAATTTAAAAGTTTGTCTTGGCAAATAAAATTTAATTATAACAATTGGACTTAACTAAAATTAAAAACACTTCTCGTGACATTATTTTTTTTTAATTTCTAACTGACAGTTTACACTTGAAAAAATAATTTAGTAATTGTATTATACAGAATTTTTTTCTTAACACAATAAAAAACTATATATGTATAAATTTGATTTAGCACAAAAATGAGCATTCAATTGAATTTAATTAATTTTTAGTGTTGTTTCAACACTTTTTACAACAAAAACACAATGATTACTTTGCAACATTTCAATATACAAACTACATATTGTCTCCAACCATTTGATCACATTCTCCCAGCCATCCCTGTCTCTCCCCAGATTTTTTTTGTTTTCAGTTTCCATTTAGAAAACAACTTAAGGTTTATTATCTTTCATTTTAAGCCCAGCCAGCAGCCGTTTATGTCTGTCAAATTTAATAAAAATCACTGATTTTGATTGATGTTGTTTTATTGAGCTCCTCAGTACATACTCATACTCGTACCTAAGTACATCGTTATATGTGGTTTACACACATGCACTAAAGTTTTTGAAAATGTGGAAGAAGTGTGGAAAAAAGTAAATATTTATGCGTACGTGTGTAAAGAGTCGGGAAAAAAACCGTACCAGTGACATTGGAAAGTGTACAAAGTATTTAGTATTAAAAAGGGTGATTCGCTGTCAAGATGAATAAGCGTTAGAGGGTAATGTTGAAAACTCAAACTTTACAAAACAGTTGGGTGTTAAGTGTCAAATGGTTAGGAAGACAAACACAACAAAGAATTCACAGTATAAATATCAGGAATAAAACGTCAGAGAAATCAAATGTTTTTTAGAATGGCAACTGTTTAAATATAAAAAACAAAGAAACTGAAAGTAAATTTTATATTAAATTTCATGCAACACAGTTTCTTAAAGAAATTAAATATTTTGAAAACATTTTTTGTAATAGTAAAGGACACTTTCAAAAAAGGATATTATTCTTTCAGTGTATTAACTAAATTTTAAAATATTTGTTTTTAAAATATCTAAAATTCGGTCAACAATTTCTGAAAGGACACTTTCGGAAAAGATATATCCTTAAATAGAATTTCGTGCAATACAGTTTCTTAAAGAAATGAAATCTTTTTAACATATTTTTTTCGCTATAATTAAGGATACTTTCAAAAAAGGGATACTATTCTTTCAGTGTATTTACTACTTCCTAAAAAGTTTTTTTTCAAAATATCTAAAATTCAATCAACAATTTTTAAAAATTATAGTTCTTATCTTAAAAACATAATTTAAAATACTTGAATTTTTATAAATTCCTTTACGCTATAGTGTAAATTATTAAAAATTTCTATTCCGAAAACTAATACCATTTTTTTCTTTTTATTTTTCTTTACAGATGTTTTTTAAATTTCGAAATCTCTTTATTTGACGCTGAGATTTATTTTTGTTTGTTTCATCTGAAACTCTACAAACTCTACGGATTTATTTACTCTAAATACACTTGAAGAAAAACAAAACAAAAATTGATAATATTTTTCATCACAAAACGTCTTCAGCATCAAAGGGTTTAATACCCTAAAAAAAACTCTCTACATTAACTACACAAAAAACAAAGAAGATTTATTTCTTCTTTGCTCTACTTGCATACAAAGATGTCTCATTTAAAAGATATATTTTCCACAAAATCACGAGAAAGATGGCTGTCTTTCGTCATCTCTATGCTGCTAATATTTTCTCCACAATGCCAAGCCGATGGCTTACAACACATGTCAGATAATGGCGGAGGAGTTGGCGGTGGTGGTGGTATGGGTGGAAATATGGGTTTGGGTATGCATTCGATGGAAGTTAGCCCTGCTCCTGGTTATGGTTTGCCAGCTATACCCAAAGATCCTAATTCACGGTGTGAAGAGATTACGATACCCATGTGTCGTGGCATCGGCTATAATATGACTTCATTTCCTAATGAAATGAATCATGAAACACAGGATGAAGCCGGTTTAGAGGTCCATCAATTTTGGCCTTTGGTGGAAATAAAATGTTCTCCTGATTTAAAATTCTTTTTATGCTCCATGTATACGCCCATATGTCTGGAAGATTATCACAAACCTTTACCTGTGTGTAGATCGGTATGTGAAAGAGCTAGAGCTGGTTGTGCTCCCATAATGCAGCAATACAGTTTTGAGTGGCCTGAAAGAATGGCTTGTGAACATTTACCCTTCCATGGTGATCCTGAAAATTTATGTATGGAACAACCTTCTTATACTGATTCTTCTTCTGGTGGTTCCTCCTCTGGCGGTGGTTCCGGTTCCAGCCGTGGTGATTCTTCTGCAGGCGGCTCTTCTTCGGGTGGTGGCAAGCGTAAACAATCTGGTACGGGTTCTACGTCTGGTACTCAAAAATGCAAAGGCAAAAATTCAAAAAACTGCCAAAGCTCCCTAGGAGAAAAAACAAACGCAAAGGAATGCACATGCTCGTGTCGCCCACCTCTCATACTCCTGGGGAAAGAAGCTCCAATGCTGCAGCCACCTCACTATCCATGGTACATGAACTCGACTGTGTCAAGAATCGCGGGCGTTCAAAATTGCGCAATACCCTGCAAGGGCCCGTTCTTCACAAACGACGAAAAGGAATTCGCCGGCATATGGATAACTCTTTGGTCGGGTCTATGCTTTTGCAGCACTCTAATGACACTAACCACATTCATCATCGACACCGAAAGGTTTAAGTATCCCGAAAGACCTATAGTATTCCTATCGGCCTGTTATTTCATGGTAGCTGTGGGTTATCTCTCGAAAAACTTTTTGCAAAATGAAGAAATTGCCTGTGATGGTAGATTATTGAAAGAAAGTTCAACGGGACCTCATTCCTGCACCTTGGTCTTCCTAATGACCTATTTCTTTGGCATGGCTTCATCAATATGGTGGGTGGTATTAAGTTTTACCTGGTTTTTGGCAGCCGGATTAAAATGGGGCAATGAAGCGATCACGAAACATTCACAATATTTTCATTTGGCTGCTTGGCTTATACCCACTGTACAATCTGTAGCAGTTTTATTACTCTCAGCCGTAGATGGAGACCCCATTTTGGGTATTTGCTATGTAGGCAATCTTAATCCTGATCATTTGAAGACTTTTGTATTGGCTCCATTGTTTGTGTATCTCGTCATTGGCACAACTTTCCTAATGGCGGGTTTCGTGTCTCTCTTCCGCATAAGATCGGTGATCAAACAACAAGGTGGTGTCGGAGCTGGAGTTAAAGCTGATAAATTGGAAAAATTAATGATACGCATAGGCATCTTTTCCGTTCTTTATACCGTCCCTGCTACAATAGTTATTGGTTGTTATCTATATGAGGCAGCCTACTTTGAAGATTGGATTAAGGCCTTGGCTTGTCCTTGTGCTCAAGTTAAAGGACCCGGCAAGAAACCTTTATATTCGGTTTTAATGTTAAAATACTTTATGGCTTTGGCGGTAGGAATAACATCCGGCGTATGGATATGGTCGGGTAAAACTTTAGAAAGTTGGCGTCGCTTCTGGAGACGTCTGTTTGGTCAACCCGATCGTACTGGGGCCAATCAGGCTCTCATTAAGCAGAGGCCACCCATACCACATCCATATGCTGGCTCTGGCATGGGTATGCCCGTGGGATCCGCTGCCGGATCTCTACTGGCTACCCCGTATACGCAAGCTGGAGGAGCTTCAGTGGCCTCCACTAGTCACCACCACTTGCACCATCATGTTTTAAAACAGCCTGCTGCCAGTCATGTATGACATGGAGAGTCAGGTGGAGCTTCAACGATGGGCGGTGGTGGCGGCGGCAGTACAATTGGCGGTGGTAGCGTGCTAGGACATGGTACTCTTATGAGCACGGCAGGCAATAGTACAGTTGGCGGCAGTGGTATGCACGGTGTGGGAGCTCCTCCTGGCAGTTTGATGCATGGTGGTGGTGGTGGCGGCGGTGGCAATGGTGGCATGAATGCTCCTGGTAATGTTTATGGTAATGGGGGTGGTAATGGCAATAACCCGCCCGGTTCAATGATGGATGCAAGAGCTGTTTCAGTAGTAGTTTCTTTGCCTGGTGGGCCTGGTGCCCAGCATCCGGGTCAGGCATTAAGTGATTATGGTCCTATATAGTTAATGGTACGACCTGATACAAATCATTGGGTATCCACAAGTAGTTTTAGTCAATTGTAAAGTGGGTAAGAGGTAGAGAAAAGAGGTATAAAAAAGATCAAAACGAAAATACACTTAAAAAGAAATTGTAGAAATTTAAAATGTTTAACTAATAAGGGAACTATCCCAAACGTTTTATATCGATTTGTCTGAAACTTTAAATATATATAAAGAGACGATTGAAAGATTGGGGTGTCTCTGCTTATCGGCCTTCTCAAAGATTTAAGGGTTAAAAAGATATTTTGAAATACGGCGATTTTTAAGTAGTTTTTTTTTAATTTTTGAACTATTTCTTCTTACGAAACAATACGATGTTTTTATATGTTAAATTTTAGTCGATTTTATTGCAGACAATATTGGTGTTAGTTTGGGAGTTATCGGACTTTTCTCGAAGGACCGACCATATTTTTTTATATAGGTACTCATACAAGAACAAAACTGTGAGTAATTTTTTTTTGAAAATGTTTTTGATCCTAAAACAACTAGTAGTAACCCAGCAGAAATAAATCGAGATTTTGGCGACACAGCATCTGTTTATAGCATACCGTAGCGCATCCAAAGAGCGCTCTTAGGGATGCAGTAAAAGGAAGGGGAAAAAATTTTAATTTTTTTTTAAGATTTTTTATATAAAACTTATAATGTGTAATTATTTTTTGATAAAATTTCACACTTGCTTTCCTTTTTAATATTTTTAACACTTTTTGAATAAAAAAACATGAGTTTTAGACAAAGACACATGATTTGACTGCATCATTATTGCGCATTAATCAGCGCTGCAAAGAGCGCTTCAATCATAGCATCTTTGACCGCTGTTCCCAAAAAAAATCCCATAAAAAATGTGAAAATGAAAATGTCCGATATTTTTTTGATGTTCACTTCCGATTTTTTTTTTTTTTTCATTTTGTTTCACATAAATAAAGTTTTGTAAAGTAAAACGAATGAATTTTTTTGTTATATTTTTTTAAATTTTAGTTATTTGATTTCAACTTTGAATTTACAGCATCTTTATTCTGCTTAAATCAGCTCTACAAAGATACATGAATTCACTGCATCTTTAATCTGCTTAAATCAGCGCTAAAAAGATACATGAATTTACAGCATCTTTATTCTGCTTAAATCAGCGCTCTAAAGACACGTGATTTCAGTGCATCTAAAGAGCGCTGTTTCTGTGTATCCAACTAGCGCTCTAAAGTGGGACATCGCCTTAGGGAATCATGCATGAATTCAGCGCAATTGGATGCGCTCCTTTACTCAAGTTCCCCTTCCAAAAGCTGCTGAACGTTCAGCAAAATTTCTGCTGGGAAAGTAATGTTTTTCAAAATAGTACCAAATGAAGTCGATTTTGTTGCGGACAATATTGGTGTTAGTTTGGGAGTAATCGGACTTTTCTCGAAGGATCGACCATATTTTTTATATACTCATACAAAAACAAAACTGTGAGTTATTTTTTATGAAAATCTTTTTGATCCTAAAACAACTAGTAGTAAACTAATGTTTTTTGGAAATAGTACCAAAAGTTGTATACTTTTTTTCGAAATAGTACTTAAGTACTCTGAATTCGAAATAGGACTTAAAGTTGTTTACTTTCTTGGAAATAGTAATCAAAGTGGTTAAATTTTTTGAAGTGGTACTATAATTGTACATTTTCTTTCAAATAGTACTAACAAAATACTATTTTTCAAATGAGTACCAAAATTATTTTCCTATCTCAGAAAGAACACTAAAACTTTTATACATTCTTCCAGAGAAAAAAAGTAGTACTTATTATGCTCTGGAAAATGTTTAAGGTTTTCAGGAAAATGGTTTCTAAATCCAAACATGGACTTTGATAGAAACTAAATTAGTGTAGAAATCACACATAAACCAAATTTAAGCAAAATTGGCCTATTTTTGTTGTTATATAGTAAGTTGTTCACCGGTGAAAAAAAATGTTTGGAAACATGAATTAATTTGTAGTGAAAATTTGACAGTCATATGTTTGGTTATGTTTTGCGCATCAGCATACATAAAATACCTTCAATTAAAATTTTGTTGATAATTTTTGTCTATTTATGTGATATAATTAATGTTTACAGTCCCAAACACTTATAATTACTTCATTTTATTTCCGAATGTTAAATTTCACCGCTTTTTAAATGGTCTGTACAATTTAAAAAAATTTTGCTTATAGTGTTGTTGCGTATTGATGCAACATATACCGGGTTATTTTGTCGGTTTTTCACCAGTGAACAGAATACCTCTTCAGCGAAATTTTTACGCTTTTGTAAAGCTAGTGTGAAATTTATGTTTTTTTTATATGGAGTTTGACAGATTTTCACGTGAAAACCGAGCAACTTACCCACCTTATAGGCCGATTTAACTGAATATCAGTAAAATTTTAAATGGGAGTCCAAAAATAGTTCAGTAATATCAGATTTGATAAGATTACCAAAGTACACTTTTAACACCTAAAAACAAAATGTTGGTCAAACATTTCCTATTTTCAAGAATTTTGATAGATTTATATGAATATCGGGAGCGTAATTTGTATGGGGGCTATAAGAAAAACTGGTCCGATTTCCTTAAAATTTGCAATGGTGATTTTTGAGTACAAAACACAATTTCCTATTAAATTTCGAAAGAATACGTATTATAATACGGTTATTAGAGTCATTAGAGCCAAGTTTAAAGGGAACTTTGTATAGGGGCTAGGTCTATACATGGACCGATTTGTTTCCAATTTCAGTACTCTTCGTCCTTGCAGCAAAATAAGCTTAAGTTTCAAACTTCAGCCAAATTGGATGATAATTGCGACCTGAATCGTGTTAGCAACGTTTACATGGTCGAACGGACATAGCTAAATCGACCCGAAAAGGTATTCGGAGTTGATTGGTATACTTGGAGGGATCGGTATATCTTTCGGGTAGTTACAATCTTCAGCACAAACTCATTATACCCTGTGCCACAGAGTTGTGAGGGTATAATCAGTCAAAATTCTTGAACGATCAATTGAAATTCTTAAAGGATCTATTAAAATTCAAAAAAATTTTAAAAAAATCAATAGAATTTCGGGAAAGATTAAATGAATTTCAAAACAGATAATTTTAAATTCGAAAAAAACATTTAAAATGTTCGAAAAAAACATTCGAAAAGATCGACTGAAATTTAAGAAAAAAAAACCTATTGAAGTTCGTAAAAGATCTCAATTGAAGTTAAAAATCAATTGAAATTCGTAAAATATCAATTAGAAATCCAAAAATACCAATTGAGAAAGATCAATTGGTATCTTATTATGAATTTAAATTCGAAAAATACCATTTTGAATTTAAATTTTAAAAGATCACCTTAAATTCGAAAAAAACTTTTCAAAAGTAAAAGATCAATTGAAATTAGAAAAAAGTGAATTTAAATTCGATCGTTACTGAAGTTTTGAAATTCTTCTGGCAATTCGAAAACTTTGCGAGCAAATTGTGTTGAATTTTAGAACTTTAAATCAAATCTTTCGAATTTAATTGATCTTTTAAATTTCAGCTGATTTTTGTTTTCTATTGTTATTTTTCGAACAAGAAAGGGTATTTAGGTCGCTGTTTCAAAAAAGTAATTCACATAGAAAATGTGAAAATGAAAATTTCCGAATTTTTTTAGATTTCATTTTCGGGTATTTTTAATCATTTTGTTTTACATTAAAAATTGATGAAAGTAAATCGAATGCCCTCTTATCGTTATAATTTTTAACTTTTAGATATTCGATTTTAACTTTAAATGAAGATGTGAAGAACAAAAAACAAAATTCGATTTCATGAGATTCGGAAAACTTCATGTGAATTATAACGTTGTGAAAGACAGAACCAAGGCCTATTTTTTTTTTTTTGTAAAATTTTCAACATTTTTCCGATTTTTGAATATTTTTAAAAAAGCGTTTTTTTAGAATTTAAATTATTAACAATTATAAAAATTAAATGTTTGAGCTCGAGGCCTAGATTTTTCTTTGATTAAAATTCTTCTTTAGTTGTTTCTAATATTTCGCAACTCTTTGAGAAGCATCCTCAGGGAATATAGTACAATTTAAGATGACTAGTTATAAACAATTTTTAAAATTTGTGTTTTTTATTAAAAATCCACTTAATTCACTGAGGATGCTGCTCAAAGAGTGGCGAAATATTAAAAATAATTAAAAAATAATTTTCATCAAAGAAAAAACCAGGCCTCGAGCTCAAACATTTTATTTTTATAATTATAAACAACTATAAATTTTTAACAATTTTAGTTTAAGTGTATTTTCCCGCAGATCTTGAAAGACTTTAAGAGTTCCCCACTAGTTCGTTTACTTTGACAAAATTATTTGAGGTTATTTACACTGTAAAATATTAATAAATTTCTTGCTGATTTATATTTTTCACAAAACAGCAATAAATGAAAAACACTGTTAGAAAAAAATTTACGATCAGCTGCCATATTTAAAATCTAGTAAAGTAGTTTTTAATTATTATTTGTTTTAAATACTATAGAAATCAAAGCTATTTAACTAATAAAATAAAAATCTAGTCCACATTTTTTTCCATAATAAAATTTAAGAAAAACTACTGAAAACTTTAAACAAAATCGAAAAGCACAATATCTTTAATTATTTAAAAAAAAAATGTTTATTCAAAATAAACAAAATCTAAACTACTTCTTCTTCTTTTTATTGTTTTTTTTTATTATTTCTTGTTTTAAATTAATTTTTCTTAAATAGACTGACTTTTATAATAAATAAATGAAATGATACAAAACAAAAAACACTAAGAAATTTTAAGAAAATCTTGAAGAAAAATCTACAAAAAAATAAGAATGGAAACAGTGAATAGGAAAGGATAAAGAAACCATACTGCCACTGCCAAAAGCCAAGCCATAATGTAAAAAAATAACAAAAAAAATATATAAAAAAAAATCTAACAAATCGAATAAAATATCAGAATTAAATACATTTGTAAAATATTTCATATTTTTTAAAAACTAAGTTACAATTTAATCATAAACAAAAAAAAAACAAAATCTAATACATAAAATTTAACAAAAAGAAACAAAAAATTAATTTTAAAAATAAAATTTAAATTTAGTTTTAAGTTAATCTTAAAAAAAAATTGTAAATATTTATTTATATAAAAAAAATCTAATTATAAAAACTGTATTAAATCCAAAAAGTCTTAAAATGCATTTTTAAAAATTTAAAAAAAAAAATATATATAAAAAATTGGTATATTTAAAAAAAAAGAAAAATTTAACAAAAAATAAAGCATTTAAGCTCAACTTATTTTATAAACATTCTTTTATAGAATTTTAAAACAAGCCAATTTTAAACATAAAACTAAAGCAAAACTATCATGATTATATATTTAAAAAAAAATGTGTATAAAGTTTTATAAATTTAGTAATTAATTGACAATTATTTATAAAATATAAATTATATATACCTAAAACCTTAATAATTGATGCAAAACAAACATGAATTTATAATCCTAAAACCGAAAAAATTGCAATAAATCTTGATTTTTTATTAAAAAATATTAAATTTTTTGAGTTTTTATTATTTTTTATAGCTTTCTTTAATAGAATTTTTAGTTGTTTTATGTTTTACATGGAAATGTTTAGTTTTTTTTAGTAAGATCTTACTTTTTAAATATTTTAACTTCCAAAATGGTTTTATAAGGAATTCTGCTGGAACTTTTAGTTCAAAATTTTACTCCTAAAAAAACAAGTGTAAGCGCTGATTTGGCTGTGCCGAATCTAGTAAATCGCTAGAGAAAAGTATTTTTATATTCTTTGCCATTCCATTTTTTTTAATAAACCCGCCCTCAGAAGGGAGCAGGCGAAAAATATTATAATTTTCAAAACCCTAAACTATAAACTTTTTCTGACGTCAAAGTATTTTGAAAAATTACAAAAATGTTACGAGAACCGAAACCGATTTGTGCTATACCCCCATGTGATAGAAATTGATTATTTTAATATATTTTTGAGAGATCAAATAATGTTAATTCATATATTTGAATCAATAAAACAGAAAAAAATTAAAATTTCAATCAACAAAAACGCGGATTCAATCAATTTTTTGATTGAAATTCCTCCAATTAAAAAAATTGTTATACCAATCAAAAAATTGTAGGTGATTGATTGAACATTTTTTCAATCAAACATCTTTTCGATTCTGATTAAAAATTTTATCAATTTTTATTTATAGTCAATCAAAATAATGATTGATTTAACAAATGAATTGTAAGCTTATGACAAAATTATCCAAAAAAAATTCATATTTTTTGCTTTCCAATATGTTGCCAACAATAAAAAAACTAAAACCAGATTAATTTGTGTATTTTTAAATTAACAAATAAACTAAAGCGAAAAAAATCTGGTATGTTGAAAAATTGTAATTCGACAGTTAAAGAAAATAACACAAATTTTAATCAAAACATTGATTGACTCTTTTAAATTTTGTTGATCAATTGATTTAATTGAACATTTTTAGCAAATCATTTTTTGTGTGCCACTTACAACCTTCTTCTGTTAAAGATTCTGATAATTTTTCTATAGAAAATGTGGCTCTAAATCAGTCATGGGCATTTTTGTAATTCCTATTCCCGCGGGAATAGGCGCTGCTTGTGCGCTGTCGACACACGTACACTATAAAATTCTGTTGCTTGAGCAAATTTGTCGACTTTTCGCTTGCTACTACCCACACAAGCATAAATGTTATAGTATGTGTGTGCGCACCGCTGCTCTAAATCTGGAAATTTTTCTGTTGAAATAGTGTCTTAGAATTTTTCTTTAAAAATATATGTTGGGTTAACAGCTTTTCCATATGAAAAATGTTTCAGATTTTAAGAAATTGTCTAAGAAAATATTTGAAGGCTTTACAATCCTAATTTTTTGTATTTTCAAATATTTTCTATAAAAAAATACTATAAAATTTAGGATTTTAAAAGTGTATCAGAATTTTTTTTTTATTGAAAAAATGTTTTAGAAACTGATATTTTTTCAAAATTTGAAAATTTTCTTTCAAGAAAAATATCGGGAGGGTAGTTTGTACAAGTAGAACTGGACTGATTTCTTTGAAATTTCAAATGATGATTTATAAACAAAATACGATTATCTGCTAAATTTCGAAAGGATATTTATTATATAGTCATTTGAGCCAAATTTAAAATGGCCGTTTGTAAGGGGATTTTTGCAATTTCAATAGCGTTCAACATTGAGTACAAAGAATCTATCTGGTAAATAATAATTTTCAGACACATCGATTAAAAATTATTGCCTCAAAAGGTGATTCTGAGTTGATCGGTATACTTAACGGTGGGTCTAGGACCAATATTTCGGTTAGTTACAAACATCAGCACAAAGTCATAAGTATGGAAAAAAAAAATTGTGTGAAAAATATGTTTAATGTCAGACTTAAACCTCAAAGAACGAACAGAAAATATTGACCGAAAAAGATTTTTCAGCAACGTTTCTGGTATGGGTGAGCCACTTTTCCACGGTAGACGTTTTCGATCAGAGAAAAAAGTGTAAAACAGCCCATCCTAATAAACATGAACCAATTTTTATTAACTTCAACATGCTTTTTCTTAAAAAGATGTTTTAAAATCGTATTAATAACGTTAAAATCTAGCCTAAAACTTATCGTTAGTCGATTGGTATACTTCAATCACTTAGAAAATTATTACAGTTACTACATGACGGTCATTTGTGTAGTAAGTAGTAGTGGTTGCTTTCAAATACAATTTCAGTTGTTTTTGCATGAAAAATGTAGTCGTTTTAAAAAACAAATACTAAAAGCTACTACATTGTAGTAACAGTTGTTTTATGTAGTTGTTTTTAGTCTAGAAAAAAACTTATAATTTTCTAAAAAATTTTAGAAAAACGGATGTGCAGGAATTATTTCCAAATAATTTTAACCGTTTTTGACGGTGAGAAGTTTTTTTGTTAATAAAAAAATTCAGGCAATTTGAGTCAAAGTAAAAACAACTGTAATTTGAAGTAGTTTTTACAGTTTTTTTTAGTTGTTAATAAATAGTTAAAAACAACAATAATTTTTGGTTGATTTTACCGTAAAATGTAGTGGACGCCTAAACAACAACAGATGTAGTAGCTTTAACTGTGTTTTGTACTGGAATCTACCGTCATAATTTTTTGAGTGATGAGGGTGTTGAACCAATATTTCGGGTTGTTTCAAATGTCAGCGCAAACAATTAATGAAGACATTTTTGTCGAATCCTCTGTTGTAAAAATGTTAAAAAGATTAGTTAGGTGGGTTGGTACTAAAAACGGTCTTAATATTAACAATTTTTAAAATTTTATATTACAAAATCTGAATAACTAGAATTGCCAGGGTTGCCACTCAATTGAGAGTTGCTTTTTTTAAGGAGAAAATAAGCTGCAGTTGTACAGCAAAAAATACTGAACCGATTTTGATAAAATTTCTTTTGATTTGTAGATTATTAAATTCTCTAGTATTTATCGTGTCCATTTTTTGAAAAATATTGAATTTTGTTGAAGTTATGATAATGTAAATTTAAAAAATGAAAAAATTCACTCTTCTTTTTTCATTTCTTTCTTCTTTCATCAAAATGGCAAAAATTGCCCTCGATAAGTACTAGAGAAATTAATATTCCACAAACCAAAAAAATTTCATCGAAATCGATTCAGTAGTTTTTGCTGTGCAACTGCAGCCGATTTTGTCCTTGAACAAAAAAAAAAACAAAACACAATTGAGTGACAACCCTGCTAGTCAGGGCCGTCTCAAGGTATGGCGGTGCGCTTGTGCACACAAGAATTTGGTGCCAAACTGGAACGTAAAAAGTCGCATGAAAAGAAAAAAAATATTTTCTTGTGCGACTTTTTCGAAAAATGTCTCAGAATCTCAGATTTTTTACATTAGAAAATTTTCTATACGAAAAATGTATCTGAATCTGATAATTTTTCTATACGAAAAATGTCTCAGAATCTCAAACTTTATCTATACGAAAAATGTCTCAAAATCTGATGAGACTTTTTCTATACGAAAAATGCCTCAGAATCTGATACTTTTTCTATACTAAAAATGTCTCGGAATCTGAGACTTTTTCTATACGAAAATGTCTCACACTCGAAGACTTTTATTATAAGAAAAATGTCCCAGAACCTGAGTATCTTCTATACGAAAAATTTCTCAGAATGTGAGACTTTTTCTCTCATTCTGAGCAATACGAAATATGCCTCAGAATGTGAGTCTTTTTTCTGTACGAAACATGTTTTTAAATCTTAGACTTTTTCTAAACGAAAAATGTCCCAGAATTTGAAGCTTTTTCTATACGAAAAATGTCCCAGAATCTGATACTTTTTCTATACTAAAAATGTCTCGGAATCTGAGACTTTTTCTATACGAAATTGTCTCACAATCGAAGACTTTTATTATAAGAAAAATGTCCCAGAACCTGAGACTCTTCTATACGAAAAATTTTGAGAAATAGTCTCACATTCTGAGCAATACGAAATATGCCTCAGAATGTGAGACTTTTTCTATACGAAAAATGTCTCAGACTCTGAGACTTTTTCTATACAAAAAATGTCTCAGAATCTGAGACTTTTACTATACGAAAAATGTCTCAGACTCTGAGAATTTTTCTATACGAAAAATGTCTCAGAATCTGTGACAACAGTACTGCTAATTCTACACTACAAAATTTTGAGTTATAAAATTTAAAAAAAAAAATACTTAAGTTTATCTTTACTCGAAAAAGATGTTTAACATTGAACTTGAACATGACATTTTCAGTTGCAGCTAACCTAACTAATGAGGGTACCATTTTATGTTATCCCAGCCGGTAATTATCAGCTGAATAAACATTAAATTTTAACTCGCTTAATAAGAAGATTGATGTTTATTCATCCGGTAATTTATTGTTTATTCAGCAGGTTTTTATGAAAAATGTTTTAAAAAAAAGTGTTTCTTATTATTTTTAGATTTTAGTGTCTCATTCTTAATTATTTTTACAAAGTGCTTATACAATATCGTCCCACGATTTATAAAACCCATTTAAAAAAAATGTTCAATCATACTGATTTTTGAGTTAAAAATTCAAAACATTTCGCTCCTTTGTAAAAAAACCTTTCTTATTTTTTTAGTTGAAATTTTTTAGTTTTTTGATTAAATTAATTTAATTTAATCAATTTTTAGTAAAAAATTATTTTTTTTATTTAAAAAAAAAAACATTAATGGAAAGAAGTACTTTGTGTAAAAAAAGTGTAGAAAAGATATGTTTGGTTACAATTTGACAAGAAGAGCTGTGCTCTAATTTCAAAAACCAAAATATTGTAAAGCCAAAGATCCATGCAAAAAATAAAAAAATCTTTTCTATCCACAATTAGCCAATATATTTAGGCTAAATTCTTGGTAAATCACCTTTTTCAATTTTATAATATTCAAAAAAAAACATTCAACTTAAAAAAATGTATTATAAGCCTAGCTATCATTTTTTCTACCCTCTCATTAAAAATATCATATAACATTTTTTATAAAGTAGTTGTTACATATTTTTCTTATATATTTAAAATTATTTGTTTATTGAATTTTCAGTTATATTTTTTTCTCAGTGTACCTTAGGCTTAATGTATTTTGTATTATAATTCAATGATCTTAATAATTAAAAAAAAAGCTTAAAAATCCTTTTGTTTTTGAAAAAAAAACTTTGTAACGAATATACGTAATTTGAAAAGACAAATTTTTTTCTAAAAAAAAATATAAAATTTATAAATGTTTATATTAAATATTAAGTTTTAAGCAAAATTATAACAAAACAAAAATTGTAGAGTTTGTTGGTCTTGAAAAAAAGTGTGTTAGAAAAATGAATGGTAATGAAAATTGGTAATGTAAAAACAAATAGTATAACAAAAATTTTCAAAATTCAAAAAAATAAAAAAAATTTTAAAGAAAAAAACTTAAAACTGTAAACAAAATTAGAAGCTAACTTCCGAGGTATCCATGGTTTAGCGCACGATTGCTCAATTCCAATACCATCCACGGATACAGATGACAATGTTGATTACACGGTCTGTCAATTGATTAACAATGTGAGATTCAACATACAAAATTGGGTCTTACGTGTAAATATATTTTCTTGACCTCACTTGGGGATTGTAGTATGGTCCAGGGACGAAATTCTTTAAACTAAACAGAATTTCTCAAATTTTTTAAATTTTTCATAGGAAAAGGTAAACAAAAGCTTAGCCTGGCAGAAGTTTCTATTACACTATTAATCATTTAAAAACAAACAATGATGCGACTGGGACGCGACCTTACACAGCTAATTGCAATTATTCTCGTGATCATAAATCTGGTATCAAAACTTGTCCATTACATCAGGTTTTTGAGAAAATTAAGATTAAATTTAAAAAAATTCACGGTTTTGGGCTTTTTTGACAACTCATAGCGGATGAACCCTATGTGAATGGTGAAGAAAAATACTTAAAATGAATGAATAAACACTTTCCGCAAAGCAATCACCACCGAAAGGGTATCTGTTACCATGTCTAAGATATTTAAACGTCCTGAGACGTTTTTCGAATAGAAAAAGTCTCAGATTCTGAAACATTTTTCGTTAAGAAAATGTCTCAGATTCTGAAACATTTTTCGTTAAGAAAATGTCTCAGATTCTAAGACATTTTTCCTAGAGAAAAAGTCTCAGATTTTAAGACACATTCTAAGACATTTTTTGTATAGAAAGAGTCTCAGATTCTGAGACATTTTTCGTATAGAAGACTATATCTTATACAGCAATTACCACCTGGTAAATTATCTGAAATCTATTCCTATCTCTTATTTCGCAGATGACAGCAACATTTGTCATTAATTTTCCTTAATTCCTGAGATTGAAGCTATGAGGTAGAACAATAATGACACACTCAGTCACGATCTTACACGACAATATCCGAGTGGGGTCTTGCGAATAGGGACATTTTAATGCTCGCAAAACTCAATGTTGTACGGTAAACAACAGACGGCTTGTGGTATCAGTGTCATTTATATCGATGGGTGATATAGCTATTGGGAAATCAGACACTATGTTCTAGGCATGAAAATCCAATGTGATGTTCGATGGAACCAAAATTTTTTTTAAATGTAGAAAGAAGCATTCCGTTGTCTTGGTTTCATAAAACGGTGTAAGAATTACTTCACTCCGTCTGATATACTCACTAGACCTGTTTTTTAAATCAAGGTTCATTGGATTGGCTCAGATTTGCTCATTAGCATCTAAAAATAACAAATTCAAAATTTGAAGGCAATCGGATAAGGGAAACACGTGCCAAAAATCGGTTGAAAATCTTAAAAAGTGATTTTAAAGAAAAAAAACACTTATTTTTGTTTTTACAAAAAAAAATATTTTAGACATAATTTTCAAATAAGTAAAATAAATAGTTTTTTATATAAAATTATCTTTCTGAAATCGGAGGAAAATTGGCCAAATTATACATACTTCCCCAGACTATTATACCGTAATTTTTTATATGAGAGAAATTATTTTTTTTCTGATTTTACATTGTTGGGAAAATTACACCGCTCTACAAATCTGAGGCTTGTCGCTGCGTTTTGAATGAAACCAAAAAAGTGTATAGGTTTTGGTTTCCCGATTCCATAACGGTCACTCAAATTTTTCTATCACGTCACAATTTTGAGAAAATCGCGGTTAAAGTGTCAAAAAAGGCCCATTTTGGCCATTTTTGAGCGCCTATAAAATAAGATCCTGACATGCGAATGACTCGATATCAAAATCATTCAAAAGTGCGTAATTTTCTCTTTAAGACTAAATCAAGTTTTCTTGGAATTTAATTTTTTATTTAAATCTAATATTTATTTTTTAAAAAACACTGTGTAAATAAAATAAATATTTGAAAAATGGAAGGTTTTTTGTTAATGATTCCTTTGCCATTTTAGAAAATTAAATTCCAAGAACATTTTATCTTGTCTTATAGAGAAAATAACATAGAGGGTATTTATACACAGCCTTTTTTTGCTTGCAATAAAGTCTTGCAATTTTTTTTTTGTAGGCAAACGGGGGTGAAAAGAAAACGGGGTAGAAAAAAAATCACGATTTCTGTTTTCCTTCTTTTATGCTTCTCACCCCCGATTGCCGTCAAAAAAAAGTTGCAAGTCTTTATTGCAAGCAAAAAAAGGCTGTGTATAAATACCCTCATACTTTTGATTGAGCTTAATATCAAATCAATCGCATGTCAGGATCTTATATTAAAAACTTTCAAAAATGGTCCAAAATGGCCTTTTTCGGCACTTTAACCGCGAATAACTCAAAATCCTGATGTGATAGACATATTTGGGTAGCAGATTTGGAATCAGCGCAACAAACACTACCTAAATTACCAGAATCCAATACGCATTTTCATGTTGAGCAGTGTTATCATTCAATTATGTCTTAAACTGATGTAGAACAAATTTGAGGTCAATTGGATAATATAAATGGAAATAAAATTTTTTTGCTATCCAAAAAATGTACGGTCTATGGTCTGGGGAAGTATTTATGACTTTGTCATTTTTCATCCGATTTTTGTGTCTTTTGGCTGTTAAGAAAGATAATTGCAAATAAAAAATTAATTTATTTTTTACTTTTTTGAAAAAGTAAGTTTAAAGTACATTTTTTTTTTGTAAAAACCAAAAAAAAAATAGTTTTTTCCCATATAAAATTTTTAACCGATTTTCGGCACGTGTTCCCCTTATCCGATTTTCTCCATATTTTGAATTTTTAGTTTTTAGATACCAATAAACAAAACTGGACCCATCCATGTTAGAAAATTTTCCTTGTGTTTAAGAACAGGTCTCATACTCACTGTCAATATAAACACGGTAAGTGTTCAGCTGAAATAAGCAAACTCATCCCTGAAACGCGGGTGCATGCCCGTAATACTCGCATTTCCAGCAGATAACATTCGTTCGTTGTCGACTGTTCAATGCATTACAGAGAAAATTTCAGTCGAACTAGCCTAAAAGCCTTCCCAGTCAGTTAGAACTTAGAAAAATTCAAATTAAACGTCCACAAACACTACTCCCTTTTTCCGTCTCCTTATAACATTTTCCTAATACCAAGGCAAAGCATTGCATTAGAAGGAGGCATCCCCTGAGTGTTGGCTCAAAGTAAAATATTCCTAAATGTAAACCAAAGTAAATATTATTCCAAAAACCCAGTCTTAGTGGATCCATTTAAAATTTTAATTCTCAGAAGGCACTTTTTTGGTACGACTTTTCCTACATTCAAAAATTTCAAGGACTATTATTTAAGGATTTATATAAAAAGAATCAAAGTATACTTTTGAGCAGTTTTTTACCTCATAAAAAGAAAGAAGGATTTGGACCTAAGGAAATATTTTGTCAACATGTTTTCTTTCTACTGGTATTCTACATTCCAATATTTCAGGAGACAGAAAAAGTACCAAAGTACAATTGTTTAACCATTTTTATAGCTTTAAAATCGGAATATTTAAATAGTACTTTTTTGGTTTCTCTGCTATAGGATCCAAATTTCTAGTTTCTAGGACCATTATCTAAGGAATTATAGAAAATACAGAGCAAAAATACATCGTTTAGCCCCCTTAAATTCCAAATGTTCAAGTCTCTGCACTCACATAACAAATCCGATCGACACAACTGTAACCGGTCATGCGGTTGTCATATCATCAGTACGGTTATGGCAACCGCAATACGGTTGCGGCAACTGAAATACAGTTGTAACAACCGAATGACCGGTTGCAACAACCTCAAAAATGAGGATGGAATATTTAATGTTGTGACAACTGTATTTGTTATGTTAGTGTACCTTCAGTAGGTTCGGCTAGGAGATGATAACCAGTCAGTAATGGTACAAATTTATTAAAATGGAAGGTTTAAAATCTGTGGTTTTTCCAAGAAAAACTGGTAACTTCAAATATAACAAATTAACACCTAATCCGGTAGTTACATAGGAAGAATTTGAAACAAATTTCAATCAACAAAAACGCGGATTCAATCAATTTTTTTATTGAAATTCCTACAATAAAGAAAATTGTTGTTCCAACCATCAAATTGTAGGTGATTAATTGAAATTTTTCGAATTTGATCACAAATTTTATAAATTTTTTATTTCCAGTCAATCAAAATAATAATAAATTTTACGAATAATTTGTAAGCTTATGAAATTAATCGTTCAACTGTTGACGAGTGTGGACGTGTTTTATTTTAACTCCGTGCTATAAATTGAATTACTAAAATTGTTCGTAATAGGTTTGTTCGTAATAGGTATTTTTGTGATATTTTCATTACCACATCAAGGAAAATGAAAATATGGACACAAATGATACCGATTTAGTTCGAGGCTCTGCCTCACCGACTGGTGCTGGTCCTAGCACTGGTCTTAGGGTTGCGACCTTGAAGTCCGGCCTTGATTCTGGTAGGGGTGCTCAGCCTAATATTGGTGGTAAAAAGAAAAAGAAACTTAAGCCATCAAAGGTCAGGCACAACCAGAGAAGGCTTTGTTTGAAAATAATTAACAGACTAAGCCAACTCGATGGAACGAAGCTCTCCGAACGTGAGAGGGCGTCGCTATCATGGGCGAAAGGAGTCATTGAAGAACAGGACAAACTTTCGGCAATGCGCGCATCTGACAAACAGAGCGCTGTTTCGGCCTCGTCATCGAAGTCTGGTAAAAGGTTGCGCTCGCCCGACGAGAAACCTTTACCTAAAAGATCTAAGGTGACCGGCAACGTCTGGACTCAGTCTTTTAGTGAAGTGGTGAAAGGTAACTTCGTTAGGGCTGTGATAAACAGGCAAAATGGGGATTGTAGTATTCCAAGGGACAAGTGGAGTTTAGTTGAAACTAAACTAAATGAAATCTACTATAGGCTTCTTGAGAGTATGCCTGATTTTCTCCCTACTACTGTCAACGCAGGTTGGTATCAGGGGCGAGTAAAACTCGTTGCTTTTGGAAACGAAAGATCCGCAGCCGTGTTTAAGGTTGCCATTAGCCAAGTGGGAGAGTTATGGCCTGGAGCCAGACTGGACGTTGTGGAAAAACATGATATCCCCTCGCAACCCAGAGCTCATGCATGGATCCCAATGGCTACAAGTGACACTGCGGTGATTCTAAAGATGATAAAGGTCTGCAATCCTGACCTTCCAACTCAGAATTGGCAAATTGCCAGATTGGGTGAGATGGAGGGCGCTCGTCGTCAAGCAGTGGTCTTGGTTAATGAGGAATCGCTTCCGCTTTTAGCCAGGACTGACGGCATTATTAGATTTGGCTTTTTTCATATAAGAGCCCAGTCACAATTGGCACCACCGACGACGAACCACTGCAAAAGAGAGAGCGACACATTAAAATTAAGCGACAGACGACCGGACACATTTTATAAAGAAAAAGACGCTCATATCAGTCACACATCTATTTTTTTCTTTTGTTATCCTATAAAACCAGGTATACAATGTTACTTGTGTGCAACACACACACACAATATATTAACTCCAATTGGAAAAATTAGCATATTTTGTTGAACATATGGCAACGCTACTTGATACAAATTTGAGAAAAATGAGAGGGTGGTGAGAGAGCACTACAAAAATAGAATAGAATCTATTCTGGCGGCAGTGTGGTCGACCACAAAGCGATTTTTTGCTTTTCATACAAAATGTATGAAAACATTTTGTGGTTACCGAATGTGGTTCCAATTGTGACTCGGCTCTAAGAGTCAATGTCTACAAGGGCGACCAGAAGCCTATTTTGGAAGCAGACAAGTCAGTGGCAGAGTCGGCTGGGGAGGAGAATCTGGAAAAGGTTGATATTCAGCTGACCGATTCTAGGCTGATGGGAGATGCATCTGGCATTTTCGAAACCGAATCTGGTAACGAATGCGACCTCTGTGATGGCACGGAGGATAAAGCTGATGCCACTATGGGTGACATTCAGGACGAGGCCCATGCAGTGAGGAATTCGGAGAGTTCTGTTGCCTCCGATTCAGAACAGATGGGACACATATCTGGCTTATTCGAAACCGAATCTGGGGACGAATGCGACCTCTATGATAACACGGAGGATGAAGCCAATAACACGGTGGTGGAAAGGATGGTGGAAAAAAAGCAAGATGTTGCGGTTCCTACAAATAAACCTCCATCACTGTAAGGCAGCCTCAGTTGCACTATTGCTGCGCCTGACAACAGGAGCAGTTGACTTGGTTTTTATCCAAGAGCCCTGGGTGCGGGGTGGCAGGGTTTGCGGATTGAAGACCCCTGGGTTTAAGTTGATGGTTGCCAAAGGTGAGGGCTCACCAAGAGCCTGCATCTTGGCGAAAAATGGCTTAAATATATTCTTTTTATCAACTTTTAGTGATATGGATGTTACAGCGGCTAGCTTAGAGCTTCATGGGAAATCTATTTGGCTCGCCTCTGCGTATTTTCCTAATCCGGGGCCAATACCCCCGGAGAAGGTTGGCGGTCTGATTCGGGAGTCTGAATCTAGGGGTCACCAGTTACTAGTGTGCTGTGATGCTAATGCACATCATTCGATATGGGGTAGTACAGACACAAATGATAGAGGCGAATCACTTTTGGAGTTTTTGTTAAGCACTAACCTGTATATTTGTAACAAGGGTAGTGAACCAACTTTCGTTACAAGTACGCGGCAAGAGGTTCTTGACGTAACACTTGTATCAGATACATTGTCTGACAGAATTGATGACTGGAGAGTTTTGGAAGAGCATTCTTTCTCAGATCATCGCTACATTGAGTTTTTACTCAGGGAGCGTGCCCCGGTTGAGACAGTCTCTAGAAATCTGAGAAGAACAAACTGGGTGAAATATAGGGAGACTTTTTCTTTGCTTTTGGATGAAGTACCCCTATCTGAACCGCATAGTTTAGCGGAAATTGACTGTCTGGTTGACCATATAACAAATGTTTGTAATAGGTGCCTGGATGCGTCTTGCCCTTCTGCAAAGCCTAGAGGGAAAAAAAAGCCACCTTGGTGGTCAAATGAGTTGCAGACGAGCAGAGATTCCTGCAGAAAGCTCTTTAATAAGGCTAAATTTTCAAGAGCGGACGAGGACTGGTCTGCATACAGGCTGCAACTTAAGAGTTATAAAAAGATGATCAGAAATGCAAAATGTGATTCTTGGAAAAACTTCTGTGGAAAAATAGAAGACGTTTCTGAGGCATCCAGGCTGCGCAAGGTTCTGGCTTCTTCTCCTTGCACCCTAGGATACCTGAAAGATCCTAATGGGGTGTGGTCTTCCTCCAGTGGAGAGTCGCTGGATCTCCTTTTAAACACGCATTTTCCGGGCAATTCCATGACGCCGTTTCAAGCTTTGGAACGTTCTGACGCCCAAGCATCTGAAATTGCTTCGGAAATAATAAATATGCCAACATTAATCTGGGCGATAAAAAGCTTCAGGCCCTATAAATCCCCGGGACCTGATGGTATAATCCCGGCTGAGTTGCAGCAAGTGTTGGACTATATAGCCCCGTTGCTGTATAATCTATACACAGCATGCATCAACTGGTCGTATATTCCTTTAAAATGGAGGGATACCAGAGTCGTATTTATCCCAAAGGCTGGGAAAAGTTCCCACACAGCTCCGAAGGATTTCAGACCAATTAGTCTGTCTTCTTTTTTGTTAAAGACAATGGAACGAATGATAGACTCATATTTGCGTAGAGTGATTGACCCGAGGTTGCTTTCGACAAAGCAACATGCATACAGCAAGGGACGATCAACGGAAACAGCTCTTCATGAGCTCGTTGGTACCATCGAGAGATCGCTTTCGGTAAAGGAGTACACTATGGTGGCCTTTCTTGATATTAAGGGGGCTTTTAATAATGTCATTCCAGAATCGATAATATTGGCATTGTCTGGTCTGGGAGTAAAGCGTGAAATCGTTTTAATGGTGGAAAACCTACTTGCCAATAGACGTATAACGTCTGAATTGGGAGCGTCCATCATATCTCGATTTGTCAATAGGGGCACACCACAAGGAGGTGTTCTTTCGCCGCTTCTTTGGAACCTGGCACTGAATTCAATGCTACTATCTCTAGAAGCACGTGGTTGTCATGTTATCGCATATGCTGACGATGTCGCGATAGCGGTAAAGGGGAAGCATCTGCCAACATTGCGGGACATTCTTCAGGGTTCTCTGAAAGATCTGTCTAAATGGGCAAGAGACTGTGGTCTAGGAGTTAATCCCAGTAAAACAGAGCTTGTTTTGTTTACAAGGAAAAATAAGATTCCTGCTTTTGATCCTATTTCTCTGGACGGTACTGAAATCACCTTCTCAGAGGGAGCCAAGTATCTTGGAGTATTTCTAGATAGGAAGCTGAATTTCAGGCGTAATATTGAGGAACGGGTGAGAAAAGCAACGATTGCTTTGTATTCCTGTAAAAGGGCCATTGGAAAACGATGGGGTTTTAGCCCTCAAGTCGTTCATTGGATCTATACAGCAGTGGTGCGTCCAATTTTGCTGTATGGAATCATTGTCTGGTGGCCAGCTTTGGAAACAAAAGCGAACTTTGTCTTTATCACGAAGGTACAGAGAATGGCGTCAATGTGCATCACTGGTGCTCTTCGTACTACACCTACGGCTGCATTAGAAATCCTCCTTCACCTGATACCCTTGGACATATTGGGTAGGCAGTATGCGGCTGCGTCGGCAATTCGACTTAATAGCACGCTGCAATGGAGGAGCAGTGATTGTGGCCATAGCGCGATCTTGAAAAAGATAACAATACCACAAAATGTGGACTGTGCTCCCTCTTTGAGCCTCTTTGAGCGCCACTTTACCACTATGATACCATCCAGGGAGTCTTGGATGGGGGATACTCCGGGTAGTGGAGCTACCATAAATTTTTACACAGATGGATCGAGGCTGCACGAACAAGTGGGCTTTGGGGTCTATTCGGAAGAGCTTGGATTGAGCCTGGCTCGTAGATTGCCAGATCATTGCAGTGTTTACCAGGCAGAGATGCTGGCAATAAAGGAAGTGGCTGACTGGTTGAGCTGCAATGTCTTGTCTACAACCGCAGTCAACATCTATACTGACAGTCAAGCCGCGGTCAAGTCCCTGGATTCAATGTTTCTGAAAACAAGATCTGCCCTTAACTGCCGCACGTCTTTAAATGAGATGGCCAAGCAGTTTAACATACGACTCATATGGGTCCCAGGGCACAGAGACATTCCAGGGAATTGCAAAGCCGATGAGCTTGCAAGACTAGGAACTACCTTACAGGTTCCAACAGAATTGGAATGTGTTGGTATGCCTCTAGAAACTTGCAAGCAAAACCTACGGCTTTGTTCTGCGACGGAGACTAATCAAAGATGGGCAAATGGATGGACGTGTGAGACAACACGACTGATTTGGCCTTCTCTTAATCAGGGGCGCACAAGTGAGCTGATATCGCTTCCAAGAGGAGAGATTTCGACGGTGGTTTCTATAATTACCGGACACTGTCTTATAGGGAAGCACGCAGAGCGGTTAAATGTGCCGTCGAATGACTTTTGCCGAAGTTGCATGGATGAAGAGGAGTTGGAAACTATCGAACACTTTATTTGCCATTGCCCGGCACTTTCTGGTCAGCGACTTGCTTCACTGGGATCTAGGGAGCTGTACGATCTTTCTGATTTGTCGGATGTCAAAATACAACATCTGAGGAGTTTCATAAGAAGCTCAAACTGGTTTAACGACAGGGACTAGTAGGGAAACCTATTACGATCCCGTGGTATCACAATGGACCTCAGAGTCTACGTGTGTTGACGTAAAACGTCAGCAGCCACTTACAACCTAACCTAACCTAACCTAAGCTTATGACAAAATTATAAAAAAATTAATCTTTTTTGCTTTCTTGCCAACAATTTAAAAAGTAAAACCCGATTATTTTGAATTGATGTATTCAAAGAAATTAAAGCGAAAAAAATCTGGTATGTTGAAAATTTATATTACAACAGTTAAAGAAAATAGCAAAGATTTTAATCAAAACATTAGTTGACTCATTTAAATTTTGTTGATCAATAGATTTAATTGAAAATTTTTAGCCAATCATTTTTTGTGTGCAGGTTTTTACAAAAAAAAAAAATGGACACTTCAAATACAACAAATTAACACTTATTCTGGAAGAAAGAATTTGAAACGAATTTCAATCAACAAAAACGCGGATTCAATCAATTTTTTAATAAAAACTCCTCCAATAAAGAAAATTGTTATTCCAATCATCAAATTGTAGGTCATTATTTGAAAATTTATTCAATCAAAAATTTTTTTCGAATTTGATCACAAATTTTAAAAAAAAATTATTTATAGTCAATCAAAATAATGATTGATTTAACGAATGAATAGTCTTTTTTGCTTTCTTGCCAACAATAAAAAAAGTAAAACTCGATTATTTTGAATTGATGTATTCAACTAAATTAAAGCGAAAAAAAATATGGTATATTGAAAATTTGTAATACGACAGTTAAAGAAAATAACAAAAATTTTAATCAAAACATTTATTGACTCATTTAAATTTTGTTGAAAATAATTGAAAATTTTTAGCCAATAATTTTTTGTGTGCACCGGTATCAATCGGGATCAAAATTCTACTCGAAAAGTGAAAAGGATCTGGGTCGAAATAATTTAAACCTTTAACGACCACAGGCAAGTATACTTGCCAACGCGTTTTTGGCGATTATTTTTGTTCAAGTGAAAGATGAGCTAAATGTCATAAAAGATGAATTGAAGAGTATTGTTTGGGCAATAAAAGTCTACTTTACAGTAAGTCTCTAACGTGATCAACTTACTCACGGTACGCCCTTAAAGTTTGTAAAATGATTTTCTCTATTTTTGGGACAAAAGGATCTTTACTTGTAGAGCAAAGTCAAGGAAAAGAAGGGGGTTTTGAGGTCCAAATTCTTGTAGGGTAACTATTATTGAGTTGTAGATCTTAAAAATCACAGCAAGTCGCAGATAGATTTAGCCAGAACTACGGAATCGTCAAAGGGCAAATTTGTTCACCAAGAAAAATAAGGGGGAAGGAGAGGGGTTAGAGATCTAATTTTTAGTTTCATAACTATTATTAGGTCACAGATCACGACCATGAGCAGAAAATGTATGGTCGTCAAAGGGTTTAGAGATGTTAAATTAGATTTAGAGTAGTAATACCCCAATTTGAAATACTGAATTTATATATCTGAGAGCTACTGCTTATTTCGAATCGAAAGTAAGCGTTCGAGCTCGGAAATTTTTTAACTTTCAATAATATTTTTCAACAATTTTTCTTGAATAAAAAAAGTTTTTATCTTATTTTAGATATTAAAATTACACACAAAAAATTATTGGCTAAAAAATTTCAATTAAATCTATTGATCAACAAAAATTAAATGAGTCAATTATTGTTTTGATCAACATTTTTGTTAATTTCTTTAACTATCACGTTACAAATTTTCAACATACCAGATTTTTTTTCGCTTCAATTTATTTGTATACATCAATTAAAGGGCTTATTGTAAAAACTCGATAAGCAACATTTCATTTTATGGTGGTTTTTGCCTTTAAACTGTTAAAAATGATGAAGAAAAAATAACTTTTGCAGAACTTTTATTTTCAGGATACTTCTACGAAGGGTTTAAGCAAGACTTCTGCCAAAAATCTGTCAATGGAACATCCGCAGAAGGCGAAAAATACCAAGAAATAAAATGGTGCTTATCAAGTTATTGCAGTAAGCCCTTCAATTCAAAAATATACTTTATATTTGGGTTTTACTTTTTTTTATTGTCGGCAACATATTGGAAAGCAAAAAAAATTTAATTTCTTCATAATTTTGTCTTAAGATTAAAATTAATTTGTTAAATCAATCATTATATTAATTGACTTTAAATAAAAAATTGATCAAATTTATGATTGAAATCGAAAAAGTTATTGATTGAAAAAAAAAAATCAATTATTCACCTACAATTTGATGATTGATATAACAATTTTCTTCATCGGAGGAGTTTCTATTAAAAAATTAATTGAATGCACGTTTTTGTTGATTGAGATTCGTTTTCAATTCTTTCTGTGTACTTATGTTCGAATCGATTTGAGTTACGCCGTAGACCCCCAGGTATATTTTCGATTTTGTGTGATACACACAAATAAAAAATTTGGTAATTTTTACAAAATTTCGCAAAATAAAATTTGTTTACAGTTTTAAGTTAGTTAGTTTCGTAAGGTGAAGCAATTTTTTTCAAAACTTATGGTGCCCATAATATTTCTCAATTCTAAGAAAAATCTCCAAAAAAAGGTCTAGCAAAAATTCTCAATCTTACGGGCTTTAACAAAAAAAAAATAAAAATTATTCAATATTTTACTTTTTTCTTGCCCCTATTAAACAATGTATACGATTTTTTAAAATAATTTTTTAAAAAATATTTTGAGAAAAAAATTAAAAAAAAATAAAATTTTAGCAAAATACTACAAAAAAAACACAAATTTTGGAATTAGTATTAAAAACAAAATTATATCAACTGTTTAATTAACAAAAAAATAATAAAACCAATAAAAATAGACAGAGAAAGGATATTATTTCATATAAAAACAAAAGTGAACGTATAGTAGTTGTGAATTGTATTTTTGTGAATTATTTTTATTTTTTCATTTAACAAATTATTTTTTAATATATGAACAACAACAACAAAAAATTTAAATATTTAATACAAAAAATATATATTTAAGAGAAACCGTAAAAACAGCAACAACAAAAAATATTTATTTATTTCAATTGCAAAAATGATCTTTAATCAAAAAACTACAAATAAAAAAAAAACAAACAAATTGAAATTTTATGAAAACTAAAATATAAAAAAAAAAACTGAAAACAAGTGCACATAACATGATAAACAATACAACAAATACATTTTACACCATTTTTATTGTGAAAAATTATAAAAAAAAAAACATTATTAAAAAATAAACAGCAATACAATAAAACAATAATGAATATTAAAATAATTAATGGTTTATAGGCAATAAACCATGGAATAGCCATTTAAAGGTGACAACAAAATAATAAAAAAAAATATAACAAAACAAAAATCAAATAAATATTTATAATAAATAAAATTATTTAATAAATAATACAAAATTAAAACAAAAAAAGAAGAAAAATGTAATTAAACAAATACAAGTTTCAATAAAGTAAAAAAAAAAAATAATAAAACAAATTGTTGGAAATTATTTTAAGTTTCAATTAGGGAGATTTAGATTTTGTTTTTACACTAGGATAGGCCGTTTTTACACTATTTTCCTCTGATCGGAAATGACTGCCCGGGAAATCATGTATGAATTCAGGGGATTACTGTGTAATTTCATATTTCATAAAATTTCAAATTTTTATTTTGGAGTTTTTTCAGAACCCATTCTGAGGTTTTTAATTTTTTAAAATAGTCAATTTGTCAAAAATCCGGCCACACAAAAAAACTCAGAAGTGCGTTTTTCCTTGTTGTTATCGATAAATCGCATTTTAGGCGTTTTTTGTTGGCATAATTATCAGTGTTCTACCATACAAAGTTAACATTAGTGTTAACGCTCAAAATTCTGAAGTTAAAAATTAACTTGCATACATTGTGAATGATTCTCTTATTGTTACTGGCTCTCTTTGGTATTAATAAAAAAGATAAATGTTTTTGTGTTGCTTTCAAGCTAAATTGCGTCCAATAAACTAATTTTGTCAATTTTTCATCGAAAATGTGTAATATTTTACAAAACTATTCCAAACGAAGCTAAAGTAAATTGAGAAATTTATGGAAGTTACCCAGCAGAAATTTTGCTGAACTGGCAGCAGCTTTTGGAAAGCAAACTCGAGTCAAGGAGCGCATCCAAACCTGCTGAATTCATGCATGATTCTCTAAGGCGATGTCACACTTTAGAGCGCTAGTTGGATACACCGAAAAAGCGCTCTTAAGATGCTCTGAATTCAGATCTCTTTAGAGCGCTGAAAAAACGCTATAAAGATGCTGTGAATTCATGTGTCTTTTTAGAACTGATTTAAGCAGAATAAAGATGAAGCACATTTGACTATTGAAATATAATTGGACATTTTTAAATATAATTGGAGATTCTAAAACATTGACATTTTTTGTAATATAATTTGTATTTTCTGAAACTAAAATGGAAATGGTGTACTTAAATTTTTTTTCATTCAAAATGTGTTAAAGGTGTTATGATTGAAGCACTCTTTGCAGCGCTGATTAAAGCGCAATAATGATGCAGTCAAATCATGTGTCTTTGTCCAAAACTCATGGTTTTTTAATCAAAAAGTGTTAAATATATTTAAAAGGGAAGTATGTGTGAAATTTTATCAAAATATAATTTTATATTTTAAGTTTTATATAAAAAATTTTAACAAAAAATTAAAATTTTGTCTCTTTACTTTTACTTCATCCTCAAGAGCGCTCTTTGGATGCGCTTCGGTATGCTATAAAAAGATGCTGTGTCGCCAAAATCTCGATTTATTTTTGCTGGGTAAGGTGTCGTTTTTTTCGTTTTGATGCATGGTAACATTCAAAGTTTGTCAACAAAAAATGCCTTTTATTGAATTTCGTAACAATTTTGTAATTTCCTTGATTTTCTTGGTTCAACATCGCGTATAAGTAACAACAATTTGTGAAATTCATTGGTTTCGCAAATATTTGTTACTCATACGCCATGTAAATACAAAAAATTACAAATTTGTTATGAAATTTAATGTTTAAATGCGATTTTCTCGAAAAAAACGAAAAACGCACTTTTGATTTTTTTTGTTTGGATAGACAAACATCTAAACTTTAAAAAACAAAAAAAGTGACCGGATTTTTTTTATAAATTTACTTTTTTAAGAAATTGAAAATTTCAGAACTAGTTCTGAAAATTTTCCAATAAAAAAAAGGTTAATTTATAGCCCATAACAAAATATACAAAAATGTAAATTTTTGCGATTGTGGTGCATTCCGTTTTAATTTCATAAATATTTCATCAAGACAACTCAACAAAAATATGACAATTTTTTTAATATTTAGCTCAGGTTTTGAAAAGTTGAAAAACCAAAAACGCAATTTTCTTAGTTAGGTCTATCAATACAACCTATTCGGAAATTCATGGGACACATTTTTTCTATTCGCTGAATAATATAAGTTTGTCATTCCGTTTGTAACATCTCGAAATATTGGTCTAGGACCCCATAAAGTATACATATACATGATCCTCGATCGATTACACTACGTGACAGTTTTTTGACCAAATGTATCTGACACCTAATCTTTATGTACAATTGTCCGCTGAATCCGAATATGAAGTCAGAATGGTCAAAAGTAGAACAGTTTTCGAGATATTCGAAAATAAGCGTTATTTGTGTTTTTAAAAAAAGATGATGTCACTTAAATGCAAATATCTTCAAAACTATTTGCCGATTTATGTATTTATTTTTTTTAATGAAAGATAATAAAATTACTAAAATAACCATGGGTCGCCTGTGAAGATTAGTCAAGAAATGACAGAGTTACAGTGGACAAAAGTTCAAACTTCATGAAAAATTTGATGATTTTTTGCAATTTTGGTCTTTTCAAGTTATTTTTTTTAAACCAAACAATTAAAAATTATAATGTTTTATTACATAGGACATTATTTTATTTCAATACGAACACTTTGCGCCCAACAAGACCAAGATTGCTGCAAAAATGACAAAGCTACAGAAGATTTTGTGAATTAACCCACTTTTCATTACTAGCATTTAGCTTTGTATATTTACTGATATTTACTTGTGTTTTTAAAAAAAAAATCGAAAAGTGGGATAGTTCACTTAATCTACTGTAACTTTGTCATTTTTGCACCGATCTGGATCCTATTGGTAACAAAATGTTCGAATTGAAATAAACTAACGTTCTAAGTGATAAAATTTTAAAAAATTTTTTTGGTTGGTCTTAAAAAAATAAGTTGAAAAGAGCAAATAACCGTAATTTTCTCGATTTTCTCGTAAATATCTCGAAAACTGTTCTACTTTTGACCGTTCTGACTTCATATTCGGATTCAGCGTTCGGATTTACATAAGGATTAGGTGTCAGATTCATTTGGTCACGACTTTGTTGAAAATTTGTGACACAGTGTTATAAGTCGATCAAGCGATGTCCTTCCGCCTGTCCACGCTAACTTTTGAAAAACTACTCTGAGGAACCTGAAGTTTGGTATGTTTGTAATTTACCAGGTCAGGTTGGTATTGCATTTCAGCAAAATCGGTTCAGTGCACTGTGGGCCAGGATTTTCATTTTTTGGCCAATAAGGTCTGTAAAGCAACACATATTTAAAAATATTTTTTCAGAATGTCAACATCTTGAATTTTGTGCATCTTAAATATCTTTTTACTGTAGCTAAAAGTTTTTTTTTTTGCATGAGATTGAAGTTAAAGTTTGAGATTTTTTTTATATTTTTTATTCATGAAACAAATAATTTTTTTTTGTACTTTAACACAATATTTTTTCCAATTTTCTGCGAAGTTCTCTTAAAGACATACCTGTTAGTCCAACACATGAGATAAACTGCCAAAAAATAAGCTCAAAGTATATATTTGTTTTAATAAATTATGGAAATTCATACTTTTGTTGAAATCCGCCTTTTTTCAACACCAAAGTCCAAAAAAGTCCAAACGATATTGACAAACCTTGAATTGCAATCTGTCTCTAATAGTGTATTCTATTCACATTTTTGCGACCCTTTGCGACCGTTCATAATCTTTTGACATAGAGGCAATAAACCAAAACATGGCGTTTAGAAATGCCCTACAATGGAACTTCAAACATTTTTTGATATTTTTGTTTCTATTGATTACTAATACAAAATTTCACACTTTGACAACATTGGCGTGATAACTGGAGATGAGCGCGTGAGTGAGTTTTGACTCACGTTCACTCACGCTCACGCAAAAAAAAAACATAATTTATCAATCGTTTTTTTTTCTCACACTTTCTCACTATTTATGTGAGTAAGCAAAACACCACTCACGTGTGACTCACGCTCACGCGTTACTCACGCTTAACATTTTAAACATGAAAATATTATAAAACTAAATTAATACACTTATATTATTTTGACTCACGCAAAAAAATGGCACTCAATACAAATCACTCACGCAAAAAATATCTCACTCACTTGTCACTCACCAAAAAAAAATTTGAGACACTCTCACTTTCGATCACGCGTGATTCGCCTGACCAGCGTCCATCTCTAGTGCTAAAATTAAAACTAGGAACTCATTTAAGCGGGCATATATCAATACAATTAAATAATTTTGACTCACGCTAAAAAAGGGCACTCACTGCGAATCACTCACACAAAAAATGTCTCACTCACTTATCACTCATGAACAAAAAATTTGAGTCACTTGACCAGCGCCCATCTCTAGTGCTAAACATTATAAATGGAAACGCATTTAAGCGGGCATATTTTGGCGATAGCATTTTAAATATTTTTTGTGAAATTGTAAGCTAGTAGCATTATTTGTACATTTTAGATGGGAAATGCTAACTGGAAATAAAAGAGTTCTCTCTTAAATGTCCCACTGGATATATTAACATTATGACGCATTTAAAAGAGAAATATTTTATTAAAATTTTCAAATAAAAGCAAAAAGAGGGTTTTATAAAAACTAAGGAATGTATACATTGTACATTTTTTTAAAATACTATGTCCTACATTTTGGATCCGCCATTTTGATTTCAAAAGGTCTGAGTTCATATTCGTGTTAGGCAATCATTTCCTAGTGATATTAATCAATAACTTAAATATCTTGTCCGCCATATTGGATCCGCTATTTTGAATATTTGATTCTCAAATCAGATTTGGCATCCGAAAAACCGTTAAAATCAGACTACATAGAAAAAAAATTATATTTTATTTTGTTTGTCGCCATATAGGATCCGCCATTTTGAATTTAAAAAGTTGGAGCTCATATTCGTAATTACCGACCCTAAATATTTACATCGAAAATGATTATAGTAAATACAATAAGCAAAGAATCAAAAAATTATATCCGCCATATTGGATTTGCCATTTTGTATTTGGAATCTTTAATTCCAAAATCAGTTTTAACATCCGAAAAACCATTAAAATATAAGTTTTTGGCAAAAAGAGACAACATATAAAAAATCTTAAATTTAAATTTGTCGCCATATTGGATCCGCCATTTTTAATTTTAAAAGTCTGAGCTCATATTCGTTAATAGCGACCCCTAATACATAAACAATGATTATAATAAATACAATAAGCAAAGAATTAAAAAATCATGTCCGCCATTTTGGATCCGCCATTTTGAATTTCAAAATTTTTTTTCCAGAATCGTGATCAGCGATCCTTTAACCCCCATATGTAATACTTTTTTGACATATAGGTTAAGCGGTCTATTTATGGCCAAAATTCAGGGATGCTGGCCCGCAGTGCAGTGGCTTAAAAGTTACACACAAAAGGGTGAATTTCGGAAAGGGTTTTTTTTCGCAAATTTACGAGTTTAAAAACCACGCAAACTTTCGAAAGACAAAACTGGGGCTGCTGAAGCTTAGCATATATGTTTGTCGCTCCCCAGCTCTAGTCGGTATTAAATTTTCGGTAGTTTGGTTCAAAAGTTATGAGCAAAACCGTGAACTTCAGATTTGTTTCACCATTAAAAACTTTGGTAAGCCACAAAATAATTTTAAAAAGAATTTTCGTCACTGAAAAATATTTTTTACACTAAAACAAAAAAAAAAAATTGAAACCGAAAAAAATTTTACTTAAAAAAAAAAAAAAAAATTATTTTTTTTACAAAAATTACTAAAAAAAAAAGATTTTTATTTTTCATTTCTAATCAAATTGTTAATTTTTTTACGTCAGAAAATTTACCATCACTTAAAAGGAGAATTGTGGAGGGAATTCATGTATTCAGCTAACAAGGAGAGTCTCCCTGGTGTCACCCTCCGATCTTCATGAAATTTGGATATGTTGTTCAGAACGCAAATTCATTCGACACGTATTTTTTTTAGCGGCCCAAACTCATTTTTAGGGGGGGTCTATTTGTATGGGGGGAAATTGACCTTTTTGAGTATTTTACGATTTACTCCTATTTACTCAAAATTAATATAGGCATATTTGGTATCAGATTAAAGGTATTTAAAATACAATAAATAAATGCTAATATTGTGCCAAAAAGAAAATATTTTTCGACTTATTAACAAAAATGGCCTAAAATTTTGGCATATTACTCAATATGACGAAAAGTTGTGCATGTTTGGACACACGAAGATAGGTTTTCCAAAGACCTTTCATTTGGTATGCAACATGACTAGGCTTCTTTGTATAATATAGGAGATAAACGCAAAAAACTGAAAAATTACCGTTTCTCCCCCCCTCATTTTCACTCCCTACATATGAATTTGGGCCGTTAAAAAAAAATACGTATCCCTTTATTTTTCCTGCTCTACAAAAAAAAAACAATTCCATAAAGATCGGAGGGTGACAAAATATATGAGAAAAATATATTTTTTTAGTTTGCTGGGTCAAAAAATGCAAAAATTTTCCGGTTCTTGAATTATTTCTGGTATTACCGGGAATACCGGTACTACCGGGTTTATTTTGTAAATTTTTTTACAATTAAAAATTTTCCTTCGTTTTTACCAAAAAAAATAATAAAATACAAAACATGTAAAAAGCTCCATTTCCATTTTTTTATGAATTTAAGA
Organism: Pegoplata infirma; assembly: GCA_963921195.1. Taxonomy (NCBI): domain Eukaryota; kingdom Metazoa; phylum Arthropoda; class Insecta; order Diptera; family Anthomyiidae; genus Pegoplata; species Pegoplata infirma. The sequence goes on along the minus strand of OY992539.1, from coordinate 211,169,275 downwards.
AAAAATAGTTGCACGATTATGTATTTCTGAAATACTGATTAAATGTTGTAATTTAAATATTTTTGGGTATAGTATTTTTTTGTTTTTTGAAAACCGGTACCAGGATCAGAACTGGGAATACCGGTATTCCTGGGAATATATCTAGAACCGCGAAACCGGCACCAGAACCGGGAATACCGGTATACCCGGGAATACCAAGAACCGGGAAATGGGGGGCACTAATACAGACAGACGGACGGACATTCATAAAACGCCTTAGAATCGATCACCGATCAATATAGGGAACCCAGCCGATATTTCGATGCGTTACACACGGAATGACAAATGGGATACTGTGGTTGCAGGTTATAAAAAAAATATTGGAAAAAACGATATTTGAAAAAAAAAATTAAGAGATTTTTGTAAAAATATTTTTTTTTGAAAAATTAGTAAAGAAAATTTATTAAAAAAAAAAAAATCGCGGAAAAAGCTTTAGTTGGTGAAAAAAAAATCGTTAGGGTATAAAATAATATTGGAAAAAAACGGTATTTGAAAAAGTTTTTGTGAAATATTTTGTTAAAAAAAACTGTTAAAGGAAATTTTGAGAAAAAATGTTCCCACAATAATGTGTCAACCAGCAGCCGAATTAAAGCATATTGTGCTCGATTCTGGAATACGGTTTCACCTTCACCTAATTTTTAAAAATTTGATATTCTCTCAAGTTTTAAGATTTTTAAATTTGTTCTTGCAATTATTAAAGATATTAACCAGATTATTAATTGGTACAAGAAAAAAATTTTAAAATCTTAAAATTATCAATCAAATTTTTAAAAATTGGGTGAATGGTGAAGTCGTATTCGAGAATCGAGCACATTATATTTTAAGGTAATGTGGTATGTACCAAAATTTTTCATAACTTTTAAACCGCTGAACCGATATCGCTTAAATGAAATACAAAATTCAAGAAGCAACAGCAAGTAAATATCTTAAATTAAAGTCAAATCTGTGTAATATTTTGGCCGTGGTCTCCATTTCAACAGACAGACGGACATCGCTAGAATGTCTTAGAATCGATCACTGATCAATTATACTTACACTTTGATTATTCTGCAATAACCATATGTTAGAGAGGACAAAAATCTAAGATTTACCTGTTATTTTTAGGTGGTTATAGAGGGAAAATAGGATTTTATCAACGAAAAGGTTTTTAAGGCCTGTTCATATGTTTTTCAGTATTTGGACAATATTTCATTTACAGGGCACAATTGGCAACGCAAATCGTTTATGGTTGCCAACAAAGAAAGTCTGGTCCGTTATTACAAAAAGGGGCAACTTTTTCCACGCCCATAAACATTGAAATATGATTTGCTTGTACAACGCATAATTTTTTAACTCTATTTCAGATTTTTTTTTGTCTCGACCATGGGTGCAAGATCGTGTCAAATAGCATGAACAAAAATTTTATTTGATTTCCCCGAAAGCATTTTCTTTGGAACAAAAATCAATAAAATTCTTCACCATTTGCAGTATATTTTCATCTTAATAAATTTTTGCAATGAATTGCAAATGCAAAAAAAAAACATTAAAAGTTTTCTGTGAACTATTTTGTTAAAACCCCAAAATGTTGTGTCTTTTAGTTTTGTCTTTTACTTAAAATATTCGTTTAATTATTGTTCAAAAACAAAAATCTTCAATTTTGTCCTTTTAAACAACTTTATCTTAACAAATTCATCTCTTAAATCGTGCTTTAACATAAAACTTAAGCTTTCAATTTTAACTACGAGTATGTTTGTACTATGTCGCATACAACTACTTGTATATGTCTCCTTTATTTGCTTTCAAAGATAAGCGTCTTTTTTGCTAAAATGTCTGTTAGCCTTTAGTTGTCGTTTTTTTTTTTTTTTTTGGAAACAAACTCCCACTGTGTGGCTGGCTGGCTGGCTAGCTGCAACATTAAGGTTAAGTTTCTTCCACTTTACATTGTCAGGATTTATAGAGTTTAGTTAAGTTTATTATGATGTGTCTTGCTCAGTTTATTTTTAAACCCTGCAACCACAGTATGGTGGGTATACTCACTTTGTCATTCCGTTTGTAACGTATCAAAATATTAGTCGGGGAACCCATGTCCGTCCGTCCATCTGTCTGTATAAAACACAATGCAGTCCTAAATAAAAAAAGCTAACCTCCAAAAGTTTGACACAAATATTTCTTACGGTCTCAGGCAGGTTAAGTTCGTAAATAGGCCAAATCGAACTAGGTGAAAAAAATGTCCTCTTGAAGAACTAAAACAACCTCTGAAAAAGGCATTTTATTTACATTTCTTTTTTTGATTCTTAAAAAAACAATTACAGTGACTCAAAGTAATAATGGAACAGCATATATTTGATAGCAGTTCTTTAAAGGAAAAGTTATCAATACTTGACCTGATTATTATCAATCGACTATTTTGATAAAAGTGCTATAAAGGAAATTTTCCAAGCTTTAATTTAAGCTTGATAGCGTCCAGATTGAGCAAATATAAAAAGAGATACGAGGGTCGCACTGGAAAATGAAATTATTTGTAGATATTTTTTTGAAATTTTTTTAAAAATATTTCTAAGTCGATTTTTCCCAAGTTCAAACATTAAAAATTTAAAACAATATTCAATAATTTTTATTTAGTCATCAGCTTGTTTTTCCAACCACCCAAACAAAAAATTAAATTTTTTAAATACAGTAGAAAAAATCTGCATTTTTTGACCTCCAACTCTTTCGAACACCAATTTGTTGTAAACAAAGAAAATATTTTACTGTTTATTAATTTGAGTACACCTAAGTGTATAGTGATAAGATTTTAGAATAATTAAAATTTTTCTTTGTTTACAAAAAATTGGTGGTCAAACGAGCTGGAGGTCAAAAAATCCGGATTTCTTCCACTGTATTTAAAAAATTTCATTTTTTGTTTGGGTTGCTGGAAAAGCTAGCTGATAACTAAATAAAAATTATTGGATAATTTTTTAAATTTTTAATGTTTGAACTTGGGAAAAATCGACTTCGAATATTTTTAAAAAAAATTTCAAAAAAACATATACAAATAATTTCAATTTCCAGTGTGACCCTCGTATCTCATTTAATATTTGCTCAATCTGGACGCTATCAAGCTTAAATTAAAGCTTGGAAAATTTCCTATATAGCACTTTTTTCAAAAATAGTCGATCGATAATAATCAGGTTTAGTACTGATAACTTTTCCTTTAAAGAACTGATTAAAAATATATGCTGTTCCATTATTACTTTGAGTCACTGTATATGTCAGAAGAAGCTCAAAGTCCTTCACTTGGGCCCAGGGGACTAGAAAATTTATTTTTTTGGTCCGCACCCTTTGTGGCCGTGGAAATTATTTAAAAAATAATAAAACTGTATTAATAGAAACAAGTGAGAGTGTTAAATTCGGCTATCTATGATACCCTCCCACATGTTAAAACATATAAAAAATCCAGTCGTTTTTTTTTGGGGGGGGGGGCTCGGTGGTGGGGGATACTTCTCCATTGCGATAAATGTTATCTACTTTATTTATTATGCCTTTTGCAATTTATTTTCTCATTATTTTAATAATTTTCTTAAATCCACGCCCACAAAAGGGGGCGGGCAGAAAAAAACTAAATTTTCCAGCCCTTTGGTTCTAATTGCAGGAGTTTAAACCCCTTCTGAAATAAAAAGGTTTCATTTGTTTAACAAAAATGGCAAAAAAAAGATGTAAAAACGGCGTTTTTTAAGAGGTTTTTTTAGTTCGTTCCCCCCGGCCCGATTTTTCCCATTTCCAAACTTAACCGGCCTATGAACATTAGACATATTCTTGCCAATTTTCAAGGGTCTAGCTCTTTTATTTTGGACTGAATCGTGTTTTATACAGACGGACGGACGGACGAATGGACGGACATTCATAGAACGACTTAGAATCGATCATAGATCAATAATATATATACTTTATGGGGTCCCCGACTGATGTTTTCATGCGTTATAAACTGAATGACAAAGTGAGTATACTGTAATTGGAGGGTATAATGATAAAAATGTATTAATTAACCGCGGGGGAAATGGTGTGCCCGACCACCCTTTCCCTCAAAAAACCGACCCTCCAAAAAAAAAAATACATCGCTGCATATTTTCTGTTTATTTGATACTTTTTAGGTTTTTTACATGTTGGAGGGTATAAAAGATTCGGCACAGCCCAATTTTATACTCTCACTTATTTTTGATTATTTTTGGTAGTATCGTACTTGGAATAAAGTGTGGTGATTTTTGTTTTAGTTTTCTATAACCATTTCGTGTCATTTATCAATTTATTTTGATCTCTGGCACCTTTTTTTGTATTTTTGTACATATACAGACGTTGTTACAAAAAAAAACCTGTATGATTTCTATATTTTTTAACAGGAACATTAGACTGCCCAGAAAAAAACCAAGTTGTTATTTTCTTGGGGGATACCTGCGAATTTTGTTCCTTTTAGTGCAAAAAAATTTCGGTTTTTTTTTGGGATTTTTAAAATAATATCTAGAGGTCGCGATCTCGCGTTTTATAACGATTTATTTTTTTTGAGTTTTTTATTATTTTAAATTGTTAAATATGATTAATATGATAAAATATTAATAATTTCAGACAAAAAAAAAATTAAATTAAAAATTAAATATCGCTCATTCCATGAGATGTCTCCCAGCATCTAATCAAATGTTCTTTAATTTATTTGAAATTTCGCACACAGGTACACTATGGAGCAATTAAAATAAATTCGTTTTTAGTTTCGCGAAAATCCACGAATTCGCGAACGCGAATATATTCGCGAATTCACGGATTTTCTCGGAACTAACAACTGATTTATTTTAATGGCTTCATAGTGTTCATGTGTGCAAAATTTCAAATAAATTAAGGAACATTTGATTAGATGCTGGGAGACATCTCATGGAATGAGCGATATTTAATTTTTAATTTAATTTTTTTTTTGTCTGAAATTATTAATATTTTATCATATTAATCATATTTAACAATTTAAAATAATAAAAAACTCAAAAAAAATAAATCGTTATAAAACGCGAGATCGCGACCTCTAGATATTATTTTAAAAATCCCAAAAAAAAACCGAAATTTTTTTGCACAAAAAGGAACAAAATTTGCAGGTATCCCCCAAGAAAATAAAAACTTCGCTTTTTTTCTGGGCAGTCTAAGGAACATGTTAGAGTATCGTGATTTAAAGAAAAAAGGAAAAACGTATTGATTTGTTAAATAGTTAAAGGCTGCTAAAAACAAGGGTTGCCAAGGCATTCGAAAAATTTTGGCTAGAAAATTGCCTAACGCTTACGCCACTGCACAATTTCGCAGGTCAACCTATTTTCCCATCACTCAGAGAAACATAGTCATTATTTGAGCTTGAAAGTTTCTAGAGACATACCAACACATTTCAATTCCCCAGGAATCTGTTAGGCAGTTTCAAGTCTGGCAAGCTTGTCTACTTTGCAATTTCCTTGACTGCCTATATGCCCTGGAATCCCAATATGTCAAATCTCAAAACTGCTCATCTCATTTAAAAATTTGTTGTTATTAAGGGCAGATTACGTATTCAGGAGCATTACATTCACTAAACCGCGGCTTAATGTTGACTGCAAATGTATACATAGTGTTTGACCAGTTAGCTACTCGCTTTATTGCCAGAATCTCTGACTGGTAAAGACTAGAATTGCCTGGAAATTTTTCGAACCAGTCTCAATTTAAACTCTTCTGAATAGATTTGCTCGTGTAGCTCCAAAATATTTGTTTAACATTTTATTGAGGGTCTATTAACCGGAATGACCTCATTCCGTAAAATTTTAGTCAAATTGCCGAATTGATACCTCTCCAACCTCGTTGGTCTCGGACTCCAAAAACACAGGACTATGGTAAAGATAGTGCTAAAAGTCGGTTTGTTTGTTTTAAATTATCCCTCAGCTCTTTTAATTTGGCTCAAAAACCCGTATTTAAATAGGTAGCCTTCAGAAATTCAGCAGGTAGACGTATCTTGTAGTCATAAATCTTTAAAAGCATTGAGACCAGTTCTTATTGTAGTCCCATACAAAACCACCCTCCCGATATTTACAATAGGGTTATAACTTTTTTTGGGCAAAAAAAGTCCATCCCACCACGCTGTGGGCAATGTTGTACAGATAACAAAAATCTATTTTTTCGGTCATTTCGGTGAAAAAAGTTCACGCACCGAATGCAATTTCTAAAACTCCCCAAGAATGTTTTTTTGTTTATTTTTCTGTTTTAAAAATTTTATATTATGACGTCATATCTTAATTATTTGAAAATAATCGCAAACTCATGACTACATAACAGAATGAACCAACATTTAACTTATTTATAACATCCGCGAAAAGCACCAAAATTCCGCGATTATAATCTTTAGTTGCTGAAAAGAATTTCTGCCTCATAGCACCTATCACTTAACACTAAAATTTAGCTAATTTAAAAAATCCGCGAAATAGCGTCATAATATCGCGATTTTTTCGTGCCCTCCATTCAATTGATAAGATTTTGTTTTTTTAATGAAATTACAAGAAAATCCTAAATATTTTGCAATTAAATTTAATTTGTTTATACACACTCAGAAAATTATGTAAGTTACTACATGTTAGTTGTTTGTATATTTTACAGTAGTTAGTGGTTTTCAACTACAAAGTCAGTTGTTTTTGTATGAAAAATATCAAACAACTATTTCTGTTAGTTATTTTAAGTCGTTTTTTTGAACAACTAACAAAAAAGTACTGTAATGTAGTAACAGTTATTTAAAGTAGTCAATTGTATTTTTTTATCTCTGAAAAATTTTCAGTTTTTTTCAAAAAAAAGAAAAAAAAATTTTTTCGTTTTTTTTTTATTTTTCACAACTTTAAAAAAAAAACTTGGAAAAATTTTGGTCTTCAATTTTTTTTCTAAAAATTTTTCGAAAAAAAAAAATTATATTGATTATTTTATTTTTACTACATTTCAGTTGTTTTGACTACAAATGTAAGTAGTTTTTACTACATAAGTCAGTTGTTTTTTGTCAGTTAAAACAACTAACATTGTTAGTTGATTTAACTGAAAAAGTAGTTGACCCCAAAATAACTTAAAAAGTAGTTATTTTAACTGACATATTCAGTTGATTTTACTAACATAATTTTTTAAGTGCATTAAAAAAAAACTAATATTCAAAACTTCATCGCGTTTGGTGCGTGAACTTTTTTAACGAACGGGAAAAAGTAAGACATCATTTTTTAATATTTTTTCAAGGCCTATACTACTGCATGTAAGCAAAAATATCTTGTAAACTTCATTTAGCGCATTAGCAATTTTAAACAAAGTTTGAACTAATTTTTTTTGCTAACCCGGCTAAAAATGTTGTATATAATCATATATGATATCATATATGAGACCATATACAGTATCATATATAGTATCAAATATGGTCTCATATATGAACATATTCCAAAATTGGCGCTTATATAAGACACGGTCATATATGATCCAATATATGTGATCATATATTAGATCATATATTGAATCATATATTGGATAATATATTGAATCATATATGGGATCATATATGATGTTGTTTTCAATTTGTTTTACATTCTTTTTCATATTAATTTTTTTTTGTTTTTTTTTAATTTTAAACTATATGTAATAGATTATTATGTATACCCGAGTAAAAAAAAAACTTTTTGAGATCTAATTTGATCTCAAAATTGGCTGTATCAAGTTGTATCAAATAATTATCTAATTGTATTATTTTAGATACACAAATATAAAAAATGATACAATTAGATCCGAATTTTGGTCACATCCAAATAAATCCAGTTGATCTTATTTTATATAAATAAATGTAGATTTATATAATTATATGAAGTCATATATATTTATGTATAACCTCAGATAAGAAAATGGAGCCATATTAAATCTTTCATATAATTAGATCTGAACATATAAAAACTCATATATATTTTAATATGATTGTATAAAATTATATATTATTATATCAAAACTTTTTTACTAGGGATATTCACCAGAATTGCAAACGGCGTACATAAGTATAATTTAAAATTAAAAATATTTTTTTTTAATTTTGGTGTTTTCATAACCCTTTAATTTTATGATTTTCATTTTTTAGTTACTATCGTTTGCATTTTTGGTGACCATATAAAAATAAATAATTTAACTTATAGATATGAGAATACATTTTGATAGTCAACAAAATAAATTGAACATAAAAGATCTTATATATCAAGTTTTTCAATTGATATCAATTACGAAAGATGGGAGCAAAGAGCTTATTAAAGGAACGTTGATTTCCATTGTGTTTTCTTGTTTTAGTGTTAATTCCGATTATCTTCAGACTTAGCGTTTTTGTTATGGTATAAGCCTCTTTTTTACAATATTTATAGTCAAAATCTAAAAAAGGATATAAAATAATATTAATATTTGAGATATTTCTAGAATTTTTATTGTATTAAAGTATTACCAACGATAGCATTTGGTGCTAATAGGTTAATGATAACACGGATGTCATTTAACGAAGCAACCATCTACCTTTAAAGATTTGCTAGATACTGCTAGTTACATACATACATGTTGGAGTGTATTTTGTTAAGACCATGGGATGCTTAAGTCCATTGGATGCTAAAGACTATGGAATGCTTTTCAAGGAAAGATATATTGTCTTTCAGAAATACATCTGAAAAAATATTAAAAATTATTACACATTTCTTTTTTATTCCAGCAAAAAAGAACTTGCTACTACTAAATGCATGCATCAAAATTCATAGCAAGCAAATAATTACTTAAGACTTCGATTAAAAGCAATATATTCAGTAGTATGTATTTTATCTTGCTGGGTTATGTTTGTAAGAATATTTGAAGGATTGGGATAAAAACTATTTCTACTTACATCATGTTTGTAAGGATATTTGAAGGAGTGGGATAAAAACTATTTCTACTTACATCATGGTGACAATGTGCCAGATTGTCACTTTCGCTTATAGACAGCTTTCTTGTAATTGTATAAAAACGTTGTCCTTCCTAAATCGTTACTCAACCTTAAAACTGATCGTTCTTTTTATTTGGACTTGCTATGGCGATAGTAAGCGATTTCAAAATAGTTTGTAGTGTTGGAACCGTAGTGATAACGTTATGGTCGTGCATATGCCCTCTGCTCCAAGTTAAGCGAGCTTAACGTACCTCCGTATGGTTGAATTTTCTAGTAACTCGGCCTTCAAACTTCTTATACATACGTTCTTTCCATTTCCAATTTGCTACAGTAAGGGATTTCAAAATAATTTATAGTGTTGGAGTCGTAGTGATAACATTTCTGGTGGTGCATATGTCCTCTTCTCCAAGTTGAATGAGCTTAACGTTACTCGGCCTCAAAACTGCTTATACGATCTATCATTTCCAATTTGTTATGGCGACATTAAGGGATTTCAAAATAGTTTGGAGTATTGCAATCGCAGTGAAAACATAATGGTGGTGCATATGCCCTCTCCACGAAGTTGCACGAGATTAACGAAGCTGCATAGTTTAATTTTCTTCAACATCAAAGCACTCTATATTATTGTATTTGCGACATATGTTCATTTACTCATTTTGAATATGATCTTGTTTTGGAATAAAATGTCCAGGCTTATACTTGTTATGACGATGAACTGGAAAAAATAATACATAGGATTTTAAAATTCTAAATTCATTTCAAATTCTCATAAAAACTTACCTTTTCCATTTTCTTTATGTAAAAGTAACATTTTTAATCAGAATATTTTGCAACTAGGAAACAATATTTTTTAAATTATTGATACGAATCGGTATTAAGATATAAATATGGTAATAAAATATAATTTCAATCGTACAAAACTTTTATTTTGTAATTTCGGTTGATATTTTCATACACATGCACTAAAATTTAACATTTTATGATAACATATATGTTTCCATATATGATATCATATATGGCACATATTTTATATACGGCCACATATATGGGATCGTTTCTTGCATATATGGTCACATATATGTTTCCATATATTTCATATATGATCATATAAAGATCTATATATAAGCATATATGAACAAACACATTTATTTTTAGCCGGGAAATTTAAAATTGAGTTGACCAAATTTTTAAAAGCTTTTTTGCTAATATTAGCAAATATAAATGGTATTTTTTTTTTATTTTCAGAAAACTTAAAATGGCGCTATCTCGGAAACTAAGCCAGATAGAGCAAAATGGAGGCCATTTTTGGTTCTCGGGCTCGCCGGTCCTATTCACATGTGTGGACCCTAATGGGTCTTAACTTTGGATCCAAAAAAGTTAGCATTCCCGAAAATTTTAAAATGCTCATACCTCAGTAAATATTGCTGACACAACAAAAAGTCCAAAAGCATTTTTGTAGCTCTCAACACGTAGAATAAGACTAAAATAACTAAAAGCCCTACGAGTAAAATGACTAAAAGCCCTACGAGTAATATTTTTCAAGTTATCGAGTTTTGTAACTCTCAAAACCCCGGTGGTCCCCTAAAATCACAAAAACTAAGCAAGGTAGAGCGAAACGGACACAAATTTTGGATAAAAAACTATGGCGATTTTTAAGGAACCCAACTAGGTCTAGGCCCATCAGGGTCTGGACCTATCGGGTCCGAAACCAATGGGGTCCTCAAATGTGTATAAACTAAGTTGAAATAAAAAAAAATTCAGTTCACTAATTTTTAGCAAAAAAAAATGTGGGTTCCAAATCAGCAAATTTTCTTGTAGGTTTACAAGCTTTTTTTGCTAACTTTACAGTTTTTTTTTTTAGTGTATATACCAAATGAAAGGTCCTTGAAAAGCCCATGCATAACCTTTCGTCATTTTAAGTAAAATACTAAAAGTTAAAAAGTCGTATTTTTTGGCACGTTGTTAACACCACAAGATAGGAATTTTAAATACCTTTAATCTGATAACAAATATGCCCTTATTAATTTTGATTAAAAATGCGTAAATCGCAAAAAACTGAAAAAACTACTGTTTCCCCCACACTAATCGACCCCCTATAAATGAGTTTGGGCCGTTGAAAAAACTGTCGAATTATTTTTATTCTTAACACCATATCCAAATTTCCCGAAGATCGGAGGGTGACACTAGACAGACTTCTCTTGTTAGTCTCTATATAAAAATTCCTCCTGATATTCAGTTAAATCGATTTATTGGCAACAAAAATTGGATACATCAAATTAAAAAAAATGTATGAACTGAATACAAGAATTTATAAGAATATCAGAATTATTTAACAAAAAATCTCGAAAACCGTTTCACCGATTTAAAAAATGTTTAATATTCGTGTCCAGCTTATCAAAATTAATAAACATGTATCGCAGACATTTTTTTTTATGTTGCCCCAATTTCGTTCTCACAAACTTTAATGTGCGTGATGCACGGCAATTTCCAACTGATCAAGTTTTTTTTTATCTTAACATCACGCAATATTGGCCTCCGATTTTGGAACAGATGAGTTTTCAATTTTCCCAAATGATAGTTCTAAAAATTAGGGGTTTTAAAGCAGTTTCGAAGTCCTGTCTAAGAATGTTTTAACAATGATTTCCAAAAGAGTTTTTTCATTACTTCGACAAATTTAATGGTTTCAAATCACTGAAAGTTTTCAAATTACTCTAATTTTTTTAAGACACAGTTATTTTACCATTTTTTATTAAACAATGTCATAAAAAATGATTTTAGGAAAAAATAGTTAAAGAAAGAATAGTTCATAATAGATCAAGTTTTTTATCTTAACCTCACGCAATATTGGACTCCGATTTTGGAACAGATGAGTTTTCAATTTTCCCAAATGATTGTTCTAAAACATTAAGGGTTTTAAAGCAGCTTCGAAGTTTTGTCTAAGAATGTTTTTACAATGATTTACAAAAAAGTTTTTGCATTACTTCGAAAAATTAAATGGTTTCAAATTACTCAAAGTTTTCAAATTACTCAAATTTTTCTAAGACACAGTTATTTTACCATTTTTTGATTAAACAATGTCATAAAAAATGATTTTAGAAAAAAAAAGTTTGAAAAAATTTAAAAAAGACCCAAACACAGACACAAAAATATTTTCGAGTAAAAAGTGCATCATAAATTCTTTAAGGAAAAAAAAATTTAAAAATTAGCTTAGCTTCGAAAATTTTTGGCAATATTTTTTTATAGTAGAAAAAACGCGTTTTATAGTAAAATAAATATTTAAAATGCTTTTATAGCGCTTAGATGACTTTAAATCAGTGGTGCGCACACACATACTATAACATTTATGCTTGTGCGGGTAGTAGCAAGCGAACAGTCAACAAATTTGCTCAAGCAACAGAATTTTATAGTGTACGTGTGTCGACAGCGCACAAGCAGCATTTTTTAGCCTATTCCCGCGGCAATAGAAATTACAAAAATGGCCATTACTGCTTTAAATAAACCGTTCTCACAGCACTTATTTACATTGCTTTTAAAATGCTTTAATCTAGCATAGATCGATGTTATCATTCTGATATTTTGACAACATGTTGAAGATGGTATACAGAACGCTCGTACAACCGTCCACAATGCTTTAATGCTTTAATGCATTGTATTTTTTCTGTCTAGGTAGTTATTTCGTTATTTTGCCTATGTTCGCAAAATATTAACCAAAAAAATATAAAACACAACTGATTTTTTAAAATATTAACAAATAACAATAAGAAAACTGTATTTACATTCCTTTTATACTAATTATACTAATAAATTCACATCCAAAATCACAACAGTTTTTTTCCAATCAAAAACATTCTCAGATATTACTTATCAATACTATTTGTATTTTGTACCGCCTTAGGTTGACAATGGCAATCATCGCTGGTTTTTTCTAATGTAGGTGCAGTTAAAATTCTTATACCTTCGGCAATTTTAGGAAATCCATACATCGACTCTCTAAAAGAAGTAAGCATTACTGGCAGATACAAAAAGAATTCCCTAAAATGATTCATCATGGCATTATAATCCACGCTTTGATCGATGAAAGGTGGTACAGCAACACTATTGGGGCCAGCATCTGTTGGAGAACTTGGAGCACAGGATATTAAAGCATATGAACTGAAAACTAAAAAAAATAATTAAATCTTTATGATTAAAAGTACTTCTTAAAAACTTACTGAGATATGCAAATATTAGAGCTGCTACTGATCTTTCCATTGTGTTGATACTATAGAATTTTATATGACACTAATGTAACTTTTAGTTCAAGTTTAACTTATATAACCAATCGTATTATATATGTTGAGTAAGGTAAAAATGAAAACAAGTACTTTTCTTGGGAATCAGCACTTATTTGTTTTTTGGCATTGTCTTTTTTTCATTTTAAATAAAAATGTTAATGAAATTAATTCTTCTTTTATTTATTGTTTTTACAAAAAAAAAAAAAAATAACACTATCATTGAGTTTTTCACTTAAGTTACATGAAAAGAAAAATAGAGGTAGTGGGAGTAAAAGTAACCCAAGAAACAATTTACTATTAGTTTTAAATAAAAACTTTTAATAACACTATGTTACACGATTTTTGTGTCTGGTTAGGTTAGGTTAGGGGTGGTGGAGCCTAAAGTTCAGACTCCTCGCATAGACCGGCTGGTCCATAGCGATACCACAATTTCCTTCAGCGACGAGGATAAAACGCGTTAGTCCATGTTGCGAACAGTTTTAGTTGCGTAAGGTCCGTAGCGGCGATATCATCCAGATTCTCGATTTCTGCTTTACCTAGTATTCGCTCGCGGTGTCTGGCCAATGCGGGGAATTTGCACAGAATATGTTCAACTGTTTCATCTGTATTAGGTTCATCACATTTTCTACAATTGGCATCCGAGATAAGTCCCATAGTTTTCGCGTGAATTGTGTCTGGTTAATTAACATACAAAAAAGCATTCTTCAATTGAGTGGCAACCCTGGCAATTCTAGTTGACCAAATATTAGGTCTGTTTGTTTACCAAAATTGCTAACTATTTTTAATACAACTAGGAAGTTTTGTTTACTTTTTGTATTGAAATTTTCCATCTGTATTAAAAGTAGTAAAAATGAGTAGATTGTATTTCATGCAAATCGGTTCATAAGGGATAAGATACTTCCCTTGCGAGTTAAACATTTATATTGCAAACTGGACCAACAATTGTTTGTTGGGATTTCATTTCGATTAAAATTTTTAAACGTCAAAACAATAAAATAAAAATTTATTAAAAGCTTTTTTTACCTCCGGGTTAACGTACACATTAGGGGTGGGATAGTGCACGAGTTTTCGATTTCGACACGCTAGAACCGCTTATTTTGTGAGGTTCGTAAAAAAAAATGCATGGGCCAAAAAATGGGGCAGATCGGATAGGATCTAGGGGTCGCTCATCGGGGTCAAAGTTGGGCGTAGAGGGGAAAAAATCCACAAAAAGGCCCAAAACTCCCCTGGTTTTGCTCCTAGTGGGGTCAAATGTGAGACCGGCCCCCATTATTTTTTCCCCCTGAACACTTTTGCCAAACATACCTAAGCTCTATCTCCAATCCCTAAGGGGGGTCCCATACAAAGGTTCAATTTTTAAAAAATCTTGCTCCAACCGCTCTATCTGTCCTAGAAGTCACCCTAGAGGAATCAAATGTATGACCGACCCCCAATATTTTTTCAACCCCAACATTTTCTTAGAACATACCTACCCCCTATCTTCAATCCTTAGGGTGGTCCCCATACATTTTTTTTTATTTTTTCTTAAATTGTCATATTAAATCAGCTCCTACCGGTCCAATGGTGCCTCCTAGAGGGGTCATTATCAAGACCAACCCCCATTAATTTTTAGCCCCCAACACTTCTTCTGAACATACAAATTCCATATCTCCAATTCCTAAGGGGTCTCCCACACAAAATGACATTTTTGTAAAACTTGCTCTCACCGCTCTAACTATCGCAGGGGTGACCCTAGAGAAGTTAAATGTGTGACCGACCCCAATATTTTTTCAGCCCCAACATTTTCCCCAAACAAACCTACCCTCTATTTTAAAGCCTTAAGGGTGTCCCCACACATTTTTTTTATTTTTTATTCTTTTTTATAAAATCTGCGCCTACCGCTCCCATTCTGCCTTTTAGGAACGGTAAATGCAGACTGAACCCCATTAATTTTTGCCCCCTACATTTTTTCTGAACATACCTACGCCGTATTTCCACTTTGTAGGGGTGCTCCCCTGGGGAAAACTAAATTAGTAATGTATGTAGAGAAGTCAAATGTATGACCTGCCCATATATTTTTTTAGCCAAAACATTTTCTTCAAACATACCTACCCTCTATCTTCAAGGTGTTACCCCATAATTTTTTTATTTATTTTATCGAGAAATCCGAGGTCTTTAATTTGTAATTTAATAGTAACTTTTGTTTCCGATTTTCGGCCACGACCTGAAGCAAAACTATTTTTTCCTCCTCGTTACCGCACAACACGTTGTTATAGTCTTCTATTAATTTTACGCCTCTTTCGGCAGCGTCGTTGACAACATGTAATTTACGTAATATTTGCAGCGCTCGCTGGTAGTCCTGACGATTTTCCCAAGTATTTGGATCGGAAGCAATGAAATTTTTTGTTATTCCGAAGCGTGCAAAAAATGTTGGAGTCTCAGGTGTGACGTAGTGGCTTAAATCAGTTTTCATGAGTTCTTGATTCACTTGTTTCGATGCCATGTTAATTCTTTTCACACCTTCGAATCCAACAACATGTACTGGAGGAATATCCTTGTTGCCACTGTCGCCGCTATCCTCTGAGGCATCTTCTTCCCCGATATCATCGTCTTCTTCTTCCTCGCTGTCTTCGTTAGACGATTCGTCCATCTCATCGTCAGATAACTCTTCCCCCAATTCCTTTTTCTCTTCTTCAAATATACGAATTGCATTCGACATTTTTCGTTTTATTTCACAAGAGATATTCGGATCAAATAATGCGAGAGCAACAGCTTCGCCACTGAGATACCAGAGATGTCCACAGAATCTCTTGACCAATCGTTGCGACAGAATCTTATCAATTGAAGCATAATTGGCAATCGCTTTCAAAAAATTCAAATCATTATTTGGAGCTTCTATTGCTTTGGTAGCGCTAAACCAAGCTTTTACGTAAATTGTTATGATGAAAACGGTCACATCAAGAAGTGCATTTAATTCTTTTTTGGCCAAACCGATATATTTTCGGAACAAAAACATTTTTAGGCAATATATGCCTTTTGCCATCCATCGAGCATGACTGATGGGTCCTGGTGGGCTAAAATGCTTATTAGGAATATTTTCGCCAAGGTATAATAAAACAATTTCAAGAAACTCCTTGTAGTCGTCTCTGGGTTGCTTTTCTTTTATTTGAGCCCAACAAAACAACTTGATGTCAGTTTGGACTTGAGCTGGTATGTTGCCTGCCACTTCCTCATCTTATATGCCAAGACTGTACGGTTTGTCTTTTATATTTTCCCACTGCTCTTTAAAACGCGCAAACATTAGCACTCCTGGTCCAGACGTGCCGAATTTGGTTTCAAACACTTAGTTTTCCCCAGGGGAGCACCCCTACAAAGTGGAAATACGGCGTAGGTATGTTCAGAAAAAATGTAGGGGGCAAAAATTAATGGGGGTCAGTCTGCATTTCCCGTCCCTAAAAGGCACAGTGGGAGCGGTAGGCGCAAATTTTATAAAAAAAAATTAAAAATAAAAAAATTGTGTGGGGACACCCTTAAGGCTTACAAATAGAGGGTAGGTTTGTTTGGGGAAAATGTTGGGGCTGAAAAAATATTGGGGGTCGGTCACACATTTTACTTCTCTAGGGTCATCCCTGCGATAGTTAGAGCGGTGGGAGCAAGATTTACAAAAATGTCGTTTTGTGTGGGAGACCCCTTAGGAATTGGAGATATGGAATTGGTATGTTCAGAAGAAGTGTTGGGGGCTAAAAATTAATGGGGGTTGGTCTTGATAATGGCCCCTCTAGGAGGCACCATTGGACCGGTAGGAGCTGATTTAATATGACAATTTAAGAAAAAATAAAAAAAAATGTATGGGGACCACCCTAAGGATTGAAGATAGGGGGTAGGTATGTTCTAAGAAAATGTTGGGATTGAAAAAATATTGGGGGTCGGTCATACATTTGATTCCTCTAGGGTGACTTTTAGGACACCTAGAGCGGTAGAAGAGAGATTTTTTCAAAATTGAACCTTTGTATGGGACCCCCCTTAGGGATTGGAGATAGGGCTTAGGTATGTTTGGCAAAAGTGTTCAGGGGGAAAAAATAATGGGGGCCGGTCTCACATTTGACCCCTCTAGGAGCAAAACCAGGGGATTTTTGGGGCTTTTTGTGGATTTTTTCCCCTCTACGCCCAACTTTGACCCCGATGAGCGACCCCTAGATCCTATCCGACCTCCCCCATTTTTTGGCTCATACACTTTTTTTACCAACCTCACAAAATGAGCGGTTCTAGCGCTTCCAAATATTGCTGCTTAAAATCTCACACAACACTATCCCACCCTTAGTACACATAAACTGTGTTTTTTCCTCCCGGATTAACGTTATCATTAAGGAATACGAAAAAAACTATCAAACTTGGCAGCACTTTTCATATTTTGTATACATTCTGACAACGGCATTCACAATAAACTGATAACCCCCATACAATTATCGAAGTGAAAAATTAATTCGAAAATTTTAGAAGTTAAAACTTTACGGGTCAAGTTTCAAATTTGTATGGGTTAACATATTCGTACGAGCAAAAAAACACAGCACTTTTCATATTTTGTAAATATTCTGACAACAGCATTCACAATTAACTGATAACACCCATATAATTATCGAAGTGAAAAATTAACGTCGAAAATTTTACAAGTTAAACTTAACGGGGCCAATGTCAAATTTGTACGGGTTAACATAAACGTGCTAGCAAAAAACCACAGCTTAATTACAATTCAAACTTTTTTACGAGCAATTTCAATTACATATAAAACTGATAAAATTCACTAAAAATGGAACAAATTAGGGATACGCGCGTGAAACGAATTTTACGTGATTCACGCGTGATCGTGAGTATAGTTCATTTTCACGCGTGATCGTGAGTGTAATTCAGCTTTACTCACGTAACCGTGAGTGCGAGTGATTATCAAAAATGGTTTCGTGCGTGAGCGCGCGTGATTAATTTTTGTTTCGTGAGTTTGCGTGACAAGTAAGAAAATCGTTTAATTTAAAACACAAATTTTTTTTTAAGGAAATGAAATATTTTGTGTGCAAGAAATTGAAAAAAGTAAAATAAAAATTTGTTTATTTTTATTTCGTGAGTGTGATAAGAGCGTAAGAAAAATTAAAGTTACTTACGTGAGCTTGAGTGAACGTGAGCAGAAATTAAAATTTCGTGTGTGATTCGCGAGGGTGAGCGTGCGTTAGTCAAAGTTCACTCATGCGCCCATCTTTAGTACAAATCTTGACGGTAAGTTGATATCGCTGACGAAATATTAAAAATTTTAATCGTGATCGTGCGTGAGAAATATTTGTAATTCGCGAGGGTGAGCGTGCGTGAATCAAAGTTCACTTATGCGCCCATCTCCAGTACAAATATTGACGGTAAGTTGATATCGCTGACGAAATAATAAAAATTTTAAATAAAATTTGTTTTTGATACGGATTTAGATGAGGATGATAATGATTTTATAACTCTCACATATAACATACATTAGTCGACAACAATTTGCCAAAATGTCTGGTCCAGAATCTCAGATTCTGAACCATTTTGCTATTGAAAAAGCCTCAGATTCTGAGACATTTTGCCTATAGGAAAACTCGCATATTCTGAGACATTTTTATTATAGAAAAAGTCTTAGATTTTGAGACATTTTTCTTGTAGAAAATGTCTCAGATTCTGAGACATTTTTTCTATAGAAAAAGTATCAGATTGTGAGGCATTTTTCCTACAGGAAAAGTTAGAAAAAACGTCAGATTCTTACAAGGGAAGTATCTCAACCCGTATGAGCCGATTTGCATGAAACGTAAAATATAGATAAAAGAGACAATTCTAAGGTTGGGGTGTCTCGGCTTATCGGCCATATCGGGGATTTAGGGGTTCAAAACATAGGTCAAAAAATGGCGAAAAAATCGTTTTTTTTATTTTTCAGCCATTTCTTTTTAAGAAACTATATGATGTTTACATATGAGAAGAAAGGATTTTTTAATGCCTATCCAACGGTGGCATAACCTTGTAAAAGTTTGGCTTCGTTAAATACTGTTTTTATGAAAATGTGTAAATTTTGGGGGGTACTTATGTGAAAAAATAGACCTACGATATCCATATGAATAAGAAATAATCATTATTAAATTTAAGTCGACCCGTATTTTTTCTCTAGAGGATATTCCTGTTAGTTCGGGAGTTATCGAAATTTTCCCGCAGGTCCACATTGTTTCATAAGGGGACAACGAAATTTTGAAACACTGATATGGCCGAAAAGCCGAGACACCCCAACCTTAAAATCGTCTCTTTTATATATATTTCAAGTTTCAAGCAAATCGGTTCATAAGGGTTGAGATACTTCCCTTGTTAGTGCAAAATTCATTTTTCCTATAGAAAAAGTCTCTGATTCTGAAACATGTTTCTTATAGAAAAAGTCTCAGATTCTGATATATTTTTGTTATAGAAAAAGTTTCCGATTCTGAAACATTTTTCCTGTAAAAAAAGTCTCAGATTCTGTGACATTTTTCCAATAGAAAAGTCTCAAATTCTGAGACATTTTTCTGAGAAATTTTTCTTGTAGAAAGTCTGAGATTCTGAGACATTTTTCTGGTAGAAAGTCTAAAATTCTAGGACATTTTTCCCATATTCTGATTCTGAGATATTTTTATTATAGAAAAAGTCTTAGATTTTGAAACATTTTTCTTGTAGTAAAAGTCTCAGACTTTTTCTACAGGAAAAGTCAAAAATGTCGATTCTGAGACATTTTTATTATAGAAAAAGTATTAGATTTTGAAACATTTTTCTTGTAGTAAAAGTCTCGAGTTTTGAGACATTTTTTCCCATTGAAAAAGTCTCAGATTCAGAGACCTAAGTATAAAAAAGTCTCAGATTCTGAGAAATTTTTCCTTAAGAAAAAGTCTCAGATCCTGAGACATTTTCAATTTAGAAAAAAGTCTTAGATTTTGAATCATTTTTCCTATAGAAAAAGTCTCAGTATCTTATTTTATAGAAAATGTTTCAGATTCTGAGACATTTTTCCTATTGCAAAAATCTCAGATACTGAGCCACTTTTTCTATAGAAAAAGTCTCAGATTCTGAGAAATTTTTCCCATAGAAAAAGTATCAGATCTGAGACATGTTGCCTATAGAAAAATTCTCCGATTCTTAGACATTTTTCCTATAAAAAAAGTCTCAAATTCTAGGACATTTTGCCCATTGAAAAAGTTTTATCACTCAGACAAATTTTAACCCTCAAAAAAAATTTACACTCAAAAAATGTTCACCCAAAATTTTTTTTTACAAAAAAATTTTAATTTTTCTAAACAAATTATTTGGACAATTTCGTTTTTACGTAAAAACATTACAATCACTAAAAAAGTACTTTTGCGCTCAATAACATTTGTATTTAGTCTACTTTGTGCATTGTGGATGGTATTCAAGGATTCGGCAAAGTCGAATTTAACTACTTGTTTTTCTGTGCTTGTTCCGATATTTTTAAAACATTTACAAAACTTATTTCTCTTATCCTCCTCCTTCCTAAACCATGTAAAACCAGTGTAAAAATTAATTTCTTTTTCATCTCCCCAATAATTTATGTATCAAAAAATAAAAGATTTTATTAATCTATCTTTTCATGTTGGGACAGTGATTGATGAAATTTCATTTGAGTGTTTAGCCTTTCATCACAATTGTCATTTTTTTATTTGTATCACCCGTATCTGCTATTTACACTTACATTTTTTTTTGTCTCAAAATCAGTTTTGCCAAATTAATGCCCTTCCTCAAAAATATATATGAATAAATGGTGGACGAATAAAATTTACAACAAATCTTATAAAAAATTGTTTATTTTTTTGTTGTATTTAACTAAAATCATTGAAAATTTTAACAATGTTTGGTGATTTTCGAAACATTAAAAAAAATAAACCGTTAAATTTGATTAATGTATTGTTATGGCGTTGACAGGTTTTTAACTTGTCAATTTTTATTTTAAAAAAAAAAACAGAAAGGAAATGGTTTGTTTAATTTTTTTGTTGCAAGGGCTATTTGAGGAAATTGAGTGTAAAATTATTTAGTTTAAAAGTTTTTATTAAATTAAATAATAAAGAAAAGGAGATGAAGTGAAAGAATAAATTTATAAAATTTTATTTTAAAGTTAATTTTTCTTAGAGAAACTTTTCAAATTCAAAAACACGCTAGAGATCTTCACAACCTTAGGGGAAAATGAGTTTTCAAATATAATTGATCTTGATACAACATAGAAATTCGTTGCGATAACTAAAATTGTTGACAATCAAATGATTCTATATTATTTACCAAATATTTCGGTGGTCGACATTCAGATTTAGTTGTTAAAACAGAATTGCGGGTTCAAAATTCGGTTACTGTAACTGAACCTTTCGATTGTATTTTTTTTTGTGTCTAACACATGTTCAAAAACTTTGTATCTATCATTAAGAGAGTTTCGTTCCAGGATCTTTTTTTGCAGGGTCCCAAATTTTTTTTTTTAATTTTCATATCTACAAATATTTTGGTTTTTTCCCCCGCAGTCTTTTCCCTAAACTCAAAAGTACCTGATTCAAAAAACTAGATTCTGATAATTTTTTTCCAAAAAAAAATTTTAAATTTTCGAGTTAGTTTTCCTATTAAATTTTGTCAATTTTAGAAAGAGAATTCCTAAGAAAAAAATTAATTTCTTAAAAATTTTTGAGATATTTGAGAGCTGATTTAAAATATTGATTGTATATGACTGTAATACATTTTCCTAAAGAAAATTCTCTCTGATTCTGAGACAGAAAAAGTCAGCACAGAAAAAGTCTGAGACATTTTTTTCTAGTATCAGATGCTGAGAATTTTTTTTTGTTGTAACAAAAGTCATATGTTCTTAAACATTCCAAAATTATTTACAAAAAGTCTCAGACTCTAACAAAGTTCTAACAAAGTTGTCTAAAAAAAGTTGTCTACAAACTCTAACAAAGTTCTCTAAAAAAAAGTCTCAGATTTTGAGGCATCATTTAAGATTCTAAAAAAATGTTCATCACAAAAGGTATTAGATTCTGATAGATACTTTCTACATAAAAAAGTCTCAGATTCTTAGAAATTTTTCCCAAATTGAAAGTCTCAATTTCTGCGAAATTTTTCTTTTCGAAAAAATATTAGATAATAAGACATTTTTTCTATAGAAAAAGTCAGATTCTGAGACATTTTTTTTCATAGAAAAAATCTTAGATTCTGAAATATTTTTCCTATAGAAAAATTCTCAGATTCTGAGAAATTTTTCCTATAGAAAAAGTCTCAGACTCTCAGACTTTTTTGCTATAGAAAATGTCTCAGATACTGATAGAGAATCTGTCACAGGCTCTAAAACATTTTCCTATGGAAAAATTCTCTGATTCTGAGGAATTTTTCCTCAATAAAAAAGCTCTGATTCTAAGATATTTTTCCTATAGAAAAAAACTCAGATTCCTAGACATTTTTTCTATAAAAAAACTCTGAGATTCTGAGACGTGTTTCTTTTAGAAAATACATTTTTTAAAGAAAAAATTTCAGATTCTGAGGCATTCTTCCTGAAGAAAAAATTTTAGATTCTTAGACATTTTTCCTATAGAAAAAGTTTCAGATTCTGAAACATTTTTCCTATAGAAAAATTCTCAGATTCTGAGACATTTTTCCTACACTTAGAAAATTATTGCAGTTACTACATGACGGTCATTTGTGTAGTAAGTAGTAGTTGTTGTTTTCAACTACAATTTCAGTTGTTTATGTATGAAAAATCGCAAACAATTGTTTTATGTAGTCGTTTTAAAAAACAAATACAAAAAATTACTACATTGTAGTAACAGTTGTTTATGTAGTTGTTTTTAGTCTATAAAAAAACTTACAATTTTCTAGAAAATTTTAGCAAACGGATGTGCAGGAATTATTTCCAAATAATTTTAACCTTTTTTGACGTTTAGAATTTTTTTTCAGAAAATCAGAAAATTTGAATTTTTTTTCAGAAAATCAGAAAATTTGAGTTACAGTAAAAACAACTGTAATTTGAAGTAGTTTTTACAGTTTTTTGTAGTTGTTAATCAATAGTTAAAAACAACAACAATTTTTGGTTGATTTTACCGTAAAATGTAGTGGACGCCTAAACAACAACAAATGTAGTAGTTTTAACTGTCTTTTGTAGTGGAATCTACCGTCAAATTTTTTGAGTGTACAGATAAAGTCTGAGATTCTGAGACATTTCTCCTATTGATAAAGTTTAAGATTCTGGGACATTTAGAAAGTCTTAGATTTTTGAGACAAAATCTGTTTCAGTTTTCAGATTCTGAGATATTTTTTCTATAGAAAAAGCATCAGATTCTCAGACATTTTTCCTAAAGAAAATGGGGTCAGATTCTGAACCTTTTTCCCTATTGAAATAATCTTAGAATCAGGGACATTTTTCCTATAGAAAAAGTCATAGATTCTGAGACATTTTTTCTATAGAAGAAGTATCAGATGTTAAGACATTTTCCTATAAAAAAAATCCAAAGATTCTGAGACATTTTACGTATTGAAAAAGTCTGATTTTGTGAATCGTTTGTTTCAGATGCTTAAAAAGTCTCAAATTCAGGACCTGGGACCTGTTAAAAATAATTTTTAATTATTTTATACATATATGTTTTCGACCTTTTTGGTTTAACTTCAATAAGTAAAAGCATAATTAAGCTCGAGGTCTTAGTTTTTTTAATAAATTTTATTTTTAATTATATTTATCAATATTTTGCCATCCCCCGTATGAAATGAAAGCTTCTGGTTAACAAATGAAATCTTTATTTTTTAAAGAAATCTTAAGTTTTCAAAAGACGTCGATTTACGTCTAAAAATGGTGTAACATTTTTAAAATGTTTACCTTAACTCGTTTTTTTTCCCTTAAAAAAAACTTTTAACTGTCTTAGGCTGCGTTTTTGACATATCGCTTTAACTTAGTTTAACCGGGAGTTTTATTAAACTTTATAAAAATAAAACCAAGTTTAACCAAGCATCCTGTTTTTCAGTTCAAGTTTAGACATTTTCCTATAAAGAAAGACAAAGATTCTAAAACATTTTACCAATTGAAAAAGTCTGATTTTGTGAATCGTTTGTTCGAGATGCTTAAAAAGTCTCAAATTCAGGACCTGGGACCTGATAAAAATAGTTTTTAATTATTTTATATGTGTTTTCGATCTTTCTGGATTTCAATAAGTAAACGCATAATTAAGCTCGAGGCCTTATTTTTTTTTTTTTTTTTATTTTTTCAAAATTTGGTTATCCCCCCGGATGAAAGATAAAGCTTCTGGTTATTTACAAATGAAATCTTTAATTTTTAAATTAAATCTTAAGTTTTCAAATGAAGTCGAATTACGTCTGAAAATGGTGTAACATTTTTAAAATGTTTACCTTTACTCGTTTTTTATTTCCTTAAAAAAAAAAACTTTTAACTGTCTTAATATAACATTTTTTTATCCTTTAAAAAAAAAAATAAATAATAAAACTTATGATTTATGTGTGAAATTTCAACACTAAAGTATAAAACTAAAGTAATATTTAACTTAAAATGAAAGATACAAGCAGCAGGCTTAAAATATTATGGAAAACAACCCTTTCACCCACTATTCATGGGCCTGTTCCCCACATCCACTAAAACTCATAACTTTTACACATGTTAAATAATGTCTGGCACAAATTTTTATTTAAGAATATATTTTCCAAAAAAATATGTAGTATGAAATAAAAGGTTATGTAAATAAAACTAAACTTGGTCTATTACACTCAAAGAAATTTTTAAATAAAATGAATTATTAAAAATATAATAAAAAAATATAATAATTTTACTTTCAAAAATATAAATATTAAATATAGACGGTCAGAATCAACGATAAAATACCATACTGAAAAATGGGTCACAAGTCCAACCTGGGCTTATTCGATCATCATGTTGTTAGATCTTTAATTAGCATAGAAAATACATAAAAACCAATATTGAGTGAGAAATGCTTCTTTTTGTTTCTTTTTGGCGGATTTAACAAAATATCGGGTCACATATTTATATTGGGGCTAAGTAAAAAAAGTGGTCAAAAAAATTTGATAAGGTTACCAAAGTACAAGTTTGAAAAACAAAACAAACAAAATTTGAATAAAATATTTTCTAATTTTATGAAATTTGAGAGATTTGTGAATAATAACGGAAGGGTTGTTTATATGGGGACTACAGGTAGAGCTGGTCCAATTCGTACTGCCTTAAAAATACGTTTACCTGCCAAATTTCAATAGAATATCTATTAAATTACGTTAATTAGATATTAAAAGGTATACGTTGAAGTTAGCAAAAGCGTCAACAAACATTGCAGGATCGCCAATTTCTAATTTTATTTTACTTCACAACAGACCTCAAGGTCTATGTGTGCTAAAGTAAAGCGTTATCAGCCACTTTAAACATTCGCTTCATAAATTTAGCACTGGCTTCATTTAATTACCGAAATTTTTTATCTGAGTGTATTAAAGTCAGAGCTGGTGATATTCATATGTTATAAACAATGAAAGGATGTACAAAAAAGATTCACACACACAAAAAACCGGGAGTGTTATCAATGTTATGCAATAGTTTTCATTCACAACATATAATATTTATATATGTGCCGGAATGTTTTATAATAAATGTAGATGATGTAAAGGTAAAAACTTTAGTTATAAATTAAGTTGTTTTACTTAAGTTTTATTTAATTTTTTTTTTTTTGTTTTAACTTTTTGTTAAATATTCATAACTATGTTTTGTTTTTAAACAAAATAAAAATGATTGTAAGTTGATTTATTAAGATGTAAATGTAAGAAACTTTTCTATGAGGGAGTTAGGGAAAAAAGTGTTGGAATAGCAGAGATATGAAATTTGTAAAGGAAAAACTTTAGGCTTTCAATAGAAGTGAAGTTAATGCAAAGGAAACTTTCATGTTAAAAAGGATTAAAATAAAAATAAATATTTTATGTGCAAAAATAAATTTAAATACTGCACTTATACAAATGTATCTCTTAAATTAAGATTCTATAATGATTACACTGTTGAACAAATTTAGAGAAAATCGCACTACCATGAATTAAAATACATGAAAAAATATATTTTTACCTCCTCATTCTATTTTTTTTATCACGCACCGTTTTTAAGATATTAACGTTTGAATAGTTAAAAACTGTTAAAAACTGCAATTTAACACAATTCCATATCAGCCGTCCGAAATTTGCCGGTCACTTCCTTAGTGCTTTTTCATAGAAAGAAAATTAGAACTTATTTCTGATGCCATCTGTAGAAGGTGCGATTAATCTAACACTGAATAAAAGGTCGAACATATTCCTTGCAATTGCCCTGCTTTGGTCAGTACCCGCACCCAGAGCTTCGAAAGATTTCATTCCTTAATTCGATTTGGCATTCTGAATGAAAATTTTGTGATTGCATTCCCTAATCATATTTTAGCGAATTGAATGAATTCACTTTAGACTCATTCGATTTATAAATATAGACTTTAAATTTTTTTTTCATTCGACTTTAAAAAATCGAATGCATTCGATTTTTTTTCTTTCGACTTTTAAAAATCGAATGCATTCCATTGCGAATGCAATCAATTTTCTTTTCATTCAATTTGAAAAATCGAATGGCTCATTCATTCGTTGCAGAAAAACTTAAAAAACTACCCAAGATAGAGAAAAACAAAGCCAATTTTTTGTCCATAGTATCGCCAACACTCTTCACACTTTTTGTCGTGTAGGCAGTTAAATACTGTGTCATATGTGCATTTTTAAAATTTTCGGGAATACCAATTTTTTTGCATTCAAAATTAGGGCCCATTAGGGTCATCATATGTCGGCCATACTATGGACCAAAATTTTGACCCGTTTTGCTCTATCTATTTAAAAAATCGATTGCATTCGCAGTGGAATGATAAAAAATCGAATGCATTCGATTTTTCTAAATCGAATGAACAAGAAATCGAATGCATTAATTTTTTTCCATTCAATCGAATGCATTCCAAGGACTGCATTCGATGTTGATTTATGAAATCGAATGCATTCACTGACTATAGAAATTGAATGGATTTTTTTTAGAATTCATTCAAAAAGGATTTCATTCTTCGAAGCTCTGCCCGCACTAATATATTTGGGAGACATGTATTCGAGAGCTTTGAAAAGATTGCGATTGTCAACCTACGGCAATAACTACAATTCGCTATGAGGTTAGGTTGTAAGTGGCAGATGACGCTTTTCGTCAGCACACATAGACTCTGAGGTCCATTTTGACACCAGTAATGGGGTGCCCCTACTAGTCCCTGCCATTAAATTAATTTAAGCTCCTTATAAAACTCCTAAGATATTGAATTTTGACATCCCAGAGAAAGATCCTGCAGCTCCCTAGATCCCAGTGAAGCAATTCTCTTACCACAAAGTTCCGGGCAATAGCAGATTAAGTCCAACTCCTTCTTATCCATGCAACTTTGGAAAAGTCATTTTACGGTACATTTAACCGCTCTGCGTGCTTTCCTATAAAGCAGTGTCCGGTAATTACAGCAACTACCGTCGAAATTTCTCCTCCTGGAAGCGATATCAGCTCACATGTGCGCTTCTGATTAGGAGAAGGCCAAATTTGTCGTGTAGTCTCACACGTCCATCCATCTGCCAATCTCTGATTAGTCCCGTCGCGGAATAAAGTCATTGCTTGCAAATTTATAGAGGCATACCAACACATTCCAATTCCGTTGGAGAATGTAAGGTAGTTCCCAATCTTGTAAGCTCATCCAGTTTGCAATTCCCTGGAATGTCTCTGTTCCCTGGAGTATATGTCCAGTACTGTATGTCAAACTGCTTGGCCGTCTCATTTGAAGACGTGCGGCAGTTAAGGGCAGATCTTGATTTCGGAAACATTAACTCCAGGGAATTGACTGTCGGAATAAATGTTGACTGCGGTTGTACACAAGGCATTGCAACTCAACCAGTCAGCCATTTTCATTATTGCCAGCATCTCTGCCTTGTTAACACTGCAATGATCTACCAATCTTCGAGCTAGGCTCAACCCAAGCTTTTCCGAATAGACTTCGAAGCCCACTTGTTCGTGTTTATTCGATCCATCTTCGTTAAAGTTTAGAGGCTTCACTACCCGGAATGTTCTCCATCTAAGACTCCCTGAGTGGTATTATAGTGATAAAGTGCAGCTCAAAAAGGCTCTTGAGGGAGCATATTTTTCAAGATTGTGCCATTGCAGTGTGCTATTAAGTCGAATTTTAGGTGAAGGAGGATTTCTTATGCAGCTGTAGGTGAAGTACGAAGAGCTCCAGTGATACACATCGACGCCATTCTCTGTACCTTCGTGAGAAAGACACAGTTCCCTTTTGTGTCCGAAGCAGGCCCCCAGACAATGATTCCATACAGCAGAATTGAACGTACCACTGCTGTGTAAATACAGTAAACGATTCCTGGGCTAAAATCCCATCATTTTTCAATGGCCTTATAAAAGGAATATAAAGCAACCGTTGCTTTTCTTACCTACCCGTTGTTCAATATTACTACTGAAATTCAACTTCCTATTTAGAAATACTCCAATACACCATCTGAGAAGGTTATGTCAGTGCCGTCCAGAGAAATAGAATTAAAAGCAGTAATCTTATTTTCCGACACGACAAGTTCTTTTTTATTTTGATTAACTGCCAGACCACAGTCTCTTGTCCACATGACAAATACGAGCATCTAGAGAGAGCAGAATTGAATTCAGTACAAGGTTCTAAAGAAACGGCGAAAGAACACCACACTGTGTTGTTACCCTATTGACAAATCAGGATACGACAGACGCTCCCAATGCATACGTTATACGTCTATTTGGCAAGTAGATTTTTCACCATTAAAATGATCCCCCTATATCAGACAATGCCACAATTATTGAGGCTGGAATGATATAATTAAAGACCCGTCAATATCAAAAAAGGCCACCATTTTTTTAATTATTTCAACCTAACCGAGAACTGAAAACAATGTCCGTCGTAAGAATCGAACCCACGACCCACTGCTTAAGAGGCTAGTATGCTACCTACTAACCTACAATGCCACCATTGTAGTCTTTATCGAAAGTGATCTCTCGAAGGTACCAAGGAGCTCATGAAGAGCTGTTTCCATTGATATACTCGTACTATTGCCGTATGCATGTTGCCAGACGAAAACAACATCGGGTCATTGGAACATTTGTTCCATTATCTTGAACAAAAATGATGATAGACTTATTGGTCTGAAATCCTTCGGAACTGTGTGGGAGTTTTTCCCAGCCTTCGGGATAAAAATGACTCTTGTATCTCTCCTTTTTTAAAAGGAATGTACAACTAGTTTATGCATGCTGTGTAGAGATTGTACAACCAAAAAATCCTTGTCCGTGCCTAACGTTGCCCAATACATTTATTTTTAGTTTATCTTTCAGATTTCAAACCACAATACTCTTAATGAAAATTAAAAGTTATTTGTTGAAAAGTAAATTCCCAAACATTTGAAACATTAGTAAATATTATTTTTAATGTTTCTCATATTGTTGATATACAAAATGTGAGAAACAGTAGCCATTAGTAGGAAAACACAACAAAACAATATGAAAACCTTAAGAAACTAACCTTAAGTAAATAATCAATTTTTAAGGATTTCATAATCCTTGGAAAAACAAAAAAAAAACTAAACTAGAAAATAGAAAAAAGTAAAATTTTTCAATGAATGAGCTTGGGGAATACAAAAAAAGAAAAACAAATACGGTCGGAATGGAAAACACAAACTACAGGTGTAAACTAATGTTTATGCATACAAGAAGGATTCAAAAAAGGATATGTGAAAATGTGTTATTGTTTATTCATACATTTATATCGTAGTATACGGAGATTAATATGAATAAACAGTTATGTATGTAGTTTTTGTAACAGAAAAACCTCTAAACAAAATCCCATGCAAAGTCCTTTTCATTTATTGTAATGACTGTAAGGAGGCTGTAGTGTTAGATGTGTGGGTTTTTGTTGAAATACACCAGGACATTTTTAAAATGTAACATTTATACATATTTTCCTTAAATAAATTGTTTTTATTTTTCTTTAAGATATTTTTCTGTCATTTCTACCTTTTGTTTTGTGGTACATTTATATTTTTGAAGAATTTTTTTCCAGGTAATCCCTGAGCTAAACCATTGCCGTTTGACACCTTGTCAATGTTTTGTTAAAATAAATTCATCAAAATAAAGAAGATTTACTTAGGATTATTACAAAATTTAATTAAATTTCTGTTTGCATTAATTACTTTATTGGAGATTTATAATGTTGAAAGTACAATAGGATAACCAACCTTTTAAAATCAATTTTGTTTTACCCTCTAACCAGTGGCGTATACAGGTTGGTAACAAATTCGAAAATGTGTGCAAATTGTAAAATCTTTCCTTAAAAAAAATGGGATACGTCCCTGCCTACAAACCACAGTATGGTGGAATACTAACTTTTTCATTACGTGTGTACCGTACCGAAATATCGGTCGGGGATCCTATATACTTCACTCCATCCGATCTTCTTCGAATCCACACGACTTATATACGACCTAAAATGGAGTACAACACCCACGTATGGGCTGGTGCGTCAAAATCTTCCCTGGATCTTCTTGATCGAGTTGAGAAAAGAGCACAAATGCTCATAGGGGACGACAGCGTTTCTACATTCATTGATTCGCTTGAACATCGACGAAATGTGGGTTGTGTAGTTCTCTTCTACCGATACTTTCATGGGAAGTGTTCCGCGGAGATAAGCAACCTTATTCCGGTAGTACATATATTTACCCGTAGTACTCGCTTATCGAATAGGGCACACCCTTTAGTTATTGACTGGTCAGTTGATCGTACTACACATTACAGAGAAAATTCGTTTTTCGGCCGAACAATTCGTATGTGGAATAAACTACGGCTGCATTAGAAATCCTCTTTCACCTGATACCATTGGACATATTGGGTAGGCAGTATGCGGCTGCATCGGCAGTTCGACTTAATAGCACGGTGCAATGGAGAAGCAGCGCTTGCGGCCATAGCGCGATCTTGAAGAAGATAACAATACCACAAAATGTGGACTGTGCTCCCACAATGAGCCTCTTTGAGCGCCACTTTACCACTATGATACCTTCCAGGGAGTCTTGGATGGGGGATATCCCGGGTAGTGGAGCCACCATAAATTTTTACACAGATGGATCGAGGCTGCACGAACAAGTGGGCTTTGGAGTCTATTCGGAAGAGCTTGGATTGAGCCTGGCTCGACGATTGCCAGATCATTGCAGTGTTTACCAGGCAGAGATGCTGGCAATAAAGGAAAAGGCTGACTGGTTGAGCTGCAATGTCTTGTCTACAACCGCAGTCAACATCTATACTGACAGTCAAGCCGCGGTCAAGTCCCTGGATTCAATGTTTCTGAAAACAAGATCTGACCTTAACTGCCGCACGTCTTTAAATGAGATGGCCAAGCAGTTTAACATACGACTCATATGGGTCCCAGAGACATTCCAGGGAATTGTAAAGCCGATGAGCTTGCAAGACTAGGAACTACCTTACACGTTCCAACAGAATTGGAATGTGTTGGTATGCCTTTAGAAACTTGCAAGCAAAACCTACGGCTTTGTTCTGTGACGGAGACTAATCAAAGATGGGCAAATGGATGGACGTGTGAGACAACACGACTGATTTGGCCTTCTCTTAATCAGGGGCGCACAAGTGAGCTGATATCGCTTCCAAGAGGAGAGATTTCGACGGTGGTTTCTATAATTACCGGACACAGTCTTATAGGGAAGCACGCAGAGCGGTTAAACGTGCCGTCGAATGACTTTTGCCGAAGTTGCATGGATGAAGAGGAGTTGGAAACTATCGAACACTTTATTTGCCATTGCCCGGCACTTTCTGGTCAGAGACTTGCTTCACTGGGATCTAGAGAGCCGTACGATCTTTCTGATTTGTCGGATTTCAAAATTCAACATCTAAGGAGTTTCATAAGAAGCTCAAACTGGTTTAACGACAGGGACTAGTATTGAAACCTATTACGGTCCCGTGGTATCACAATGGACCTCAGAGTCTACGTGTGTTGACGTAAAACGTCAGCAGTAGACTGGCCATAGCGTTATATAGAAAAATTAAAAAATGTTAAATCCATAAGTGTTCGCACTGAAAAATGTGAGGTTGGGGATAAAAATAATTATGCATATTTAAAAAAATTTTTTTTTTTGTTCCGAGTACCTCCGGGTTGAGCCTAAAGTTTGAAAAACGGATTACAAGGGAAAAATATGACTTTTTTTTCATTTTCTCAATTTTTTTGATATTTTAAGTACAGTTTGAATTCAAATGGTCACTGAATTTTGATTAAGAGTTAATTGTCTATCAAATAAGGTGTTAAAAATTAAAATCGGTTGAAAATTAGCCGAGTTATGACAACTTCCCCCGGCAACTAACGTGTGGCAAACCACCTGATCAAGGAATTCGAGCCCCATTTTTGAAATTTATTGAAATTATCTACTATAATTAATTTTTTTTATTCCTTAAGTTCCAATGTACAAAGAAGATACATATTTTTCATATTGCGTTTTGCTAACTTGTTTTAAATAAATGCTAAAGTGGTCTGAATTTTTCAACACTATTTTCAAATCTCCAATTTTAAATTTTTATTTTTTTTGTTAAAGAAATTTTAAAAAATCGGCTATTGGAGTTTAGGGATTTGTTAAGCACATATAAAGGAATAAAAACCCCAAAAATTGTAGGGTTTGCTGTTTTCATTTGGCTATTACAGTGATGTAATTTCGGCGGATTTCGGGAAAGTAGTGATTTTTGGCACTTTTTTAGCTTTTATTTATTTTTTTTTTGGTTTTTTTTACAAACTTCATATGTTTTGGACCGAATTATATCAACAAGAGATAGAATAATTCAATTCGCAAATTAAGGGCAAAAATGGGAAATTAAAAATTGCCCCAACTAAAGGTCAAAGGTCAAATTTTAGAAGATTTTGAATTTTTAAACATTAACAGATTTTCTGAGTGGAAATATATGAAACTACTTGATGTCATTTTAAAAGGTCTTAACATATGTCTTTTTATTTAAATTCAGAATATTAACCCTTTAGTGATGGTGGGGCCTATTCGACCATTTGAACAAAATACACTTACATTATCTCCATTAAATTAAAAAAATTATAGGCCCCAACAGCACTTAAGGGTTAAATTTTTAAATTTTAATTATTTGCCATATAGTTTAGACCAATTAAGATAACATCGAGTAGATTCAGCAAAATCCGCCCAGCAAATCTGTTAATGTTTAAAAATTAAAAATTTTCTAAAATTTGACCTTTGACCCTTAACAGGGGCAATTTTTTATATGTCAATTTCGCCCTAATTTTGCAAATTGAAGTATTCTATCTCGTGTTGATATAATTCGGTCCAAAACATATCAAGTTTGTAAAAAAAACCAAAAAAAAATAAATAAAAGCTAAAAAACGGCCAAAAATCACTACTTTCCCGAAATCCGCCGAAATTACATCACTGTAATAGCCAAATGAAAACAGCAAACCCTACAATTTTTGGGGTTTTTATTCCTTTATATGTGCTTAACAAATCCCTAAACTCCAATAGCCGATTTTTTAAAATTTCTTTAACAAAAAAAATAAAAATGTAAAATTGGAGATTTGAAAATAGTGTTGAAAAATTCAGACCACTTTATCATTTATTTAAAACAAGTTAGCAAAACGCAATATGAAAAATATGTATCTTCTTAGTACATTGGAACTTGAGGAATAAAAAAAATTAATTACAGTAGATAATTTCAATAAATTTCAAAAATGGGGCTCGAATTCCTTGATCAGGTGGTTTGCCACACTTTAGTTGCCGGGGGAAGTTGTCATAACTCGGCTAATTTTCAACCGATTATAATTTTTAACACCTTATTTGATAGACAATTAACTCTTAATCAAAACTCAGTGACCATTTGAATTCAAACTGTACTTAAAATATCAAAAAAATTGAGAAAATGAAAAAAAAGTCATATTTTTCCCTTGTAATCCGTTTTTCAAACTTTAGGCTCAACCCGGAGGTACTCGGAACAAAAAAAAAAAAATTTTTAAATATACATAATTATTTTTATCCCCAACCTCACATTTTTCAGTGCGAAAAATTTAACTTTTCAAAAAAATTTCTACTATGGCCACTCTAGTCAGCAGCCACTTACAAGCTAATTTACCTATGGGGGTATACTAAGTTTTCCATTACGTGTGTAACGCACCGAAATATCGGTCGGGGACCCTATATTGCGTAAATGTTATTTTTGGTTCATGATAGATTCTAAGACGTTGTATGAATGTCCGTCCGTCCGTATTACGATTCAACTTTTTCTAACTTTTTCATTACGCATGTAACGCACCGAAATATCGATCGGGGACCCTATATTGCGTAAATATTATTATTGGTTCATGATAGATTCTAAGACGTTCTATGAATGTCTGTCCGTCCGTAGTACGATTCAGTCCAAAATAAAAGAGCTAGACTTAATAAATGAATTTGGTAGCATTTTTAGCGATGGGAAAGATCTAAACTCCTGAAGTTCGGTACGAATATATCTTATGGCCACAGGCTGGTTGAATTCTTGAACGGAAAAATAGGACCATGGTAAAAAACTAGGGGCCTACACAAACACATTCCAATTCTGTTGGAACCTGTAAGGTAGTTCCCAGTCTTGCAACCTCATCGGCTTTGCAATTCCCTGAAATGTCTCTGTGCCCTGGGAGCCATATGAGTGGTATGTCAAAATGCTTGGCTATCTCATTTAAAGACGAGCGGCAGTTAAGGGCAGATCATGTTTTCAGAAACACTGACTCCAGGGACTTGACCGCGGCTTGACTGTCAGAATAGATGTTAACTGCAGTTGTAGACAAGACATTGCAACTCAACTAGTCCGCCACTTCCTTTATTGCCAGCATTTCTGCCTGGTAAACCCTGCACTCAGAAAATTATTGCAGTTACTACATGACGGTCGTTTATGTAGTAAGTAGTAGCTGTTGTTTTTAACTACAATTTCGGTCGTTTTTGTATGAAAAAATCTCTAACAACTTTTTTTGTAGTAG
Source organism: Pegoplata infirma (assembly GCA_963921195.1). Taxonomy (NCBI): domain Eukaryota; kingdom Metazoa; phylum Arthropoda; class Insecta; order Diptera; family Anthomyiidae; genus Pegoplata; species Pegoplata infirma. The sequence continues at coordinate 211,133,936 of OY992539.1, read as the reverse complement.
TTTCAAAAAATAACTACAAAAAATATACTACACTGCAGCAATAGTTGATTTATGTAGTTGTTTTTAGTTTTTTTTCTAAAAACTCGTTTTTTTTCTAGAAATTTTTATTCCAAACGAATGTGTCGAACGAGTTGGTCGTGCGGGATGTGGAAGGAATTATTTTTATACCAAATAAAAAATATCTAAATAAATTAAATTACAATTTATAAAATTTAATTATAACAAAAAATATGTTTTTGCAAAAATATTCTTCAGCGAAAGAAAATAAGTGGATAAATGAGATAGCAAGTGTGTATAATATAGCGCTCACATAAGCGTGCGTAAAAACCAATCGGAAAAAAACAAAAAAATTCTTGTCGGCTTGGTTGCCTGCGTGCCATCTTTCTTTTCTTTGTATACACAACAAAACAGGTACATACCTTTTGAAACGATGCAAATTAATTTTTTTTTTTTATAAATCAATTCTACCAAAGCATTTCTTTTTTTTTTTTATTCCAGACAAATTTTGATCAGAAGCGGTGGAAATTTGAAACAAACTATTAAAAAAAACAAAGGTAAATACAATCAATTTATTTTGTTTAACATTTTATTAATATATATTTTTTCTTCTATAATTCCAGATAAATACACCAAAAAATTGTCATCATGTCGAAATTCTATACAACCAACTGAATTGTATTGCTTTTTAAATAAATAAATATCAATCATTTAAACGTTTAAGAAATTTTTTAAATAAAATTTCAGGCAATTGTTGTAAAAACAACTGTATTAAACAGTTTTGTAGTAGTTTTTACTACATATTGTAGTTGAAAATCAATAGTTAAAAACAACAACATGTTCAGTTGTTTTTACCGTAATATGTAGTGGACGCCTTTTCAACAACAAAATGTAGTCAAAACAACTGTCTTTTGTAGTTGATTTTACCGACATACTTTTTTGAGTGTGGATAGATCTGGCAATCTTGGCTCAATCCAAGCTCTTCTGAATAGACTACAAAATCCACTTGTTCGTGTAGCTTGGATCCATCTGTGTAAAAATTAATGGAGGCTCCACTACCCGGAATACCCATCATCCGAGACTCCCTGGATGGTATTATAGTAGTAAAGTGGCGCTCAAAAATGCTCACAGAGAGCACAGTACACATAATATAAATATAAATATTATGTAATTAAGACTGTAAGAAGGTAAGCTTAGGCAAAACAACGTCCACCGGGATCAACAGATTCGCTTATAAATTTCTATTCAACCAAAACTTATTTTTTCCATAAGTTTAATTTATATTTTATTCGTTTTTAACTGCTATACAACCCATGGAAATTTTTCTAAATGTAATTTTAAATACTTTATTATAACGTAAAATAAAACAAAAAGAAAAAATGATGTATTACTTTGTTATGCATAAAATTTATGGATTATAATGCGAACACGAGCCTGGTGAAAAGCAAAAAAAAAAAAAAAAAGTTAAACAAAGTTTCAGAAAATATGATTGATAAGCCAACCACACATTCATACGTAATTTCCATTTAAACTAAAGTAAATTTAAAAACAGATTAAGGTTTGGTTAGAAATTCACATTCCCAGGACGAGAACAAAAAACAATAGATTATTGATTTTATGATAATTACAAAATAATGAATAGAACAGATGAGAAAATAATGGTACTAACATAAAGGAAATTTTTAAACTGAAAATTGAAATGGAAATGGAAATTAGCTGACACAAATAAGAAGTATGAGGTATGAATAATGAGGAAAACTACTTTTTAATTAAAAGAAAATTGATTATAATACAAAAGTGATTTTGAAAATTTTTTCATAGCTAAGTCTTGATGTGAGTTATTAAACTATTGGACTCAAAAAATAGTTTTACTCCAAAACGCAAAAAAATAATCCGGGACTTCGAAAATTCTGACAAAATGTTTATGGGTCCTGTGAAATTTTTCAAAATTTGTAAATGTTCTTCACTAGTGATAGAGGATATATAGAGGGTATAGGTTTGTCATTCCGTTTGTAACACCTCAAAATATTGGTCTAGGACCCCAAAATAAATTCACTGTCAATCAGCAGAAAAATCTGCTGAAAATACACGCATTTTGAGCGATATGAGAAATCTGCTGATTTTAGGAGACGCGGTTTGCTAAATATCTGTCATGATTATCTAGGTGAAATCAGCTGAGAAATTTGCTGATTTTAGCAGAAAAATCTGCTGACAGTATATCGAGTTTGAGCCATATGAAAAATCTGATTAGCGGACTCAGAACTGTAAGAAAAAACGACTTTCTAATCCCCTAAATCCAAGTGCACGACTTTGAACTAGAGATGGGCGCGTTAGTAGATTTTAACTCATACCCATTCACGAAAACAATTTTTTATTAAATAACGTTCACTCAATAATCAATGCTTAAGCTCCCGTGTGACAACGCCAAATTCTACTCACGCTATTGAATTTTCTTACAAAAAAAAAATAAAAATGCTAGAAAAATATTGGCCCGTACCACAATAAAACAAAAAGTCTATTTTAACAAAAGTTTTATTTTAAATTTCAAATTTTCTATACATTTTTTGAAAGTCGATTTTAAAAACAAAAACATTTTGTATGGAAATAAAATTAAAAGCTCATTTTAAATTTATGTTTTTTTCTTGTGGTAAGGCTGATTGTTTTGGCAAGAAAAGAATAAAAAAAAACGATTTATGTAAGTAAAATAAAAAAATCAAAAAAAAAAAAAAAAAATTAACATTTAAAAAAAAAAACTTGAAAAAAATAATGGGAACAAACTATTTCTGTAGAATGTCAAAATAATCTGCTAAAAATATGTTCAAAAATATCTATTTAATTGTATAACAAGTAGAAAAGTCAAATTCGACTTGGCCGAATCTATGAATACCCTCGACAATGCCCTTTTTAAGAGATAGTAAAATTTTCTAACGTGAAAAAAATAACATTTTTGATTAGGAAAATATTTTATTTTGTGTACAAAAACTTATTTTGGTAATTTTTGAAAAAAAAAAATTACTCAATTTTTTTTTGAGTGTAAAATTTTTTTTCGAGAGTATTTTTTTTTTTTGTTTTAGTGTAAAATTATTTTTGAGTGACAAAAACACGTTGTAAAATATTTTTGTGACTTACCAATGTTTTTAAAACATGTTTAACGGGTTTTCAACCCGTGAATTTAAGGTGAAACTAATCTGAAATTCACGGTTTTGCTAATAACTTTTTAACCACTGGATTAATTTGGCGGAAATTCAATACAAATCAGGCCAGGCGAACGGAAAATGTATATGCCAAGCATCAGCATCCTCAGAATTGCCTTTCGAAAGTTATCGGGTTTTTATTTCGTAAATTCACGAAAAACCCTAGCCGAAATTCAGTCTTTTGCTCATAACTTTTAAACCACTGGGCCGAAAATACTGGCTTGCAATACCAACCTGACCAGGTAAATGCCCAACATATATGCCAAACTTCAGGAGCCTCCGTAAAGTCTTCCAAAAGTTAGCGTGTTTTCAACAGATAGACAGACGGACGGGCATCGCTAGATCGTCTTTAAATCGATCGAGGATCATGAATATATATTAGGGCGGGTCGATTTTTTTTTTTTGTCAAAAATCGTATAGCAAAAACATAATCTACAAGAAATTTTAAGAACATTTCCCAAAGAAACCATGTTTCTAAAATCAAACCCTATACCGCGCCTAACGACACGAAGATTTGTCCGTCTGTCCTTTTTTTCATAAGCAAAACATAGAACTTGACTCTTTTTTGGTGTTTGTGTTAATTTTTGGGCTTTGGTGTGCTTTGAGGTATATAGTAAAATTTTATTGGCAACATTTTTGTAGAACATTTCATCCCCACCCTCCCCCTCTTTCGGGGTGTTTTTTTGCGATTTGTTAGAATAGAGCCAAAAAATACCGTTATGAGAGGGAGTTAGAGGGTTAATATGTTCCACAAAAATATTTGCCATAATATTTTCTACAAAGTTGCTGAACATACCCTACACCTCAGATGTAAAGAAAACATAGTTTTATATATCGATATGCTGCAAGAACATATCCAGCGGCAATGTTTTACTAATTGCCGCTGGATATAATTCGAACAATTTTTGGGATTATGACCGGCAAGTATATAGACATAATCTCTGAAATGGAGAAATAAATAATTAGATTAATTTGTAATGAAAACGCCATTATAATAAGAAATTTTAACAATAAATCGCTGCTTTTATCGTTAATCCATGATAATTTTACTCCATTATTTATTTTATATTCCCTCCAAAGCCTTTGTATGTTAATTACAAAGGGAAGCTGGTGCAGCGGATTTTTCTTAGTAAATAAAAGTATGTAATTGAGGATCATACTGATATTTCGTCAAAAAAAACACATAGATACTTTTGTGGGAAAAAGCTGTGTTCGACAAAAATTTTTGTGTGGGAGCCTACTTAGCGAGTGGGAGCCTACTTAGCGAGTGGAGATAGGGCTGTGGTATGTTTTACAAAAATGTTGGAGGGTAAAAATAAATGGGGGTCGGTCTCACTAATGACCCCTTTCGAACGCACCATTGGACCTGTAGAAGCTGATTAAATAAAACAAATTTACAAAAAATAAAAAAAATTGTATGGGGACCGTCTTAACAATTAGAGATGAAGGATAGGTGTGTTCATAGAAAATGTTCGGAATTAAAAAAAATATTGTGGGTCGGTCATACATTTTGTTGCTCTAAGGGCACTATTAGGGTAGTTAGAGCGGTTGAAGCAAATTTAAAAAAATGTCGTTTTGTGTGGGAGCCCCCTTAGAGATTGGAGATAGGGTATTAGTTTGTTCCGAAGAAATGTTTAGACGTAAAAATTAATGGGGTCGCTGTTGGAAATGACCCCTCTAAGACATACCATTGGAGCAGTAGAAATGATTTTAAGATTGGAAAATTACAATAAATTTTTTTCAAAAAATTTAAAAAAATAGTAATAATCGTTATCCACGATCCTACTAGGCAAAAAATTTTTAGAATCCATAGAAGTTTTACACCAAAAAATTTCAAAAAAATCAAAGAGTACAAACATTTTCAAAGATGAGATTTAAATTTTAAAACTTAAAAATCGCATACTGGAGCACTTTTAAGAATTTTTTTTTTTAAAGTACACAAAAAAACAAAAATGTTGCAGTTTGTACCATTACACCGCTCAAAACTCATTTTCCGGTTTGAATTCTGATGATCAATTTTAGTAGACTTTGATTTCCTGATTCCAAATCTGTTCTCCAAATTTTCCCATCACGTCCAGATTTTTAGTTATTCACGGTTGAAAATGCGAAAAATGACGATTTTTGCATTATTTGAAAGCCTGCACAGCAGCCATTCAGTGGAATACAAATCTGGTATAAAGCGCAAAAGTATAATTTGTCTTTGGTCTCCAACATAGAACACAATTTTTTTCAAATTATTACGTTTGGTTGGGCTTTACTTGCGTTTTAAAATGATACTGTTAAAATTAACATTTTTGTAAAAAAGGTAAGGTAGATACCTTAGTTTTTTTTGATATTTTTCAAAGAAAAACTAAAAAATATAAATATTTCACAAATTTAAGATTTCTGTGTTATTTTTCGTATACATCGGAAGATATATTTAATGGGTTTAAAAGTCTATAAGAAAGAATGAACTTTTGCCTAAATTTTGAGCTCATCACAGTAAAGATTGATCATCTGGTTATTGTATTAGAGCCTTTTAAAAATGGTGCTTTTTCTAATCTGGTTAATTTTAGTTCCATCTTTATTTACTCCCACAATTTGTTTATGTACAATTTCCCTCAAATCTGCCTTGTGTTATTGAGGTCACCGGCAGTTATTTAATTTTTTTTTTTTCATCATCTCGGCTTCCCCTTTTTAAGTGTAAGTTTTTTCAAAAATTACCGTCAAACAAATAATGGTCGTTATTACAAATTAAAATAAATAATTAACAAATTAATTCAAAGAAATGCGACAATTTTCTGCTTTCTCATATTTTTTGTTGACTCTTTTGTTTTTTAATTCTTTATCGTCTTTCCTAAGAAGTCGTTTTCTGTTAAGACGTTTAAATGTAAATATAGAAAGTGTTCTATACAATAAAGCGGTTGCTTCTGTTGTTTGGAAGTCAAGAGCAAATATTTGTACTTTTTTCAATTTTTATGATAGAAACAAATTTAAATAATGTACATACATATGTATGTAACTACACTGAAAAAAAAAGACATAAATAAAATTAAGGAAAAAATGTCTTTGAAAATTTATCATGAATTTTCCTAAAATTTAGTTAAATTTAACTTAAAAATGAGAAATTTTCTTAACTATGAGGAAAAAAATTTAGTTCATTTACTTATAATTAGTTAATAGCTTTCTTTAAACGAATTTTTTTAATATTAGGAAAAAAATTCTGACTGCCAAAGAAATTTTCCACTAATCTAAGAATCGTATCTTTATTTTTAAGACATATTTCTTAAAAAACAATTTAGTTCAAGTTTAGTTAAAATTTACTAAAAAAAACATCATCGTATTTCTCTTCTTTGAATTGAGGAAGTGTACTTCTTAGAATTTAGTTAATGACTTCTGAGAATTTAGTAAATAACTTCTTAGAATTTAGTTAAAAATTCAAAATGGCGATATCTCGAAAACTAAGCGAGATAGAGCGAAACGGATGAAATTTTCAAAAGAAAGACTACAAAGAAAATTATGGAATAGCCTAGCTCTGCATATCTGTCGGGGTCTCAAGACCCTAATTTTAGATCTAAAATTTGAAATTCCCGAGATTTTATAAATGCACATATCTCGGTAAATACTGCCAACACGAGAAAAGGTCCAACGGCATTTTTGTAGCTCTTGACTCGTAGAACACTTCCGCAAAATACCCGAAAGCCCTCCGATTAATAGTTTTTGAGTTATCCGGATTTTAAGATTCTCAAGACCCTATCAGACCCCTTATTACCGTATCTCAAAAACTAAGCAAGTTAGAGCGAAACGGACAAAAGTTTTGGTTCAAAATCTATGGGGACCCTTAAAGGACCCAACAGGGTCTCGAGTTAAATGGGGTACGTACCCTGGGTCCAGGGTCTGGACCCAATCTATTTCTAAAATGTTAAGTATAATTTTTCCCATTTTCTAGTTAAAATTGGCTTAAAATTAAATAACTTTATTTTACTTATTTTTGGGAAAATTATGAACTAAAACCAAGAAAAAAAATCTTTGGAGCCAAATCATTCCCTCTTTTTCTCAAAATTGAGTTAATTTTCCCAGATTTTAGTTCACTTTTTTTTTGAGTGTAACATTAAATTTTACAACATTTAGTAGTTGTAAAACAATAGAATAATAAATTTGTAGAAGGAATAGGTAAGTTGGCTGGTTTAGCTCGGTTTTTTCGAGAAAATTTTTTTTAAAGAACTTACTTTGAAAAAGACAATTAAGAAAAATTAACTGAATTTTACACACAAAAAGAATTGAAAACGAAAGTCAATCAACAAAAACGCGGATTCAATTAATTTTTTAATTGAAACTCCTCCGATAAAGAAAATTGTTATATCAATCATCAAATTCAAGGTGATTAATTGATTTTTTTTTTTCAATTAATCACTGTTTCGATTTTGATTAAAAATTTGATCAATTTTTTATTTAAAGTCAATTAAAATAATGATTGATTTAACAAATGAATTTCAAGCATATGGAAAAATTATGAAGAAATTTATAATTTTTTGCTTTCCAATATGTTGCCGACAATAAAAAAGTAAAACCCTAGTATAAAGTATATTTTTGAATTAATGTATTCAAATAAATTGAAGCGAAAAAAAATATGGTATGTTGAAAATATATAATTTGATAGTTAAAAAAAATAACAAAAATGTTGATCAAAACAATAATTAACTCATTTAAATTTTGTTGATCAATAGATTTAATTGAAATATTTTAGCAAAAAAAACTAGGGATGTCGCGAATAGCGTATTCGGCATTTTACCGAATATTTACTATTCGGTATTCGGTTGGAATCGAATACGAATATTTGCCGAATAATTTAATTATTCATACGCCTGTATTTTACCTATGTAAAATATTAAAAAAAGTACCAGATTAAGAGACAACAACGCTGTTGTTGACACTATTTTTTCTGGTACCTTAACAATTCGAATTTTAATCAAGTGCTCAGGTTTTTTTGTATAAAAAACAAAGTGAAATTACTACGAAAAAGAGTCAAACGTTAATAAAAAGTGTTTTTTTTAACTAATTTAAATTTTGCCGAATATTCGGCATCTGTTACCGAATATTTATTTAACCGAATATGCAAAAAACATGCCGAATATGCCGAATACCGAATAGTGACGAATATTCGCGACATCCCTAAAAAAAACAGTTCTTTTACAAAAATGATTTTATTACGAGGATTTATGTTGTTTAACAAAAAAATATTTTTTTTATAAATTAAACATTTTTATAAATTTACCATTTTTTTAAACACATTTACCATTTTTTCTTGTAAGTTTACCTTTTTTTTTTATTTTTCCGGTTTTAAAACAATATTTTTACCAATAAAATTGGTTATTTAACAAATTTTTTGCGCATTCAAAATTACGAGGAAATCCTCGTAATTTTACGAGAATTTTACCTACCTCCTATTTTACGAGAATAGCCTCGTAAATCACGAGATTTTTTGGTAACTTTACAAGGTTTTTTTTTTTTGATTGTAGATAGGTAAGGTTAGGTTGTAAGTGGCTGCTGACGTTTTACGTCAGCACAGGTAGACTCTGAGGTCCATTGAGTGTAGATAAGTTATGGGAACCTAAAAGAGTAATTGTGCAAGGCACACTGCAAGGGGTCACATTTGTTCATGGTAAGGAACGTTCAAAGTGTAAAAATGTAAAAAAAATTGTTTGATACACTCGCGAAATTACCCCATAGGTATATTATTGATCAGTGATCGATTCTAAAACATTCTAGCTATGTCCGTCTGTCTGTTGAAATGGCGATCACGTCCAGAATATTACTCAGATATGACTGAAATTAACATGTTTTTTACTTGTTGTTGTCCCGAGCAGTTTGGTATGACATTAGTGCAAAATCGGTTCAACGGTTCAAAAGTTATAAACGAAAATGTAAGGTCCCCTCAAAAATTTTGGTACATTCAACATAACCTAAAAAATCAAAATGCTTTAATTCGGCTGCTAGTTGATATTTTTAAACAGAATTCGACGTCTAATGATATTTAAAATAGAACAAACATATTTTTATCACAAAAAATTTTAAATTTTAACCGATTAATCAGTTCGAATAATTATTTGCGTTTTAAACTATCTGTTTCGACATTACCTGAAATAAGGGCGATTAATCGAGAAATCAATTAATCGATTAACCGAATCGGAAACACTAATTTTTAATAAAAAAAATATTTTCTTTTCAAAAGTTTTTTTAAAATATATAAAAATGTTCTCTATCTCGCTTAGATTTGAGATATAAACAAATGTTTTAGAAATATTTTTTAAAAAAAAAAAAAAAAAAATTGTAAAAAATATAAAAAAAAAAATTTTGGATAAAATAATTTTTTTGAAAAAAATAAAAATTTAAGAAATTTTTTTTTTTTTTTCGATTATATATGAGGCATTCCATGTCAAATCAGACACTTTGAATTTTTTTTTAGATTTTCCCAATTTGTTTACAGTTTTTAGTACCCTTCGTGGTAAATTTTCAGATTTTTTTGATGACCCGTTCAAAAGATATCGTATTTTTAAAAATTGGTAGTTTGTTCCTTTACTCAAACTTCTTTTACTCATAACTTCTTTAATAATGGTCCAAATTTCAATTTTTTTTTCTTTTTCAAAATTTTTGTTTTTTTACGTACTTTTAAAAAAAAAAAACCAAAAAATTCTTAAAAGCGCTCTAGTATGCGAGTTTTAAGTTTTAAAATTTAAATCTCATTTTTGAAAATGTTTGTACTCTTCGATTTTTTTGAAATTTTTTTGTGTAAAACTTCTATCGATTCTACAAATTTTTTGCCCAGGAGGATCGTGGGATAACGATTATTACTATTTTTTTAAATTTTTTGAAGAAATTTTATTGTAATTTTCCAATCTTAAAATCATTTCTACTGCTCCTATGGTGCGTCATAGAGGGGTCATTTATAAGACCGACCCCCATTAATTTTTACGTCTTAACATTTCTTTGGAATATAATACTACCCTATCTCCAATTTCTAAGGGGGCTCCCACACAAAACGACATTTTTAAAAATTTGCTCCAACCGCTCTAACTGCCCTAATAATGCCCTTAGAGCAACAAAATGTATGACCGTCCCACAATATTTTTTTAGTCCAAACATTTTCTCTGAACACACCTACCCTCTATCTCTAATTGTTAAGGCGGTCCCCATACAATTTTTTTTATTTTTTGTAAATTTGTATTATTTAATCAGCTTCTACCGGTCCAATGGTACGTCCGAGAGGGGTCATTAGTGAGACCGACCCCCATTTATTTTTACCCTCCAACATTTTTGTTAAACATACCACAGCCCCATCTCCACTCCCTAAGTAGGCTCCCATACAAATAACAGTTGGAGCAAATTTTATAAAAATGTAATTTTGAATGGAAGTCCAATTAGGGAGTGGAGATAGGGCGTAAGTATGTTTTACAAAAATGTTGGAGGGTAACAATCTCGGACGCACCATTGGACCGGTAGAAGCTAATTAAATAAAACAAATTTGTATGGGGACCGCCTTAACAATTAGAGATAGAGGGTAGGTGTGTTCAGAGAAAATGTTTGGACTAAAAAAATATTGTGGGTCGGTCATACATTTTGTTGCTCTAAGGGCACTATTAGAGCAGTTAGAGCTGTTGGAGCAAATTTAAAAAATGTCGTTTTGTGTGGGAGCCCCCTTAGAAATTGGAGATAGGGTATTAGTTTGTTCTAAAGAAATGTTAAGACGTAAAAATTAATGGGGGGGGGGTCATATAAATGACCCTCCTATGACGTACCATTGGAGCAGTAGAAATGATTTTAAGATTGGGTCAGATCTAGTTTTTGAGATATAGCCTAAGGAATCTTTGAAAATAGGCTATTTTTGGCATCTTTGTGAGTCCATATTTACCAACACTTGTCTTACATTCAAAAAGTGAATGAAGATTTTAAGAATGTTGGATATGCTGATTCCAAAAATGCTCTTACTTTTGTTGAGTCATCTTTAGTTTTGGAGATATCGCTAAAATAAAATTTTTAAATTTATGCCCTCTTTAATTTATCTGAATATTCATGGCCTTTTTATTAACTCGAAAACTGAAACTGTCAGAAAAAAGCTAATACCAGTTTTGGAATCCTCGCATCCAATATAGTTAAGTTCGTGTTTAAAACTGAGGCTAAAAAATTAGTTTTGGAAATTATAACCAAGCACAGTTAGTAAAAAACGCACTTCTTCGACTCTTTAACAGCGATTTGCTCGCGAACGCGAGCTGATGGAAAAAATTGGATAACAGATTCGGAGTCAGTACAATAAAATCCATATAAATCAGTTGTCAAAGGTCAGGCAAATTGAAAAAGTTCAACTTTTGTTAACCTATGTAACCGTTATCCCACGATCCTCCTGGGCAAAAAATTTGTAAAATCGATAGAAGTTTTACACAAAAAAAATTCAAAAAAATCGAAGAGTACAAACATTTTCAAAAATGAGATTTAAATTTTAAAATTTAAAAATCGCATACTAGAGCGCTTTTAAGAATTTTTTGGGATTGTTTTTTTTTTAAAGTACATAAAAAAACAAAAATTTCGAAAAAAAAAATTAAATTTGGACCATTATTGAAGAAGTTTGAGTGAAGCAACAAACTACCAATTTTAAAAAATTCGATATCTTTTGAACTGATCATCAAAAAAATTTGAAAATTTACCACGAAGCAGTTTTCGAAGGGTACTAAAAACTGTAATCAAATTGGGAAAATCTAAAAAAAAATTTTCAAAGTGTCCGATTTGACATGGAATGCCCCATATGTTTTTTTTTTGAAAAAAAAAAAAATTATTTAGTTTTAAAAAGGTACCAAATTAAAAAATATATTTAAAATAACGCGATTTTTTTATGTTTTGATCATGTTTTTATTTTGTATTAAATATAAAAAAAATTAGATTTCTAGTTTTTTTTTAAATGCGGATGCGTGAGATTTTTTCCCCCTTCTTTAAAGTCATTTTTCTCTGTTTACCATTTTTTATAAAATTTTACAAATAAGTTTTTGGTATATTAGAATTTTCTATTTACCAAATTCATCGTTATTTTCAACAGTATTATTTTGCACCATTTTCTTATGGTCATCATCTAATAGATTTTCCCATTCTAATCCGAAATTCGGAGTAGATTGCATTCTTCTTAAAGAATCAGCTATATTAGCATCCAATAAACGGTCAACCACATTAGTTTGATACATAAAATTATAATTTTCCTTAGGCATTTGCTGTGATAATTCAAATTCTTTTGCAGGATTTTCCATATTCGGTAGATTTGTATGTAAAGAATTAGTAATTTCTTTATTTTTCTGTGTAAGTTGACAGAGAGAACATTTGGGTTGTTGTGATAGTTTAGTTTTAAGTGCATGGATAGCAATACGATCTTGAGCCAAAAGTAAACGTTCTTCTGATAAGTTTGTTTCTTTCTCAGAAATTTCATTAGATCTCTGTTGTAACATTTGTAGTTTATTTTGATAGAAATGTTCAGCCATTTTAGCTTTTTGTTGTGCCTCTTGTGATACTCTCTCAGCCATGCGATATGAAATAAGTTCTTGATGTAACTCCTCTTCTTTGGCATTAAGTGAGTGTTCTTTGTCGGCTAGATCACGTTTTTGTTGTTCAATTTGTCGTTGCAGTTTATAATAACGTTCTCTTTCGAGATCTGCTTTACGTGCTGCATCTTGAGCAACTTGCATAGCAGATTCTACTTCCATACGTTCTTTTTGTACATCTGTATTGGCTTGTAAACGTTTTTCTAATTCAAATTTAGATTTTTCAACCTGTAGTTGTGCTTTTTCTTCTTGTAGTTGTACTTGTAATCTTTGAGTTTCCATAAGTTGTTGTTCTTTAAGCTCTTTTATTCTCTCTTCGTCTCTAAGCATTTGCTCTCGGAAAAACTCTTTCTCTTTGTTAAATGCTAATTTTTCAGCATCTATACTGGCTAATTTTTGTCGTAACTGCCAATTTTCTTCCGCAGAATCTTTGGACATTTTAGTCATTTGTAATTCTAAAGTGCTAACTAGTTCCATAAGTCTTTGTTTTTCCGCCTCATTGGATTCTTCGATGATTTTTAATCTTCTTTCTGCATCTTCTATTTTCTTTTCTCTGGATTCCAGTTTTTTCTCTCTTTCCAAGTGGAGTGTTTCAATTTTTAAATTCATATTTTCTTTGAGTTCATTTAAACCTCCAGTAAGGTCTGTTAAATTAGAAGACGCAACTTTAAGGCATTCCATATAAGAACCATTTTCTTGTACAGCTGCAAATTCCAACATTTTCGCTTGTCTTATGTTATCCAACATACGACGATGTTCTTCTTTTAATAATTCTAAGTCTTCTTCTTGGTTCTTACGTAATTTTCTTATATTATCCTCATGATCTTGTTTAAGATTAGTTAGATCTTCATCATAATTCTTTTTAAGTGATTGTTTTTCTTGTTCGAGTATATCAATTTTTGATTGAAAATATGTTTGTAGTTCTTCGATTTCAGATTTTAAACGTTTTTCCAGACCAGATAAATGTTGTTCTAAAACTTCAATTTGTTTCCTAAGATAAGATGAAACATGAGACATTTTATTTAGTTATTTTTGTTTTATTCTACATATATCGTAATGTTAGGATTAGGGAAAATTTTCGCTAACAAATACTGTTATTCTTTAGGGGCATATCATAGAGTCAACTCCGTTTGGAAATGTTTTTTCGGCATGAATCCACTTTCAATCAAACATCTCAATTTCACACACAAAAAAAATTAAAATGTGTTTTAATCACTTAAATGATTATATCAATTAATATTTTTATTGATTTTGCACCTATCACGAAAGTAATAGTACCAATTACTAAAATTTGTAAAAGTTTAACAAGAAAAAATTTGCATTTATTCTCAATTCATGGAAATTTGCAAAATCAATTAAAAAATATAATTATATCAATTAAAAAATGATTAAAAACTAAAATGAACTTTTTAAAATTTTTGATTAAAAGTTTTTCCCCTAAAATTTTGTCTGTGTACTTGGGTTATTGAAAGTAGTTTCATTTCGAAAAACAAAAATATTTTTTATTCTACGATTTCAGAAGAATCATTTTATTTCTCTTCCGAAAGAAGTTTACTCTGTGACATCTATGTATTTATCTCTATGCTATTTTAAATTAAAATAGCATAGAGATAAATACATAGATGTCACAGAGTAAACTTCTTTCGGAAGAGAAATAAAATGATTCTTCTGACACCGGATTTTAAAAACCGAAAACACAAAATTTAAAGTTTTCATCAAAAATAAAAAAATATATTGTGTTCCAAATAAAATATTTTTCTGTATTATTGTTTTGTATATTCATCGCAAGTTCAAAATATATTTTTCTTTCAAAAACATAAAAATATAAAGTACAAAAAAAAAACGTTTTCCATAAAATTTTAAAAAGATATTTATCGTACAAAAAAAAAAAAAAAAACAAAACCAAAAAAAAAACGTTTTTTTGTTTGTGTCAAAAAATAATTTGAAATATTTATGTATGTTTATTTAAATAAACTTGTGATATGTATTGAATCCTTTACATTTTTGTCAATTTTGGTCCAATAAATTAGAGAAGCACACCATTGGAAACGTATTAAGGACGTCCATTTAATAAATTAAAGAGTTTGTGATCTTTGAAAACCTTTTTGTCTAGTTAAATAAATATGGTCAATGTGATAAAAGATGAATTGTAGAATGTAAGGGTAACAGACCCCTAGTATTTAGTAAGTCTCTATTTGGAACCACTTAGCTACTGTAAGTTCTCCAAGTTCCTGAACATGTAAAGATGATTTTGTCCCTTAAATGTTAATGTTTTAGCGACAGAAGCCTCTTTACATGTCAAGCGAAATTTGGACCAAGAAGGTGGTTCCGAGATCAAAATTCTGGTAGAAATACTGTTATAAAGTAACAGAGAAGCAATATTAAGTGGTAATCGGGTAAAGGGTAAATGTGCTAAAAATGAATTGTTAAGTGTGAGGGTAACAAAAGTCTTGTTATCAGTAAGTCTCTAATTCGAACCACTTACTCGCTGTAAGTCCTTAAAATTTGTGAAAAAATAATCTCTATTTTAGGGACAAATGTATTTATACTTGTCAAGCGAAATTTGGAACCAGAAAGGGCTTTAGGGATCCAAATTCTTGTTAAATAAATACACAGTGATACAAAATCGAACTTTCGGAATCGGAATGGGATGAAACCAAAAGCAAATGAAAGCTGACGTTTTCCATAACAAAACCCTCAAGGCCTTTTTTTTAGGTCAGAGCTAGATTTTATTTTACACGCAATTAAAGTTGGTGATTTTAAAGCATTCAAAGTTTTTGTGTACCAAACATGTCCTACTTTAAAGGCCCCTGGTGGTGCCCTTATTGGACATGTAGGGTCCAGTTTCCAAACTTAAGCTCAAAACTACTTCAGCTATGACTGGTATGAATTTTGCTGCAATCGGTCGAGTACCTATTTACTGAATAGCCAAATTATTAAAATAAACAACTGTATACCGTTGCGTATGATTGTTATTTAAAGGCAATTATTAATATAAATCACTGGATACCGTTGCGTATGATTGTTATTTAAAGGCAATTACAATATTAATCATTCGCCACAGATACAGTTTTCAGGCATTTATTATTATAATTATAATAAAAGTGCACTAACTTCAAATGCGTGTAAAACAAAATCTAGCTCTGAACTAGAAAAAAGCCTTGAGGGGTTTGTTATGGAATATGTCAACTTTCATTTGCTTTTGGTTTCATTCCATTCCGATTTTGGGTGTTGCACTGTGATATTAATTAATTGCACATTTTCATAATCATAACGAAATCCAAATAGTTTTGGACTGCGTAATCGTAAGATACCATATTTTTACTCTGTAAAAATATGTTGCCTACATAACGAAATGCAAGCCAATGTTGTTTAAAGCATCCCTAATTTGTATTACTCCGCAAACATCAATTTCCATCGGAATTTGCTTGGCAGATTCTAGAGAAATTATTTTGAATTTTGAAAATAATAAAAATTCAAATAATAACAAAAAAAAAAAATATGTACATAAATATTGAACAATCAAAAAAAAAACGTTTTATGTTTTGAACTTTTGATAAATATCTTTTTGGAAAACGTTTTATTTTTTTGTTTGTTTTTTATTTCGATCATGATGAAAATTTTTAAATAAATAACTTTTTATAATTTTTTTCTGTTTGAATAATTTTAAGTTTTTTGAACGCCTACGATAAATATATTTGATAAAAACCAAAAATAAAAATAAAATTTTTAATGTCGCTCTAAACTCTTTACTCACTTGTAAGATTTTTCCAATAGCTCTATTTCTCTCTCATAATTGCTTTTGGTGTTTGCAATCAATTCCTCCAAACGTAAATTTTCCACTTCAAATCTCTTATTGTCAGACTCATATTGTATCATATTCATAACCGATTGTTTTTCTCGATTATATCTCTCCTCATCTACTCTCTCAGTGGAATGTTCTTGTTTTGATTCGAAATTTTCGTTCAAATCTAAAACTGGAAAACTTTGCTGGAGAGGCGGCTGTGACATCATTAATTGTAAATGAGTATTTATGCGTTGTTGTTGCTGTTTTATTAAATCCTCTAGCTGTTGATGTCTTTGCATTTGCTGTTGAAAGAGTGCTTGAAATTGTCTTTCTTGGTGTTGTAATAGAGTTTCTTGCTTTCTCTGCATATCCATTAAAATTCTCTCTTGCTGTTTCATTTGTGATGCCATAACTAGTTGTTGTTCTTGGTATTTGAGGGCCGAGAAACTTTGTTTAGCTTCCATATTTAGTGTATTCATTAACAGTATATTGTGAGTTGTAGCATCAATTATGTTCGGTTCATTTGCTTCCTGAACAGTTTCTTCATTTTCAGTTTCTCCAACATTAAGAATTTCATCACCAGAATCTTCATAATTTTCATTATTTTCAGGCAGTTTTAAAATTTCTGGTAACTCCTTCGATGATGTTTTTAAAAGTTTAGGAGATTTTGGTGAATCTCTAGCTGGAGTTGGTTTCGTAGGTTCAATTTCTGGTTCTACTGCTAAACCCAACCAATCAGCTGTAGTCCCCCTCTTCTTCTGTGATTTCGGTGAGGTTATTCTTGAAGTCGGTTTTGAAGAATCTTTTTCCTTATTAAATAATCCCAATGGATCGGTATTTTGTACATTAGACATATTAGATGATCTACGACCTTGTGATGTTTTAGGTCTAACCCCTTGTGCTTGAAATATATTTGAAGTATCGGTGGTAGTATCAGTTGATTGTCGGGATATGGGAGCCTTTGTTGTTCCGACAGCTCCGGCAGTTTGTGGTCTTTTTGTTTCTAAGGGAGTCAATAAATCGTCAAAGAGATTTTGCGATTTTCCCAAACCTTTGGGTTTTTTAGGATCAAATCCTAAATCATCATCATCATCATCGGGTTCTTCTCTAATGCGTGAAGTATTAGTTAAAGATTTCGTTGCTGCAGAAATGTTTTTACGGGGGGCTGGAGTTCTCTCTTCTAATCCAAATAAATCATCCATGGGATCTGAGATTTTAGTACTTTTTTGTTGAGAAATTTGTGTAGAAGTTTTCGATTTTTTGTTGGAAAAGAAACTATCAAAGTCATCGCCATTGTCACTTAAATCCATTTCTTATTTTGTTCTAAAAACTTTTTGGAATATTTGCACACGTTTCTATATATAACGAAATTAGTTATCGATTTTTTTTTTTTAAATTAAGTTATCGATAACTTCTTTTTTATAACTAGTTTGTTATTAAAAGAAAATTTATCGATAGCAACTTTGGTTTAGAAAATTAGTTATGGATTGAAAAATGTTTCGATAGAAAATTGGTTATTGACACCAAACTTTTCAATAGATACATAATAATTTATAGATAGAAAAAATTTTCTTAGAAAATTAGTTATCGAAGTTATAGAAAAAAATTTGTTCTATGGAAAATAAGTTATCGATAACAAACTTTTCTGAATAAAATTAGTTATCGATAACCAGTTTTTGATAAAAAACTGTTTAAAATTAAATAAGTTTGTCGAAACCAAACATTTGTATAGGTGCGTTCACACTAGATCGAAATCTCAGTAGAAAAATTGAAAATATGCCACCTCTAGCATTCTAAAAGACCATCTTAAAAAATAAATTTTGTTTTCGTTTTAATCTCGTTTCAACCAAATTTATTGATAACACAAAAATAAAATTTGGCTGTTTATTTTTTCATGATTTTAAGTTGGATTTACAATGTCGGAGTACTCCAAAGTACCATCTCTAAAAATAGAGACGACATCATACAAAAAATGTGTAAAACGGTGTTCGTAATCATTTTTAACTAGTTTAATTATTAGTTTTCCCCATACAATTTAAACGTCAAAATTTAACTTCGTTTTATTTTGACAGATAAAGTGTTTAAAATTGTATAAGGAAAACACATAATTAAACTAGTTTTAATGAGTGCGAATATAGTATAAGTGCAAAAAAGAAAGGAACAAAATTCACTCTGTAGCACAAAGTAATCCGTCATTGCGAATTCAGCTTTACTATTGAACTTGTTCAAATTTTCTGTAGTAATATGTTAACACTGTTCACATAAATTTCATCAATACCAAAAAAATCTAGTTTCATTTGGGCCTAAAGTGCCTTTGATTCTTGCTTTTTTAAGAACTTTATCATGGATTTTTCTATAAGAATTTCGATAAATTCGAAATTTTTTGGTTGAAGTTATCGAAATTTTCACAGAAAATCCCTGATAAAACTGCTTGGAAAAAGCCAGTAGTTGCTTGAAAAAAATCAAGTATCATACGCACTTAACAAATTATCTATAAAAAATGCTGTTGTTGACAACTTATTTTGTATAAAACTGTTTGTTATTGATAAATTATTTTATGTAGAAATGTATGTTATCGATAACTTTTTTTACTTTTCAACAAGAGTTTTATCTAGGATTAAAGAAGGATACACTTTTGATATATTCGGTTTCAAATATTAAAATTCGAAAAAGATACAATTTAACCGTTATATTTTATGCTCTAAAAACATTTAAATAATTAAAATCATTTAAATAACTAATAACTTCTTGATATTTTAGTATTAGTATATTAATAACTTCTTGATATTTTAATATTTAATAAATTTTTAACTAATTTTATAAATTTTTACACAAAAATTAGATTTGTTTGTGATTTTCCTCCGTTTCCTGGCAACCCTAAATACATAACACTACAACCAACAGTTTGAAAGTCACTGTCATATTTATCAGCTGTTGCTATAACCTCAATACAAAAAATGAAAAATGTCAGCTGTTCGCAAAACATAAACATTCTTTTTGGCTAAAGTTATAAAACTAAATGAATTTTGTTAATAAATCAAATAAATATTAATTAAATAAGTAGAAAATTATAAAATATAATGATAAAATTTTGTAGGCAAATAAGTACAAAATGTTTAAATTCATTAAAGTCTCCTGCACACCAAAGATTCTATGCAACTCAACCACCCCGAGGTAATCCGGCAGCTGAGAGGGCACAAAAAAGAAATTTAAAATCTACCTTATACTATGTAACTGCCGGAGGAGTATTAATTGTGGGAATGAGTTATGCCGCTGTTCCATTATATAGAATGTTTTGTCAGGTGAGTTTAAAACAATATATTTTTTTTTAATTTACTTAAATGTGTGTTTTGTTTTGCTAGGCCTACAGTTACGGTGGCACTACTAGTCAAGGTCATGATGCTGACAAAGTAGAAAATATGGAAAAGATTGACGATCGTATTATTAAAGTACGTTTTAATGCTGATTTAGCCGCTTCTATGCGTTGGAATTTTAAACCACAACAATATGAAATAAAAGTAGCACCCGGTGAGACTGCTTTGGCTTTTTATACTGCCAAAAATCCTACAGATTTACCTGTTATAGGTATTAGTACTTATAATGTAATACCTTTTGAAGCTGGTGCTTATTTTAATAAAATACAATGTTTTTGTTTTGAGGAACAACAATTGAATCCCCATGAGGAAGTAAGAATTTTAAATATGTTTAATTTAACTTGTACTTACCTTATATTTTTTTATTTGTGCTTAAGGTGGATATGCCGGTTTTCTTTTATATTGATCCCGAATATGTTAAAGATCCAAAATTGGAGCATGTTGATACAATAACACTGTCTTATACATTCTTTGAGGCCAAGGATGGATTAAAACTTAACTTCCCCGCATATGCTAAACCACATACCGCGTAATAACACAATTTGTTATTTTGTAAATAAAATTGTTAAAAAAATTATGAGAAATCACTTGCGAACCACTTTAATTTTTCTACACGTTTTTAACCGGAAAAAAATATTTAGTTAAATAAACGCACTGCAGTTTTGTTCGATTTTTTATACCCTCCAACCAAATGGTCATTCTGTGTTAAACGCATGGAAAGTTCGGACTAGGACCATATACAAAAAAATATGTATTATGGATCCATGATTAATAGGGTGAGCGAATTATCCTTTTTTTCTATATCGTCGGTGTTGTAACATTTGCTTTTAAAGGTTAAATATATTTTTTATTTTCTTCAGAGCTTCCCGATTTTCAAGTCAAAATCCCAAAGACATTGTACCACAGGTCCAATATTTTTATACCCTCCACTTAGTGATAGAGGGTATATATAAGTTCGTCATTCCGTTTGTAACTCATCGAAATTTCGGTCTGGGACCCCATAAAGTATATATCGTCGGTGCGCCGACCAGAACACCTATGTGTTTTTTATGAATTGTTCAGGAGAGCAAAAAAACCGTTTTATTTTGCCAATTCGCAACATTTTTTTAAAGTAAATTTTTTTTATTTTTCCTAAACCCATTTAAAAATATTACGCGTTAAAAAACATACAAAATCTTTTTTTAATCTGAAGTGGTACAAGATTTTAACAAAAAACTACACATAGGTGATTTTGTTTCGGACTTTTTACATGTTTATAAAAAATATATAATACACATAGGTGTTTTTGTTCTTAAATTTATTTTAAATAAATTTTTATTTGTTGTTCAAAAGTAAAAATTTTGCAAGTTATATATCCGCATGGACTTGTAGCGAAATATTGATGGCATTCACGTTAGAATTTTTATCCTTGCAATGTGCGAAATGCAACTTTTACTACAAAAAACACACGTAAAATTATTTTGGTGTTTTTTTCATCCCATGTGTTTGTTGTAAAAAGTTTTTCATTTCGTACTTTGCAAGGCTGAAAACTTCTGATGTGAATTTTGTTATCACAAAGAGACGGAAAAACTTTACCAATGCAGAAAGTGATTATCAGGAAAACCAAAATAATAATAAGTAATAAGTCAAAAAAAGTATTATATTAATTCTGATGCAAAAAATGGCAAAATGTATCTTCAGTGAAATGAAATGGCGAATCTTTTCGTAGAACATATTAACCCTCTATCTGCCATTTTTAGGGGTCATTTTTGTCCTTTTTTTAAATATCCTCATACAACACCACCTACACCACAAAAACGTACATTAACGGGTTAAAATCTTCTACAAAGATTTTCTGCATCAAATTTTACTAGGGGTTGTCAAAGTCCAAAAGTTCCTGCAAAGTGCAAAATGGTTAAAAAAGTAAAATTGTAAATTATCAAATACTGTTAAACTTTTTTTTTGCAAAAGTCGAGTAAAATAAGTCGAAAAAAAATATAAATCTGCTTTTGAACTAAATAAAGTTAAGAGATAATTCAGTGAAAATTGATGGCGGTTCTTTTCTTAGAACATGTTAACCCTTTATCCTCATTTTGGTGCTTTTTTTAAATATCATCATAGTTCACTACTAAGGCATACGTATAAAGGGTTAAACAATTTTACAAACATTTTCTGCATCAAATTTTACTAGGGGTTGTCAAAGGCCAAAAGTTCGTACGATGTAAGCAAAAGGTTTAAAAAAGGAAAATTTTAAATTATCATAATTTGTTAAATTGTGTCTTAGCAAGATACTTTACAATTTTACTTTTTTAAGCACTTTTCGCACGAACTTTTGGCCTTTGAGAACCCCTAGTAAAATTTGCTGCAAAATTTTTTGTAGAACATTTTAACCCTTTTAACGCACGTTTAAGTGAAGTTCTATGAGGGTATTTGGCAAAAGGACCAAGATTACTCCCAAAAATGGAAGATAATGTGTTCCAAGAAAAGAACCGCCATCAAATTTCACTGAAGACATCATCATTTAGCTCAGACAAAGATTTATCTTTTTTTTTTACTTATTTTACACGACTTTGGTGAAAAACAATTTAACAGTTTGTGATAATTTACAATTAAATTTATTTAAGCATTTTGCACTTTTCGCACAAAATTTTGACCTGTGACAACCCCTAGTAAAATTTGATGTAAAACTAATTTTTTTGTAGAACATTTTAATCCTTTAACCGCACGTTTTAATGGCGTTCAACGAGGATATTTAAAAAAAGTACCAAAACGACACGTAAAAATGGAACACACAGGGTTAATGTATGTAAATGTATGTTCTTAGAAACGAACCGCCTTAAAATTTCACTAAGGACATCTTTTGATATTATTTACCTCAGAATTATACTTTATACTTTTTTTAGCTTGTTCAAAACGCATTTAAAAAAAATTTGGAAATTATTTTTTTTTAAATCGTGTTGCACAGTGTTATGCAATAAAGTTTCGGAATATTACAAAAAAAATGTTCAGAAAACTTTTAAAATATCAATTTATAAAAAAACCAAAGGCAGACGCAATGTTTTTACGTTTAAATCAAAAACAGTTATGTGTACTAATAACACATAAGTGTTTTTGCCGGAGAATTTCTATTATAGGTAACACATAGGAGTTTAAGCTAACTTTGAAACCATTTGAGATAACGGGAAACGCTCTGGGGGATAAATGCATTACCTGATAGGCTTCCTAATGGGCCAATAAAAAAAAAATAAAAAAATTACACATAGGTGTTCTGGTCGGCGCACCGACGATATGTATATTAATGATGCCCGATCGATTTTAAGACATTCTAGCGATGTCCGTCTGTCTGTGGAAAATGCTATCGCGGACAAAATATTGCACAGAGATAACTGAAACTTAACATATATATTGGAAGTTCTCCCGAGAAGTTTGGTATTGCATTTGAGCGATATCGGTTCAGCGGTTCAAAAGTTATGAACGAAAATGTAAGCACACGTCAAAAATTTCAGTACATTCAACATAACCTAAAAATACAAAATGCTTTAATTCAGCTTCTGGTTGACATATGTGAACATAATTGAACACCAAATGGCATTTAAACAAGTACGAACATATTTTTTGACAAAAAAATAAAAAAATCGCGGATTTTTTTTTTCGCGGAAATTTTTATTTCAAAATATTTTTTTTTTTTTTTTCAAAAGTAATTTCTTTTTAAATAAAGTTTTTTGCAATAATCTTTTTAAAATTGTGGAGGGTATCACTACATTTGGCAAGGCCGAATTTAACTTTTTTACTTGTTTGTGCTAATATTTTATTGTACGATAAAAATGATAATTTGCTCAATTGTAAGACATTACAGATATGTCTGTCTTTTTGTAGAACACAAGATGCAGTCTAAACTTAAAGAGCGATGCCTTACTCAAGTTTGGCACGAATATACGTTGTGGTCATAGGCTGATTAAGTCGTTGTGGTCATAGGCTAATTAAGTCTTTTAATTGGCAAAGTCGAACCAGGGAAAATTTTCCCCTTGAGGAACTAAAACAACATCTAAAAATTCATATTTTTTGTTCTTTTGTTAAACAAATCAAATATTTTTTGTCAGAAAATGTTCAGAATCCTGCAATTGGACCCGATGTTTTTAAATAAACATAATAGTGGAAAAATCATAAGTAATCAAATCATCAACATAAATTCAAAGGTGAAAAGGGCCTAATGCAAAATTTAGTTATTTAAAGTGCGTATGATACCTGCTTTTTTCAAGTTACTTGTTGCTGCATTTATTAGGGTTTTTCTATAAAAATTTCGATAACTTCAACCAAAAATTTTGAATTTATCGAAATTCCCATAGAAAAACCCTAATAAATGCAGCAACAAGTAACTTGAAAAAAGTAAGTATCATAAAGGCATAACTTTACTTTTTGAATGATAAAATAAAGTATTCGACACAGCCGAATTTAACACATTTTACTTGTGCTGGTTAAGTTCGTAAATGGGAAAAATGAGACCTTTTCCCCTGGTAACCTCTTGTGGAACTAAAACAATATAATATAATTAATTTTTTAGAAGAATTTTAAAGCCACTGGGAGCCAGAGGATTAAAAATGCTATTTGCGGATGTGAATATCAAAATTAATTTAAAAAAATGATAAAACTGTATTATTTAAGTGCAAAAATCATAATAAATTACTTTTTGAACATTTATGGCAAGTGAGAAGGTGGTACCAACATCTCCCGCCGAACTTGCACCAACCCCCAAAGCGTACCAGGCAAAACTTTTGTTTTTACTTTTTGGAGGATATAAAATATTCGGCAAAGCCGAATTTAACTCTTGCACTTGTTTTAAATTTGTAAAGATTTTAAATAAACTTTTAAAAAATTTTTAATTTAAGGTTTTACTTTGCTTTATCGTGGAGTCCGCGACTAGGTTTGATATCGGCATATCAATTCCAACTTTTGAAATATGGTTTTATTTAAGAATCACACTGATGAATGTTTAAATATTTAGTATTCCAAAATGTAGCCTTTTATAGTTCACTAAATCCAACACATACTTTTATATTTGTTGGATGCAACAAATAAAATTCAACTTCGGGAATGTGGTTGCATTTGGGAGCCATGCCGATGAAAGTACTTTTGATTTGGTTGGCATATTTACAATCCCGCAGTCTTTAATAGTTTACTTAAATATTTTTTGATTTGTTAATTCAATTACCGCACTCCAAAATATATTTTTTGCACATCAATTACAATTTACAATACGCACGACCCGGCCTGTAAAAAATTCGGATAAAAATTACTATTTTTTGTTTAACATTAACAAATTTGCACTACATTTTTTTTTTAATTATTTTACTGATTAATTTTTATTTCACTATGACATTATTTATTTTTTTCACTATGACAAAATTTGCATTCATTTTTTTATATTTCACATGATGAACTTTTGCCTTTTGCAACATTTTTTTTTTTATTTTCAGATAGAACTTTTTATCTGATGCAATCACAACACATTTGCCTTTTTTTTATTAAAATACTATTATTAGTTTTTCACACTTATTAAACCGTTTAAGAATTTTGTTTTATTTCAATAAAATTCTTAATATTTTTAATAAAATAATTAATTTTAATAGAGCGACGACACACGATTTGCTTAACCACGTTTTTTTACTAAGCTTAGGTTTTAAAGTCATTCTGGAGTAACGGTAAATTGCTTACAGTTTCAGAGTCACTGAGTATTTGATAAGAGTTGCCATAACTATTGGTTTATATTATGAAAATTCAGGTTTAGTGCTGCAATTTCAACTCCGGGAATGAGGTTTCATTTGGGAGCCATATCGAGGTTTATTTGGTTGCCACATTTACAATCCCGCACTGCAGTCTTTAATAGTTTATTAAAGGCACCAAAAATATTTTAATTTTTGTTAATCCAATTACCGCACTCCATATATGTTTTTGCATTTCAATTAAAATTTACACTACGCACTGCCCGGCCCTTAAAAAATGTCTAGGTTTTATTCGGATAAAAACTATTTCTTTTTTCTTTAACATTAACAAATTTGCACTTCATTTTTTTTAATTTAACTGAAGTTTATTTTTTTCACTATGACAAAATTTGCATTAATTTTTTTTATTTTTCACTTGTAAACTTTTGCATTAACATTTTTTTATTTTCAGATAGAACTTTTTATCTGATGCAATCACAACACATTTGGCTTTTTTTTTTAAATACCTTTTTTAGTTTATCGCATTTATTAACCCGTTTAAGAATTTTATTTTATTTCGATAAAATTCTTAATATTTTTAATAAAATAATTAATTTTAATAGAGCGGCGACACACGATTTGCTAAACCACGTTTTCTACTGAGCTTAGGTTTTAAAGCAATTCTGGAGTAACGGTAGTTTGATTACAGTTTAAGAGTCACTGAGTATTTTCTAAGAGTTGCCATAACAATTAGTTTATATTATGCAAATTCTGGTTTAGTGTTGCCTAGTAATAAAAACTGCATTATCATTTTGGTTTATAGATTCACTAATATTATCATTTCGGTTTATAAATTCACTAAAATTATCTTGAAATTTAATTATATATTAGGGTGGATCAAATTTTCCTATTTTCGATTTTCAGTATATTCGGGTCGGAAAAGTTGCCTTTTTAGGTCAATATTGGACCTGTAGGTCTTTGGGTTGCTATTTTGACTTGAAAATCAAAAATTTCCTAACAAAGTGACAAAAACAATTTATTTTTTTTTTGCTCAAAATATATGTTTATATTCTGACATTACTGAAAAAATATTTTTATGGTAAAGCAAAATTTTTCTTTGTAATTTAATACCCTCCACTTAGTGATAGAGGGTATATATAAGTTTGTCATTCCGTTTGTAACTCATCGAAATATCGGTCTGGGACCCCATAAAGTATATATATTCATGATGCCCGATCGATTTTAAGACATTCTAGCGATGTCCGTCTGTCTGTCTGTCTGTGGAAAATGCTATCACGGACAAAATATTGCACAGAGATAACTGAAACTAAACATATTTATTGGAAGTTCTCCCGAGAAGTTTGTTATTGCATTTGAGCGATATCGGTTCAGCGGTTCAAAAGTTATGAACGAAAATGTAAGCACACCTCAAAAATTTCAGTACATTCAACATAACCTAAAAATACAAAATGCTTTAATTCGGCTGCTGGTTGATATATGTGAACATAATTGAACACCAAATGGTATTTAAACAAGTACGAACATATTTTTTGACAAAAAAAAAAAGAAATCGCGGATTTTTTTTTTACCAAAATTTTTTTTCTCGGAATTTTTTTTTTCAAAATTTTTTTTTTTTTCAAAAGTAATTTCCTTTTAAATAAAGTTTTTTGCAATAATCTTTTTGAAATTGTGGAGGGTATCACTACATTCGGCAAGGCCGAATTTAACTTTTTAACTTGTTTTTTTTTTTCTTTTTTGTTCTTTTATTTTTTTAATACGTTTTTTTGCTAAAACTATTTTTTAATTGTCGTATTATTTTTTTGTCCCTTAATGCAATTAAAATTTAATTTAAAAAAATAATTATTTTTTAATTCTTTATTTATTATTATTCTTACGAATTATTCTTTATTTTTTTACAGACCAAAAAAACTTTTTACCTTAAAAACTTGCGTTATTAATGTCGGAATAAAACCTAAGCTGAAAAAATATATTTTTTTTACTTTGGAACTTTCCGATTTGCAAGTCAAACAAGAAACTTAAAGACATTGTCCTTCAGATCCAAAATTTTATTGGGCTAATATTGACAGAAAAGGCAACTTAATACAGACTCGACAGCAGAGTATTATAATAAACAAGTTAAAAAGTTAAATTCGGCCTTGCCGAATGTAGTGTACCCTCCACAATTTCAAAAAGATTATTGCAAAAAACTTTATTTGAAAGGAAATTACTTTTGAAAAAACATTTCCGCGAAAAAAATTTTGGTAAAAAAAAAATCCGCGATTTTTTTCTTTTTTTGTCAAAAAATATGTTCGTACTTGTTTAAATACCATTTGGTGTTTAATTATGTTCACATATGTCAACCAGAAGCCGAATTAAAGCATTTTGTATTTTTAGGTTATGTTGAATGTACTGAAATTTTTTAGGTGTGCTTACATTTTCGTTTATAACTTTTGAACTGCTGAACCGATATCGCTCAAATGCAATACCAAACTTCTCGGGAGAACTTCCAATAAATATGTAAAGTTTCAGTCATCTCTGTGCAATATTTTGTCCGTGAGAGCATTTTCCACAGACAAACAGACGGACATCGCTAAAATGTCTTAAAATCGATCGGGCATCATGAATATATATACTTTATGGGGTCCCAGACCGATATTTCGATGAGTTACAAACGGAATGACAAACTTATATATACCATCTATCACTAAGTGGAGGGTATAAAAATGGGGAAAAACAAAGCGGTTTTAGGAGTTTTTAGAAAAAAAGCGGTTTTTAAAGAAAACAGAGCGGTTTTTAGTTAGTTTTACCCAAACATGGCAACACATTCTACTAGTTAGCAGTGAACCAAAGAGTATAAAGAAAGAGATGGCAGTGGAGACTTATTCAATTTTTAGAGAAAACTCAAATCTCGGACCAACATTTTTTGTCACAAAATGTTCTAAATTGCGACAGTATTAGTGATTCTTATTAGGTTTTGTTATTATTCTAATTTAAATATGTGATAGTATTAGTGAAATTTTTGTATACAAATAGAAAATGTTGGTCCAATTTTTGAGCCCACAAAAAAGCCAAGTGAACAACTTTATAACTTTTAGCTGCTGCATACCCTTTGCAGTGAACCAATAAAAATCGATCTGATATCTATTTTTCTTATGACGCTTTTGATTAGTTTTCTCTTTCTTACCCAAAAAGTAGATAAAAATGAAAAAATTAACCAAATGGTTCAAAATTACTTTTTAGACACCTGTTGTGGAGTCTGTAGTAGTCTGTGGTTGGGGCACAGACTAATACAGACTCGACATAAGTGACAGGTGTCAAAAAAGTAATCTCTAACCATATGGTTAATTTTTTCAAATTATTCTACGAATTAGGTTGGAAAGAGAAAGATAATATAACGCGTCATTAGAAAAATAGATGCCAGATCGGTTTTTGTTGTTTCACTCACTCCTAAGTCGTAGAAAGTGTTGCCATGTTAGCGTAAAACGGACTAAAAAGCGCTCTGTTTTCTCCCAAAATCGCTTAGTTTTTCCCCATTTTTTCTTATAAAACTCTACTGTCGAGTCTGTTTTTAGTCTGTGGTTGGGGCACAGACTAAATACAGACTCGACAGTAGAGTTTTACAAGAAAAAATGGGGAAAAACTAAGCGATTTTAGGAGAAAACACAGCGATTTTTAGTCCGTTTTACGCTAACATGGCAACACTTTCTACGACGTAGGAGTGAGTGAAACAACAAAACCCGATCTGGCATCCATTTTTCTAATGACGCGTTATATTAGTTTTCTCTTTCTAACCTAATTCGTAGAATAATTTGAAAAAATTAACCATATGGTTCAAGACTACTTTTTTGACACCTGTCACTTATGTCGAGTCTGTATTAGTCTGTGGTTGGGGTGTCTCGGTCATATCGGGGATTTAGGAGTTCTAAAAAATAGGTAAAAAATTTTTGGTTTTTTATTTTTTTTAACTATTTCTTCTTAAGAAACTACATAATCTTTTATATTAGAACAGAGGTTTTTGAATTACCTACCCAACGGTGGCATAACCTCGTAAAAATTCGGCTTTGTTTTTTTTCAAGAAAATGTGTAAATTTTGGGACAAAGAGAACGCATCATATTACCCTGCAGCCGATTCTACTTCACATTCCAGAATCAATGATTTTTGTTTGAAATCGTCCGAAAAGCAATCGTTTTTTAGTGCAAGTAGTTTTTTTGAAAAATGATTTAACATAGAAAATTTAATTGATTTAATGATTTAACATAGAAATACATTCAAGAACCTATTGTTATGGGAATCTGTTCTAAAAAATTTTCCTGGGATATATTTATAGGACCATATATTTTTTTTTTTAATTTAGCGAGTTTTTGTAGTCAATTTAAAATAAATCACGAGAGCAAGAGCACAAAAAAATCGTGCGTGAGTAAAATTATTTTTCATTTATCGGAGCTTCGAGGGATTTCATTTATTAATTCGATTTGGCATTGAATGAAAATTTAGTGATTGCATTCCCCAATCACATTTTAGCGAATTGAATGAATTCACTTTAGACTCATTTATAAATATCGAATGCATTCGATTTTTTTTCATTCGACTTTTTAAAATCAAATGCATTCTCTTGCGAATGCAATTGATTTTCTTTTCATTCAATTTGAAAAATCGAATGGCTTATTCATTCATTGCATAAAAAACTTAAAAAAACTAAAGGGTATATGACACTACATTTATTTTGTATTAAATTGAAATTGATAGCATACTAATCACATTAGAACACAGTATTATCGACCCCGGTAATGCTGTTCTCTAATGAGATTAGTATGCCGCACTGTGGTCAATATTTTGAGATAGCGGCCAAAACTCCTTTTGGTTTTTGTTCTCCGATTTTAAAGTTATTAGACTCATATGAAAGTAGACAGTAGTAAACCTCGGGAGCCAAAAAATTAGAACTCTATTTCAACTATTTCACTGAGAACATGGTGGTCCAAAATGGGCTTTTTCAGAATTCAGTAAATTTATGATATTTTTAGTTAATTTTTAAAGTTTAAATGATCATAACTTTTTTGTTTTTCAAGATTTTTGGACGAAATAAATTTTGTGTTGTAACTTAACTTCCTATTACTGGTAAAAAAATTTAAGCTCTACTGTTTTCAGAACAATTTAAATATTTTTTTTAAAAAAGGTAAAATTTCTCGGAAATTTCCTACTTCATAGAGTACAACTCCTGTGAGTCAAGCTGAGTCAAAACACAAATTTACTATTTTGTAGTCCTAACTCTCCCCTACATTCCTATATATACATGTCCATGCATCGGGACTGCACTTTTTGAGCTACAGCAATTTTTCTGACCCAAGGTAAGATATTCGGTACAAATGCACGTCTTATTTTTTGAGAAGTTATTTGTATGTGAAAGTGGCTATTATGCATATATTTTGATGAAATTTTGTACAAGAGTTCTTATTGACCCAAAAAATAATTCTGTTGAAATTAGGAGAAGTTGGCCCATATTTGGACCTAGTCCACATAGAAGGGTGTATCAAAATTTTGACAAAAATGACAATAGAACTCTCAAATTATGTGGTATCTGGCAATTCATTTGGAAAAGGTAAAAAATGATTTTATTGCCATCTAATATTACATAACTTAAATACCTGAAAATAGCAAATAAATTTAAAACCAATGGAAATAACCTGTGGATCCTTGGACCTATCAAAAAGACCTATCCTTGGACCTATCAAAAGGACCTATCCTTTTACATATCAAAAGGACCTATCCTTGAACCTATCAAAAGGATCTATCCTTGGTCCTATCAAAAGGACCTATCAGAAGAACCTATCAAATGGACCTATCCTTGGACTTATGAAAAGGACCTATCCTTGGACCAATCAAAAGGACCTATCCTTAGACCTATCAAAGGGACCTATCGTTTGATCTCTCAAAAGAACCTATCCTTGGACCTATCAAAAGGATCTATCCTAGTACCATGATCTATTAAAAGGACCTATCCTTTTACATATCAAATGGACCTATCCTTTCACCTATCAAAAGGACCTATCCTAGGACCTATCAAAAGGACATATCCTTGGACCTACCAAAAGGACCTATCCTTTTACATATCAAAAGGACCTATCCTTGGACCTATAAAAAGGACCTATCCTTGGACCTATCAAAAGGACTTATCCTTTGATCTATCAAAAGGACCTATCCTTTTGTATATCAAAAGGACCTATCAAAAAGGACCTATCCTTGGACCAATAAAGAGGACCTATCCTTGGGCCTATCAAAAGGACCTATCCTTGGACCTATCAAAAGGACCTATCCTTTGATCTATCAAAAGGACCTATCCTTGGACCCACCAAAAGGACCTATCCTTGGACCTATCAAAAGGTCCTATCCTTGGACCTATCAAATGGACCCATCCTTGGACCTATCAAAAGGACATATCCTTGCACCTATCAAAAGGACCTATCCTAGGACCTATCAAAAGAGCCTATCCTTGGATCTATCAAAAGGACCTATGCTTGGACTTATCAAAAGGACCTATCCTATGACCTATCAAAAGGACCTATCCTTGGACCTATCAAAAGGACCTATCCTTGTACCTATCAAAAGGACCTATCCTTTGATCTATTAAAAGGACCTATCCTTTTACATATTAAAAGGACCTATCCTTTGATCTATCAAAAGGGCCTATCCTTTTACATTTTAAAAGGACCTATCCTTGGACCTATCAAAAGGACCTATCCTTGGACCTATCAAAAGGACCTATCCTTGGACCTATCAAAATGACCTATCCTAGGACCAGTCAAAAGGACCTATCCTTGAACCTATCAAAAGGACCTATCCTTGGACCTATCAAAAAGACTAATCCTTGGACCTATTAAAAGGACCTATCCTTTTACATATTAAAAGGACCTATCCTAGGACCTATCAAAAGGACCTTTCCTTTTACATATCAAAAGGACCTATCCTTGAACCTATCAAATGGACCTATCCTTGGTCCTATCAAAAGAACCTATCAGAAGGACCTATCAAAAGGACCTATCCTAGGACCTATCAAAAGGACCTATCCTTGGACTTATGAAAAGGACCTATCCTTGGACCAATCAAAAGGACCTATCCTAGGACCTATTAAAATTACCTATCCTTGGACCTATCAAAAGGACCTATCACAGGACCTATCAAAAGGACCTATCCTTGGACCTATCAGAAGGACCTATCCTAGGACCTATCAAAAGGACATATCCCTGGACCTATCAAAAGCACCTATCCTAGGACCTATCAAAAGGACAAAGGACCTGTGAATATTGAGACTAAATAAATGTCAGGGGCCAAATGTTCGCATTTTCTGACCAAAATTAAGTTTAGGAATAATAAATAAGTATTGGTTGTAAAATACGATTGAAGAAAATAAGAAATTATAAAAAAATACCTATTTAAAATGTCAAAATATTCAACTTTTACATGGAAACTCAACAAAAAATTAAAATGCATTTTTAACTCCACATTACTTACGTTCCTATCAGTCGATTTTTACGTTTGAACACGCAAATTGAAGCTTAAAGTCCCTCCTATTGAACAAAACAAATTGCGTAAAAAAATACCAATCCGGTCAAAAGTTATAGAGTTTTGACCGCTATCTCGCGAAATTGACCACTGTGTGCCGTCAATTTCAATTTAATACAAAAAAAATGTAGTGTCATATACCCTTAACCAAGATAGAGCAAAATGGAGCCAATTTGTTGTCCATAGTATCGCCAACACTCTTTACACTTTTTGTCGTGTAGGCAGTTAATATGTGCATTTTAAAATTTTCGGGAACATCAATTTTTTTGGATTCGAAATTACAGCCCATTAGGGTCATCGTATGTAAAGAGAGTCAGCGATAATATAGACAAAAATTTTGCTTCGTTTTGGTCTATCTATTTAAAAAATTAATTGCATTCGCAGTGGAATGATAAACAATCGAATGTATTTGATTTTTCTATTTTTTTTTTCCATTCGATCGAATGAATTCCAAGGACTGCATTCAATGTTGATTTATGAAATCGAATGCATTCACTGACTATGAAATTATAATAGATTTTTTTGAGAATTCATTCGAAAAGGATTTCATTCTTCGAAGCTCTGTCAATTATAAAATGTGTTAAAAATCCCAATTTTAAAATTAACGGGTTTTTTTACTTATATAAAGTTTGACAAGCACTGTAAATTTCAAATTCCATTGTTTACACATTAAAAGTTTGCAAAAAAAAAACACATTTACCGGCTGTGGCAACTCTAGAGCTGTATCTCAACTCTTTTTATTTCTGAGAACTGCATTTAATTACTTTTTTGTTTTATTGTTTGTGGTGATAAGAAATTGTCATGTTGCACATATAAAAACTAAAAAACCGAGAAAAACATGATAATTAAATTATTCGTTTAAAAAAATTAACACAATTTATACATAAACTACACACAACGTAATAATTGGTGAACAGAGATAGAACAAGAGATTTTTAGTTGATGCTAAAAAATAATAAAAAAAAAATTCATTAAGTACTGCTTCCGGTTAAGGGAAAGAAGTGTTTTTTGGGAAAACAAAATGAAAATTATATGGTTTTTATTATTACTAAGTCCATATTTATGGGTAAATGGACAAGAGAATACTGCAACAACAGAAACTAAATTGGAAGATGTACAAAAATTACTACCAGATGACTTAACCGAAGAGGAACCCACCGTTATGGTGGCCTTAATGGTGCGTAATAAAGCACATGTATTGCCATTACTTTTAACATATTTGGAGCAACAGGATTATCCTAAAAAAAGGATATCACTTTGGTAAGTTCCACTAGCAAAACGTTTTATTGAAAAACTTTTCTTTATATGACAATTTTCCAGGATACGTTCCGATCATAATGAAGATCAGAGTATAGACATCTTAAATGAGTGGCTGGATCAAGTGTCATCTTTGTATCATAGTGTCAATAAAGTTCTAGATAATAGCACACAACGTCATCAAAATGAAAGTTCACCCTTTGATTGGCCTCGTGCACGCTTTCAACATCTTATCAGTTTAAAAGAACAGGCTTTGCTATACGCACAACAAATCTGGGCCGACTACATATTTGTAAGCATCACCATCATACATTCTTATTCTTATCTTTTAAAACAAAATGCTTATGTGTCTTTTAAAAAAATTAATAAATATTTTTGTTTTTCTTGTTTTCTCATTTTTTTAGTATCTGGATGCTGATGTTTTACTTACGGAAGCCCATACTTTGACCCATTTAGTAAAATTACGTTTACCCATAGTAGCTCCCATGTTACTTTCCGAGGGTTTATATTCCAATTTTTGGTGTGGCATGTCTCCCGATTATTATTATCTACGTACCGATCTATATAAAGACATTTACAATGTTGTTCGTGAAGGCATTTTCCAAGTTCCTATGATTCATAGTGCTGTGTTGATTAATCTAAACTATAAGGGAGCTGGTTATCTAACTTTTGATCGTGATAATCTTATAGCTCAACAGAAAAATGATTTAGAATATCTTGCCACTTTGGGTCCACAATGTCGTCTTTATGATGGTCCTTTAGATGATATTATTGTTTTTGCCATATCTGCCAATTGTTCAAAGATTCCATTATTTATATCAAATGATATACCATTTGGTTATATATTGCAACCTTTGGAGCCTAGTGATAATATTGATCAGGATTATAAACAATTGACGAATATTAAGGCAAATATAATACACGATTGGGGTCGTATTACAGAAGCTAATGAATATTTTAAGAAATTTGAAAAGGAACAAAAGAAGTAAGTTTGCAAATTAAGTATATTTTTGTTTTAAGGAAATTTCTAAGATTTCGGGACATTTTTTTCGTTAGAATAGAAGAATTTGACAATTTTTCTATAGAAAAAATATCTTAAAATTTAGCGGCCGTATTTAAAATGAAAAATGAGTGCCCAACATCAAGTGGAACGTTTTTTTTCGCAATTTTTAATGAGGAAAATTGTAGCTCTCGATTAAAGTCAATCATTTTATCATTATAAGGAAAATAAAAGAAAATTACACCAATTCGAAAACTTCATCTACTAAAAAACTTGATATTAAAAAAATAAACACTCGATGTAAGGCACTCTTTTTCATTTTGAATACGACCGTAAGAATTTTTCTTTTGAAATATGTCTCAAAAGTATTATCAGATAATAATCTAAAAAAATTTTTAAGTAAAATGTTCAGAATTTCAGTGGGTGATTTCTATTAACCCTTTCACTACCGAAATTTTTGGACAGAAATTTCTTGACCAAAACTTGTGAAAATTTAGATCTATGCTAAGTAAAAACTTTTAGTTGATTTCGTTGGTATACTGCGCCCTCTAGCGGATATATATGCAATCAAACTTAAAGCTTTCACATGCAATATCTCCCGAACGAGTGAACATTTTTCCGAAATTTAAATTTTGTATTTTTTTATCAAAAAGTTCTGCAAAATCCGCTTTTAAGAATGCCTGTGCGATAATTATTCGATTTTTGAGAATTTTTTAACGTTTATTTTGTTGTGCAATTTATTTACGTTATTTGAAAATTTTCCGTTTTGCCAACAAATATTGCGTGTAGAGCCCACCGGATTACAAATTTATTTTTCCAAACACATCTACCGTAAAGATAACCCTTTAACAGAATTTCAGTCAGAGAATTTTTCTATTAACCCTTTCACTACCGACTTTTTTGGATAGGAATTTCTTGACCAAAATTTGTTAAAATGTAGATCTATGGCCTCTGTTCTGTCTTTCACAACTTTTCAATTCACATGAAAATTTCCGAATCACGTGAAATCAAGTTTAGTGTTTTGTTGTTCACGTTTTCATTCGAAGTTGAAATCGAATAATTAAAATTGAAAAAATTAAAAGGAAAAAAGTGCATTCGTTTTACTTTCATCAAAAATTCGGAAATTTTCATTTTCACATTTTTTATGTGAATTACATTTTTTGGAACAGCGGCCTATGCTAAGTAAAAACTTTTTGTTGATTTCGTTGGTCTACTGCGCCCTCAAGCGGTGAAATATTTGTGCAAAGCTTTCACGTGCAATATCTCCCAAACGAGTGAACATTTTTCCGAAATTTAAATTTTGTATTTTTTGCATCAAAAAGTTCTGAAAAATCCGCTTTTAAGAAAGCCTGTGCGATTATTATTCGATTTTTGAGAATTTTTTAACGTTTATTTTGTTTTGCAATTTTTTTACGTTATTTGAAAAATTTTCGGTTTGCCAACAAATATTGCGTGTAGATCCCACCGGATTGCAAATTCATTTTTCCAAACAAATCTATCGTAAAGATAACCCTTCAATGATTAATCTTGTTCAAACAAGACACAAAAATGTTGAACGGTTAATTTTTAATGATATTTCCAAGATGTGTACACTGTAGTGTACAAGGGGAGTGAAAGGGTTAAAAAAGTTAAATTATCTTTTAAAAACTGTGTGTACATAAATTCTTACTAAGAATTTTTTAGATTTTCTAAGAATATTGTTTAAGAAAAAATTTTCAGAATCTCAGTCGGAGAATTTTTCTATAGAAAAAAGTTAAATTATCTATTAAAAAAATGTCTATACATAAATTCTCAGATTTTTAAAACATATTCAGAAAAAAAAATTTTCTAAGAAAAAATGTTTCCATATTTGAAATTTTTTCTGAGGATCCTGAGAGTTTTTCCTAAGAAAAAGTTTCTCAGAATATGAAAATTTTTTTAAAGAAAAATTTATTTATCCCAAGCGGAGAATTTTTATACCCTCCAGCCACAGTATGGTCATACGCTGGGGAAAAAAAGTTCCCCCTTGAAGAACTTAAGCAACCGCAATTTTTACCGTCCCCCACAAACAAAAAAAAAACACCCCAATATTTTTTTTTTACATGTTGGGGGTATCATAGATAATATCTTGAGACAGCGCATCAAAATTCAAAAATATTTATCACAAGAACTTTTTTTTTTAATTTTCAAAAATCCAAAACTTTGAACGCTGGGCGCCACGGGTTAATTTAATCTGATTGGACTCAAATTTGTATCACATAAGTTTTAGTTCTAGTAGAAAAAAATTTTTGGCATACAAAAAATGCCGCTCTAATGTCTTATAGCGCCGTCCGACAAAAAAAAATAAGTTAAGCACGAACTGGGTAATACTAGAGATTAAATGTGGTAAAACTGCATTGACGTTTTTTTCATTTCCTGATCCTGTTTCCTTTTAAAAGGACTTCAAAGTTTTAGAGTATTACGTTTTTTTTTTCGAAGTATTAAATTTTTTTTAAATATTTTTTTTAAACATTTGTCCTAGTCCTATGATGCCACTAGTAGAATGAAAGAGGAGGATCTCCGCTAATATTTCCATTTTATAATTTTGACATACATATCAGGAAAAATGGAAGTAAGTAATGTCCTTTTAAAACTTTATCCTTTAATATCATTTAAAATTTTTAACAAAATATTTAGATAAAGTTTTAAAAGGACATTATTCAAATCATTATTCCTGATATGGCAAAATAAAATATTTGAAAAATTAGCGGATATTCTTTCCCTTCATTTGCCATCAATAGTGTCATTATAAGACAAGTACAAATATTTAAAAATATGTTACAAAATGTAATCCTTTAAAAATTTAAAGTCCATTTAAAAGGAGACAGGATCACGAAATTAAAAACTGTAAATGCAGTTTTCTCTATTTGATATCATCATTCATACGTATATTATCTGGTTCACGTTTAATAATGCCAGTCAGACGTTATAGGCATAGGCTGGTAAAGATCTTAAATTTAAGAACTTGAAGATCGCCACTTTTACGATTTTTTTTTTTGCACTTTTGTTAAACAAAATATCAAAGTCCTACACTTAGAGCCAGGGAATTCAAATATTTATTTTCGGTCCGCCCTCTTTTGTGGGTGTGGATAGAAAAAAAATATTTTAATAATGATAATAATATTGCAAAATTTAGTGCAAAAATCATAATCAATAACCAATTTTGTCAAAATTAAGTCCAATTTTTTCCCCTAAAAATATTTTATCACCAACATTTTTTTCCAAATTTTTTTTTAACAAAAACTTTTTTTAAATAAATTTTTTGGCCTATAACACCGCTCAACAAATCGAAGGTTTTTGACTCCGGTTTGAAGTTTGATATAAAATTTTTAAAGATTTTGGCTCGCTGATTCCAAATTTGTGCTACAAATTTTTCCATCACGTCTAGAATTTTAATTATTCACGGTTAAAATGCGAAAAAACGCGATTTTTGCCTTTTTTGAAAGCCTGCACAGCAGCCACTGGGAGGAATAAAAATCTGGTATAAAGCGTTAGAGTAGAATTGAACTATGATCTCAAATATATTATCAAAAAAATTTGAAGTTGTTGCACTATTAAATTAAAAAACACTGAAAAAAAATTAGAAAAAGCACAATTTTTAAAAGGCTCTAAAACAAAAACCAGATGATCAATCTTTACTGTATTGAGCTCAAAATTTAGGCAAAAGTTCATTCTTTCTTATAGACTTTTAAACCCATTAAAGATATCTTCCGGTTTATAAGAAAAATAACACAGAAAACTTAAATTTGTAAAATATTTATTTTTTTTTAGTTTTTCTTTGAAAAATACCAAAAAAAAAACTAAGGTATCTACTTTATCTTTTTTACAAAAATGATAATTTTAACAGAGTCATTTCAAAACGCAATTGTAACCCAACCAAACGCAATACTTATAAAAAAATTGTTTTCTATGTTGGAGACCAAAGACAAATTATACTTTTGCGCTTTATACCAGATTTGTATTTTTCGCATTCTCAACCATGAATAACTAAAAATCTGGATGTGATGGAAAAATTTGGAGAACAGATTTGGAATCAGGAGATCAAAGTCTACTAAAATTGATCACCAGAATTCAAACCGGAAAATGAGTGTTGAGCGGTGTAATCTTTTTTACATTATGCAAACCCGAATCCAAATTTATTGCTTGTTTCTTATTATAACTTCTTAATTTAATTTTTTTATTAATTTTTTTCTTCCATTTCAGACACAAACTCAACTTAGATCACATTTATATGATTAATTTAGAACGTCGTCTGGAACGTCGTGAAAAAATGGAGAGTCTCTTTAATGTTTTAGGTTTAGATGTAGAACATTTTCCAGCTGTAGATGGACAGTAAGTATTAAACAAAAAACTAAATATAATACAACTTCTATTTTAAAATTATTTTTAAAATTCTTTACAGACAATTAAATCATGATTTATTACAAAAAATGGGCATTAAATTTTTACCCGGCTATGAAGATCCCTATCATCATCGTCAAATGACTATGGGTGAAATCGGTTGTTTCTTAAGTCATTATAAAATCTGGGAGAAA
The DNA here is from genome assembly GCA_963921195.1 of Pegoplata infirma. NCBI lineage: Eukaryota > Metazoa > Arthropoda > Insecta > Diptera > Anthomyiidae > Pegoplata > Pegoplata infirma. The sequence goes on along the minus strand of OY992539.1, from coordinate 211,093,981 downwards.
ATAGTAGAAAAACAGCAAGAACAAGTATTGATTTTAGAAGATGATATAAGATTTGAGCCATATTTTAAGGATAAAGCAGAATCTGTTATGGAACAGATACGTAATGTTATTGAATATGATTTGGTGTAAGTTTTTTTTTCTTAACCCTCTGCGGCTACACCTTCCATAATTATGTAGACATAAAGCAACAAACACACACAAAATAACAACAAACTAAATTTTTTTATTGTTTTGTGTGTGTTTGTTACTGTATGTCTACATAATTATGGAAGGTGTAGCCGGAGGGTAACGGATTACTGATTTTTTTGTTTAATTATTAAAATATTTTTTTATAGTTACTTTGGCCGCAAAAGATTAAAGGAAGAATCTGAACCTTGGGTGGCTAATACTGAAAATTTAGTACATGCTGGTTATTCTTATTGGACTTTGGGTTATGTTATTTCTTTAAAAGGTGCAAAAAAACTATTAGCTGCCAAACCTTTGGAAAAACTTATACCTGTTGATGAATTTTTACCGGTTATGTTTAATAGACATCCTAATAAGACTTGGTCTAATGCTTTTCCTAAACGTGATCTGCTAGCCTTTAGTGCGAATCCTTTATTATTGTATCCCACCCATTATACTGGTGATTATGGTTATATTTCCGATACTGAAGACTCGGTGGAACTTAAAACTGATGATTTGAATCCTTCTCAAGCTCAATTGAAAAGTGATCGTGAAAAGGAATTTTTCATAGAACCTAGATTAGATTCTTCTCCTATGGAATTAAAAAATCCACAATTTGAGACAGCAGCTAATGTTAAAACACATGAAGAATTGTAGTTTGTAGTTGTAATTTTCCATTATTTTTGGGAAATACTAAAAATGAAACCAAATAAAATTGCATGATTTTTGTAATGTTTTGTAGAATTTAAGTATAATATGATACAAGTTTTTATAAGAAACTTTTGTCATAAAATTTTATATGTGCCTTAATAGTTTGTAGTAACAAAAACTAAAAATAACATTCTGTTTGTTTACATTTTTTTTTATATATCAAAGATTAATTTTAAATTGTGTCTAGCATTTATTTATATATATTTTATATTTTTGTTTAATGTATGTGTGTAAATTTACATTTTTTAAGAATCTCATTTAACAAATTTAATGATTATTAATCATTTTAATTGTATACTAACATTTCAACACCAAAATAAAAATATATACTCAAGCATTCATAGAATATTATGGGAGTTTTACTTAATTCAATATATGGGAATCCCTACTAAATATAAAGCGTTATAAAATTAAATATGAAACGAAGAAATGTGACGCAAACCAAAATTCCAAAATTCATAAATTTAGCTGAATAATTTATTTTTCAAAAAAAAAAATATTTTTTTAGATTAAAATTAACTTAAACTGGTAACCAGCAGACAACATCCACAGAGACGGATCAAAGTATTCACATGTTGCTATAGCACCGCCCGACAGCCAATATTAAACATAAACCGGATGATATACGTCTGAATGTAGACATCAAATGGAGTAAAACTGCATTTACAGGTTTTCATATCGTGATCCTGTTTCCTTTTAAATAGATTTCATTTTGTAAAATGAATTTATTATTTTTTAAATATTTGTACTTGTCTTATTATGTCACTATTGATGGCAAATAAAAGAGGAGGACCTTTGCTAATTTTTCCATTTTTTATACCCTCCACTCTAGTGATAGAGGGTATATATAAGTTTGTCATTCCGTTTGTTACTCATCGAAATATCGGTCTGGGACCCCATAAAGTATGTATATTCATAATTCCCGATCGATTTTAAGACATTCTAGCAATGTCCGTCTGTCTGTCTTTCTGTCTGTGGAAATGGTTATCACGACCAAAATATTACACAGAGATGACTAAAACTTAAAATATTTATTGGAACTTCTTCCGAGAAGTTTGGTATTGCATTTGAGCGATATCGGTTCAGCGGTACAAAAGTGAACGAAAATGTAAGGATACCTCAAAAATTTTAGTACATTCAACATAACCTAAAAATACAAAATGCTTTAATTCGACTGCTGGTTGACATATATCAACATAATTGAACATTAAATGGTATTTAAACAAGAACAAACATATTTTTTGACAAAAAAAGAAAAAAAATCGCGGATTTTTTTTCGCGGAAATTTAAAAAAATTTTAAAAATAATTTCCTTTTAAATAAAGTTTTTTGCAATAATCTTTTAGAAATTGTGGAGGGTATTACTACATTCGGCAAGGCCGAATTTAACTTTTTTACTTGTTTATTTTGCCATGTCAGCAAAAAGGATGTGAATAATGCCCATTTAAAACTTTATCAAATTATTTTGTTAAACATTTTAAATGATATTCAAGAAATTGTTTTCATTCACCTCCAACTCTCTCTGGAATACCCCATATATTCTAAAAATATTTTTATCGATTGATTAATTGTTCATATGTATATTTTAGTATTTATTACAATGATTTTTATTTTTAAACAATATTGAAATTATATTTTTGAACATGACTTAACAGGTTTTGCAAAACACGTGCCCACAACTAGTTCATTATGACTGGAAAAAATTCGGATAATGACGAACAAAATATTCTTTTAAAAAAAGGTGTCACACATGCTTGTATTGTTTGAATAACTTTTTATCCTGTTCAAATAGTTTTGAATATGGAAAATTTTTTTGCTAAATCACTTTCTTTAAACACTTAAAAAAATATATTAGTAGTTTGACTATTTTTATACCCTCCACTTAGTACTTAATAGAGGATCGAAGTATGGGTCTGGGATCCCATAAAGTATATATATATTATTGATCATTGATTAGTTTTAAAACATTCTAGCGACGTTTATCTGTCCGTCTGTTTTCAGAAAAAAAATTTTTCGCGAAAAAATTTTTTACATGTTTTTTCTAAAACGAGTTTGTAGTAAAAATGTAGCTAATTTTTAGCAAACATTCTGTTGAAATTAACGTTTTACATTTTTATACCCTCCAACCACAGTATGGGGTTATACTCACTTTGTCATTCCGTTTGTAACACATTGAAATATCGGTCGGGGACCCCATAAAGTATATATATTATTGATCCATGATCGATTCTAAGACATTCTGTAAATGTCCGTCCGTCTGTCTGTAGATGGCACGATGCAGTCCATAATAAAAGAGCTAGCCTCCTGCAATTTGACATGAATATGTCTTATGGTCTTAGGCAGGTTAAGTTCGTAAATGGGCAAAATCGGCTCAGGGGGAAAAAAGTTCCCCCTTGAAGAACTGAACCAACCTCTAAAAAAATACATTATTTTACATGTTTTTTTTTGTATTTTTGTTAAATAAATGAAACATTTGTTTTATTTATCGGGATGGGAAGGTGCTCTCAACGTTCCCCACTGGCCCCCATCACCCCCACCCCAAAAAACAAACGCCACTGACAATTTTGTTTTTTTACATTTTGGAGGGTATAAAAGACTCGGCACAGCCAAATTTAACACTCTCGCTTGTTTTTTTTTGTAAAATTCAAATTACTATTTTTTAACAATGAATTTACTAATTTTTACTTAAGTGTTACGGTAATCTCACAGACTTTGAAAAATTATAAAGTACACTGAAAAAAACCTTCGTGATATAAATAAAACGGATTTGTTTTTTTTGTTTTTATTTAACCAATGTAGGAATTCATAAGCTTAAAAAGATATGCATATTAGGAAAAAATTTCATAAAATTTTCTTCATTAGATTTCATTACTTCATTAAAAAGCTTAGTTAAATTTTGTTTATAAAACTACACACAAAAAAATGAAAATGAGTTTCAATTACTGAAATGATTATATCAATTACTATTTTAATTGATTTTGCACCTATCATGGAAATGATAGTATTAATTACAAAAATTTGTAAAAATTTAATATGGAAAAATTGAATTTATTCTCAATTCAAGGAAATTCGCGAAATAAATTAAAAAATTTAATTGTATCAATTAAAAAAATAATTAAAAACTAAAATGAACTTTTTAAAATTTTAAATTAAAATTTTTTCACCTAAAATTTTTTGTGTGTAGTTTTTTTTGACACCTGTCGAATCTCATCTGTTTAGTCCGTAGTTATCACCCAAAATGTAAACAAATAAAAAAAAACAGCTGATCAAAGCGGCACGAACTCATTATGTGATATTTTAAACTTTTTATTAGAAATTCATGGAATTTTTTAAAATGAAATAATTTTTCCGAATGAAGAGATTTGTTTCTAAATTACTCCAAATTCAAAGAAAACGACATACAATTTAGTAGTCTCAGCCGAATATTTGAAAAAAGGACAAAAATTAACCATAACAAGTAAAAAAGTTAAATTCGGCCTTCCCGAATGTAGTGATACCCTCCACAATTTCAAAAAGATTATTGCAAAAAACTTTATTTAAAAGGAAATTACTTTTGAAAAAAAAAAAATTTTTGAAAAAAAAAAATTCCGCGAAAAAAAATGTTGTTAAAAAAAAATCCGCGATTTTTTTTCTTTTTTTGTCAAAAAATATGTTCGTACTTGTTTAAATACCATTTGGTGTTCAATTATGTTCACATATGTCAACCAGAAGCCGAATTAAAGCATTTTGTATTTTTAGGTTATGTTGAATGTACTGAAATTTTTGAGGTGTGCTTACATTTTCGTTCATAACTTTTGAACCGCTGAACCGATATCGCTCAAATGCAATACTTAACTTCTCGGGAGAACTTCCAATTAATATGTCAAGTTTCAGTCATCTCTGTGCAATATTTTGTCCGTGATAGCATTTTCCACAGACAGACAGACGGACATCGCTAGAATGTCTTAAAATCGATCGGGCATCATAAATATATATACTTTATGGGGTCCCATACCGATATTTCGATGAGTTGCAAACGGAATGACAAACTTATATATACCCTCTATCACTAAGTGGAGGGTATAAAAATGGGAAATGATTTAAGGAGGAAGTAAAATTTTGTTTGAGAAAACTGTAAATGAAAAACAAAAATGTAAAAGTGTATTTTTCTAACTTGTTTTTGTGATTTTTTCAGATTTTTCATATAAAATTTAAAAAAAGTGAATTTATAATTTTATATTTACTATAAAATTGTAATACAAATAATGTACATATTACAATTTAAGGTTGAAGTACAATTTTGTTTGAGAAAACTAAGTGCAAACCATTAAAAAATGTGAAAAAGTTTTTTTCTGTCATGTATACTACAATCACGTAAATTAAATAAAATTTCAGTAACGGTTACATGTGACTCACCAAAAATTGTTATGAATGAACATTTTCATTAATTTCAATTAAAGGTTGCAATTTTCCTTCACTTGGCTGCTGCTTATCCACATTTAATCAATGAACACTTTCATTCATCTCATGAAAAACTTCATAAAATGTTTTAAAAAAGATCTGCATATATTTTCATAAGATGGCCCCCCGTAGGCTAGTTGTTAGTGTGTTAGCTTTTGAACGTGGCGGTCGTGGGTTCGATTCCCACCAGAACCCTTGTTTTTTCGCTACAACGAGACGACGGTCATTGTTACCAGTTCTCGGTTAGGTTGAAATTATTAAAAATAACACTCAAAAAATTATGTTAGTAAAATCAACTGAAAATGTCCGTTAAAATAACTACTTTGCCAGTTGTTTTGGGGTCAACTACTTTTTCAGTTAAATCAACTAACAATGTTAGTTATTTTAACTGACAAAAAACAACTGGCTTATGTAGTAAAAACTACTTACATTTGTAGTCAAAACAACTAAAATGTAGTAAAAATAAAATAATCAATAAATAATTTTTTTTTCAAAAAATTTTTTAGAAACAAATTTGAAGACCAAATTTTTTCAGTTTTTTTTTTTTTTTTAAAAGTTGTGAAAAAAAAAACGAAAATTTATTTTTAATTTTTGGAAAAAAACTGAAAATTTTTCAGAGATAAAGAAAATAAAATTAACTACTTTAAATAACTGTTACTACATCACAGTACTTTTTTGTTAGTTATTCAAAAAAAATACTTAAAATAACTAACAGAAATAGTTGTTTGATATTTTTCATACAAAAACAACTGACTTTGTAGTTGAAAACAACTAACTACTGTAAAATATACAAACAACTAACATGTAGTAACTTACATAATTTTCTGAGTGTAGTAACTGTACATTTTACCGAAGTCTATTGTGTTATCTAAGATCATCTTCTTTTAAAATTTATTCTAAAACTGCACTTTCTTAAAATTAACCCGTTTTATTTTTAATTTTTTTAATTTGAAAAACATGTGTAGGAAACAATTTCTCTAAGGTCATGATTTAGTATCGACTTTTTGACAACCACAATTCAACTTTTATATCAAGACTTTATTGATTTGCAACAATAAAATTATGTTTTGATAGTTTTGACGGAAAAACAATATAAGTCAAATAAAGATTAATTTAAGTAATAATTTAAAAACCTGATTAAATAATAAGAAAAAAACTTAATAGAATATTATATAAAAAAAAGATTCTCATTAAAAAATTAATATCACTTAATTTTTGGAACAAAATAAGAAAAATTATACTAATGATTTAAAAACATCAATAAATTTAAACAATCATTATAATTAAAAAACATGAATTAAAAAAGTTATTTAATATAAAAAAAATAATAATGAATGATTATGTTAAACTCAACACATATGCAAAAATGATAAATTAAAAAAATAAACGCATTTATTTCCTAACATTTTATTCTTTATAGGTCTGGCTATTAAAAATTAATTAACTGATGTTGAAGTTATAGGTCATCTAAAAGGAGAGTTTTGAAAGACTTTATTATTATGAGATTTAATTTGCTAAAAGTTAAATTCTGATTTAAAAAAGTTTTAAGTTAGCATTTCGTAAGCTTAATTCTTTGAATTTAAACTTACATTGAAATAATGAAAGTATTCGTAAAATATGTTTTTAAAATTTGAAACGTTTTATGAAATTTTTTATGAAATGAATGAAAGTATTTATTGAATAAAGGTAGGTAAGTGAAAGAAAATCGCAACTAGAGATGGGCGCGTGAGTGTTTTTTGACTCAAACTCACTAACGCCCATGACAGACATTTTTTATTTACGCACTCTCACTCACGAGCACATTTTTTCTACTCACACTCACTCACAATCACGTGAGTAAATTTAACACAACTCACGTGCACTTATACAGGCTTCACTCACACTCACAAAACTCATATTTATAAAAAAAAAAAATTCCAAAATGGTACAAAATTTGAAGCAAAATGTAAAGTTCATCGAAATTTTAATTTTTTTTTTGCTTTTTCGGGACGAAATCTTAAGTTTAACCAATTTTTAAAGTTTTTTGGTTGCTTTTTTTGGTACGAAAGGAAATATGAAGAGAAAATAAATCACGCAAAAAAATCGACTCACCACACTTACTCACGTAAAAATGTTACTCACGCACACTCACTCACGCAATTTTTCTTCCCACTTACTCACACTCTAATCTGCTCCTGTGCCCATCTCTAATCACAACCTTACTCCCCAGCTACACCCAACATAATTATGTAGACATAAAACTACAAACGCATAAAAGACAAATGTTTGTTTGTTGTTATTGTTTTGATAGTGTTTGTTACTTTATGTCTGCATTGTTATGTTAGGTGTAGCGGGAATTTATAAAAAAAATTTTAATTATTAATAAAAATGTTTATTAGTATGGCGAAAGTTCATAACCACTACGTAGATTAGTCAGATATGGGCCTAATTTTCAACGACCATAACAAATTGTTGTTTACAATAGCGCGTGTGCCACAATTCTTTTGGTGAGGCACGTGTAATTGTCACTGACATTTCCTTTAATTTACGTAATTGTAGTAAACAAGTTAGAAAAAGACACTTTTACTTTTTATGTCCTCCAAGCACAGTATAAGGGTTTGTCATTCCATGTGTAACGCATCGAAATATCGGTCAGGGTCATATATATAAAGTATATATGGCGCATTCCAAGCCAAATCGAACACTTTGAATTTTTTTTTAGATTTTCCCAATTTCTTAACAGTTTAAAGTACCCTTCGGTAAATTTTCAGATTTTTTTGATGACCCGTTTAAAAGATATGGAATTAACAAATATACGGAGCTTGTTTTTAAAATTTCTTTTACTCATAATTTCTTCAAAAATAGTTCAAATTCAAAAAATTTAGAACAACTGTCCCACAAAAGTTATTCACAAAAAAAAAATATGAAAATTAAAATTTCCGAATTTTTTTGGTGTTTCAGATTTCACTTCCGAATATTTTTATTCGTTTTATTTCACATAAAAAACGTTCGTTATAATTTTAAGCTTTTAGTACTTCGGTTTAAATTTCGAATGAATACGTGAAGAATAGAACACTGAATTTGATTTCATGTCAAATTATATGAATTGAAAAGTTGTGAAAGACAGAACAGGGGCCTAAATCTAATTTTTTTGTGGAACACTTCTATCGATTCTATTTTTGCCCAGTTGGTTCGTGGGACTATGATAATTACTTTTTTTTTGTATTTTTAAAAAAAAATGTATTGCAGTTTTCTAATCTTTAAATCAGATCTACGCACAGTGGCCGAAACATTCAATCTAGCGGCGCTTAATTCGGAAATGTAAAATAATAAAGCCCAATGCATTTTTGTGATTATAAAACTCATAAAGAATTTAGTTTTTAATCATATTTATTTATTTCAGTGTTTTTATGTATTTTGGGAATTTATGTCAATATCGGGAGGGTAGTCTGTATGAGGACTAGAAGTTAAAATGTTCCGATTCCGTTAAAATTTAGAGTGATTATTTATGGCTACAAAAAACATTTATCAGTCGAATTTCAAGAGGATATTTGTGAAAATACCATTGTTAGGGCTTTTTAGTAAAACTGGAAAGGGAAATTAATAGCGTCCGACCGAATATTCGGCTTCGGCCTCGGCTTCGGCCAAAAAGCACTATTCGGCCACTATTCGGCTTCGGCCACAATTTTGGCGGATAGGCCGAATAGCGAATAATTGTATAATATTTGTGCTCACGTGTTGAAAAACACACTAAACTAATTTTTTTTTTTTGAATAACAATTGTAAGCCACAAAAACATTTTACTAAGTGTTTTTGCAACTAAAAACATTTTTTTTTAATATTCGGCTTCGGCTTCGGTTTGGCCGAATAGTGAAAATTTGGCCGAATATTCGGCTTCGGCTTCGGCCAAAAAAGGTGTATTCGGTCGGACACTAGAAATTAACATGGGGGCTATGGGATAACATGGATCAATTTTGTCAAAAATTTAATAGGTTTTGTTCTTTCGATAAAAAATCTTAAATTTCACATTTTAGCTAAATCGGTTGAAAATTGTGGTCTATATCGCGTTTATACTGTTTATTTGGACAAGCAGATGGACCCTAAAAAACCGAACAACTTGCGCGAACTAGCACACCATACTGAAACGTCACAACAAAAATAACCCAAAATAATAAACAAAACAGGAAGTGGACCGAATACGATCGAATTTCAAAAGTTGCAGTCCATGAAACTATAGTTTATATCACAAATGTCAACTTCTATAATGCACTTATAATTTTTTATTTATTTTTTAGTTAAAACATACCTTTTACTTTAAATTAAAACTTTTTGGCTCAAAATGTATAAACAATTGACTTAAAAGTGTCAAGAAAAACTAACTGACAAGGGAAGTATCTCAACCGTTATGAACCGATTTGCCTGAAACTTAAAATATATATAAAAGAGACAATTCTAAGGTTGGGGTGTCTCGGCTTATCGGCCATATCGGGAATTTAGGGGTTCAAAACATGGGTCAAAAAATGGCAAAAAAATGGTTTTTTGTATTTTTCAGCCATTTCTTTTTAAGAAACTATATGATGTTTTTATATGAGAAGAATGGTTTTTTTAATGTCTATCCAATGGTAGCATGACCCTGTAAAAATTCGGCTTCCTTAAATATTTTTTTCAGGAAAATGTGTTAATTTTGGGGGGTAATTATGTGAAGACATAGACCTACGATATCCATATGAATAAGAAATAATCTTTATTAAATTTAAGTCGACCCGTATTTTTGCCCTAGACGATATTCCATTTAGTTCGGAAGTTATCAAAATTTTCCCGAAGGTCCACATGGTTTCATAAGGGGACAACGAAATTTTTTAACACCGATATGGCCGATAAGCCGAGACACCCCAACTAAAAACGTAAATTTTTTCTGTAAAGTATAGGTAAACGATGCAGTGCAAAAACATTAATCGATCTTAATTTTTTAATTTTGACTTAAGCGCCGCTAGATCAGTGATTTCGGCTACAGTGCTACGGTTCTAATGGTGCGTCCTATAGGGTTCAATACCAAGAACGACCCACACCCACACGACTGCCATACAAAATGACTTTTCTTAAAATTTGCTCTAACCGCTCTAACTCCTAAAAGAGTACCCCTAGAGTTGGTCATATGTATGACCAACCCACAGTGTTTTTTTATCCAAACATTTTCTCAGAACATATCTACCCTCCATCTCTAACCCTTTAAACGGCCCATACATTTTCATTATTTGTTATAAATTTATTTTATTTAATCAGCTTCTACCGGTCAAATGATGCGTATTGGAGGGGTCAATATTAAGACCGGCCCCCAATAATTTCAACCCCAAACACTATTCCAAAACAGATCTACCCGCTATCTCCACTCCCTGAGTGTGCTTCCATGCAAAATTATCTTTTTATAAAATTTACTCCCACTGTAATTTGTGTGGGAGCCCTGTTAGGAAATGGTGATAGGGGGTAGGTATGTTTTGAAAAAATGTTCGAGGGTAAGAATTAATGGGGGTCGGTCTCCCTAATGATGCCTCTAGGACGCACAAATGGACCGGTATAAGCTGATTAAATAACAGAAATTTATAAAAACAAAAAATAACCGCCATAAAATTTTACTTAAAATGTTTATCAACTTCATTATTGATTAAATTAAAAAAATCTATAAAATGCATATTAGTTGCATAAACGTGTGAACGATTTATATATTTAATTCAACAAATTTATTACAAAGTTAACTGTAGTTTTTTTTTATAAACTAGACATTTACAAATGTCAATACAAGTCGTAAATATTAAAACAAATCTGTAGTTACTAGAATTCATAATTATTAATACTGTATATGGCTTTAAGCCAAACAGGTTTTCATGTCATGACGCCAATCATGTTTTTATTACAATCATTTATATAGCTACCCAGGCAGAAACTGCCAAACGTACAAAAAAACAGGCCCGACAAAGCACTTTATTTTGGCTTTGCAAGCCAAAGTATACTTACTTTATCATTCCGCATGTAACGCATCGAAATATCGGCCAAGGACCCCCTAAAGTATGTATATTATTGGACCATGATCGATTGTAACACATTCTATGAATGTTTGTCCGTCTGTAGATAACACGATACAGTCCAAAAAAAAGGAGCTAGACTCCTGAAATTTGGTATAAATTTGTCTTATTGTTTAAAGTTTAAATAATGTTAAAATTGTATAACTTTAAAGCAAAAAGCATAGTAAATGAATTATTAAACATTTTTTTAAGAGATGGAGGTGTCTACCACAGCCCTTTCTGAATCCCCCTTCCCCCACAAAAAACACCATTTAATTTTTATTTTTTTTAGCATGTTGGAGGGTAGACAGGGGCGCGTGAGTGGATTTTGACTCACACTCACTCACGCTCACGCAAAAAATAATCGAATCACTCACGCAATTTTTTTTTACTCACGCTCACTCACATTCACGTGCGTAATAAAAAACTTACTCACGCGTGACTCACGCCAGATTCAATCACGCTCACGCGTGAGTCACGCAATATCTACTCACGCAATAAAATTTTTTACAAAAAAAAAAAAATCCAAAAAAAAATTTTTACAAAAAATTAAAAAAAAATTGGGCAAATCAAAAAATTTAATCACGCAAACTCACGCAAAAAATAAATGACTCACTCATTCAGATTTGTTTTCAGCTCACACTCACTCACAATCACGTGATTGAAATAAAAATCAATCACACTCACGGGTGATTCACGCGTGATTCACGTGAATCACGCAAATCACGTGACCAGCGCCCATTTCTATTGGAGGGCATAAAAGCTTCGGCACAGCCGAATTTAACACTCTCACTTTTAAAAACGCTTTATTTTGGAGAGTACTTGACTGTGATGCTTTCCCAGCACATAAGCGACTATATAAAATACTTTAACCAGCCCTCTGCTGTCCGTATTTTTCTGCCTGGTTGCTTAAATATGAATTGTGTATTGGCTTTGGCTGCAAATTAACGAAGCAAAATTGCACCCAAACCTTAAAAAAACAAAACACTATATGAAAATAATTTTGTTACAAACTTCATTGTAATGACCAACCAGTAACCTTGACTTTGAACGTTTAAAAAATCCAACAAAACAAAAAGAAATCGAAAAATGCATGTACACAACGTTTGGTATATCACACCAGACAAAGAAAAAAAAAACAAAAGACTTAAGAAACAAACTTGTTATACAAAATGTGTAATGTGATCCACTACAACATAGAATGTGGAGTAATTAAGGTTTCATTGAAACGTTTGCAGTTCGGAGAATTTTTTTAAATAAAAAATTATTTTAGAGAATTTGGACAATTTTTCGTAATAAAAAAGTCTCCGAATTTAAGGAATTTTTCATAATGAAAAAATTTTTTGGAATCAAGAAATATTTTTTTCAAATATCTCCAAATTAAAAGGAAGCGCATAAAAATATACGCTTAATTTACAACAATCCAAAAACAGAAAATATAAAGAAAAAATCCAAAATGTTTGCTTAAATTTTTTTTTTTTTGAAAATCACGGACCTTTTATAGGAATTGTCTTAAACAAAAAAAAAATAAAGTCAGTACAAGAAATATTTGGGAATCTAAAAATTTTTGAAGTGCAGTCTCATCATGGCATTTACTCATATTTCATTCATAAATATTTATTACGTTGTAATTGTTTTGTTTAAATAATTTAAACTAAGTCATAATATAAATATGTTTTTTTTTTTAATAAAGAAATTAAACAAAACGTGCTTGACATGCAAAATCTTATCACGTTTGTTTAATTTACTGCAAAATATAAATTTCATATTTTTTTGCCTTTTTTTAAAAAGTACATATTAGATAATATTTAAGTGGGCAATTTTATAACACACAGAAAAAATTTGAAACGAATTTCAATCAACAAAAACGCGGATTCAATCAATTTTTTGATTGAAATTCCTCCAATTAAAAAAAATTGTTATACCAATCATCAAATTGGTGATTGATTGAAAATTTTTTCAATAAAACATTTTTTCGATTTTGATCAATTTTTTATTTAAAGTCAATCAAAATAATGATTGATTTAACAAATGAATTGTAAGCTTATGACAAAATTATCAAGAAATTCATCTTTTTTGCTTTCCAATATGTTGCCAACAATAAAAAAAAGTTAAGCCCGATTATTTTGTATATTTTTAAATTAATCTATTCAAATAAATTAAAGCGAAAAAAGAATCTGGTATGTTGAAAATTTGTAACAAAAAAAAATTTTAATCAAAACATTGATTGACTCATTTAAATTTTGTTGATCAATACATTTAATTGAAAATTTTTAGCCAATAATTTTTTGTGTGCAGACTTAATACAAATTACACTAGTTTACAACTAAAAAGCGCACTAACCGCGACTATTTGTGGACTGTAAACCGGCATTTTTTTTGTCGCAAAAAAATTTTCTAATTTGTATTCTTATAGGTCAAAAATAATGTAGTACCAATTTGAGGCCAATCGGATTAAATTAGCCCATGCCACCCAGCGATCAAAGTCTTGGTATTTTAAAAATTAAAAAAAAAAACAAGTGAGAGAGTTAAATTCGGATGTGCCGAATCTTTTATACCCTCTAAAATGTAAAAAAAAAAATGTCAGGGGCGTTTTTTTTTGGGGGGGTTTGATGGGGGTCAGTGGGGGACTTTGAGAGCACCTTCTCATCGCGATTAATATACCAAATGTTTCATTTATTTAACAAAAATACAAAAAAACATGTAAAAAAATGTATTTTTTCAGATGTTGGTTCAGTTTTTCAACGGGGAAATTTTTCCCCCTGGCCCGATTTTGCCCATTCACGAACTTAACCTGCCTATTAATATGAGACATATTTGTGCCAAACTTCAGGAGTCTACACTCAAAAAAAAAAGTTTGTAAAATTACAAGTAAAAGGTCTTGTAATTCTATTTTACTAATATTTTTGTCTTTTTACAAAAATTGTTGTATATTTAATAAAACGAAAACTACAGTTTGCTTTGTGATTTTACTATTTTATGTTGGTAAATTAATTTTACAAATTTTTTAGGAAAATTTACAAAAAAGAGAATTATTTTACAAATTAAAAAAATATTACAATAAGTTTAGTTTTTTTACACAAGAAAACTGTAATTGTACAACAAAATTTTACTTGATGTTATTTAGTCTTTCTACCAAAAAAATGTTTTATGACAAGCATTTTTTTTTTAAATCGTTTACAAGGTTTTCAGTTTGAAATGTATGTATTAAAAAGTGCAAAATTCCAGTGTAATTGTACAAAACTTATTTTATTACTAGAATTAATGTTGTTGTTCAGATTTTTTTTGCGTTTTGGAGTAAAAAATTTAGTTAAAAATAATTTTTTATAAATACAAAATTTCATGAAAAAAATTTTTGGAAATTTTTTAAGTTCCGGACACAAAAATTTTTCAACTAATTGTAAACTTATGAAAAAAATTTAATTTTTACACCATTTTTTGGTACACCATTTTTTTGGTATTTTTTTTTTTTAATTTGGCACCTAAAATGTCAATAAAAAGCTGCGAATATGAGAAATTAAGTTTTTCTTATTTTAACAGGTACTTAAACATCCAATCTACAATATGCAAAAATTTTTTTTCCGATTTTGTAAAAATACTTGTGAAAATAATTAAAAATTCAAAAAAAAAAACTTTTTATTTTTTGACTAATTTTTCCTGAAAATATAAAAATTTCGCAATTCTCATATGTTCTACTTAAGAAAAACGAAATGTCAAAAAAAAAAAATGAAAAAGTGCAGTGTTATACTTTAAAAGTTTGTTAAAAGCGTTCAAGTGAAAAAAAAAATCATTTCAGGTTGTTGAAGTGCTACTCCAGCTGCCGAAGAAGGAAAAATAAGATGCACCAATGGAAAAAACCTTTAAATTTACAAAACAAATATGTAAATAAACCAAATTTTTTGTAAATTTACAACACAAATATGAAAATTTAAAAAACAAAATTGTATACTTACAGAAAAAAGTTGTAATTTTAAATTTTAATTTACAAATTATTTGGTAAAACTACTGTTTTTACGGCAAAAAAATAAGAAAAAATGGTATATTTACAATAAAAATTGTAAATTTACCACTTTTGATTGTACACTCAAAAAAAAAGTGAACTAAAATCTGGGAAAATTAACTCAATTTTGAGAAAAAGAGGGAATGGTTTGGCTCCAAAGATTTTTTTTCTTGGTTTTAGTTCATAATTTTCCCAAAAATAAGGAAAACAAAGTTATTTAATTTTAAGCCAATTTTAACTAGAAAATGGGAAAAATTATACTTCAAATTTTAGAAATAGATTGGGTCTAGACCCTGGACCCATGGGTTCGGACCCCATTTAACTCGAGACCCCGTTGGGTCCTTTAAGGGTCCCCATAGATTTTGAACCAAAACTTGTGTCCGTTTCGCTCTAACTTGCTTAGTTTTTGAGATACTGTAATAAGGGGCCTGATAGGGTCTTGAGAATCTTAAAAACCAGATAACTCAAAAACTATTAATCGGAAGGCTTTCGGGTATTTTGCGGAAGTGTTCTACGACTCAAGAGCTACAAAAATGCCGTTGGACGTTTTCTCGTGTTGGCAGTATTTACCGCGATATGTGTATATATAAAATCTCGGGAATTTCAAATTTTAGATCTAAATTTAGGGTCTTGAGACCCCGACAGATATGCAGAGCTAGGCTATTCCATATTTTTCTTTGTAGTCTTTCTTTTGAAAATTTCATCCGTTTCGCTCTATCTCGCTTAGTTTTCGAGATATCGCCATTTTGAATTTTTAACTAAATTCTAAGAAGTTATTTACTAAATTCTCAGAAGTCATTAACTAAATTCTAAGAAGTACACTTCCCCGATTTAAAGAAGAGAAATACGATGATGTTTTTTTTAGTAAATTTTAACTAAACTTGAACTAAATTGTTTTTTAGGAAATATGTGTTAAAAATGAAGATACGATTCTTAGATTTGTGGAAAATTTCTTTGGCAGTAAGAATTTTTTTTCTAATATTTAAAAAATCCATTTAAAGAAAACTATGAACTAATTATAAGTAAATGAACTAAAATTTTTTCCTTATAGTTAAGAAAATTTCTCATTTTAAAGTTAAATTTAACTAAATTTTAGGAAAATTCATGATAAATTTTTAAAGACATTTTTTCCTTAAATTTAGTTATGTCTTTTTTTTCAGTGTAAATAGTTTTTTGCCATAAAAAACAGTAGTTTAACCAAACAATTTGTAAATTTACAATTTTGTTATTTGATTTTCTACTTTATTTTGTAAATTTACAACTTTTTTTATAAATTTACAATTTGTTTTGTAAATTTTACTTTTTTTTTTTTCCAAATTTTAAATTTTTATTGTAAATATACGTGTTTTTCAATATTTTTTTGCGGTAAAAACAGTAGTTTAACCAAATAATTTGTTAATCTACAATATATTTCTTTTCATTTTCTATTTTTTCTTTGTAAAATAAGAACCTTTTTCTGTAAGTTTACAATTTTGTTTTGTAAATTTACCAAATTTTTTGTAAATTTCAAAAAAAAAATGTTCACCTCGAAGTTAATATTTTACAAAAAAGTTGTAAGTTTACATTTTCATTTGTTAAATCAATTTACAAATTATCCCCGTAACATTACGGGGATTCTTGCTAGTACATATTTTACAAAACCTGCCCCGTAAATTCACGGGGATTTTATGTCATTTTACAAACTTTTTTTTTTGAGTGTAGCTGTTTTATTTTGAACTGCATTGTGTTATCTACAGACAGACGGACGGACAGACGGACATTCACAGAATGTCTTAGAATCGATCATAGATCAATAATATATATGGACATTTCCATTTAACTTTTCATTTCTTTGAAATTTTGGTTTTTTGGCCAAAACTTTTTTATTTGCATTCAAATGGCTATCTACTGATAGAAATGCATAAAGGACTACTAATGCAATTAGCTTACAAACACTAAAGGCCAAAAATCGTAATTTGCGGTAGTTAGCGACAATCAAACTTCCGAAATGTGGAAAAGTCGATTGAAATTTCATAAAAATAATGTACTCTTTGGCCTATTGTACTTGCGCCGTCCAGCGTATTCTTCGAAGATTTAAAATATATGGTCCATATACTTGTTCAAAATAGATGTATTTATGAATTTGATGTGCCATCAATAATAAAAAAGTTATTTGGTGGTAACGGTTTGAAATTAAAATTTCTTCATTTTCAATTTTTCGTCGTTTTTTGATCACGAAATTTGCGCCGCTTCATACTTTTCAAAAACTAACAGGAAAAATGATAGCTGTCGTAATTCCCTAGAGTTTGAAACCGGTCTCATGAATGTGCCCTCAATAGGAGCGGAGTACTAGCTAGACAAAAGTTGAGAGACAAATCGTGAAAGTCATCAAAAATCCACTTTTTTGCAAGGCACATTCGCAATATTATTTAAAAGTGGCCAGCACATCGCGTGATCCAAATATTTTTTGATTTTTTATAATAAAATCGATATAGCGTGTTAAAATTTTGATTAGCAAAAATTTTGCAAAAATCTGACATTTCACGATTTTTAACTTTTGCTTGTATTTTCACGCGAAAAGAATATAGATTTAAAATATACCCGTCAGACGATTGCTTGTAATGCGTATTATGGATCGTGTGCAAAAATTGGGACTTAATGTAACTGTACGCTGAAAACGCGCCAATTTTGTCCTTAGATAAACCGCCAGGGCACACCCAAACCGCTAATAGAAATTAATTTCTATAAATGGCAATTGCTGGCACTTATAAAACTTTATTCCAAAACTGAGCGGCATTAATAAATTTTGAAGATTGTGGATTTTATTCATCTTTCAAAATTTGATTAATCAGAAATTGCATCACTTTTAAAAATTCACAATTTTGCATTATGCACAAGTTTCTTAACTAATTTTAGGGTGCTTAATCCGAATATGACCTTTAATTTGGTCCATCGTCATTAGATTTCGCGTAAATTGCATATCAAGTATTAAAAGAGCAACTTTTTAAAACAAACTTTTAACGTAAAAATCTGATTGTATATCCACGTTAATGGACGTAATGTATCCGGTTGTTATTGGGGATAGTATGAAACATTAATTAACGTTGATTTTGTCAATTTCTAATAATAATTGTAATTTTGAGATTTTTTGTTTTCAATTAAAATCTTTAAACCGCCATAACTTTCGCGCCGTCAGCTGAAAGTTCTTCACGCGAACGGATTTGAACTTACTAAATGCATGTTTATACACGTACTAAAGGATTTTGATGTGCCTTCAAAAAAAATTTGAATATTTTTTAAACCTTGAAATCAAAAGTTAAATGGAAATGTTCATATACGTTATGGGGTCCCCGACCGATATTTCGATGCGTTACAAACGGAATGACAAAGTGAGTATACCCCCATACTGTGGTTGGAGGGTATAATAATAATAATAAAAATGTGTCTTGTGACACATCATATTTATTAATTTTGAACACGAACATCAAAGATTTTTGAATTCGGGTTAACGGTTTTCGAAATATCGCTATTTGAAATTTGCAAAAATTGCGAGTTTTTCCTACGTTTAATAAATTAAAAACAAAAATCTCAAAATTTCTTGCCTTTGACCCTATCTTAGGAGCTTAAGACAGTCTTTCATTAAAACTTAATTTGAGCCAAATTCGAATATTTTAACCCGTGGTGCCTTTCGATCAAAGTTTTGGATTTTTGGAAAATTAAAAAAAAATAAAAAAATATAACATGTTATTTTACTCACGCTTACTCACTAGATTCAATCACGGGCACGCTTGACTCGTGCAAGATCTACTCACTCTATAATTTTTTTGCAAGAAATTAAAAAAAATCCTTAATAAAAAAAATCAAAACACGCAAACTCACGCAACGAAAAATTGAATCATTCACTAATCACTCACAAAAAATTTGACTAACTCACTTATCACTCACGCAAATTTTTTTCAACTCACGCTTACTCACAACCACGCGATTGAAATGAAAAACACTGACGCGTGATTCACGCGAATAACGTAAATCACGTGACCAGCGCCCATCTCTACTAAGGATATATTAAAGATGAACAAGTAGTTAACTTTTGACTTACACTCACAAAAAGCTTTCACGTAATCATTTCAGTTAAATAGATTTTTATATTCATAGAATTTTTATTTCAAATATTTCGTATAAAATGTTTAAATTAAATAATTTATTTTAAATATAATTCATAAATACAAATCAGATTTTAAATACATATAAATTAACTTAAATTTATCACAGCTTTTAAATTATATAGTGGTATATATTAAATTAGTACTTAATTATAAAAATAATAAATTTTTAAAATAAAATTTTAAATTTTAAAGTCATCACGACTATTTACACGTGTCATAAAATAGGGTCTCTCCTCGGTAGGACAATTGAATCTTGAATAAATTTTAGGATTAAAACTGGACTTTTCATTTGGCTTTTCCAATAAATTATTCCAATACGCATTGGCGCCTGTAAAAGAGAAGAAAAAAAAAACAACAAAGAGAAGAAAATTTGTTTTTGATATGTTATTTTAAAATTTGGATTGTAATATAACTTACTGGCTGCATGACCTCTTTGGCTAATATGAAAACAATCTTCTGAGGTATATGATATGTCGGTATTACCATTTGGAAGTTTGGGAAATATAAAATCCTTGGTAAAATGTTGTATATTTATAGTAAAGGTCTAAGGGCGAAAAAATATAAAAATTTGTAAAAAAAAAAAAAAATATTGAATAAATCTATCCCCAATTCTAAAATAACGGACAATTTGTCACATAATTTTGTCATTATCATGTTGTTTTACAAAAATGTCAATTGTTATTTAAAAGTTAATCAATTACACAGTTATAAAAACTCGAACTTTCCGAATCGGGATGGGATGAAACCAAAAGTTGACATTTTACATAACAAAACCCTCAAGGCTTTTTTTAGTTCAGTGTTGGATTTTTTGACACGCATTTGAAGTTGGTGATTGTAAAGCACTTAATGTTTTTATATACTAAATATGTCCTACTTTAGGGGCCCCTGGTGGTGCCCTTATTGGACATGTGGGGTCCAGCGTCCAAACCACAGTACAGGCACACATAAAGTAGGCAGCGATGATAATTCTGTACTAAAAACCATACCACCGTATTGAAAAGTACGGAATTAGCACCATTGATTGCATACTAGTCTATACTGTGGTCCAAACTTAAGGTCGAAATTATATATAACTGGAATGAATTTTGCTGCACTCGTACCAGTTCCTAATTACTAAATAGCAAAATTATTAAAAATAAACCACTGTGCACCGTTGCGTATGATTGTTATTTAAAGGCAATTGCAAAATTAAGTATACGCCACTTATACAGCTTTTAAGTAATTATTATAATTATAATAAAAGTCCACCAACTTCAAATGCCTGTAAAAAGAATCTTGCACTGAACTAAAAAAAAAACCTTGAGGGGTTTATTATGGAAAATGTTAACTTTCATTTGCTTTGATCAATTGGAATTTTAATCAAGTAAGAGTGCTAAATTCGGCGGTGCCGAAAAAAATGCAATGACTTTTTTTTTGAACGGGTCGGTTTTTTGAGGGGGTATGAGTTTTTGGGACCCCTTTCCCCTTTAAAAAAAAATATTTTTTTTATGTTTTTTGTACTTAATTAATACAATTTAATCATTATTTTAATAAATTTGTAATAAACACGCCCACAAACGGGGGCGGGCCAAAAAACAACATTTTCTAATCTGGGTTCTAGTGCAGGACTTTGAGCTTCTTCTGACATAATATTTCTATTGATGTTTTGAATTTCAATTGATCTTTTTCTAAATTAAATTGGTCTTTTTGCAATTCGTTCTGTATATAACCTCCAACCACAGAATGGGGGTATACTTACTTAATTATTTGGTGTAAAGCGCATCTGGACGCTATCAAGTTTAAATTAATGCTTAGACAATTTCCTGTATAGCATTTTGTTTTAATAGTCGATTGATAATAAGGGTTTTTGTCAACTTTGTCGTTAACGAATTGCATCTACTTTGGACCTGTACACTTTCTTTTGATGCTCGCTGTAAATCTCTCAAAATTCATGAAATTTGGAAATATTTGATCAAAAATTTTTTTGTAGGTGTTAAACGTGTACTTTGGTGGCATTATCAATTCTGAATATAATATGACCATTTTTGGACTAACAAGGGAAGTCTCCCTAGTGTCAACCGCGGATCTTTATGGAATTGGTTTTATTTTGTAGAGCAGAAAAAATAAAGGGACACGTATTTTTTTTAGCGGCCCAAATTCATATTTAGGGGGTAAAAAGGAGGGGGGAAGACAAGGCCATTTTTCAGTTTTTTTCATTTATATTATACAAAGAACCCTAGTCATGTTACATACCAAAAAACATGCACAACTTTTCGTCATATTGAGTAAAATACCAAAATTTTAGGACATTTTTGTTAATAAGTCGAAAAATATTAACTTCTTTGGGCCGTTGTTAGCACCACGAGATAGGTATTTTTAATACCCTTAAATATCTGATATCACACATGGCGATATTAATTTTGTGTAAATAGGCGTAAATCGTAAAAAACTGAAAAAGGTCAATTTCCCCCCATACAAATCGACCCCCCTAAAAATGAGTTTGGACCGCTAAAAAAAAATACGTGTCGAATTAATTTTCGTTCTTAACAACATATCCAAATTTCATGAAGATCGGAGGGTGACACCAGAGAGACTTCCCTTGTAAGACCCATATAAAAATTTCGCTCGATATTCAGTAAAATCGGTCTATTGACAACAAAAATAAGCAATTTTCACTCAAATTTAGTTTGTGTGTGTTTTCTACACTTATTAAAGATCTTACGAAAGATAGATATAATCGGTCCATATTTAGACTTGGGACCCATTTTCCGAAAAACACTGGTGTAGGGTATCATATGGTCGATCTTCACCGACTATAATATTCTTACTTGCAATCCTACTTGTTTTATGTTGCTGATTTTTTTTCAAAGGCGTTTGGAATAAGTAAAAAGGTCCCTTTTCAAATATCCTTATAGAACACAACTAAAATGCAGAAAATGTTTGTAGAACATTTTAACCCTTTAAACGCACGTTTTAGTGATGCTCTAATATACTAAAATTACCCCTAAAAATGGGACTTTGAAAAAAAAAAATTCAGTGGGCCATAAAAAATAGCTCGAGATTAGTTCTCGACATCCTTATGGGGGTTTTGGTCTAATAATAGTAAACTTTAATTTTTTTTGGTCCCAAAATCGTGTAATTAATACATTTTCCCAATCGGTTTTGTAACAATATTGCCATTTCATTTAGAATTGTGAATCTTTTTTTTTATATTACCTCTGTATTGAACTCATCTCGATTTACTATTTCCATATCTTTTTTAACCCATTTATCCATTAGTCTTCCCATGAATTCATTTTGTTTTTTTGTTTTTCCAATTATGCAAGGACATTCAAATCTTAGTGTTGTATAACATTGCTGTGGCAAACCCTTTAGCCTGGTTAGCAGTAATAAATTCGGAGCCGGAACAACATTTAAAATTAAACGTGGTACATTATCACGTAAATAACGATAAGTTTTTACCATATTTTCTTCATGCCATTCGATAACTTTCATAGGTTCTGGGTGATAACAGGCATCTGAACAAAAATCATTATTACCAATTAGTAGAGTAAATAATTTCCAATGATGTGTCATATTAACATTAGGATCATGTTTTAGACGTTTAACCAAGACTTTAGCCATATAAGGAATGTCGCTAGACATAGCACCTAATTCAGCGACATTGAATCTAAGAAAAGGGAAATGTAACCAAAATTGTTTAATTAAAATACTCTAACTTTACGCAGAGAAGAGATATGATTGTGACAACCATAATTTAAGAGTGTCATATTATGATTGTAAATTTTATTATAACTTCTTTGTAGCAACCATAACATTATTGCAGCAATCATGTTATGATCCTAATATATTTAAATTTAAAATTTAGGACCATAATATGATTAAAACAAAAATTATATGATTGCTAGTAATATATTATGATACAATTTTGTATCACTCTCTTCTCCGAGTGTTGTGTAATAAAAAAACTTCATCATTTTAAATTCGGAAGTAAACGTAGTTTATATATTTTTTTAATCTATATTTAATAGAATTTTTTTTATACTAACCTTGAAGATCTTTCTGTACTTAAACCATCCTTTAGAGCATAACCATATAAATCGGGATTAAATTCCTTTAAAATATTAGGTAATGTTAAATATTGTTGCCAATTTCCTTGGCCACCTATGGACCAACTGACACCACGATTTTCCTGTACCGTATGTAATAGATTATTAGCAAAAATACCATTACCAGCCGTAAGAGAATCACCCATAGCCCCTATTATATCAATATCACCAGGACGTAAACGATGAACTGATGTAGGAGGTACAGCACTACGTTTGCCCGGACCATCTTTGGCATCACAAAATTTCATTAACGAACGAGAAACTCGATCGATTTTTTGGGTTTTCTAAAGGTAGTGGGGTGGAGAGGAGGTGGTAAAATAAATACTATTGTTTTTTTAGACTAGATGTTTCACTTTGATTTTAGAAATTTAAATAGGATTTTTTTTTATTTTGTTGGTTTTTTTTTAATTAATTAAATTAGTATTTAAATATTTTTAACGGTTTTTATTTGAACTTTTGTTGTTCGAAATTTTAAAAATATTTTTTTAATTTTAAGTAGAGATGCGCAAATGAGCAGGTTATTGTGTGATTAAAATAAACAATTTTGTTGGTGTAACACAAGTTTGTTATTTCTTAACATTAAGAAATGACAAATTTGTCATTTCTTTACATTTGGAAATGTCAAATTTGTATTGCAGAACGTTGACGCATATGTCAACCAAAAAGGTCTAATGTTGTGATAAGTTAGTGTGAGTGTAAAATATAAATATTAATGAGCGATTGTGAGTTGCAGGAGTGTTTTTTTTGTTATTTTTATGTTATTTTAGAGCAGTGATGTCCAAAAAGTTTTTGCATTAGTATTAGTGAGCACGAGAGAGACTGCACTGAGCAAAAATAATTGACCGAATTATAAAATATTTCGTTAAAATCCAACTAATAATTGAAATATTAGTAATGATTAAAATATATATTTGCATTTATTTTTATACAATTTTAAAGATATTTTTAGAAACATATTTTTTAGATCTTCGAAAATTTAATTTATCATTAATAGAAGATCTTATTTAAGACATATAAAAATTTTAGACCTTTGAAGAATTAATTTCTAATTGTGAATGAATTCACATTATTTTTTATTACAATTTTAATTAATGAATTCATTTATGTTTGAATTATTTTTTTAAATAATTAAGTTTAAATTATTAAAAAAATAAGTAATTAATTTTGTGAATAATTCAATTATAACTAATGAATTAATTCTTTATAAATAAATTCAATTAATAAAAAATGCAATTTAATTAATAATAAAAGGCATTGTATATTAAAAAAATAATTTTATAACAGATTATTGCTTGAATGGCATCATTTGTTTCTGTCAGTGCATATAAAAAAATATAAGCGATGATCAGTTTAGCTTGTGCGTTCTTCGATGTCTCATGGATGACTAAATGAATGAGCATAAGAATATGTGTGAAGAGCGTAATGCACAATTGTGTAAAGAAATGGGCATCATTGTTTTAGAGTGATGTTTAAGTGAGTCGCACGTGATTGTTAGTAAAAATGATGTGAATGATGTGATTGAGTGTGTGTTATAATTAAATAGCTTCAGGGTGAGTGTGCATGATTAGAAAGCTTTAATTGTGATTGTAAGAGAGTGTGAGTCGAAATTTACTCACACGCCCATCTCTAAATATTTTGAAATTATAATGATATTTTTTTGTAAATAAGCCACAACATTTTTAACTTTAATTAAGAAAAAAAGCAAGTAAAAGTGTTAAATTCTTTTTTACCCTCCAAAATGTAAAAAAACAAATTCCTGAGCCCTTTTTGGTGGGATGGATTTTGAGGGATACCTTTCCCTATGCGATAGATGTTGTCAAATGGATTTATTATGATTCATGCAATTAGTTAATTCAATTAATCATTATTTAAATACTTTTTTATATCCACGCCCACAAAAGGGGGCGGGACAAAATTTTTTCTTTTTTGTATCCGCCAGAGTTGGACCCGAATCATTGAGTCATTGATTTTTTTTATAAAAAATGCTCAATGAAATCGATTTCATTGAATCATTATTCCATACAAATTTCTATCATTGTCCAACTATAGTATCCGCTGGGTTCACATAAAAGCTTTTTGTTTAACAAAAGTACAAAAAACCCTGCAAAAATATTATTATACCTCCACTCTAGTGATAGAGGGTATATATAAGTTTGTCATTCCGTTTGTAACTCACCGAAATATCGGTCTGGGACACCATAAAGTATATATATTCATGATCCCCGATCGATTTTAAGACATTCTAGCGATGTCCGTCCGTCTGTCCGTCTGTCTGTGGAAATGGTGTTCACGACCAAAATACTACACGGATATGACTGAAACTTAAAATATTTATTTCAAGTTCTCCTGAGAAGTTTGGTGTTGCATTTGAGCAATATCGGTTCAGTGGTTAAAAAGTTATGAACGAAAATGTAAGGACACCTCAAAAATTTTAGTACATTCAACATAACCTAAAAATACAAAATTCTTTAATTCGGTTGCTGGTTGACATATGTGAACATAATTAAACACAAAATAGTATTTAAACAAGTACGAACATATTTTTTGACAAAAAAAGAAAAATTGCGGATTTTTTTTTACCAAAAATTTTTTTTCGCGGAAATTTTTTTTTCAACAAAATTTTTTTTTTTTTTTTTTCAAATGTAATTTCATTTAAAAAAAAAGTTTTTTGCAATAATCTTTTTGAAATTGTGGAGGGTATCACTACATTCGGCAAGGCCGAATTTAACTTTTTTTACTTGTTTTTTTTTTAGGTTGGTTTAGTTCTCCAAGGGGGAACTTATTCCCTATCAATTTGATTTTTCCTATTTCTGAACTTAACCAGCTTATGACCATAAGACATATTTGTAGTGTCCGAACGAATACACCTTTTTTGGCCGAAGCCGAATATTCGGTCAAATTTTCACTATTCGGCCAAACCGAAGCCGAAGCCGAATATTAAAAAAAAAATATTTATGTAGTAAAAACAAGAAAAAAATAAAACTCGACTCGGCGGGATACCCAAATGCATGAGAATGTTGTCTAGAATGATTTTATTTTAAGCAAAATATTTTTTTGGACATTTTTGTAAAAAAATATATTTTAGAGTGTAAATTTTTTTCGACCGAAAATTTTTTTTTTAATGTAAAAAATGTTTTTAGTTGCAAAAACACTTAGTAAAATGTTTTTGTGCCTTACTAATGTGATTCAAAGTTAGTTTAGTGTGTTTTTTAACACGTGAGCACAAATATTATACAATTATTCGTTATTCGGCCTTTTCGACCAAAATTGTGGCAGAAGCCGAATAGTGGCCGAAGCTTTTTGGCCGAAGCCGGATATTCGGTCGGACACTACATATTTGGGTCAAACTTCGGAAGTCTAGCTCTTTTATTTTAGACTATATCATGTCCTCTACAGATGAACAGACGGACGGACGGATGGACGGAAGGAATCGATTACTGATCAATAATATATACTTTATGGGCTCCTAGACCGATATTTTGATGCGTTGAAGAAGAAGGGAAAGAGAAAAACAGAATGAAATAATCTGACTTTTTTTCGATGAAAAATGTCTAAGAATCTCTTCATTTTTCTAAAGGAATAACTTCTCGGAATCTCATGATTTTTAGTGTTCGGCCAAAAAACGTCATTTAATCAAAAATTTGCTATTTGAAAGTACTTTTAACAACTTTTTTATATGTGGTAGAATTGTTGAGGCGATGGAAGACGATTCTGAGTGTAAAATTTAAGAACGAGTACGAAGTTAAGCAACAATTTCGAAGTTCGGTAACCGAACTTTTTTCAATTTGACCGAACGTTCGGTTACTGAACATCTAAATTGGTGTTTAACTTCGTCCTCGCCATTAAATTTGAAAGTCAGAATAGTCTTCTATCGCCTAAACAAACAAACTGCCATCAGAAAAAGCTGTTAAAAATGCTTGCAAATATTAATTTTTTGCCAATACCGTTTTTTGGCCGAACTGTTCGGGCGGACACTAATGATTTTTCTATAGGAAAAATGTTTTGTAATCTTTAAATTTTTTTATGGAAAAAAAATCTAGAAATATTAAAATTTTTCTATAGCAAAAATCTAAGTATTTTTCTATAGAAAAGCTTTTTCTATACAAATAGAAAAATAACCGAATTTCCAACCAAATTTTTCAGATGTATTAACTTACAACTCGGTTGTCGCTACTATTTTTGGGCCTGCCAACCGAATTTTTTCAATTAAATGTTTGTTGTATCAACCGAATTTAGTTGAGACTACCATTATTCAATTATAACGCCCTATAACATATTATGCAAATGCATCAAGCGATTTTTAGTTATATTTGTTGTATTTCAGTAGCAAATTGACAACTGTCTCAAATTGTCTCAGAATCTGAGAATTTTCTATAGGAAAAATATCTCAGAATATGAGACTTTTTCTATAGAAAAAATATCAGAGAACATCACTTTTTCTATAGAAAAAATGTCTCAGAATCTGAAACTTTTTCTATAGGAAAAATTTCTCAGAGTCTAAGACTTTTTATAGGAAAAATCTTTCAGAATCTGAGACTTTTTCTATAGGAAAAATGTCTCAGAATCTGAGACTTTTTCTATAGGAAAAATGTCTCAGAATCTGAGACTTTTTCTATAGGAAAAATGTCTCAGAATCTGAGACTTTTTCTATAGGAAAAATGTCTCAGAATCTGAGACTTTTTCTATAGGAAAAATGTCTCAGAATCTGAGACTTTTTCTATAGGAAAAATGTCTCAGAATCTGAGACTTTTTCTATAGGAAAAATGTCTCAGAATCTGAGACTTTTTCTATAGGAAAAATGTCTCAGAATCTGAGACTTTTTCTATAGGAAAAATGTCTCAGAATCTGAGACTTTTTCTATAGGAAAAATGTCTCAGAATCTGAGACTTTTTCTATAGGAAAAATGTCTCAGAATCTGAGACTTTTTCTATAGGAAAAATGTCTCAGAATTTGAGACTTTTTCTATAGGAAAAATGTCTGAGAATCTGAGACTTCTACAGGAAAAATGTCTCAGAATCTGCGACTTTTTTTAAGGAATATAGTCTCAGAAAACTTAAATTTTTGTAAGAAAAATGCCTCAGAATCTAGGAAATTGCCTTTAAAATTGATAACAGTTGAATTTATTGAACTCCAGTTCATCTTCTTTTTATTAATTAAAGTTAAAAATGGTTTAGTAAATTTAAAATTTGAATGAAAACTAAAATTTTTTTATAGAATATAAGTTTAAATTATCAACTTACCCCTCTACTTTCTGATATTGCTATATTATTTGGATCATCTCCCGATCTACCCATAAGATTTAGAAATATTGAACGAAAATTTCTTAAATTTGTATTTAATGTTTTATCTAAAGATGTACGTTGTGTCATAACTCTACCATTTAAGATTAGCAAAATCACAACAATAAAACTTAAATTGAATACCAAATTAAAACGCATTTTAAATAATTACCTGAAAATAAAAAAAAAAAAAAGAAAACATAAAATTAGTACTGACTCATCTTTTAGTGGTTTAGTGAAAATGAAAGTATTTGTTTTTCTAGAATTTAGTATTTAAATGGTAAATTTAGCACCAAAATATTTTTAAGCTTCCGCCGTTATGGTTTTAAAACATGTTTTATTTTCTAGTTTCAAATATTTGTTTAGGTTATTCAACTTTTAAGATTTTAGCAAAATATTATCTTTGACATTTTTATTATACTATTATGGATAAAATATAATATATATTTAACTAATTTGCTCATAATTTAAAAGCACATGTGTAGAAAAATATTTAAGCAAGAAAAAAATAAATATAATAAATGATTGTTTTGTTTTTCAAGAAACAAAAAATTAAACAGGAAAAACATCTTAAACATTAAATTTAAACGTAATAAAAATTTATAATTTAAGAACATTTAATATTTTTCTAAAAAAAAAAATTAACATAAATTTTTGTTTACATTTTTTGTGAGATTTAGAATGATTTCTCTGAATCAAAACAAAAGACTTAGGAAACAAACTTTATTGTGTCGCAGATTTTTACAGTCGTTTTCTAAATAAAATTCTAGACGCTGTTTTGATATTGTTGGAGGAATTCGTATTCAAAACACATTTTTTTTTAAACTATACAACATACGCTGAATATCTCTTGCCTAAATGACGCCATATTGATTATGTGAAATGTCAAAAACAAATTAAATGCCAAAAAGTTTAAATAATTTTAGATTTTTTGTTTTTCTGAAAATCTATTTTTACAACTTGCTTTCCTAATTAAAGTTATTTTTAGTAAAAAAAAATGAGTTGTTAGATGAAGCACGAAATACACCAGGTTAAGCATTATTTTAATTCAAAGTCAGCTAATGAAGAAAAATGTTGAATCAAGCACGAAAGTTGTTGGTCAGTCATTGACTGATCCTTGATTAAACCAATGCTTGATTTGAGTAATTTGTTAATTGTTATTTTTCTGTTATTTTTGATTAAACCAATGATTGATTTGAGTGAGAGGTTAATCAATAATTTTTCGTTATTTTTGATTAATCCAATGCTTGATCTGAGTGAATGGTTAATCAATATTTTACAGTTGTAGTGTTTTTGTCAGTCTTTTGTTTAAATTGTTTTTTTTTGTGCTTTATATTATTTTTTTCCATCGTCTTGTGTGCGTGCATGTACTTTTATATTTGGCGACTAACGAAAACTAAAACAAAAAACGCAACAGCGTTCATCGCATTGTTACTCAAAGCCTACTATGATGAGTTTTTTTTTTGTGAATTTTTCGGATCTGAGCAAATGGTTAATTGATTCAAGTAAAATTTAATTGAAAGTCAAATTTTAAGCTGAGGAAATATTTAATTGTTTTTTCCATCGAAAATTTTTTCTATGTATGCAACGCATCGATATATGGGTTATGGATCCTTGATCGAATTTTGCAAAATAAGTGATTAAGTGAATACTTGAAGAAGTTCAAAGTCCTGCTCTTGAACCCAGGCGATTTCAAAATGTCGTCTTTTTTCGGTCTCCCCTCTTTTGTGGGCGTGGATATTAAAAATAAATAATTATTAAACTGTATTACTTTAGTGCAAAAAGCATAATAAACGAATTTCTGAAAAATTTTCACGACAAAGAAGGTGTCCCCCAAATTCTAAAATCTTTTTGGTTGGCTTCATATATGTATGATTTTAACACATATAAATTATTTTTTTTACTAATGGAAAATCATTAAAATAACTGATAATTTTAATCATGTAATTTTTTTTTGTACATGTTGTACATTACAATACAATAACAAGATGGTGATCACGAAATTTTTGCGAGAGAATACAAACATCTCAATTTGAATCATTAAATTTTTATCTTGAAAATCTAACCATGAATATTATAATAATACTTGTCGATATTGAGTAAATCTAAAAAATTTTTGTTGCAATGTCACATTAGTTTGTTTTTAGTTTTTATCAAAAAAAAAACGTGTATTTGAAAAATAAAGTAAGTGTATTACACTTTGTGTCCTTTGCAGTCAATAAGATATTTGTTCTTAAAGCTTTTTTTGTTCAAAAATTTTCTACTAACATTTTTAAACGTAATTTTTCTAACTTCCAACGACATTGGAAGTCAGAAAAATTGTGACATAAATAGAGAGTACCTTAAAATTAAAATAACTAAATAACGGGCCAATTTTGCCACCCCTGTAAGATAACATGAAAACTCAATGGTTTCATTGAATTCTAATGGAATCGAGTTCAGGAGGTCACAATACGTAAAAATTAGTACCCCTAGTTTCTGGGAGAAAACCTTTTCATAACCTACACCACTCTGTGAAAATATATATTTTTTTTCAAAAAATATATGTTTTCGCACTTGTTTAAATACGATTCGGTGTTCAATTCTGTTCACATATCGCTCATTTACTTGTATAGTGTCATAACTCAAAATATGTCCCTTTTGAGTAAACAATACAGAATTATTTGTTATATCATGCTTTACTTATATTGTGTCAAAAATTCGTATTAATATTTTTAAAACTCACCGTTTGAGAAGAGAGCACGCCATTATAAAATTTTCTATTAACGGGCCTTTTGCAATGTAAACCAAGTTTTAATTGTAAACTTTAAACAGGTTTTTTGTAAAATCAAACATTTTGAGTTATAACACTATACAAGTAAATGAGCGATATATCAACCCGCAACCGAATTAAAGCATTTTGTATTTTCAGGCGCGGATCCAGCTCTTGGGTTTGGGGGGGGAAAATTTTTTTTTTTCAAAAATTTGTTTTTTTTTTGCAGGGAGCCATAGGTAGGATTTGAATCATTACTTAAGGTTTTTTAGTGTTCAACTCTTGTTTATTATGATTTTTTCTTTAGAAACATTTTTAAATCTTAAAAAATTATTCCTATAAAGAAAACTTAAGAAATTTTGATATTTTGAAAAATTTCTCTTTAAGAAAATTTCAGGTTTTAAAACATTTTTCTGACAGGAAAAGACCCAGATTCTGATACAATTTTTCAATAGAAAATAAGTCAGGTTTGAGATATGTTTATTCATTTGCCTAAGGAGAAAGTTTATGATTCTGAGACATTATCCCAATAGAAAAATTCTGAGGTTTTGAGGAATTTTGGTACAGAAAAATTTTTAAAATTTATATATACAAACATTTTCAAATTCTGATACACTTGCATATAGAAAATTCTTACATACTTATGGAATTCTTCCACCAAAAATTCCTATATATAGAAAAAAATTCTTAAAGATAAATTCTCAGATTTTGGTGACTTTTTCCCCATAGAAAACTTCTTAGGTTCTGAAATATTTCTTTTATTCTATTTTTCTACAGAAAATGTCTAAGATACCGAAATGAACAATTTTTATAGTTTGAAAAACTCTTCCATAGAAAGTACCTGAGATTATAAAAATTTAAGTCTTTAATGCTAATTTTAATTTTTTGAGGCAATTTTCTAGATTCTAAATAATACATTTTTCTATAGAAAAAATATATTTTCTGAGACACTTTTGCTTAGAAAAATTCTAAGATTCTCAAGAATTTTCCGAGACATATTTTCATAAGAGAATCTAAGAAATTTTTCCTAAAAAAATGTCTTAGATTCTGAGACATTTTCTAATAGAAAAGGCTTCTTAGGCATTTTTTCTATAGAAAGTCTGAGACTCAGAAATTTTTCCTACAGAAAAAATATTAGATTCTGAAACATTTTTTAAATAAAAAAATCTCAGCATCTAAGACCTTTTCTCAGATTCTGGGATATTTTTCCTAAAATTCTCAGAATCTAAGGCATTTTTTTTATAGAAAAAGTTTTTGATTCAGAATTATTTTCGTATCGAAAAAGTCTTAGATTCTAGAACATTTTGTTAATATAAAAACTCACAAATTCTGTGACATTTTTCCCATTGAAAAAAATCTGAGATTTTTTTCTAGGATTCTATGATTATTTTCTAGGAATCAGATTTTTCCTATAGAAAAAATCTCAGATTCTATTACAATTTTTCTGTAAAAAAATTCTCAAATTTTACATGAAGAAAATTTTCTTATTTTTAATATAGAAAAATGCTCTATTAAGATTTAAAAAATTTTTCTAAAGAAAAATTTTGCGATTCTTGAAAATCTTAGAAAAAAATCTCACATACTTTGTAATCTTTCCTTTTTACCCAGAAGAATTCTCAGATTTTTCATATCAAAATTATAATTTATTTTTCTATAGAAAAATGCTAAGAAAAATTCTCAACTTTTTCTTTGGAAAAATTCCTAAACTTTTCGTCTAAAAAAATTCCTAAAGTTTTCGTCTAGAAAAATTCCCACATTTTTCGTTTAGAAAAAAAACATTTTTTTTTTATTTTGAGACTGTTAGGATTTCTATAAAAAATTTCTGCTATAGAAAAATTGTCAGATTTTTCCTTTCTTATAGAAAAATTTGCAAATTATTTTGATAGAAAAATTCTCGATTTTTCCCTAAAAAATGCTTAAATTTTTGCTATCGAAAAATTCTGAAATTTTTTCATATAAAAAAAATTCTTAAATTCCGAGACATTTTCCTTTAGAAAAACTTTAAGATTCGATGATATTTTTCATAAAAAACAATTCTCAGATTATTTCCTTTTCTTTTTCACTTTCCTTTTTTTCTTCTCCTTTTCTTTTCTTTCTTTTTTTTCTTTTTCCTTTTTTTTTCTTTCGAGTTCGGTTTGGGGGGGGAAATTTCCTTTTTCCCCCCCCCGTGGATCCGCGCCTGGTATTTTTAGGTTATGTTGAATGCACCAACATTTTTGAGATGTCCTTACATTTTCGTTTATAACTTTTGAACCGCTGAACCGATATTGCTCAAATGCAATACCAAACTTCTCGGGAGAACTTCCAATACGTATGTT
This sequence comes from Pegoplata infirma, assembly GCA_963921195.1. NCBI lineage: Eukaryota > Metazoa > Arthropoda > Insecta > Diptera > Anthomyiidae > Pegoplata > Pegoplata infirma. The sequence continues at coordinate 211,060,047 of OY992539.1, read as the reverse complement.
ACGTTTTTATATACCCTCTATCACAAGAGTGGAGTGTATAAAAAAATTTAAATCTGTCGAACAGTTTTCGAGATATTGCTGTTTTAAATTTGCAAAAAATGGCGGAAATTTTCCTACATTCAAAATTTTTTTTCTTAAAATTAGTTTTCCTTAAAGATAATCTTTCATTTAAAATTAATTTGAGCCAAATCAGAACATTTTAACCCGTGGCGCCCTTCGATCAAGTTTTGTTTTTCGGAGCGGTTGACGGTTTCGTTCATGAGCATAGAAAAGATTAGAAGGTACGCAGTGTTGTATTTGATGTATTTTCCAATATGGAGGCAAAATGTTTGTTCTTCCTCATTTCACACGTATTTAATATTAAATTAGATTCTTTGTTTTAAAAAAATGGTAATTGTCTTTTATTTAATTAAATTAATTGTTTAATTAGCTTTATTCAACGTTTTTTTTTTTGAAGATAATACGCACTATTGATACTTTTTTTCTCTCTTTTGTTGTTTGCTTTGTTGTTGTTCTCCTTTATTTTGCATTGTTTTTATTAAACGTCAAAAGCTACATAAAGTGCTGTCACTAATACTTATTCAAGCGAAATGCGACTCTGTTTCACTTCAATTTTTTTTTCTATGGTCATGAGAGAATATAGGCGCAAAACAAAGGCGGCAGCGGAAAATTCAGTCAAACGTTTATATTTACATTATTTTTTCACTTTTTCTATACATTTTTATTTCATTTTATTATTTTTTTTAATATCAATATGATTTTTTCATATTGATTCGTTTTTTTGTGTTTTTATACCCTCCAACCACAGTATGGGGGTATACTCACTTTGTCATTCCGTTTGTAACGCATCGAAATATCGGTCGGGGACCCCATAAAGTATATATATATTATTGATCCATGATCGATTCTAAGACATTCTGTGAATGTCCGTCCGTCCGTCTGTCCGTCCGTCTGTCTGTAGATGGCACGATGCAGTCCAAAATAAAAGAGCTAACATCCTGCAATTTGGCATGAATATGTCTTATGGTCCTAGGCAGGTTAAGTTCGTAAATGGAAAAATCGGCCCAGGGGGAAAAAAGTTCCCCCTTGAAGAACTAAACCAACCTCTGAAAAAATACACTTTTTTTACATGTTTTTTGTATTTTTGTTAAATAAATGAAACATTTGGTATATTTATCGGGATGGGAAGGTGCTCTTAACATCCCCCACTGACCCCATCACCCCCCCCCCCCCGAAAAAACAAACGCCCCTGACAATTTTTTTTTACATTTTGGAGGGTATAAAAGATTCGGCACGGCCGAATTTAACGCTCTCACTTGTTTTTTTTAGAATTTTATATATTTTTTTTTTAGAGATCATATTTTTTTGTTTACTTTATCGAAAATAATCGAAATATTTATAAAAATGTGGCAACATTTTCATATCAAAAATTAAAAGAGAGAGAGAAACCGTTTTCGGTCGAGCGTTTTTTCTTGCCAAATTTGTATGAAAAAAACGTCACCGACATTGTTGTGCGGGGACTCTCAAGCTCTATGAAATAGTCAGTGGAAAAAATTTTGAGATTATTTTTTGAATTTCTTGAAAGTAGGAAAAAAACGCAATTTTTAGAATTTTTTTTACAAAATTTCAAATGGCAATATCTTGAAAACCGCTGGACCGAATACTGTATCGCAAGATTTTATTTTTTTTATTTTCTCATTTTTCAAAAATACGAAATTTTTATGGAATTTTTCCAAAAATCGAAAACCTAAATCGAATGGCGCCACGGGTTGAAATGGTCGGATTTGGCTCAAACTGTCTCAAGCTCTATGAAAGGGTCAAGGAAAAGAAATTAAAAATTTTTTTTTTTTAAATTTTCTTGAACTTGAGCTCATTTATTATAAATAAAAAAAACAATTTTGATATTAATATTTTATTAATTTTAACATCCAATTTTTCGGCGCAACTTCGTTGGCCATCCTCAGGGAATTTATTTAAACAAAAAATAATAAACTAATTTAAAAGTTTTATTGTCTTTGAGCTTTAGTCTACACCCAAAAAAAACGTGGGTATTTAATACTAAAAACTTAACTAAATTTTAGTCCAAAAGGACCTAGTGCAGAAATTGGTAACCAATACTAAAATTTTTTACTAAAATTATTGAAAAGCAGTAAAAATTAACAGTTTTAGTACTTTGAAGTTACTAAAATTAGTAAATTATTAGTAGATTTTGGTACAAAATCACTTACTAAACCTTTTACTGTAAAATTATTTTGAGTGTAGTAGAATACAAATTTCCCCGAACACTTGGGAAAATCAAAAGTTGAAAAAAATTGTCACTCTAGTGGGTATTATGTTGATTCTGAGATTACAGGACAATTTTAAAATTAAATTTTTTTTGCAGAATTTAGTATTTTCTTTAGGTACCTTTAATTCTTTTAAGAACAGCTACACAATTATTCAAAGTAAACATTGTTTTCATTACTTTCAACTAGGGATGCCAAACGGGAAATCCCGAATCCCGAAATCCCGGGATTTTTCGGGATCGGTAAATCCCGAATCCCGGGATTTATTTTTTTCAATCCCGGGATTTTTCGGGATTTTCCGGGATTGACAAATCCCGGGATTTCGGGATTTTTTGTCAAATTTTGTAGCCAAAATATATTATTTTCCCAGTGCTCATTGTCCGGTGGTGACAAAATGAATATCGTTTCAAAGGTGTTTGAAATATCTTTCAAATAAGGCAAGTTGGGCTTAATTTCTCTTTTTCTTTTGTAGTATAATTTAATTTTTAGGGCGTATTACTTAATACACAGAAGGGTGAATCAAATTTTCCTTTTTTTTCAAATTTAAAAATCGTCGGAGTCAGGGTTTCTTTTTTGACTTGAAAATCGAAAAATCCGAACAAATTGAAACATTTTTTACTTTGTTTGAAACTTTTCGATTTTCGTGTCTAAAAGGAACCCTACAGGTCCAAACGATTTTGAAATTCGAACAAAGGATATTTTTTTTAAACCCTAATATAGAGTTAGCTGCCGATGTATGCATATAACAACATTTTTAAGAAGCAGTTAGATTTTGCCGAGAGTTTAATTTATAAGGGAGCATTTAGTAATCCATTTGTAAAGTTTTTATTTAACAGTTTTAGTTCGTAAATGAGTAAAAGAGAGAGGAGGGGAAAATTTCCCAATTAAATAAACAAAGCATTCTCTGAAAACCCAAAATCTTTTACCAATTTGTACTTTTGTTAAGCAAATGTCCCATTTTTAAGTTGCACCTAGCCAATTCATTTTTCTCGTTATGTAAATATTGATCAAATTCTGTTACTTAAGCGTAATAAATGCATTTGTAAACATTTATCGTAAAGGGAAGGAAACTGTTAAAATGTGATTGGTAGACCAATAGGACAATTAATACAAATGTATCGGTGGAAGACATTCCGTTGCAATAAGTTGTAACAAATTTATAAACACAATTTTATCATTATTAAAACAAATATTTTATATCCACGTCTACAAAAGAGGCCGACAGAAAAAAAATAGTTTCTAATCTTTTGAATTTTTCTGTGGTAAATATGTAAAACTTTACGATAATTATTCAATAGTTATGAATTAATTAAATATTTAATTATAAAAAAATGTATTAAAAATATAACGTAAAAAAGTTTAATTTTAATAAATCCCGAAATCCCGAAAAATCCCGAAATCCCGAAAAATCCCGGGATCCCGAAAAATCCCGAAATCCCGGGATCCCGGGATTAGGATTTAAAAATCCCGAATCCCGGGATTTGTAAATGTCAATCCCGTTTGGCATCCCTACTTTCAACCAATTTATACACAATTTTGAAAATAAATAAATATTTGTTTCCCAAATTAAAAAAAATTATGTCTTGGAAAAAATATGTGCTAATCTTTATGCATTGCGAACTCCTGAACTTGATTCAGAATTTACTGATATCGGGCTTTTTTGATACCGACCTATCTGAGCTTATTAATCTTTATTGAATGTTTAATGGGGTCAAAAACTACCCATTTTAAGTTATTATTATTTTTAAGTTATTATTATTACATATATTATTAACTTCTACTGATGCCACAATTGCTCAGGCAAATGACGGTTGACAGCCAGGCAAATGACGTTTAAACGACATGTTTGCAATATTTTTTAAGAATAAAAAAATGTTGGAAAAAATATTTAAGTGACTGCAGAGAATCTATAAAGCTTTGTTGTAAAGTAAATAATAAAGTGTATATGTTATTTTTACCAATTTAAACAAGCAGGGACAGCAAATAAGCCGGAAATCTAAGAATCAACCATTTACGTGTTTTCTATTTGGAATTTTTATAATGTTCTATTTTAGCACATTAATGTTAATTTTTTTTTTATTCTAATCTTTATTTAGTAAGAATTTTATATTTGTTTTTTACTGAAGTCATAAATTTGGTGTGATAAATATTTTTTATTATGTAAATGTTTAAATGTTTCTTGAATTGTTTTACATAATTATACTATTTCATTGAATATTTATTACAGCAAATTTAACCTAAAGTTTATGACTGCAATAAGGAATTAGCTGTAGTTCTACAAATTTTTTTTATTTTTTTTTTTAATTCCTTAAACAAAAACAATACTTTTACTCTTAACACCTTAATAGAAAATAACTAGTTTTTTGTTTAACATTTTAGGCGCCACATTTTTTCTTTAATATAAACATAATTTTGCATATCAAGTTTGTTGTCTAAGTCTTTAGTTTTTAAATATATTGAGATTCTATTTTTTTCGGAGTTGATTGTCCGTTGGTTTGGTCAGTATTTAAAACAACCTTAGAATTATATTAAAATCTATAACAAATGAAACTATCGAACTCTAACATTTTTGTGTGTTAATATTAAAATTAATTTATTCTGTACTATAGAAATAAATTTATTCTTAAGAGCAATTGAAAATATTTTTTTAATTTTTTTTATGTTGAAAAAAAAAAAATAAAAAAATGATTTTAGCATAATTTATATTTAAAAAAAAAAAATAATTTGTAACATAATTTAAATATTTTTAATTTTTTTAACTCTCAAATTCTTATTTAGTAAATATTTTATTTTTTGATTTTTCTAAACTCTCAAATTCTTCTTTAGTAAATATTTTAATTTTTTTTATAAAATTAAAAAAAAAAATTCAGCACAATTTAAATATTGTAGATTTTTTTTAATAAATTTAAAAAAAAAAATGTTTAAAGAAATAACTCAATGTTGATAAACAATGACCACAACTTTGGATAGAAAAGTTTCAGTTATGACACATTTTTTTATTTTTTTTTTTAATTCAAAAGAAGGATTGTTTTATTTTTATTAAATTCAATTGCCCTTTTCACTATTTTTTGTTATCTTAAACTTAAAGAAACACGTTAAAATTATAAAACAGTATTATGTTGAACATGATGTATTTCAAATTGAACTTTGAACTTTTTTATACACGTAAAAATATCGCTTAATCATTTTTGTCAGACAGTTAGTCGTCAGCCTAAATCTGTTTTAATTAATTATTGTTATTTTTTTTTTAGCTACTTTATAAAATTTCATATTGCCGCTTTTAATTAACACAAATTTTGTTTTGATCAAAACAAAACGAAAATAAAACCGTTTAATTTTAAACGGCATATTGAGAAAATTTGCAAAAAAAACATAATTTTTAAACAAATGGCAATATTAAAGTTGGCAGTAACGAATTTTGTTATACCTTACATAATTACTTTTTTTAAAAATTTACTAGAATTTGAGATATTTTTATACGAAAAATGTTACACTTTGAAACAAGAGAAACTTTTTCAGTTTAAAACAAGTAAAAAAGTAAAATTCGACCTTGCCAAAAATTTTAATGCCCTAGCCCAAAACGTTTAATCGTGATGTTTTTCTTAAGATATGAGTGTTTTAAACACTCTAGTTATAGTGTTATCATCAGTAGGATTTCAAATGTCAGTTTTTGTTAAATGTAATTATTTTTCATATAAGCGAATTTTTAACATCTAAACCAAATTAGATTTGCATTTGTATACCCTACACCAGCGGTTACCAACCTTTTTGGCTCGCGTACCCCTAATTTTAAAATTTAACAGCCGCGTACCCCCTAACGAGTTTTTTGTTTTCGTTAAAAAAACTTCACATATAAATATTGGAGTGAATTCTGAAATTTTATATCTGCGGGTATTATAATTTTTTTGAAGGATTTCGGGGAGATCAAAACAATGATGGTATTTTTTTTGAAAAAAATTTTCGCTCCTTTAGGTGGTTAGTTCAATGCATCTGAAAACGCGGATTTTGAGCGGATTTTTCTGCAGAGCAAAAACGGCTGAAAATATTGTAAATCTGATTTCACCAGTCAATTCTACACCAAAAATTAAAACAACGGACGTTTTTTGAACTCTTAAAAAAAATATATAATTTTTTAATTCTTTTTTAAATGTTTTTTTAATTCGAGGGAAACACCCCCAATTACAATGGAAGGGCATTTTGAGCTTAACAAAATTGTACTAAAATTTCCACTCTATTACAACCCGTCTCAAAAAGGCCCAAAAACACGTTTTTTGAGAACTTTGACATAAATTTGCTCAAAAACCACACTCAAAAAATTATGTCATTAACTGTTTGTAGTTTATTTAAAAAGTTTTCCGTTTAGTCGTTTTTAAAATAAAAAACATTTGTTTGATGTTCAGTTTTTATTAATGACTACTTCAGTCCTTTGTTTCAAAAATAACGCACTAAAAAATAAAGACTTTCATTAACATTTAATTTTTAAAGTCATTTATTTTTGTTCTGTAAGTAAAAACTACTGATTATTCTTTTGATTTTTAATGATTAGTGTAAGTTATTTTTTTTTAAATTGTTGGTATTTTTTAATAAAATATCATTAGTTTTTACCTACACAAGTCAGTTGTTTTTTTGTAGAAAAAAAATCAAAAAATTATTTATACACTCATAAAAATTTGTTAGTATTCCTTACAAAAAAGTCTGTTACCATTACTAATAAAGTTTTCAATTTGTGCCCGATAACTTTTTCAGTTACCATTACAAACTTTGGTTTTCAAAAATTAGTAATCTTAAAAATACTAAAAAAATTAGTATTACTAAATTTTTTTGTATAATTTTTGTAAAATGGATTTTAAAACGCGTTTGTAAATAATATAAACTTTTTTTGTAAAAAAATTGTAAATTGTGTATTTTTAATTTTTGGTTTTTTGTATACATCGTGTAAATTGCGTATTGCGCTTGTTGTCGCCAATAACTATTTCCATGCAAGTCAGTTTTTGTTAGAATTTTCGATCTAAAAATGAGAAAATATTGAACACATTTTTTTAATACAAAATATACATACTACCACATAAAATTAATTCTTTGAAGATTGATGTTGAATAAATTGGTGTACGGTGAACTAAAATAAAAAAAAATATCAACATAGTGTTTTAAATAGATCACATAAATATACAATTGTTACCTGTTGTCATCATTTTCTATTTTGCTTTATTATTCTAAAAATAAAAAACGAGTTACATAATTTTAAACAAAAAATACTTTAAAATTTTTACCTGCTATGCTTTTTTTGTTGTAATATTTTTTTTGTACACTTTTTTATTCATTTTACCCGTCGCGCGATGTTCACCGATCGAATGTTATTTTGTGACTAAAGTATTCAAGGAAAGGCATAAAGTAAATTACACAAAAATCAACCCTTTATGTGCGTGAGAAAAAAAAATATTCGTGGATAGCATAAACAAAAAAATTCCGCAAGTAAAGAAGAAAGAAAAAAAAAAACTGATGGTTTTATGGAAATTTTCCATTTGAAAAGGTCGGCATTGTTTTTTAAATTTTGCATGTCTTCTCTTTTCTCTATTTTGTTTCCTTTTTAATATATATTTTTTTTAATTGAAAAAAAACTAATGAAGCGTAAATGAATATTAAAAATAATAAACATATTCATACTCATCAATGCGCAGTTTTATCATTAAAAAAATTACTAAAAATATATTTTTTTTTAATTTCCAAATATTTTAATAAAATTAATTTTTTTTAATTATAGTGTACAGGTTTTCTAGAAAAAAAAAACGAAATTTACTAACTAATATTGTAAAATTTACAAAATAATTATCAAAAGTTAGTACGATAATTTTTAAAAAATCAACTGAAAAAATTATTAAAAAATCAGTATAAAATTAATAGTTTGTAAAGCGAGTTTACTAAAAAGAATTACTAAAAATTGATTTTTTAGTAGAATTTAGTAAAAAAGTAGTAAAGTTGAGATACAAACCACTTTACAAATTTTTTTACTAACGTATTTTTTTGAGTGTAGAAATATAAAAACATGTTTGTATCAAGTGGCTTTGGCACGATGGGTAGAGTGTCTGGCCAGAATGTAGTTGATTGCGTGCTCGATTCCCCAAAAATTTTATTAAAAGTTTTTAAAAAAATATTTCAATAAAAAATTTTAAAAAATTACCTACGAAATCATTAATTTTTATTGTTTTCGTAGGTTATTTTTTTGAAATTTGTTGGTAAAAATAACAGAACTATCATTAATTTTTAATGTTTTCGTTGGTTATTTTTTTCGAATTTGTGGGTAAAAAAGAGTGAAAAAAACGTAATTTTTTAATGTTTAATGTTATTTATTTTAGAAAATTTTTCAACAGTAAAAAATAAATGTTGATGTTTGTTAAAATAAATGAATAATTACTGGGATGGTTTTCAATTGTTTATTCACTGGTTTTAAGTGTGTTTTTCATTTGTTTTTGCCTGCAAAATATTTTGAGTGCAGGCGTCAAAGAAAAATTTGTGAACCATATTTGAAATCAGCATCGAAAGGCTAATCGAAAACAAGTGGTCAGATCTCAAAATATCATCCAAAAAAAAATCGCAAAATATTCTCTCTAAATTGCACAAAAATACGTTTTTTGTGAACTTTGACCTCAACTTTCTTGAAAACCTGACGTTATGGAAAACTTTGGAAGCCAGATGCCGAGATAGCATTGAAAGGTTAATCTAAAACGAATGTCCAAATTACTAAAATTTTGCGTACCCCCGCGGACAGTTTCGGGTACCCCTAGTGGTACGCGTACCATAGGTTGGTAACCGCTGCCCTGTGCTAATGTTTGTAACTACCCGAAATATTGGTCCTAGAACCACCGATCGAATCAGAATAAATCGAATCAATAGGAAAATATGTTATCGATAAAAAAATTTCTACAGAAAAATTTTTTTATCGAAAATTTTCTACTAAAAACTTTATTTTCGAAAATTTTGTTATTTAAAATTGTATGTATATAAAATTTTCTATAGAAAAATTTGGTATCGAAAATTTGCTATAGATAAATTTGTTATCGAAAATTTTCTATAGAGAAAAAATTGTTATTAAAAATTTTCTTAGAAAAATTTATTTTCGAAAATTTTCCATAGAAAAATTTGTTATCGAAAATTTTCTATAGACAAATTTGTTATCGAAAATGTTCTATAGAAAAATTTTTTATCGAAAATTTGTTACAGAAAATTTTTAATAGAAAAATCGATAAAAAATTGTTTTACATAAAAATTTTCAATAACAAATTTTTCTATAGAAAATTTTTGATAACAAATTTTTTCCATAGAAAATTTTTAGATAACAAAATTTTCTGTAGAAAAATTTTTGATAAAATATTTTTCTACAGCATATTTCGATAACAAAATTTTCGGTAAAAAAAATTTTTATAGAAAATTTTCGATAAGAAATTTTTGTATAGAAAATTTTTGATAACAAATTTTTCTTTAGAAAAGTTTTGATAACAAATGTTTTCCATAGAAAATTGTCGATAACAATTTTTTCCATAGAAAATTTTCGATAACAAATTTTTTTTTTCATCAAAAATTTCGATAAGAAATTTTTCTATAAAAAATTTTCGAAAACAAATTTTTCTATAAAAAATTTTTGATAACAAATTTTTTTATAGAAAATTTTTGATAACAAATAATTCTGTAGAAAATTTTTAATAACAAATTTTTCTATAAAAAATTTTCGATAACAAATTTTTCCATAGAAAATTTTTGATAAAAAATTTTTCTATAGAAAATTTTTGAAAACAAATTTTTCTATAGAAAATGTTTAATAAAAAATTGTTCTATAGAAAATTTTCGATAACAAATTTCTTTTACAGAAACGATAACAAATTTTTCTATAGACTATTTTTTGATAACAAAGTTTTTCTATCAAAAATTTTTTTACCAAAAATTTTCGATAGAAAATTTTGTTATCGAAATTAGCTGTAGAAAAATATTTTATCAAAAATTTTTCTACAGAAAATTTTCGATAACAAATTTCTTTTACAGAAACGATAACAAATTTTTCTATAGACAATTTTTGATAACAAAGTTTTTCCATAGAAAATTTAGATTTTCGCTAACAAAAAAAAAATTGTTTACACAAAAATTTTCAATAACAAATGTTTTTACAGAAAATTTTCGATAACAAATATTTCTATAGAAAATTTTCGCCAACAAATTTTTCTATAGAAAATTTTCGATAACAAATTTTTCTTTAGAAAATTTTGTTACCGAAAATTTATTCAAAAATAAATTTTCTATAGAAAATTTTCAATAAAAAAATTTTCTATAGAACATTTTTTAAAACAAATATTTTTCAATAGAAAATTGTCGATAAAAATTTTTTCTATAGAAAATGTTCGATAAGAATTTTTTTTTTAAAAAATGTTTGATAACAAAATTTTCTTTAGAAAATTTTCGATGACAATTTTTTTCCATAGATAAAAAATTTTTCTATAGAAAATTTTTGAAAACAACATACAAATTGTCAATAACAAATGTTTTTATAGAAAACTTTTTTAAAGCAAATTTTTGATAACAAATTTTTTTATAGAAAATTCTCAATAACAAATTTTTCTATAGAAATTTTTCGATACCAAATTTTTATAGAAATTTTTCGATACCAAATTTTTTTATAGAAAATTTACGATAACAAATGTTTTTATAGAAAATTTCTGATAACAAATTTTTTCCATAGAAAATTTTCGGTAGCAATTTTTTCCATAAAAATTTTCAATAACAAATGTTTTTATAGAAAATTTTTCATAACAATTTTTTTTATAGAAAATTTTTGATAAAAAAATTTTCTATAGAAAATTTACGATAACAAAACTTTTTTAGAAAATTTTTGATAACATATATTTCTATAGAACATTTTTCTAACAAAATTCTTTTATAGATAATTTGTTTACGTAAAAATTTTCGATAACAAATGTGTATATAAAAAATTTTGATAACAAATTTTTTTTATAGCAAGTTTTTAAGTTTTTAAATTTTCGATAACAAAATTTTTTTTATAGAAAATTTTCAATACCAAATTTTTCTATAGAAAATTTTTGATACAAAGTTATCTATAGAAAATTTTCGATAACAAAGTTTTCCATAGAAAATTTTCGATAAGAAATTTTTCTACAGAAAATTTTTGATAGCAAATTTATCTATAGAAAATTTTTGATAACAATTTTCTCTAGAAAATTTTCGCGAACAAATTTTTCTATAGAAAATTTTCGATACAAAGTTATCTATAGAAAATTTTCGATAACAAAGTTTTCCATGGAAAATTTTCGATAAGAAATTTTTCTACAGAAAATTTTTGATAGCAAATTTATCTATAGAAAATTTTTGATAACAATTTTCTCTAGAAAATTGTCGATAGCAAACAATTCTATAGAATATGTTTAAAAAAATTTTTTCGACAGAAAATTTTCGATAACAAATTTTTCAATATAAAATTTTCAATCACCAATTTTTTTATAAATTAGATTTTAATCGTTTGACTGATTTTATATTTGTGTTCACCGCATTAAAATTAATAAATATGATGAGTCGCAAGACATATAGTTGTATTTTTTATAATTTTTTTTTTTAAATTTTTAAAAATCCAAAACTTTTATCGCCGGGCGACACAGGTTAATTTAATCCGACTGGCATCCAATTTGTATCACATAACTTTTAGGTCTAGTAGAATAATAATTTTACTAGACAGCTGGGAAAATCAAAAGTTTAAGAAAAAATTTCACTCTAAAGGTGCGTTCACACGAGAAAGAAATCTCGATAGAAAAATCGAAAATATGTCAACTCTAGCCTTTTTAAATATCATCTCTAAAAAAATAAATTTTGTTTACGTTATAATTTTTTTATTAAACAAAATACAGACATCAAATCAAAAATAAAAGCAATCTCTTCTAAAAATCTGTAACATTATCAAAAAAAAGGTATGAAATAATTTGTTTTAGAGGAATTTGATTTGACACAAATATTGAAAAAGTCAAATTTACAGGTACACAGAGTCGTGTTTTGGTCTTTGTCTAGCAGTTTTCTGTCTCGTGTAAACGCGCCTTAATGGCTCAGGCATTGAGAATAAATGTCTTAAAATCTGATTTAATTTTCAAAATTGAAAATTTGTTATTAATTTTAATATGCTTCCTCTATATTTTTTTTTAAGTTCTATAATCTGAATAAAATTTACACATAATTTTTGTCTCGAATCTTTTAATTTATTTTTGTTTCTAATCTTTTAAAAATTTTACTGGACATTTGGGAAAATCAAAATTTTAAGAAAAAAATTTCACTCTAATGACTCAGGCATTGAGAATAAATGACTTAAAATCAGATTTTTTTCAAAATTGAAAATTTTTTATTAATTTTTTATACTACCTCTATAATTTTTTGTTAAGTTCTATAATCTGAATAAAATTTACACATAATTTTTGTCTCTAATCTTTTAATTTAAAATTAAAAATGTATTAAAAACATAAATATAATTAAACCTTCAAAGATACTAGTTTATAATATCAGTCTTTGATATTTGTAAAATTTTTATGAAACATTTAAATTATTATTTATTTATATTTATGTTTAAATTTTGAATTTTTTATTTTTTAGATTTTTAGTCTTTATGATCATCTGTTTTTAGTAACAAAAAAAAAGAATTCTTGAAGTTTTCTATAACTTGTCTAAAATTTATTTTAAAATTTTTTACTTTACAGCTATAAATTTTAAACCTTCAAATAAAATTTTATGCATAAATATTCTTGTTTCATAAATTTTTAATATTTTTTATATCCTTAGATATTCGTTGTTCTCGTTTAAGCATACCCACCAAAAAATACTGCTTGCCTATAAGCAGGTTTGTAAGGGAGTGATTTTTGTTGTCTGCTTACAAACCTGCTTACGTATGACATGATATTTGTTCGCAATGTCCCACTTTAGAGCATTTCTTTCGAGCGCTTATATCGGCGCAATGAATATGAATTGAAATCATGCCTTTTCTTAAATATTTTTAGTATTTTTTTAAGTCACTGCCATACTTTACTGCAACCGGTATGCAGGTTAGTATGCCAACAAAATCTCTCCCTTACAATGCTGCATACGGTATGCAGCTGTGTATGCGAATGTCATAAAAAAACAACAACATCAAAAATCATTCGCTTACACAAGTGCATTCTTGTATGCACTGCTTCCAAAATCTCGATTATTTTTTGCTGGGTATTTACTAAAGTTTGTGTCTTAAGTCTTTTGTTTTTTAGTGTATTGTACTAGTGATATAATTATTTTAAAAAAATTTAAAAAAAAAAATAAACTATTCAAAACTAAAAAATATTAAAAAGCTAAATATTTTAATTTTTATTGAAAAATAAACTAACATCATACAGTCTTCATAAACAGTTGTTTCAATAAAACACATTTTAAATTTAATTTGGGAAATTTTCACACTTAAAGCTTTTAAAAAAAATAGATTCAATATTATAAACGGTTTCTATTTGATTCTTAAAACATTTTTTCTTACACTTTTGATTTACTTTTCATAGAGTTTTACTCATATTTTTCACATTTTTGTATTGTTTTTATAAGTAAACTTCAATTTAACATCATTAGAGTTAATCTTTACATTTTTTGTTTTTTAAGCTTAGACAAAAAATATTTTTTATTTTGATAACAAGTTTTTACCGTCATTTATGTTAAATTAACGTTATTTTATTTTCAAATGTTATACAAAACTTCGAGAAACCGTTTAGTTTTCATATGAACAAAAAAATAAAGTTTGTATCTTAAGTCTTTTGTTTTTTTTTTTTTATTAATGTTTTCTTCATTTTTGTATTTACAGATATCGTATTATGTTGTTTGTTTTTATAATATTTATTAAAAATCAAAATGTAAACCTTCACCTTGTTTCATACATCTTTGTCCCTAATACTTATAACTTAAAAAAGTTTGTGTCTTAAGTTTTTTGTTTTTTTTCATATTTTCCTCTATTTGAAAAAATAACAACCAGCTATACCGTTAAATATTTAATTTTTTAAGACAATTTTTATTAGGAGTTTTTGGATTCAGAGATTTCTTACAGTAAAGTTTGAAGATTCGAAAATATTTGTTAAAGCATTTTCCTTGTGGACGTTGAAAAATCTAAAACTTTTTTACAATAGAAGATTTGTATATCGTTGGACCACAGTATGACGGTCTTTCAGTGTGGAAAGCATCATTTTGTTTTTGTACAGAAAATGTTTAAGGTCCTGCACTTGGACCCAGGGGATTAAAAAATATATTTTTTTTCGGTCTTAACAATTAATTAAAATAATGAAACACTTAATTAAAATAATGATAAAATTGTATTTATGAATATCAATAAATCAATTTTTCAATTTTTCAATTTCAATAATAATAAAAATAATACCCCGTCATTTTTGTATTTTTAAATTGTCAGAATCTTAAATATTTTTTTCAATTCTCAGAATCTGATATAATTTTTCTATAGAAAAATTCTCAGAATCTAAGAAAATTTTTCTATATAGAAAATTTTTCATTTCCCCTATAGAAAATTTTTTAAGATATTTTTTCTATAGAAAGTTCTCAGAATCTGAGATATATTTTCTATAGAAAACATTCTTAGAATCTGAGATATTTTTTCTATAGAAAAAATCTGAGACATTTTTTTTTTTAAATACAGAATCTGACATACTTTTCCTAAAGAAAAATTCTCAGAATGTGAGATATTTTTCCTGTAAAAAAAATTTTAGAATCTGAGATATTTTTTTTTTATAAAAAAATTCTCAGAATCCTATAAAAAAATTCGAGATAATCTTTCTATATTCTGAATATTTTATTAGCAGAAAATTTTTCAGATTCTGATACAAGTTCTGATAATATTCAAAATTTGTCATAAATAAAACGAATCAGATTATGAGGTATTTTTCCAATAGAAAAATTCTTAGATTCTGAGGCATTTTTTCTATAGAAAAGTTTTCAGATTCTGAGACATTTTTCCTACAAAAAAATCTATATAATCTGACAAATTTTTCCAATACAAAATTTTCAGACATTTTTCTTACAGAAAACTTTTAATATTCTAAAATATTTTATTAAGAAAAAATTTCTCAGACATTTCTCTTACAGAAAAGGTTCTGAAAATTGTAAAAAAAAAAAAATCATAGCATAAAAGTCCCAGGATCTGAAACATTTTTTTGATAGAAAATTTCCTATAAAAAAATTCTCTGAAATACTCTCAGAACCTAAGATATTTTTTCTATAGAAAAATTCTCAGAATCTGAGATATTTTTTCTATAGAAAAATTCTCAGAATCTGAAATATTTTTTCTATAGAAAAATTTCCAGAATCTTAAATTTTTTTTACAGAAATTTCTCAAAACTTGATATTTTTTTCCTATAGAAATTTCTCAAAATCTACGATTTTTTAATTATAGAAAAATTCTTAGAATCTGAGATATTTTACGTGCAGGAAAATGCTCAGAATTTAAGATATTTTTCCTATAGTCTAAATTATAGGACTTTTTCTGAAAATTAATATTCTAAAATATTTTATTTAGAAAAAATTTCTTAGACATTTCTCTTACAGAAAAGGTTCTGAAAATTGTAAAAAAAAAAAAATCATAGCATAAAAGTCCCAGGATCTGAAACATTTTTTTGATAGAAAATTTCCTATAAAAAAATTCTCTGAAATACTCTCAGAACCTAAGATATTTTTTCTATAGAAAAATTCTCAGAATCTGAGATATTTTTTCTATAGAAAAATTCTCAGAATCTGAAATATTTTTTCTATAGAAAAATTTCCAGAATCTTAAATTTTTTTTTACAGAAATTTCTCAAAACTTGATATTTTTTTCCTATAGAAATTTCTCAAAATCTACGATTTTTTAATTATAGAAAAATTCTTAGAATCTGAGATATTTTTCGTGCAGGAAAATGCTCAGAATTTAAGATATTTTTCCTATAGTCTAAATTATAGGACTTTTTCTGAAAATTTCTCAGATTCTGAGACATGTTCTGAAAATTGTCAAAATTTTTCATATAGAAAACAAATCAGATTCTGAAACATTTTTTAATAGAAAGATTTTCAGATTCTGAGAGTTTTTTCCTATAGAAAACTTCTCAGATTTTTTTTATGGCAAAGTGCCAGATTCTGTGACATTTTTCCTAAAAAAAGAGAAAATTTTCCGATCAAAAATTCTAAGATCTTTAGACATTGTTTGTTACAGAATTTTTTCTTTAGAAAAATGCTCATAATTTGAGATATTTTTCTATAGAAAAACGCTCAGATTCTTAGACATTTTTTCTAAAGAAAACTGCTCAGCATCTGAGACATCTTTTCTGAAAAATTTTTTTCAGAATCTGACATTCTTTTTATAAAAAAAACTTTCAGAATCTGACATTATTTTTATAAAAAAAAACTAAGAATCTTAGACATTTTTTTTATATAAAAAAATTCTCAGAATTTATGCCATTTTCCCGATAGAAAAATTCTCAGAATCTGAGACAATTTTTCTATAGAAAAATTTTTAGAATCTGAGACATTTTTTCTATAGAAAAATTTTTAGAATCTGAGACATTTTTTCTATAGAAAAATTCTCAGAATCTGAGACATTGTTTCTATAGAAAAATTCTCGAATCTGAGACATTTTTTCTATATAAAAATTCTCAGAATCTGAGACCTTTTTTCTATAGAAAAATTCTCAGAATCGGAGTCATTTTTTCCATAGAAAAATTCTCAGAATCTGAGACATTTTTTCTATAGAAAAATTCTCAGAATCTAAGACATTTTTTCTATAGAAAAATTCTCAGAATCTGAGACATTTTTTCTATAGAAAAATTCTCAGAATCTGAGACATTTTTTCTATAGAAAAATTCTCAGAATCTGAGGCATTTTTTCTATAGAAAAATTCTCAGAATCTGAGACATTTTTTCTGTAGAAAAATTCTCAGAATCTGAGACCTTTTTTCTATAAAAAAATTCTCAGAATCTGAGACATTTTTTCTATAGAAAAATTCTCAGATTCTGAAATATTTTTCCTGTAGAAAAATTCTTATACTCTGAGATATTTTTCCTATAAAATAATTCTCAGATTCTGAGATATATTTACATTTTTTCTATAGAAAAATTCTCAGAATCTAAGACATTTTTTCTATAGAAAAATTCTCAGAATCTGAGACATTTTTTCTATAGAAAAATTCTCAGAATCTGAGACATTTTTTCTATAGAAAAATTCTCAGAATCTGAGGCATTTTTTCTATAGAAAAATTCTCAGAATCTGAGACATTTTTTCTGTAGAAAAATTCTCAGAATCTGAGACCTTTTTTCTATAAAAAAATTCTCAGAATCTGAGACATTTTTTCTATAGAAAAATTCTCAGATTCTGAGATATTTTTGCTATTAAAAAATTCTCGCATTTTAAGATATATTGCGCATAAAAAAATTCTCAGATTCTGAGATATCTTTCCTATAGAAATATTCTCAGATCCTGAAATATTTTTTTTATAGAAAAATTCTCAGATTCTGAGATATTTTTCCTTTAAACAATTTCCAATATTCTGATCAGATTCTGAAATATTTTTCATTTAGAAAATATTTAAGATTGTAAGATATTTTTCCAATAAAAAAATTTTCAGATTCTAAGTATGTTTCCTATAGAACAATATTTAGAATCAGAGATATTTTTCCTATAGAAAAATTCTCAGATTCTGAAGTATTTTTCCTGTAGAAAAATTCTGAGTATCATAGATAAGAAATTTTCAGATTCTGAGATATTTTTGCTATAAAAAGTTCTTAGATTCTAGACAGTTTTTCTATAGAAATTTTTTTTTACAGAATTTTTTCTATAGAAAAATTCGAAAAGTCATATGACACTTAAATATGCAGAAACTAATTGTTAGAATCTGAAATATTTTTCCCATAGAAAAATTCTCTGAAACTAATACTCAGAATCTGAGATTTTAAGTACTCAAAAATTTTTAAAATCTGAGAAATTTTTTTTATAGAAAATCCTCAGAATCTGATATTTTGAAATATTTTTCCTATAGAAAAATTCTCAGAGTCTAAAACGTTTTTCTGTAGAAAAATTCACGAAATCTTAGATACTTTTTTTATAACAAATTTAGATCCTGAAATATTTTCCCTTTAGAAAAATAATGTGATTCTAAAATATTTTTCATATAGAAAAATGTTCTTATGCCGAAAAATTTTCTTATTCTGAAAAATTTTTCCTTAAGGAAAAAGTTCTAAATAAAGAAATTTTTTTCATTCTCAAATTTTGAGACAATTTTGGTTAATTCTCTAAACAAACGTTTTAAAATTATTAAGACATTTTCCATATCCGACATTTAATAAATCAGAATCCGAGCAATATTTCAGAATATATTAATTTTTCTGAAAAAGGGTCTCGGGACCTTTCAAAAAATTTTAGCTTCTGGGGCATTTTCAAAAAAACTAATTTATTAATTCCTCCAAAAAAATTTTGTGTAAAAAAAAATTTAGATCAATATTTTTATTCCAAAAAATTTTTTATTTAGAAAAAATTTTCACATTCTAAGAAATTTCTTTAACAAAAAAATTAAAATTCTGATTCTTTTGCACCTTTGCTATAAATATCGGATGCATTTTTGTATTAAAATTAGTTTTTTTTACCAATTTCTAAAATTCTTATAAATGAGTCCTAATTCTAACTCTCGTTGTGAATATAGGCGAATATGTATTAATATTTTAGTTTGTGCACAAACGATACGTCATTAGACTCGTTTGCTACTTTGTAGTAAATCGTTTCTATTTTTTGCTAAATAATCTTGACAATGGAATTTGACAAATTCCGAAACACGTGTCGATTAAGTCTTGCAAAAATGACCAACATAAATAAATTTAAAACAAAAAAATAATTTTCTTGAAAATTATGCTATGAGAATATATTGGTTTTAATTAGTAAAGAAAATAATGACCTCGAGCCAGAATAAACATCCTCAAAATATTATATTTTAAAGGTCGAATAAAACAATTTTTATTTTTTAATAAAAATTAATCAGAAAGAGTCCTTATTTTGTTTGTTTTTTTTTATTTACATAAACAAATTATTTTTTATTTATGTTTTATAAGGTTTGTTTCTTAAGTCTTTTGTTTTTAAGGAGTAATTTCTTATATGTTTTATAAAAAATCAAAATTTCTTTATTTTTTATTTTATGACGAAGGCTTTTAAAGCTGTCGAGATCTTCACTTAGCCTGGTTGTCAGTTAAATTTTTTCAGATATCTCATTGTACAACAAAAATTATTATTTCTCAGATATAATAAATATATGAACTCAAACCAAACTCAAAAAAATCAGTTTTGCATATTTTTTTTTTTAATTAACACTATTTAATTTCATAAAATAAGTATTAAATTTAATTAGCACTATTATATATTTTGTTTTTTTTTTTTTATTTGTTCATTAATTATTTAAATTTACTTTTTATCAATAATTCCACAAAAACTTTTTTTTATCTGTTAACAGATTTTATTTTAATCTTTCACACGACTGATGAATTTGACTTCTAAACCACGACTAAGCATATAAAACGTTTTAGAATCGCCACCAGACCCCAGCAAACTAAAATATTCTGATTGTGATTATATTTTATATCAAACTCTAAAATACAAAATCATCGAAGCTTTGTAGTTTTTTTTTTATTTTTTATAATGTGGACATACCTCTTTTTTATTTTTGTTTTAAAGAGAACTAGAAATAGCAAAAACTGTTGTGTGAAAAAATAATAAAATACAAAAAAAAGAAGAATTTTATTACGAGTGTTGCTTATCAATTGAGACAGAAATAAATTCACTTTCAAAAGCCGGCTTAAACAAGAATCATAAATGAAATAATAAAAAAAACATGATATCGTAAAAAGTTAT
Source organism: Pegoplata infirma (assembly GCA_963921195.1). Classification (NCBI taxonomy): domain Eukaryota; kingdom Metazoa; phylum Arthropoda; class Insecta; order Diptera; family Anthomyiidae; genus Pegoplata; species Pegoplata infirma. The sequence continues at coordinate 211,039,849 of OY992539.1, read as the reverse complement.
CCAAAAGAATGATTAGCACTTGATGACAAGTGATGAAGTTGTTGTTGGTTGTCCGATCATATGTTGGCGTTAAAATATAAGGTGTTCCACAACAAATAGTAAAAATATTTGGACTAATATCAACATTTTTATTTGGGGATTGGGGATTTTTATGGGGATTTCGCAAAATAATTTGGGGATTTTTTGGGGATATTCGAAACTAAATCTATTTAATAATACAAGCTAAATTGAATGTTATCAGCGATTTTTAACAATAATTTTAGTGATAACCTCTCTTTGGTACGAAATTACAAAACGCATTCAGTAAAACCTGCATTTATCGGCTGTAAAATGTATATTAACATTGCCAAAAACCGTTTATTTACGCGTTTGGGGATTTTTGGGGGTTTTTTGATTGATAAATCTACGAAATAAAATTTCAAAATTACACCAATAATTTTTTTTTCTAAAATTGAAGAATTTTTTTTGTGCAATAAAAAAAAAACGTATTTTTTATTGTTTGGGGATTTTTGGGGATATTTTGTTACATTTTTGGGGACAACGGATAAAAGTACCTGGCAACGCTGTCCGGAGGCTGCCATTTTTATTTTGGACTGCATTGTGTCATCTACAGACAGATGGACGAACGAACGAACGGACGGACATTCATAGAATGTCTTAGAATCGATCATAGATCACTAATACTTTATGGGGTCTCCGACCGATATTTCGATGAGATACAAGCGGAATGACAAAGTGAGTATGCTGTGTTTAGAGGTATAAAAATCCATTTTTATTGCAGATCAGCATATTTTAATATTTTCTCTAAATCTTATTTATTTAAAAAAATTAAAAGATTTTTGATTCTGATCACCAGATTTAATTTTTTTCTTTTTAATTTAATTGAAGAATAAGTTGTAATTAAAGTTTCGAAAAAAATTGCAATTTTTTAGAAAAATTTTATACAAAAATCAATTTTTAATGCTGTTTAACAAAATTTGCTATTTAAGTCTATCATGTTTAGTTAAGGACAAAGTTACATTTTTTTTAATACAAAGCGATTTTTGATACTGATTACCAGATTTGGGTTTTTTCATTGTACCACCTTTTGATGCTGATAACCACATTTGTCTATTTTCGCTCTGTCACCTTTAATTAAGGCATAAACTGCAATTTTAGTTTTTAAGGAAAATTGCATTCAAAAACTAATTGTTATTGTTGATCACCAGAATTGTCTTTTTTGACGTATCACCTTTAGTTAACCCCTAATATCCTGACTTTTTTTTTTGAGCCGAAAAAAATATAATTTATAAAACTCGCAATTCTAAACAACTTTTGTTTTATGACTTTGTTCATAGGCTACATTTACCCGAGCTATGTGAAGAAAACCTGGTTGGACCCTTGCGAATCAACCAGGCACCCGGGGATCAAAATTTTACCAAAGTATTTTTGTAACACTTTTTTTATTTAAAGCATTCTGAAAATTCAAAAAATTCACGGAAACATTTTTTTCAGCTTCGATTTCGACGTATTTAACTCAAAAAATGTTTTTTCGAAAAATACGTAATTTCAACAAATTTTTGGTTTTTTTTGAGGTTAGGACACTCTGATGAGCATACAGGAGACCAAAAAGTGGTGAATGGCGCAAATTGTAAAGATTGTATCAATAAACATTGTTTAAGTTCCAATACATTTTTTTTAAACAAAGTTAAAGTGTTTTTGGTTGGTTCCTTGCGGAACCAGTAGGATATTAAGGGTTAAGTTTTTTTGTATGATCACCAGAATTTGCTTTTTTGCTCTATCACCTTTAGTAAGGCACAAATTTAACTTTTAGTTTTTAAATAAAAAATTGCACTTCAAGTATTTTAGAAAAATTTTATACAAATCAGTTTTAAATGCAAATCACCAGATTTGGATATTTTACTTTAATAACCCACCAAAAAATACTGCTTGCCTATAAGCAGGTTTGTAAGGGAGTGATTTTTGTTGACTGCTTACAAACCTGCTTACGTATGGCATGATATTTGTTCGCAATGTCCCACTTTAGAGCATTTATTTCGAGCACTTATATCGACGCAATGAATAAGAATTGAAATCATGCCTTTTCTTAAATATTTTTAGTATTTTTTTAAGTCACTGCCATACTTTACTGCAACCGGTATGCAGGTTAGTATGCCAACAAAATCTCTCCCTTACACTACTGCATACGGTATGCAGCTGTGTAAGCGAATGTCATAAAAAAACAACAACAACAAAAATCATTCGCTTACACAAGTGCATTCTTGTATGCACTGCTTCCAAAATCTCGATTATTTTTTGCTGGGAACCTTTAGTTAAGGATTTGAATGTAGTTAAAAAAAAAAAAAACATTCAAAAATTAATTTAAAATGTTGATCAAAAGATTTGGCTATTTCCCCCTTTATCACCTTAAGTTAAGGAATAAATTGCAATACTTTTTTTAATTTATTAATTTTAAATGTTGATCACCAGATTAAGCTATTTTGGAACTATCACCTTTAGTTATGAAATTAATTGCAATTAACTTTGGTTTTAAATTTCATACTGCTGATCACAAGATTTGGCTATTTTCGTTCTACCTTTTCAAGAAATTTTCTATGCTAAAATTTCTCAGATTCTGAGACAATTTTTATAAAAAAAAAATTCAGATTCCAAAAAAGTTTTTTATAAAACAATTTCTAAGATTTTAATACAGGATTTTTTCGATTCTGAGATATTTTTCGTTAAGAAAATTTTTCAAGTCATCTTTTCGTTTAAAAAATTTCTCAAATTCGAAGACAATGTTCGCATAGAAAATTTTCGTTAGAATGCTTTCGTTAAAAAAATTTCTCAGATCGCTTTACAATACGTTTGTTATGAAATACCTCATATGTTTAAACATATTAAAATAAATTTAATATTTAACAAGCGTCTTATGATATAATTTTATTTGTACATATGAGAAAAATATTGGTTATAAATAATGCAAAGTAATTGCAAAAAGCAGTTAATTATGCCGTTCTTTATGTAAAAAAAAAATAAGTTTTGTTTAATGAATTTAAATTGACAAGCCTTAAATAATTATAAATATACACAAAATTATAAAGTAATAAAACTTCCTTTTGGAAAAAAAAAATATTTTTAAAAGTTGAATTTATTTAAGGGAATGGCTAGTGGCCGACCAAATAGTTTGGTACAAAAACAGAATTTGTTTAGAACTCGGTATTTGAAAAAAATGTCAGCAACTTTTGTTAAAGGCTTTTAATAAAATCTTTGTAATATTCTCTGTCCAATCAGCAGAAAAATCGGCTAAAAATACACTAATTTGGAGTCATATGAGAAATCTGCGGTTTGCTGAATATCGTCCATTCCATGAGACATTTTAAAAAATCTGACCAAGGGTCTTCCGATTTTTGTTATATATTTCATAAATATACTCTATGGAGCCAATTTCAAAATTCATCCATCAGATCAAAAAAAATATTCGAAAAACTCGCGATTTTATTCACGATTTTCGTTTTTAAAAAAGTAAAAAAAATGCAAAATCTGTGTAACTTTGAGCAGCAGTATTTTCTTAACTACTTATCGCATTTTAACAATCTATAGCGCATACGAATGGTATGTAAGTCTATTTTAATTTCTAATAAACTGAAAAATATTGATGGTTTAAAAGTGCATTTTATATGCAAATGCAGTTTTGAAGTGCATTTTGCGAAACTTTTACCTCTTTTAATTTTTTTTTAATAAGCATTTTTGAAAAATTTAGAATTTTTGCTACAAAAAAATGTTTTCACTACAATGGACCGAGAATGAATGCTATATTTAATATTTTTTTTAAAAAATACTTCCTTATTTTTCCCTTATAAAAATTTTTATTTTTTAAATTATACCAAAATCATGTAAAAACCCATGTTTATAAACCGTTATGTTTTCAAAAGTATTAATCGTATCTTATTGTTTTTATGCACATTAGAAAGGTATTTTTGTCTATTTTTCGCATATAATGACCGCAAAAATTTTGGTGCTTCAAAAATGCATTTTAAATGCAAATGCAGTTTTGAAGTGCATTTTTCAAAACTTTTACCCCTTTGCATTTTTCTTTAATTATCGTATTCGAAAAGTTTACAATTTTTACTACAAAATAATGTCCTCCTAATAATGGACCCAAGGTGTGTGCTATTTTTTAGAATTTTTTAAAAAATCATGTACTTTCAGATTTTTTTGGTTTACTTTAAATTTTAACATTTGTTTTAAGGAAATTTTTAAAATTTCTTTAAAAATAGCACACACAGTGGGTCCATTATTAGGAGGACATTATTTTGTAGTAAAAATTGTAAACGTTTCGAATATGATAATTAAAAAAAAATTCAAAGGGGTAAAAGTTTTGAAAACTGCACTTCAAAACTGCATTTGCATTTAAAATGCATTTTTGAAACACCAACATTTTTGTGGTCATTAAATGCAAAAAAGGGACAAAAATACCTTTCTAATGTGTATAAAAACAGTAAGATACGATAAGTACTTTTGTAAATATAACGGTTTAAAAACATGTCTTTTTACGTGATTTTGGTACAATTTAAAAAATACAAATTTTTATAAGGGAAAAATAAGGAAGTATTTTTTAAAAAAAATATTAAATATAGCATACATTCTCGGTCCATTGTAGTGAAAACATTTTTTTGTAGCAAAAATTCTAAATTTTCCAAATATGCTAATTAAAAAAAAATTAAAAGGGTTAAAAGTTTCGCAAAATGCACTTCAAAACTGCATTTGCATATAAAATGCACTTTTAAACCACCAATATTTTTTCAGTTTATTGGAAATTAAAATAGACTTACATACCATTCGTATGCGCTATAGATTGTTAAAATGCGATGAGTAGTTTAGAAAATATAGCTGCTCAAATTTACACAGATTTTGCATTTTTTACTTTTTTAAAAAAGAAAATCGTGAATAAAATCGCGAGTTTTTCGAATATTTTCGATCTGATGGATGAAATTTGAAATTGACTCCATAGAGTATCTGTATGAAAAAAATAACAAAAATCGGAAGACCCTCGGTCAAAAAATACCTTAAATTACCAAATGTCTGGTGGAATGAACGATATATGTCTTGATTATCTAGGTTAAATCAGCAGAGAAATCTGTCGAGACAGCAGAAAAGTCTGCTGATCGCAAATAAAATAACAAAATAATCTACTAAAAACCTGCACAAAAATTTGTTGAAATTCAACAAAAATAATCAGTAAAATTGCAAAAAATGTCTGTTATTTTCTTAAACTGAATAACAGAGAATTTACTTAAAATGTCTATTTCAGCAGAAAATCTGCTAAAAGTTAGCTAATTCAAATTGAAAGTCATTTTACAGAGATTTTCTTTAGAGTGTGCTCAAATTTATCTCCAAATTTTTTAACCAAATCTGGTTCAAATATTAGGAATTTTTGCGTACTTTAGGGAAAAATATTTAAAAAAAAAATGCAATTTTGGCCCATTAATGTTGATTTTTAAACACAAATTTTTTTTTATTTAAATTGGAAAATGTTGAAAATGTTGTCTAAAAAATATTAAAAAAAATATAGAATCACGATTTTCGTCAAAAACGCTAATTAGCGATTTTGGTCACAAACACAGATCAGCGATTTTGTGTGCGCAATCGTGTTTTTATTATTTTTATACCCTCCACTCTAGTGATAGAGGGTATATATAAGTTTGTCATTCTGTTTGTAACTCATCGAAATATCGATCTGGGACCCCATAAAGTATATATATTCATGATGCCCGATCGATTTTAAGACATTCTAGCGATGTCCGTCTGTCCGTCTGTCCGTCTGTCTGTCTGTCTGTCTGTCTGTGGAAAATGCTGTCGCGGACAAAATATTGCACAGATATGACTGAAACTTAACATATTTATTGGAAGTTCTCCCGAGAAGTTTGGTATTGCATTTGAGCGATATCGGTTCAGCGGTTCAAAAGTTATGAACGAAAATGTAAGCACACCTCAAAAATTTCAGTACATTCAACATAACATAAGAATACAAAATGCTTTAATTCGGCTTCTGGTTGGCATATGTGAACATAATTGAACACCAAATGGTATTTAAACAAGTACAAACACAAAAAAAAAAAATCGCGGATTTTTTTTACCAACATTTTTTTTCGCGAAAATTTTTTTTTCAAAAGTTATTTTCTTTTAAATAAAGTTTTTTGCAATAATCTTTTTAAAATTGTGGAGGGTATCACTACATTCGGCAAGGCCGAATTTAACTTTTTTACTTGTTTTTTTTAATATTTTTTACATAAAAATTTTCCAATTTTTAAAACCAATTTTGTTAAAAAATAATTTATCAGCATATGTGGAAAAAAATCGCTGTTTCTGGAATTTTTTAAATATTTTTCCCATAAAGTACGCAAAAATTTCTAATTTTTGAGACGGTTGCTAATGCCCTTGCAAATTTTTTTCATGAAATTTTCTCACAATCAGCTATTCCGCGGAAATTAAATCCATCACTCAAAATAATTCTACAGTAAAAGGTTTAGTAAGTGATATTGTACCAAAATCTACTAATTGGTTACTAATTTTAGTATCTTCAAAGTACTAACATTAGTAATTTTTACAGGTTTTGACTAATATTAGTTGAAAATTTTAGTATTGGTTACAAATTTCTGCACTAGGTCCTTTTGGACTAAAATTAGTTAAATTTTTAGTATTGAATACCCACGTTTTTTTTTTGGGTGATCGATTTGGTCCGGAGATATTTTTATTTAAGTAAACAAATTTTTTAAAAAGTTAAAAATTTGAAAAGTTAGCAATATCTCGAAAGCTGTTCTACTTTTAAACCTTTGGCGTTATTTATTGGATTCAGCACAAGATTTTTAATGCAAAATATGGTAGATCGCAAACTTTTTTTTTAATTTGTAAACTAGTGTAATAGGTCTGTTTTTTAACACCAAAATTGATATTAAGTATTAAAAAAAAAAATATTTTTGTAAGATATCAATCTCAAATTTTACAAAACGTTACAAACTGTTTAGCCAACTAAATATACCAACCATTTTTTGAAAAGCAGGATATAAAATTACTTGTATTAAAAACTCATCCATCTTACTAAGATTTTTATTAAAAATTCTTAAATCTTAAAGATTTTTGTTTAATGTATTTTTTAAAAATATTTTAAATTAAATATAATGATTTACGATGACCCCTTTGTATGAATATGTATAAATATGTTTTATTTATCTTATTAATTTCAAATTATAATTGTCTACAATTATTTTGTGAATGTATAACAAGAGGAAACATTTAACGAGCGGAAGATTTATAAAAAAAAAAAATAATTAACAGAGTCATATTATGTTGTTTTTTGCCAAAAATCAAATATATAAATGATGTATCGAGTTTCGCACTTCAAAAAAATAATAATAATAAACAATTGAAATTTAAGCTGTTTCAAATAATTAAATACTTAAACAATTAATTTTTTTTTAATAGCCAGCAGGGGTTTTTTTTCGTATATGCAAAAATGTATAAAAAAAATATTTTTTATTTACTTTCTTAATTATTTTGTTACTTTTTTAATTATTTAATTATTTAAAACACTTGTACAATTATGCCATTGTAAATTATTTAAAATTTTATGCCTTTTTTTTACACTTCTTCATTGTTGCTTAGTTTTTATTTTCAGAAAACCGGATTGTAATAAATTGCATTTTTTTAAAATAAAATTTCAAGTGCACGGTCAACCGGCATGTTGTACCACTTTTGAGTGGTTGGCTGAATCATTGTAATTTTAATACGTCATGCTTTCAAAAATTTTCAAGTCATTATAGAATGGATTTTTGTGTAGACAACTTAAATACAGTAGTTGTTAACATAACTGTAATTTGTACTACTACATATTTTTATGTTTAAAAATTGTTTACAACTTTTCCATGGGAAAAGAATTTCAAAATCAAAGGTTAAAGTCTTAAACAACTGACAAATTTTTGTGTAAATAACTGACAACTATTTGTCTCCTGATTGTTTATATGAGAATTTTCTAAAAAATGTCTCAGATTCTGAGAATTTTTCTTTAGAAAAATGTTTCAGATTTGAAGAATTTTTTTATAGAAAAAAAAATGTCTCGGATTTTGAGAATTTTTCTGTAGAAAAAAATGTCTTAGATTCTGAAAATTGTTCGATAAATTCTGAGAAAAAAAATGTCCCAGATTCTGAGAATTTTTCTATAGAAAAAATGTCTCAGATTCTAAGAATTTTTCTATAGAAAAATGTCTCAAATTCTGAGAATTTTTCTATAGAAAAAAATGTCTCATATTCTAAGAATTTTTTTATAGAAAAAAATATCTCGGATCCTAAGAATTTTTCTATCGAAAAATATGTCTCAGATTCTGAGAATTTTTCTATAGAAAAAAATGAATTTTTCTATAGAAAATAATGTCTCAGATTCTAAGAAATTTTCTATAGAAAAAATGTCTCAGATTCTGAGAATTTTTCTACAGAAAAAATGTCTCAGATTCTGAGAATTTTTCTACAGAAAAAATGTCTTAGATTCTGAGAATTTTTCTATAGAAAAAATGTCTTAGATTCTGAGAATTTTTCTATAGAAAAACTGTCTCAGATTTTGAGAATATTTCTATAGAAAAACTGTCTCAGATTTTGAGAATATTTCTATAGAAAAACTGTCTCAGATTCTGAGACAATATTTCTATATAAAAACAGTCTCAGATTCTGAGAATTTTTCTATAGAAAAAATGTCTTAGGTTCTGAGAATTTTTCTATAGAAAAAATGTCTTAGATTCTGAGAATTTTTCTATAGAAAAACTGTCTCAGATTTTGAGAATATTTCTATAGAAAAACTGTCTCAGATTCTGAGAATTTTTCTATAGAAAAAATGTCTCAGATTCTGAAAATTTATAACAAAAAATGACACGATTCTGAAAATTTTATTTTTGAATATGTGAGATAAATATTTCACATATTCAATTTCTATTTCCGTTATCCGAATTTTTCTATAGAAAAAAATGTCTCAGATTCTGAGAATTTTTCTGTAGAAAAAATGTCTCAGATTCTAACTATAGAAAAAATGTCTCAGATTCAGAGAATTTTTCTATTGAAAAAATGTCTCAGATTCTGAGAATTTTTCTACAGAAAAAATGTCTCAGATTTTGAAAATTGTTTTATAATAAAAAATGACACGATTCTAAAAATTTTGTTATTGAATATGTGAGATGAATATTTCACATATTCAATTTCTATTTCCATTACATTAACTTCCGTTTCTTCTGCAATTTCCACCACAGTGTTGTATTTTATTCATATAACAACTCTGTTTTTATATGTTAAATAAAAAGTGTTGCTTATTAAGCGGTTTTTCTCAACGCTTTGCCAATATAATTTTAATTTATAAAAAGTCACAGTTGTAACTGAGATCGTGATTGAGAAGCACACGTTCGTTCCTGGTATTAATTTTGTTAAAACCAGACACGTGGGTCTGTTTGTCGGCCATTCGTATTGGTTATTTCTCACCCGCATTTGGATTGGTGGTGAATTCGATTATAACTGTAATATACAGTTTTCCATCGTGTTTGTTGCTGATACTCATGCACTCGTTTTGACGCCTCGTGGCGTCTATTACTAGAAATTGGTGGAGGACCACAAAAAACTCATCTTAGTATATATATTTATACTATTTGTGCCGTCTAATTTATGTTTAATATGGTTGAGTGCCATTAAAACTCATCGATTGAAGAATTAAAAGGATTTGCCCTGTTTCATTAAGGGTTGTTACCAGCCCTAGGAAGAGGGAATCTATGAAAGAAGAATAAGTAACCTGTGACTTGGTTACACATCTGCTAGCACTGGCATATAAACGAACGTTTTGCCATAATTAAAAGTCAAAAAAAAAAAAAAAAGTCAAGATTTTGTAGCCCTCCGCGAAAAAAGTAAATTATGTTTAAATCGTATAATTTTGGGATATGTATTTGTTTTTTTGTCAAAACGCCTCTTTTAAGTGGGCGTGGCATGAATTTTAATTATCTTAACTTTTTCTGGCGATTTTAAATATTTATATAATTTAGCCACACAATTTATAATAAAAAAAGTGACGTTGACAGTTGCTGTTATCAAAACAAATACCGACAAAAAAAAAAACATCAGCCGGTTTGTTGTTTGAGATTTTTTCTTTCGCCTACATTCTTCTTTGTTAATAATTAATAATTTTTTATTGCTCAATAATTTTATATCGATTTAACATTAATGAGTTCGATTAACCAACAATAAATTAACAAGCAACCATGACTTTATTAAAATATATGTCCTTAATTACTACGTGCTCCGTATTTGCAGCTCTAATATCGATTGTCTGGCAGGCGTTTTTATCCCTAAAACAATTGAATAAAATCACTCAAATACTAACTGGTTTATTAGCCATAGAAAGTCAATTGAAACGACCTTGGAATGACCCGAAACCTAAAGTTGCTTTGGGTTATGGTGCATGTAGTGATTTGTTAATAAGTGCCACCGAATTTTTAAATTATTCAGCAGAAATTGTACACGACAACTTGGGGGCAGAGTTCATCGTGGATGAGGTTAATGATGAGGCAGAGCTGTTACAGGCATTTGGTTATTATTTTAGAAATGGAGCAGCAGCAGAGTGAGTGTGTCTTAACTGTAGTTAAAAATTTTTTGTCTAATTTTATTTATTTTTCTCTAGAAGAGTTATGCCCAATACTTCATTATTTAGGCATTTGATACAAATTGCCAAAAAGAAACATCGTGACTCCATACAATGGTTTATAGGCGGTAATGCTCCTTTAATGGGTATACGTTTCGAAAAAGAAGGCTGGGAGGTATTGTTAGGAGCAAGAATGTCACACAAGTAAGTAAAAAAAAGTAATCAACAAATTGTTCTCAATAAAGGAACTCTTGCATATGTAATTCGACTATATTTTACAATTATAAGACAGAAAATATCTCAGATCTGAGACACTTTTTCTTTTGAAAGATAGAAAAATTTTAATGTAGAATAATTCTAGAACTTTTTTTCTAATATAAATATTTTAAGATTCTAAATTTCCATTTTAAACATCTTATTAGATTACGTCGCTTAGTCCCTGAGGCTATAAAAATCGCTGGTGATCATATCGAAGAAGACGATGTTCATTTAATTTTGGAATACAAGGCTGGTGAAACATGGGGCCCTTTTACAGCCCCAAGAGCTAATCGTTATATCTTACATAATGATCAAAATAATCCACATTTAAATTCTCTCGAACATTTAGAAAAGGCCATTGTAGACTATAAACCAAACCTATTCATTATAAGTGGCATACAAATGATGGATAGTTATAAATTTGAGCCAGGCGTAAGAGAATCTCGTTTACTTAAAGTCAATCAACAGATAAATTCTTTAACTGCACAAACATTAATACATTTTGAGATGGCATCTTATGTGGAAATGGAGTTATTGCAACAATTACGACAGTATATATTACCCTATGTTGATTCGGTGGGTATGAATGAACAGGAATTGGATAATTTAGGACAAGTATTAGAATTTGGACGCACAACAATGGCCTCAGATTCAAATCCTAGAGTGGCTACAACTCTTGATCAAATGCGTAAGGTGTTTACTATTTTAGCGAAAGATTATTATAAAAATGTAACAGGAGTTAGTAATACTAAAAGAAGGATGGTTACAAGAATTCATTTACATACTTTAGCCTATCAGGCATTGTTAACTGTTAAGGATTCAAAGTGGAAAAATACAAAATTAGGAGCAGCAAAATCGGCTCTAATAGCACATCGTTATGTTTGTCAAACACAAATGGTAGATATTAATAGAATTCAAAATATTATTTTCAAGTATTTTATTTAATTTTTTGTTTTAGATTAATCCTGAAGCAGCTTCACTAGTATTGGATGATAGTTTTTCTACCTCCTTGGATCAAGTAAAAGCTCAACGTATTGCGATTGACCCTCAAAATCCGGTACCATGTTGGTCGGAAACTTTACAAATTACTGAGCACAAATCTATAAGTATTGAAATATGTGTAGCTCCGGTTTTAATATGCCGTGTAGCTAAAAAGACAGCCGGGGCTGGAGATAACATATCTGCTGCTGGTTTATCACAACAGTTGTAATTGCTTAAACTTAATTAAGAGTTGAAAAACGAAAGCCATATTTACTTAATAAGACTGCCCTGATATAAAAACAAAGAGAACAAAATTGAATCTCTAATTGGATATTTTTTAAATTTGTATAACCCCTTAACCTTTTAAAACATTCCTGCTTTGGGTTTTTTATTATAAAAGACCTATTCCTATAATTTGAAAAAAAAAATTAATTAAAATGTATGTGTTCATAATGATTGTGGAATATTTGTTTAAAGTTATATTTTAACGTTTTTTTTTTTTTGTTTTTACTTAATCCTTATAAGTATTTTTTTTAAATTGTAGCTAGTAATGTTTATTACAAAATTGTTGGAAACTTTTTAAGCGATTTAAAGAAAAATTATTTTTTTTTAATAAATTAAGAACCATTGAAACGGTACTTTTTAGTACCTTACCTTAAGCAATTTACCATTCCCTTAAATATTTTGATGTATTAGTCCTAATTTCTATGTTCTATATTAAAAATTCAATAAATATATTCATATACTAAAATAATTTTCAATAGATAAATAATTTTAGTAAGTTAAGGGTGGGCTTGTTTCAAACAATTTAAAATTTATATCGACAATTTTAAAATCGTCGACGTAAATGAAAAACGTACGTCACCAAATTTGAGAATTTAAAAAAAAAAACTGATGAAGCTAAAATGCAGAAACTATGCATATTCTGATTCAAAACGTGTTACTATATTTAAATTTTTTGAGATTTAAATTTATTCAATTCTCAACTTCAGAATTTAAAATATTCGCAAATAACTAATATAAAAAATACATTTTTATCTAATAATGCGTAAGTGCCAGAGAATTATTAAACTTCCTTAGAAAAAATCATTCAAAATTTTATAATTTTTAAAAATGAAAATTTTAACATCTAAAAACTTTTTCTACACGAACAATTTTTCAGAAATTGTATTCTGTTTCAGAATATGAGATTTTTGCTTTTTTTATATAGAAATATATGAATATTTTCCAATAGAAATTTATTGAGAACAAACAAATGATAACTTTTTTTACACTTACTTGTAAATTAACGCATAAAGCAGACTGGCTATTAAAAACGTTAAGTTTCTCATTTAAATAGTATGCAGTTAAATTTTTCAACTTTTACCTTTTGGTCCAATAAAACCATATACATATGCCAAATTAATATGTTGAATTTGCTTTAAAATCAAAAAACAATTTTAGAATTTAATTTTAAGATTTAATATTAAGATGAACAAACTAAATTAAAACCAAAAAGTTACCTATTTACCAATGTATGTAAGGCGTAACAGCGCTCGTGGGTTTTCTTACGATACTACACAATAGTTTATGTAAGGTCACTCCATTGTTGTCTTCCTTAGAGACCCGGCATAACATATGCTATATTATCCAAAGTAGTAGCCAAATTAGTTTTTAATTGAGGTTTTTTATCCAAACCCGGCAGACGTGTCGTCAAGCATAACAGAGGACCCAAAGAACATAATAAACTGTCCAGCAGTACTGACAAACTACCAGAAACAGCAATTTGTCCTTCGTGTTCCTTAAGACGGTCACCAATAATGCTAAGACTTTCACCTAAAAGTTTTAAATGAGCAGCAGCATCTATGGGTTCTATAGTGGGTAATGGAGTTTTAATATTATTAACTGCAACAGCTGAATTATTATAGGTTAAAGACCCATTAGTATTTAGATACAAAGGTATAGAATTAGTAGAGGATGTATTAATAGATTGCGTAGAAATTTGTTTTCTTCTATACGAATTAGTTCTGGGTCGTTTTGGCGTAGAAGCACCGGATAATGGTTTAGCATCGGCTAAGTCATCTTTAGCTTTTTGTTTATCTTCAGCTAATTTTCTAGTACGACTGGTAGTGGGTCTATTTATAAATGAATTTTGATTTGTCGTTGGAACTATACCTAAAGCTTTAGGTGAAATGGTTGTTATTCCCGCCTTTTCTCTCTGTTTAGCTCTGGTAGCTTGCATTTTAGCTTTGCGTCTCCATACATTTTTCTCTTTGTTTGAAACATTTGACCATAATTCACTTAAACGTCTAGCCATTTCTAAGGATTCTGTAGATTTGCATATATTTGTGGGTTTAGCATATTTGCTAGTTTTACGATATTCTCTAGCCCACATACTATAGGCCGTATAACGAGCTCTTCCCTTGTCCTTTCGCTCAACTCTACCTTCACGCATTCTTTTTGTATTCTTTTCAGTCATATACAAAGATTGTCGCACCTGGGATTTATTATTACCCATACCTACTTCTAAATTGGCAGCCTCTGAGCCTACTAAATCGGCTACTAATTCACCAAAACCATCATCATCTGAATCGGAGACAGCAGTTAAACCACTGGTATTGTGTAATGTATCATTCAAATTTTCATCATCCTCTTCTTCTTCCTCACTATTATTTACGGAAGCTTCTAAATCCATATCTATTTCTTTTGCAACAACAGCTTCACTAACCAGTTCTTCATCCGGAGCCACATCACGTTCTTCATTAACTACTTCACGAGCCTCTCTTCTTGCTTTTATGGCTGCCAAACTTGGTCGACCCCTTCCGGAATATTTAATTAGCCCACCCCTAACTGCATTAGATCTTTTATAAATCTTCCTTTCTACCTCATCGGGTGATTGAAAATCTAAAAGTTTGGAAGACTTTTTTCGTACTCGGCCACTACGTGAAACACCCGTGACTTCAAATTCTAAAATTATCAAATTGATAAAAAATTTCAAGTTTTAATTGCCTATTCCACAATCTATGGTTGTTTACCTTTTGCAGTTGTTGCACTGTGTGGTGATTCCATATTTTTTTATGGGAGTTTGTTATATTTTCGTAAAAGTTTTGTTTTTATATCAATATTCTATTTTTTTGTTTTATATCAATAAGTGTTTCTTTACAATGCAGCAGCAAGCAGCAGAAAGCAAAATTTTGTACACATTTATTTTGCAGTTTTCTGCTAAGATTCTAGCTGCCATTATTTTTTTTTTTTTGTGTATTGTCACCTTTTTTGTTACATCTATGTATTTTATTTAGCAAAAAGTTTATAATTTATTAATTTTTTTAGACAGAAGCTTAAAAACTTTTTTTAAAATTCAATTCAATACGGCTGCTCAATTATAATAAATTGGTTTTTTATTTTTGCTGCCTGCTGCTACATTGTGAAGATACACTATGAATATGAAGCAAAGTCCTGTGCCGACGAATTTGATCGGCAGCGTCTGCTGACTCAAAAAATTTCGGCGGCGGCTCAAAGTCGGGGTGAGAAGACTTTTGATCGGCTCAAGTGTTGCCAGTTTGCGGGTTTTCCATCAGATTTAGCGTTTTTTTTTCGTTTAGTGGTTTTTAGGGGGTTTAAATCTGGATTATTTTTTGGGGGTTTTTAGGGTTTTTTTTAAAAAATAAGGGGTATTTTAAAAAAATATTTTTTATTGAAATATTTTTTAAATATTACTTTAAAAATATTAAAATATTACTGCTGATTGCTGCTATATTGTGAACAGACCTTTGAAGAATAAATTCTATTTGTGAATTAATTCACATTATTTTTAATTAATTTTTTAATTAATGCTTGATTTAATAGTTTTTGATCACATGATCAATTATTTTTATTTGTTCTTTCTATTTATTTACAACTCATTTTTGAATAGAGTTGTCAACTATTCGGCATATTTCAAAAACCGGTTTTCGAATAGTTAAAAAAACCGCCGTTTTTGAATAACCGGTTTTCGGTTTTTTTATTTGAAAACCGGTTCGAATAACCGGTTTTTTCGGTTTTTTTTTAATAAAAATAGTTTAAAAAAATTAAAAAAAGGTTTTTATTTGCTTTTAACAAAACAAAACAAAAGGAAAAAACAAGTAAGAAAATTATAGTCGGTCAAGACCGACCATATAATACCCTACACCAGAGTTTCCCAGAAAATGGGTCCCATGGACCGATTAGATCTATGTGTTGTAAAATCTTTAATAAGTGTAAAAAACACTCACAAATCAAATTTGAGTGAAATAGGCTTCTATTTGTTGACAAAAAACCACTTTAACTGAATATCGGCCGAAATTTTCACATTGGGCCTAAGTCCAAAAATGGTCCGATGATAATCAGATTTAATAAGGTACGTGTTTAACATACACAAACAAAATTATAATTAAATATTTTCTATTTTCAGTACAAGAAGAACTGGCCCGATTCCTTTAAAATTCGGAATGGTAATTTGTAAAGACAAAACACGTTTACCTGCCAAGTTTTGAAAAGATACCTACTATAATATAGTTATTAAAGTCATTTGAGCCAAAACTAAAGAGGACCTTTGTATGGGGGCTAGGTCTAAATATGGACCGATTTTCCAATTTCAATAGGCTTCGTCCTTGGGCCACAAGAGGCTTAAGTTTAAAATTTCAAGTGAATTGGTTAAAAATTGCGACCTCTAAATAAAACTAGATTGATAAAAAAAATATACCCCGCTTATAGCGAACTTAGTTTATAACGAACTATTGTTACTGGTCCCTCGGAGTTCGTTATAACCGGGTTTGACTGTAATATGTATATGAAAATTTTGCTGGCTGGTTGCTTGCTGCTAAATTGTGAAGAATCACAACCGCGTCTTTTAATCTTATTTTTTGTCATTCACTATGAATTAAGAAACAAAATTTCATATACAGAGTTGTATTTTACAAAACTTTTAACAAATGATGACAAAAAAATGAAGTATTATGTATTCGAAAATGTCGAATAATTCGACACAAAAAACCCGGTTTTTCGAATAACAAGAAAAAAACCGGTTTTAAAAAACCGGCTTGAAAAAACCGGAAAAAAACGAAAAAACCGGTTTTTCGAATAATTCGGAAACCGGTTTTGACAACTCTATTTTTGAATAATTTTAACCTAACCGAGAACTGGTAACAACGACCGTCGTCTCTTTGTAGCGAAAAAAAACAAGGGTTCTGCTGGGAATCGAACCCACGACCACCATGTTCAAAGGCTACCAACTAGCCTACGGGAGCCCCTAATGCTTGAGTTAATTAAATTAATTAAATTAAATTTGAATTATTTAAAAAAGAGTTAATTCGGCTTAAGTTGAGGTGCTACGGCCCTATGTTCCTCTTAGGAACAACAGGAACTAATAATAATAATAAAAAAGTTGAGGTTACTGGCATTGGTCGGATTGATCCCAAATTTTTCGCGAGCTATGTCGACTTGAAATTCGAATATTATAACGAATATATATACTATATTTTTAGCGAAGCCCCTAAGTTAATTTATGGAGTTTGTAATCCCTAAGCCCGGCCATAGTTTGCTACGCAGAAAAACTTTTTTTACGAAAATACTAAAAAAAAAATTTTACCTTTTATGGGTTAATATTTTTTACCAAAATGAAAGATATTTTAATTACATTTCGAATGGCACCAATATTTTGGAAATCGAACAATAAATAATGAAGATATAAGCAAAAAACTTCAAGTCGAGATAGCTCGCTAAATACGAGTCGCCGAAATTTTCGAAATCATTGCTAAAAGGACTATTTTCAATTTTTTTTTTTGGGCCAATGCCAGTAAGCTCAACTTGTTCCTTTCTACATGTATTTTGTCGTTGTGCCAACAACAAAATACATGTAAAAATTTTGCTGTCTGCTGCTTGCTGCTGTATTGTGAAGAAACACTAAGTTCTTGGCATATGGAGCAAAATTATAGTTAGCTGACGATATGCAAAAAATAACAACAAATAAAAAATATGGCAGCACTGATAAAGTGTATTAAAAATTAATGAATTTATTTTTCCGGTAGTATTCAATAGAAAAAGACGTGTTCTTTGCAATTATTTTACCCAAAAAAATTAAGGATTTCGTAAAGTACATAAATTATAAATAATGGTTTGATTAAATTAGAAAGCTGAGAAAAATTCTAGTGAAGTGTTGTCGCTAAATAATGTCATTTAAGTGAGCATTTAATAGAAAAATTCTTCCAAGATTTTTCGTTACAAAATTCGTTAACAAAATCACACATAATCAAGGCAAAATAGTGGTTGCGCAACTCCACCTCCCCTTTTGCTAGTAAAGACGTTTTTTTACAAAGTGGTTTTTGTTTTTATTTATTTTTAAATAAAATCAAAAGCAATAGTGAGTAGTGTATTAAATTAAAGAAAAATAAAAACACAATTATGAAGAAACGTTCGAATTCACGTGGTAGTCCAGAGGCTACCGATACTACCGCATCAAATACATTAAATGCACCTGCTACTGTAAAATCTGGAGCTAGTAGTGCTCCCGCCACACCAACTAAGACACGTGGTGGTGGTGGAGGTGTTAAACATAAACCCGAGGAAATTGCAGAAACTTTTCTGGTAGTCAACGAACGTCCTGTAGATGATATTTCATTGGATTTCTTTTATAAACCACACACTATCACATTATTGGCAGTCTCTGTGCTGGCAGTGATGTACTTTGCTTTTGTCAGGTAATTATTCAATTTGCAAGTAATTTTCTTTTAGAAAATACAACAGGTCTTGCGTCATTTGGAATACAAACCCTTTTTATTTTTAAGGATTTTCAAAAGGATAATGATTCATTGTTTAAATATTCAAATTGGGTTGGGTTTATTTAGCATTATTAAACAAAAAGGCATTGACATTTAGACGCAAACATACTTCAGCAGGAGCTAACTATGCATTAAGAATTTAACAATCAAAACAAATATTGTGATAAAACACGCACTCTTTCTTTTTTTTTACCAAATCTAAAAAATCTCTACATTGCGCAAAAGCTAGTTCAAAACAGATTTAAAAACAGAGACGTAATGACTTAAAAAGTTAAACAGTCTTCATACCCTATTGGTAAATGGTATATATCGGTACATATATTCATGATCCTCGATAGAGCGATGCACAGTGTTGCGTCTTCATGTAAAGAGTGGCCAAAAATAGAAGGAGTTAAGTTAGAGCGTTAAAATTTGGAACACTTGTTAAGATCGATAAGATCAAGAAAAATTTTGAATTTAGTAAATATCCGCCCAAGGATTCGTATCCTTCCCATATATCCTGAAATTAAAATATGGCATAAAATGAAAACTAACACTTCAATCTTCACGTTATTTATTGTAGTTATTACCTATAATGTCATTAATTATTCTACTAAATTTTGCCCAATTCGGAGCAAGGATACGCTTAGCTCAAAAAGTCCTTTTTAAAATAACGTTCAGAAAAAGGGTAAAAATTGAAGTTATTTAATGAAATTTTGAAAATTCAACTGTTATAATATGCCCAATGTATTTACCAAAATGTGTGCAAATCGGAACAAGGATACGCCCTCCACGAAAATGTCCTTCTTTAAAAAGTCAAGAAAATCAAATGAAAAAATTGAAGCAAGGATGTAATTTATAAATTAAAAATGTCCTTAAAAAATTAAAAAAAAGTTTAAAAAATCCTTCGTACTTCATGAAATTCTGTTCTGATAATTTTGAAAATACCTTATTTTAGTATAATTGAAGTAAGGATTTTCCGTAACCTATCATTAGGATATTCTTAGCGAATAAATATCCTTTTCATAGACTTGAGAAAATTTAGGGAAATCCTTTGACCTTAAAACTATCAATAATTCACAACACTTTTTGCACGTAGTACTTACAATACGTTTAATATTGTTTTAGGTTTGAGCAGGGATATGCCTATCTCAAAATGACCGTTATTAAATAAGCAAGTAAAAATATAATACAACGTACGCCTCAACAAAATCTTACTAAATAAAAGTCTGCATCTGTTTATGTACACCTTGTGTCTAGCCAAGCATCTAATTTGTGTCAGGCCTGGTTGACAAATAATGGTTCTTGGACCAATTTAAATAAAATTTAACCGACCGATTCATTTTGCATTCCGATTTATTATATGTGTTCCATTTTTATTTTTCGCAAAACATTTCAAATTATCAAGGACAACTGCTGCATCTTGGTGTTTAACTTTAACCCGTTCGTTAAAAAATTTCCAAATTTAAATTCGGGTTCCCACAAAAAAAATTGATTAAAAAAAAGTGGAAAAACGTGGACGAGTTCTTGTGTTATTTTGAATCTACATACTTATACCAATATTTTCTGCAAAGAACTAAGCGCGCCAATGAGGGCCACAAAAGTAGCTGACTATCAAATGTAAAATTTGCAAAATAAATTAGTATTTTCTTTCGAACTCACTTTATAACAGCGTTACTTGCCATATGATTAACTTATGTCAACCAAAACAGCATTATCATATAAGCAAAATATCTAACTTAAAACTCTATTACCAATAAGGTCGAATTTTAAATGAAATATAATTTTTAACCGTTACAAGTACATGTGGATTTCAAAGATTTTAAAGCCAAAATATGATATATTTCAAAAAGTTCAACTTTAGAGACATGTAACTTAAAAACTATTAAAGATATCTATAAACTGTTTTGGATTTGTTTTATTTATGATGTTTTCTTAAAATAAAATTTATATAACCTGAAGTTTTAAGACATTTAGTTTGACCATTTATGGCCAAGGTCACAACACTGTGCGATGCCTATTATGTCTGTTGAAATTACTATTACAGCCAAAAAAACTGAAATGACTTTAAAAAGTTTGGCATTACATTTCAGCAATATAGGTTCACCGGTTAAAAAGTTATGAACGATAATGATGGTATATAAAAATACTAACCCCCTAATTTTGTAAAGCTAAACGCGACGCGTTGTCAAATATTGACATTTTTAAACGCACCGCGTTACGTTTTATCAAATTTGGGAACATTTTTTTAAATCGGATGCAGGTGAACGCATCCGAACGGAATTGGGTACAAATATTTTTTTACATTATAAACTTTTCCACGAAATATTTTATACCTTCCAAATATCGGTATAGAGCCTCATAAAGTATAGATTTTATTCATCTATAAATTTCTGCCTGCAGTTAATCCGACGCAGTCCAAAATAAAAGAGTTAACTTCCTGAAGTTTGGCAGAAATATGCCTGATGGCCATAGGCTGATTAAGTTTTTATATGGTCAAAATCCGACTAGGGGAAAAAGTTTTCCCTTGAAAATATGAAGCAACCTCTAATATAGTTAAAAAGTCTAACATTTTTATGCCAGAAGTTTAAAGTGCTGCAGTTGGACTCAGGGAATTAGAAAATGTATTTTTATTCGCCCGCCCCATAAACCCATTTTGGTTCTCTGTTAGGTTAGGTTATACAGCGTGACAAATCAGACCACTATTTTAGAAAACAAGAGTTACGACCATCATTTCTATATATTTCGGACATGCTGATTCGAATGGCGTACTCCGTTTTTCGATGTATGGTACAGTTTTCTTGCAAAATGTCGTTAAATATTTGCTGATTTTGAGCCAGTTTTTCAACAAAAAAAATTGAAAAGTTAATGATTTTTAAATTGTATGGCATGGAAAACAAAGATATGACTTGTAGCAATATTTCTTATGCAAATTTGGTTTAAAGCTTTTCATCTTAAGCCCTTAAATTCGCGAATTTCTTCATTTTTCGAGGTTTTCGCGAAATTACCCGCCAAGTTGGTCTTTGATTAAAAACTTGCTTTTAGTGAATCAAAAGGTATCCTTAACAATACAAATAGTGGACAAAAAACAGCTATGTTATATGGACCATCATGATGAAAATCGCGAAAAACCGTTTTTTGGAATATGGCAGCATCACTTTACGAGAGGATTTAAGGTTCCATCTTTTAGTATATAATGTGGGAACCTTAAACAATTAACTGACCAAAAATTTGGCCAAAAAAGTTTTCATTTGCAAAAGTTGTCTTAACAAAAACTATAATTATTGTAGGTTTAACACTGAAATAAAGTATATATGTAGTATATTATTGATCAGTGATCGATTCTAAGACATTCTAGCGATGTCCGTCCGTCCGTCTGTAGAGGACACGATACAGTCCAAAATAAAATGGCTAGACTTTCGAAGTTTGGCACGAATATGTCTTATATTCCTAGGCAGGTTAAGTTCGGAAATGGGCAAAATCGGACCAAGGGGGAAAAAGTTCCCCCTTGGAGAACTAAACCAACCTCTGAAAAACTGTATTTTTTTGCATGGTTTTTGTACCTTTTTTTTTAGCAAATACAGCATTTTTATGTAGGAGGAAGCTCAAACCCCTGCATGTGGACCCAGCGGATAAAAAATTAAGTTTGACCCGCCTCTTTTGTGGGCGTGGATATAAAAAATGTATTTTAATAATTATTAATTTGATTAAATAATTGCATGAATCATAATAAATCCATTTGATAACATCTATCGCAAGGGGAGGTGTCCCTCAATGTCTCCCACCAAATCCCCATACCGCCCCACCAAAAAAAAAGACACGCCTGAAAAAATTGTTTTTAATGTTTATTTTACATTTTGGAGGGTAAAAAAGTAGAGTTGTCAAATATTCGTCTATTTCAAAAACCGATTTTCGAATACTTCGAAAAACCGCCTTTTAAAAAAATCGGGTTTTCGGTTTTGTAACTAAAAACCGATTTCGAATAATCGGTTTTTCGTTTTTTTTTTAATTATTTATTTGATAAAAAAGTAAAACAAAACAAACAATTTTTACATACTTTAGAATAGAGATGGGCACATGATCAGACTCATGTGGCCATAAGTTAATCACGTGATTGTGTTAAGTTACTCACGTGATTGTGAGTGAGTGTCAGTGGAAAACAATTTGCGTGAGTGTGCGTGATTTATTTTCTCTACATATTTTCTTTCGTCCAAAAAAAAAACAAAAAAATTTACTAATCCCGAAAAATTTTGTAAAATTTGGCTAAACTTTAAATTTTGCTAAAAATTTTGTTAGATTTTTGAAATTTAAATTTTTAAAAGTTTTTTTTTTTGTATAAACAAGAGCTTCGTGAGTGCAATGAATGTGGGTGTGAGTGAAGCTTGTGAGTGAAGCTTGTGAGTGTGGGTTGTGAGTGTGGGTTGTATTAAATTTACACACGTGATTCTGAGTAAGTGTGAGTAGAAAAAAATATGATCGTGAGTGAGCGTGATTGGAAAATTCTTATCGTGAGTAACTACATCAAATGTAAAAAAGATGTAAGTAGGATAAATTTTAATAAAAATAAAAAGCTATTAGTTTTTTTTATTAAACAGTATTTTAAAAAGGAAACAGTTTAATGATTTGGGGATATCCGATTTCTTAACTTAAGAGATGGTTACTAAAAAATTAAATTAAATGCAAAATAACGAAAAAATTTAATAAAAGAAAAAATCGATTATTCGAGACCAAAAAATCGGTTTCTCGAATAATTCGAAAACCGGCCTTTTTAAAAAACCGGTTTTAAAAAACCGGAAAAATAGAAAAAAATCGATTTTTCGAATACTTCGGAAATCGGTTTTGACAACTCTAGTAAAAAAGATTCGGCACAGCCGAATTTAACACTCTCACTTGTTCGTTATAGCTTTATCTTATGAACATTTAACAGTTTACAACTTAAAGAGTTAAGACGTGTCAAAGCTCTTTCGTTAAAACACTTTTATTTTTAAGAATCATTTTGCAAGCTTTACATTTCGCAAACGCTTCAAATTTGCTTTCTCAAAATAATGGGTGCCCCTTTTGTCGTTTTTTTTTTGTTTTGTGTTTTACAAAATT
This sequence comes from Pegoplata infirma, assembly GCA_963921195.1. Lineage (NCBI taxonomy): Eukaryota > Metazoa > Arthropoda > Insecta > Diptera > Anthomyiidae > Pegoplata > Pegoplata infirma. The sequence goes on along the minus strand of OY992539.1, from coordinate 211,016,119 downwards.
GTTATTTTATACAAATTATTGAAAAAAAATTTAAAATATAAAAAAAATCAGTGTACGAAAATCCCGTGATTGAAAATCAAAAATTTCGAGATTCGGTATTCACCTAATCCCGGAAATTCCGGAATTTCCAGAATTGCGATTTCGGGATTTAGATTTTTTGATGAAATTAATATCGCGTATTTACTTGCATAGTGGCATAACTCAAAATATTTATTTTTGCAGAAAACTCGTTTAAAGTTTACAATTGAAACTGGTGTTCCATTGAAAAAGGCCAGTACATATAAAATGTAATTGAGACGTTTTCTTTTCTCAAACGATCAGTTTAAAGGATATTAATGGTGTCCGACCGAATACACCTTTTTTGACCGTAGCCAAAGCCAAATATTCGGCCAAACTTTCACTATTCGGACGAAACCGAAGCCGAATATTCCAAAAAAAAATTATTTATGTAGTAGAAACAAGAAAAAAGTAAAACTCGGCTTGGCGGAATACACAAATATATAAATATGCTGTCTAAAACGATTTATTTCAGCAAAAAACTTTTTCTAGTGTAAAATTTGAGTGTAAAATCTTGTTTTAGCTGCAAAAACAATTAATGAAATGTTTTTGTGGCTTACTAATGTGATTCAAAATGTGGTTAGTGTGTTTTTTTATCACGTGAGTTCAAATTTTATACAATTATTCGGTATTAGGCCATATTCGGCAAAAAATGTGGCAGAAGCCAAATAGTGGCCGAATAGTACTTTATTCGGTCGGACACTAAATATTAATACGAATTTTTGACACAATATAAAGCATGATATCATTAACTCAAACATTACGTTTTTTGAGTTATGACACTATGCAAGTAAATGAGGAATATGTACAAATATGAGGCATTCCACACCAAATGTCCCGCTACAGAAAAACATGTGTCTCGTGAATTTTTGAATAGGTTTTATGAATAGCCCTATATGTAACTAAGAAAATTGCGTTTTTGGATTTTAAATTTTTCAAAAACTGGGCTTAAGAGGCGTGGTCAAATATTGGAAAATGGTAAAATTTGTGTTGAGTTACCTTGTTTAAATATTTAAAAAAATTAAAACGGAATGCAACACAATCTCAAAAATTTACATTCTTGTATAGTTTTGTATGGGCTATCGATTAAATTTTTTTTTTTTTTGGAAAATTTTCAGAACCCGTTTTTTCCGCGGAATTTTTTTTTCGAAAATATTTTTTTTTTTTTAAATCTGGATGGTATCAGTATATTTGGTATGGCTAAATTTAACTTGTTTTAATTTAGTTTTTAATATAAAAATATCGCGTGACAGTTTTTCCCCCATTTCATACACACCTCTGTTAAATTTTTTGTCATACCACCCTTATAATTTTCCAAAAAAAAAAAAAACTCAAACAACCCAAAGAAAAACTGCAAATTTTCTTTCTTGTTTCATTTCTTGTAACATGTATTGACCAAAAAAAATTTGTGTCATTTCTTTTTAGTTAGTTAAACGTGAAACCTAAATAATTTTAACTTCCATAACATTTTTTGTACATTTCAATATTAGTTAAAAAAATTAAAATCAACTAACAATAAATGTTACTAAATTTAATATTATGGTTACTATTTATAACAATACATATAATAAAAAGATAAATCCAGTATTACAAAAAAAAATCAAACAAAAAATAACGTGCAATAAAAAAATTAAATAATCGTAGTTTTAAGTTTAGCAAATGCTCTTTAAGACATTTAAGGAATATCTAAAATGGATGTGTAAGTTGTTTTATTTCCTTTATAACTAAAATTGGAAGTTTAAGTTTTAGAAAAAAAAAAACGCATTGAAAGTTTTCATAGATTTTTAGTTTTTTTATGTAAAAAATTAAAAAAAAAAAAACTCAAATTAAATTAACCTTCATTTATTTATTGATTAAGAGAGTGTGTGTATTTTCTGAACAGCTCATATTGGGTTTTTTTTTTGCTATGACCCCACTTTTATTGTACTGTTTATTTTGGGTGTACTCTATGTAATGTTACGAAATTTGAAAACATGTGCTCACAGATTTAATAATTAATTGATTGATTATCTTGCCATTAACAATAATTTTCATTACCTTATAGTGTAATTAAGGATTTTTTCAAATAAAATCATTAAACATTTTTAATTTAATATTTCTTGTATCAAACAATTTTTAAAAAAATCAGTTCGTGATTTTGATTTTAAAATTATAAAGTTTTAGAATTTTAAAGCAAAAATGACAGATAATTTTTTTTTATTATAGATTTTTTTAAACTTATCGCTTTTAGCCCTGCAGGGAAAAGTGGCCGGTTCTTAAAAGGTCACATGTTTGATGTGTCACACGGACCCCAATGACTTATCACGAACTTGACACCTTTCATATAAAGACACCTGACACTTTTGTGAGGAAATGTCTTAACACTGCATATTGTTGGCTCTCCTTCAAGAAGGCATATGTGCAAGATTTTTAATTTTTTTGTTTACCATGTCATTGTGGTCCTATATTGCATATATACACGCCTTCGAATCCTTTTCGAGAATTTTTAAAACTGTCAATTATATATCACTTGTGATACGGGACATAGAAATAAAATTATCCTACCAATACTATGCTTTGGTTAGGTACTGTTGTTATTATAAAATAACATCAACACATATATTATTATTCACCGGTGGTAGATTAGTGTATACAATATTTGCTTTAAATGAGTTATTTTTGTTGGAAAACAGATTTTGGACATTCATAATAGTTTTTATCAATTAACTTGTGAAATATATGAAATATTATGTCTGGTTTGATGTTATATTGACCAAAAATGATTCTCTAAAATCTGCTGACGATCTCTTAGTGGGGGTGCAACTGATCAGTACAGATATACTATGAGATTAGTAACTTTTTTTAAAGCAATAAATTAAAAATAATATATTTTGACAATATCATAAATGGAAATATTTTTGGGCCTCGAGCTAGAATAATACTCTAATTGAACAGTTAATTAAATTTAAAAGAAAAACCGTTTTTGAAGTGGAATATCTGGTTGCCATTACAATAGCATGATCACATACATACGTAAAGGCTCCAGTTTGAAAACAAAAAAAGTTAAAGTGCCGACTACTGGTGCACTTACCCTATGAAAACAAATTTTTATAAAAGCACACTTAAAAAAACCTTCGTGATATAAATGAAATGGATTCATTATTTTGTTTTCATTAAAGGAAGGAAGGAATTCATAAGCTTAATTAAATTTCATGCATATTGGGAACAAATTTCATAGAATTTTATTTATTAGATTTCATAGTTTCATTAAAATGTCATTAAATTTTGTTTATAAAACTTTTGTTTTTTTGACGCCTTTCGAGTTGAGTCTGTTTAGTCTGCGTTTGGCGCGCAAAATTAGACGAATAAAAATCATCTGATCAGTGCGGCACGAATTAATGTTGTGATTTTTCACTACTAATTATGTATTTACTTAAATTCGATTTTTTTTTAAATTTCGGGTTTTACTTATGTATTGGAATTGTGTAATAGGGTTTGTTTGGTGACTGTGTCATTTCATCTGTTTATCGGGCATCATCATTATTTTTCAAGGATTTAGGGGAGCTAAAAAGAATGCCGTTATTTTTTTGGAAAAATTTTCGCTCTTTGGAATGGTTCAACGCATCTGAAAACGTAGATTTTGAGCTGATTTTTCTGCAGAGAAAAAACGGCTGAATTAATTGCAAATCTGATTTCACCAGTCGATTTTACAGCAAAAATTAATACTATGGCAGTTTTTTTAAATCTTAAAAAAAGTTCCAAAACCCACAGCAGGGGGCGGAAATATCGACTATTTAAAAAAAATAATTATTTTATTAGTTATGCACGATGAAAAGGCAGTTTTTGCTAAGAAAATAAGTGCAAAAAACACCTTTCATCACAATCCATTTAAAAGTTACAAGGTTTTTTTTATAATGACAAAATTATAAAACACTGACCGACATTTGAAACATCTTTAGATGGATCAGCGATCTCGTTTTCGATTATACTCCCAATGTTGATTCCAAATCAGATTTCCAAAGTTTTCCATAACCGTCAGGTTAATGACAAACCCACCACAGAAATATCACCATTTTTGGTGATATTTCTGTGGTGGGTTTTTGGAACTTATTTAGGAGTTATGTGAATGCTCTGCGCTGTCTTTTAGAAGATTAAAACTACTTGGCTCTTATTTCTTTCAGAGCTTATTGGAAATTCGAAGCGAGAATCCTTGGACTCTACTGGCATTTATAAAAGCTTCAAAATGGGATGCATAACTGGAAAAATGCGAGTGATAAAATTGAAGAGAGAAGGTTTCGACCATTAAAGGAATAATAATGGGCCACATCAAGGCCTCTATGGACGTTGGTTTTGTATAAACCGACGTCATCCTTCACAACCTATCCTAACCTAGGAGTTAAAAAAAAAATACCATTGGGAACTTGTTAATTTGGCGGCCCTGACCATAAAATTTTAAGGGTTGGTAAAGGGTTCAAAGATACACTGAGTGGTACCAATTTCAAGGAGCGGTTACGCCCCCTTTCGGAGGGTTGGGGCTTCAAAGTTAAAACTTATTTTGTAAATATCTTAAAAATTAATTGCACGATTTGGACAAGATTAGTTGCATTCGAAAGCTTATCAAAATATCATTTAATATTGTCTAAGGTGTGACTAAGTTTAATCAACCCCTTAAGTGACAAAATACGGATGGCAACACTACACGTGAATCAACAAAAAATTGTTATTAATAAACATATTCATTAATTTCATAAATTTTTGTAGAGTGTTATTGAATTCATGAAAATCTAAAATACGTAATTATGAGGTTGATGAACCTACTCTGTCGTGTTGAAAGTAATATTATCAAAAGATAGAGAGAGTACTACACAAATTTATTAGTAGTAATACATATAAATAAAACAGACAATGGATTTTTTTTTGTTTCGCAAAATGTTTGCTTTGATTAAAAGAAAATCCGTGAATCTTTAAAACATCGTATGTTTTGATGTTTGCTCAATATTATTTAACTACAAATTCTATACATTTTCCTTAATTAAATTCATAAACGTTCTGACCTTCAATATTTTTGTTCGTTATTAAAAAGTTGAGCATGGCTATTAATAAATTAAAAATATTTAAGTCATGTACTTTATATCTTATCGTAGTGCATTTTCATTAAAAATGTTTCTTTCACTTAAAAATCATAATTTTGATTTGCGTACAATTAATTTCATATTTTAAATTAATCCTGAATATTAATTATTTTAAATTTTATTTAAAAAAATGGATTTTTCGAGCTAAAGGCCAATGTTTTTAAGAATAAATCCTGAATATTGAAGTAATAAAAATAAGAATTAAAATTAAAAAAATATATACATATATTGCCGGTGATACCCTACATCAGTGTTTCCCGGAAAATTTGTTTCCAGTTTAAGCATGAACCGATTGGGTTTATAATCGGTTAGACCCAGGAACATTTTTTGGAACAAATTCCTGATTCAATTTATTCTTAAATATTTTACGGTAATCACAACAAAATTTTCTAAAAAAAAACTACTGCTTTCTCGACGATTGCAAACAAAAATCATTAGAGGTATTCAGAGTCTTGTTGCCAGCCCTGGCAATGTAGCAAAAGAGTACTTCTTTCAAAAAATACATAGAGGTATTCAGAGTCCTGCTTGCCAGCCCTGGCACTAGTAGTAAAAGAGCAGTTTTTGAAATTACTTTTCAAAATACATGTATTTTTTGAAAGAAATACTCTTTTGCTACATTACCAGGGCTGGAAGCAAGACTCTGAATATCTCTCATGTGTTTTAAAAAGTAATTTTTTGGTCTTTTACCCACTAGTGCTGACAAGTAAGACTCTGAATACCACTATTGATTCTGGAATGTTAAGTAGAATTGGTTGCATGGTAGTTTGATCTGTTCTGGAACCGATTATTTGGAACAGAAAATTTTGTTGGTAATCTTTTATTAGTGTAGAAAATTTACGCAAACTAAATTTTCTATTTTCCAATAGACAAATTAAATTGAATGCACGTAAAACACCTACAAACAAGAGAGAGATTTCGAGAGATTTATGTAAATATCGGGAGGGTGGTTTGTATGGGGGCTAGAAGTAAAAATTGTGCGATTCCGATAAAATTTGTATCAATGATTTATGAATACATTATAATACGGTTTTTAGAGTCATATGAGCTAAATTTATATGGGACATGTTTATGGGTGTCTAGATCTAAACATGGACCGAATTTTTCCAATTTATTTATGTTTAGGATATACCAAGAAATAGTGTTTGAAAATTTTATACAATCCTTTTAACAAGAAATTTGTAAAAAAAAAAATTTCGAAAAAATATAATTGTAAAAACACGGAATTTGTTTTGCCCAAATTTAAGCATTTTGTATTTTTAGGTTGTGTTGAATATGTCAAAATTTTTGAGATGTCCTTACATTTTTATTCATAACTTTTGATGGGTATAAAAATATATACCAAATTTATTCTTTTTTAAACCAAATATAATTTATCAGTAAAAGTATTTAAATTATTATCATAATACAAGTAAACTACCGGGTTCACAACTGATATGGACACAATTTTCTTATCAATTTGCCACAAACTTATTTTTAAATCCTTTCACAAAGTGTTTAAACAAAAACAAGTAAAAAATTCGAAAAGGCCAAATATATTGATACCCTCCACAATGTAAAAAAGATTATTGCAAAAAAAAATTATTTAAAACAAAAAATGTTAAAAACAATTAAGTTAAAAACTAAAGTAAAGTAAAAAACGACGTAAAAAAGGTTATTGCAAAAAAACTCTATTTGAAAAAAAATGCGAAAAAAAACTTTTGGGGTAAAGAAATTTATAAACGTTACTAATTTAGAAAAAAAAAATTAATAAAAGTTTTCGCGAAAACAAAAATTCAAAAAAATTTTGGGGTATAAAAATATGTTGGTAATAAATTCAGTTTTAATTTTTAAATTAATAGAAAATTATTTTTTATTTGACCTTTAACATTCTATTTTAAAAGAATAATCTTTCTCAAAATATATGTGTAATTGTTTAAATACCTTTCGGTATTCAATTCTGTTCACATTTTTAGTTTATGTTGAATATACCAACATTTTTGAGGTGTTTTTACATTTTCGTTCATAACTTTTGAACTGGCCAACAAAAAGTAAATACTTATGTTAAGTTTTAGATATATCTGTGTAATATTTTGGCAGTGATCGCCACTTCAACAGACGGGCATCGATTAAATGTCTTAGAATCGATCACTGATGAGTATTTTAATAAGTTACAAACGGTATGATAAACTTATATATACCCTCTACCACTAAGTGGAGGGTATAAAAAAAGATCCGGTTAGATTATTTTGCCTTGGTCAAATGTCAATGGTGTTTATTGCCTTTTTATAGATAAAGCTCACTTCGTCATTTCTTCCATACAAGATAAGAAAATATATGCTACCCATTAATGCTGTAAAAATATATTTTAAATACTACTAGTCTTTATTTTTATGTCTTGATTAAAATTTCTATGTGATTTTAGACTTTGTATTTTTGTATTAAAATCGTACGATGTGACGATTTAAATTCCCTATCATAATAATCAGCTTCTATATTTTATTACTAATTGAAATTGTTTGAATTGTTGCCAAGTTTTTGGCTTAAGATGAAACTTTTTTTATTATTTAGAGATAGCACGTGGTATTTTAAAATTTGTTTATGTTTGAAATTTCTAAACAAAATAATAGAGAGAGAGCGAATAAAAAAAATCAAGTCATTGTATTGGATCAGAGTTTCCCATTACCACTTAGGCCGAGTTTTTGTGATGTGGATTAAGTTTACACTTACAAGGGAGGTCTTTTAGAGAGTACCCACCGATTGTCCTGAAACTTGCATATGGGAATGAGGGGAGAAAAAGAAGATTTAACTGTTTTTTTAGCTGTCCAATCTCAAATTTAAAAAAAATGGTTGCCAACTTATGAAAAAATGTCTTTTCGGGGAAATTTGAATAAAATCCAAACTAACCTGCTCATATAAACTACCTCAAAGTTTTTACATTTTTAAAATTGGACACTGCTGATACACCATTAAATAAGCCTTCAAAAAAAAACCTTTCGATCTATATAAAATATTCACATAGTTTCTTTTGAAGAAATGTGAAAAATCTTCAAAAAAAAAACAAAAAAAAAATACAGTTTTCCGCTCATCTTTGAACCGCCAAATGTTTAATAATTTTGCGTTATTTTAATAAAGACCAACATTAAAATCAAAGTTTAGCTATGGCAAAACCAATATGTATGATTAACAAAACGAAGTTCAACTGAGATATTAAAAACTCGGTCTCAGTGGTAAAGGGTATTTATAATTTTAGTAATACTGTTTGTAACTCATCGAAATATCGGTCTGGGAACACTTAAAGTATATCGTTGCTGCACCGGCAAAAACACTCTTGTGTTTAAAAAAAAAATGTTAGCCAAATTTATTTTTAAGTATTACTTTTTTATCTTTTGTGGAGGAAAGGGAATCCATATATTCGGCAAGCCGAATTTCACTCTAAATTATTATAAACATTTCCCTTATTGAATTTTATCCCAATCCAAAAACTAATCAACTTAATATCTTTCTTTTACAGGGACGAAGGCAATTTTGAGGAGAACATTTGGGCCGGTATATTATGCGTGGTATTCTTTTTCCTAATTATATCGGTATTGGCATTTCCTAATGGTCCATTTACAAGACCGCATCCGGCTGTATGGCGTATACTATTTGGTTGTTCAGTACTATATCTAATGGCTCTACAATTTCTAATGTTTCAAAATCATAAAACTATAATGAATATATTCTATTGGTTGGATCCGAAATTGAAAGATTTTCATATTAATATGGATAAGGTGAGAAAAAAAATATTGAATCGAAATATTTTATTTTATTAAAGCATTTTCATGTTTTTGTTTTTTCCAGGAATATGGTGTTAATTGTTCCGATATCTCATTTGAACGCGTTAAAGGACATTTAGATGTATTTGCTTGGGGACACTTTTTAGGCTGGGCTTTTAAAGCCGTACTCATTCGTCACATGGGCATCTTATGGGCCATTTCGATTATGTGGGAAATTACTGAAATCACATTTGCTCATTTATTACCGAATTTTATAGAATGTTGGTGGGATGCATTAATATTGGATGTGTTAATATGTAACGGTTTGGGCATATGGGTTGGTTTGAAAATCTGCAAAATTTTGGAAATGCGTGAATATAAATGGGCTAGTATTAAGGATATATCATCGACAAGTGGTAAAATAAAGCGTGCCGTGTTACAATTTACACCCGAAAGTTGGACAGCTATTAGATGGTTGGATCCGAAATCCACAGCTATGCGTTTTGCTGCTGTTATACAATTGGTGATATTTTGGCAGGTAAGATTTTAAATATTTAGTAATTAGGAATTGAAAGAATATTTCATAGAAACTCAAAAGAAATTTGGTAGTTAAAAAATAAGTAAAAATGTATTGCAAAAAACTTTATTTAAAACAAAAATTAGATACCGGTGCAGCAGTTTAAAAGTTTTAAAAATGTAAGGGCACCTCGAAAAGGTTAATAACCTAAAAATATAAAATGCTGGTGAACACACGCAAACAAAATTTAATAAATAATATTTAAACATTTCAAAAAAAAAATTAGACAACTTTTTTGCAATTTTTAATCAAAAAAAATTTTTTTCACCAAAAATTTTTTTTAAAACGAAAAGTTTTTTTCACCAAAACTTTTCTGAAAGAAAAATTTCTTAAAATCTGATCAGTTTTGATTATGTTTTTTAGAAACCAAATTTTCAATGTAACAGTTGGAGCCATATCTCAAAATCAGATTATTTAAAATATTTGATTATTTATTTAAAAGTTTTTTTTCTCTCTCTGCCTTATTTGCAGGTTACCGAACTCAATACGTTCTTCCTAAAACACATATTTGAAATGCCACCAGATCATTATGTAGTAATAGGTCGTTTAATTTTCGTTGGCCTATTTGTGGCGCCGTCAGTAAGGTAAGTCATTTAAATCTAAAATATTTTTTTAAGACTTACACCCTAAAACGCAACGCGCCGCGTTTTTAAAATTTCTGCGTAATTGTTTTTGTCACAACAATAAATTGCATTGAAATTTTTACAACGCGGCGCGTTGCGTTTTAAAAATTAGGGCATTACAAATTATTTATATGTTATTAAACTTTGTTTTTTTTCTCTTAACCCCCAGACAATATTATACTTATGTAACGGATACACGTTGTAAACGTGTTGGTACCCAATGTTGGGTATATGGTGCCATTATGGTTTCTGAAGCTATTTTATGTATTAAAAACGGCAAAGAATTATTTGAGCGCACGCAAGCTATAAATATAGTAATCTGGTTGTGTATACAAGTTATAATATCGGTATCATTTGTATATGGTTGTATATTGTGGCAGGTATGATATTTTTTGAATTTTAAACAAATTAAAAATGTTTTTAATTATTATTTTGTGTTGCAGCGCATGATGGAAAAACGTAAAACAAATAAACAATTGCAACAATCACCGGCTAAAAAGTTGAAAACTTTAGAAAATAAAGAATCAAAAGGTATGTGTGTATTTTTTTAAAAGAATTATTTAATTTTTTGTTATAAAAATGTTAGATAAAGGAAAATATCTTTTTGGACATTTAAAAACAAAAGATGTTTGTAGACTGCACAATTAAAAACAATCAGGGTATTAACTTCAGAAATTTTTGACCCTTGCAACAGTGCAATATTGCAACTTTTTTTTAAAAAAATTTTTAATAAAATTTTTTTTATTTCTATTATCTTTTATATGATGCGTCTTTGCAAGAAAAGATTTACAATTTATTTTAATAGTAATACAATTAATTCTATTCACAAAGAAACAAGCAAATAAACTTTCAATTTTGACATTGCGCAATTTTGCAAGACTAAAGTTTCTGACGTGAATTCCATTAATGTATTATATAAAAAAATAATGGTCCTTCCAACCGAATTCGATTTTTTGTCTTAAAAACATATTTGGAATAATATGTTGATAAAAAATTCCAAATTTCTTTATAAAAATGTTTAAATATTTTGTATAAAAACGTATATACATATAGGGGTTTATTCGTAATAACTGAAATATAACTAAAGTAGGTTTATTTGACAGATATTGCATGAATATTTGTCAAATAAACCTATAATAAGTGTACTTACTAAAAAAATTATGAATAGAGGGCATATAGTTTGAAAAGCAAACAAATAAATAATAATGGTCCTTCAAGCTTTATTTATTTTTTGGACTTTCGATACGGATTTTATTTCAGCAATTGAAAGAAAAAAAAACAAATTCAGCGTGATCGAAAAATTGATACCCTCCACAATATTAAAAAGATTATTGCAAAAAACTTTATTTGAAAAAACCCACGACCCCACGACTTATAGACTAGCACACTACCAAATAGCCTACTGGGGCGTCTAATTTTTTTTTTTTATTTGTAATTTTTAATAATGGAGTAGTATTTGAACCATATTTGGCCTTAAAGGCTTAGTTCTTAAATTTAAAATAAAAAATAAATAAATAAAAATTCTTGATTTTTTTCCACCAGCCCGAACCGCCCGCTTAGATTTTTTCTTTAATTAAAGAATGGCCCAGTTATAATCTGGATGACTTATGTGCCTTATAACTTTTGAATGAAAAGTCACATTTTTATAATTTATGTATCAAATTAAAGGAAATTTTTCCACTTTTTTTTTGTACAGGTTTCAAGTTTGTATGTTAAATATTTTTTTGTACAGACGCCACTAAGCAAAATTAAGATTAAGAAATTTTGCACACTTTCACGTTTTTTAAGAAATACAGCTGTTCAGAAATTGCTTAAACTTTTAAAATTCTAAAATTTACAGTGCTTAGTGTTTTGAATCCTTACGGGGCTATAGCAAGCATAAATTTAAAACCATAAACGCGTAAAAAAATATCGTTTTAGCCCAAGTTTGAAAAAAAAACATATCAAGCTGAAAAAAACATACCTCCCTCGAATGAATCCTGTAGGATTAAAGTTCTACGGACCGATAAATGACTAAACCCTCAAGAGAAAATCGAAGTTCGATGCCAAAACATGATTTCGCTTTTTAAACACCAATGTTTAAACGAAGTTTAAAGGTTGCCACATGAAACCTGCGTCAAATTTGATGTTAGAAATCACCTGGAG